>JAEQBH010002980.1:0-708999 GCA_016808115.1 Tetrastigma voinierianum | reverse complement strand
AAATTCAAAACTAGCCAGTGAGATAAATACTCAACACCTTGCATCCTTTTATAGGAGTTATAACTCATGGAAAACTCAAAAAGTCGTATTATAACCCATGGACAAACACTATATATATAGAAAAATATACAGTATTTTTCCAACCGGGGAAGATCGAACTCCCCAAAAGGAAAAAGAAAGGGGGCATCGTGGGTACCATGAATTGGCCGAACATCCCCACTCGAGAAGGCACGACGGATCAAAACCCAAAAGGCCCGAACATGGATCAGGGCCTAAAGTCATTTGTGGACATCTACGTCCTGGTCGGTAGATTTGCCGCTAAGAAGATGTGGTCGACGGAGTGAGTTCATTGATTCCTTGCGGCTGAAAACTTATCATCCCACAAGCCTCGCACAAAAGCGCCCTTAAGATGATCAGCCGATCTTTGAGGTGGGGCTCCGGGTAACGGTTCCTGAAATACAAAGGAAACAGTTGAAGTGCGGGAGGCAGCGCTATACACCACTTAATTTTAGGAACCAATCACCCACTTCCCATAAAAGGTGGATCTTCCCATATAAAGGAGAGGATGATCCTTCTTCATAAAAGGTGGAAGCAGCGCTAAGAAATGAGGTATGTGAAAATATACGCTTGAAAATTGCCTGGAAGAACGCTCCCAATCTCCTTAACTAACCCAGGCATCGGAGAGTGACAAACACCTCACCAGTCGGTCCTTTGTTTGTTTACGGGTTCTTCTTTGTTAGGTTCATGCCACGATGATCCATGGACTTTGAGAATCCGAGAGACAACAAGCCCCCTCCTAATTTTACTAATCTTCAACTTGGTCTTTCTCTAGTTACCAATTTACCATATCTTGATCTTGATCTTGAAACTTATACATAATTGATTTTCTTAGTTATTGAAGATGGGGGAATATTGAAAGCTGGGAGAAATACATGTAATGGTAATGTAGATTTTCATTATAATTGTATTTATTATGTTATTTTTGTATTTTTTAAGCTTAATTATTAGAAATATAGAGATTAATATTATCCTTTTTTGCATGTGTAAGTAAAGAAATATGATTTATGATCAATGTTATTTTATTTTTTAATGAAATGAAAAAAAACTGTATTTAACATTTATAAATCTGTTTATCTTAATAATCAGATGTATCCACACAAAAAGTAAAGAATATAACACATTTAACATGATCAATGTGATTCCTCCATCTATGATCCATATATATGGAATGAATGCACGGACACCCCTATAATCTAATAATCAAAACAAATAGGGCAGTCACATTAATTTGAAGATTCTAAAAAACGCCTCTTATTGTTATTGTAATATTTATAACAAACTCTATAAGATATACTACAATTAATTATGAAATTATTGATTAATAAGTCGATAAGATGAATAAAGCGAAAATTAGATGAAATCGAAGGATAATAAAAAACGCCACAATCAATTATAAAATAGTTTATTAATAAGTTGATATGATCAATGAGACCTAAAATCCAATAAGTTATTTGAATAACCAAAGGAAGACTTTTCAAACCCTTTTTAAATCCATATCATTCATCTTATGTTTCAAACCTTTAACACTGAGTTAGGCATGATGAATAATTAGTTAAATATTGTATAATATATAACAAAAAAAGTCAAATAATTTTTGTTTTTAAAAAGAGATATTGATTTCCATTGTTTTTTAATACTTAATAGAAACGCATACGAAGCATAACTCAAATGATAAAGGGGAGATGGATGGATGCATGGAAGGTCATAAGTTCAAGTTCTTATAAGAACATAATACTACAACAATATAATGTAAATTAAATAAACGAAAAAAAAAAACTTAATATAAATAAAATAGGTTGATTTATATATATATATAGAAACAAATAAATACAAATGATACAATCTACTTTTTTGAGTTATATTTATATAATTAAGTAAAAACAAACAAACAAACAAACGATACTTAGAAGGAAATTGATGTACGGATAAATGAATTTTATTTCATTTATAATAATATAAAATAATTAAATAAAATTTGAAGAGAAATGTAGTGGGAGGGACCTCATCTTTGATTTTGAATTTTCCCACATTTTCCTTCACTTTGGGTTGCCTTCGGGAAGTAACGGGCATCCAAAACAGCTCAAGAGTATTTACAAAAGAATAAAAATCGAAACATTGTCTTGCTCCGGCATGAACCTTCTCCAGTACAATGCTTTTCCACACCGCCGTCATATTCTCAATCGGAATGTTCTTCGTCTCCGGCACGAAGGCGTAGACGAAGACTGTCACTAACAACCACAAAAGCTCCGAAGAAATGAGAAGATTCCGTACTTAAGGCCGCAAAGCATGCTGAAAGACCTCTGCGATGATAAACGTAAACAACATGTTGACGGAAACCGCCAGACTTTGCGCCGTCGATCGGATCTCGAGGAAGATTTCGCTGGGAGCAGCCATCCCAGAGGTCCCCATGACCATACAAAACCAGAACGTATCCGCACAGGCATATCGCATGACTATGGAGTGGCGGTGAGGGAATTGGCTTTCCCCCACACCCACACCTGTCCGGCCTCCGTATTTGATTGCGATAAGAACTGCTAGTGAAATCTACATCTTTACAGCAGTTAGATGAGCTGATCAATTCATGAAAAAACTCAACCTAGTGTAACTAATCTTATACCACCACGTTATTATAAGTATAAGGGTTCGATCATGTTTCTCCCCATATATCCATCCCATCCTTTTATCACTTGTTTAAGGGCAATGATATGAACATCACGTTGAATTTCAATAAATGCTAATTCTTAATCAAGGTTACTTTCACAAGTTATAGATTCCTCAAAAGCTAATAATCATTCCAACAATAATGGAAACTACAAAATAATAGTGACCATTTAATAAGAACGAGTACTAAATCAACAACTTCCAACCAAGAGGACAATATATTATGTGAAAAAAATCGCTAAGCAGGTTAAAAAAAAGAAAAAACAACCACGGAGAAACTATCTTCCACTATCACTGCTATTAGAGTCGATTCCCAATTTGGATGTGTGTGTGTTTGATGTGTCACGTTAATAGAGTTGTGATTAAATTTAAAGTTGTGACTTGTGAAAGATTTTTAAGTTCAGAGTTAATAAGGAGCAGTGCGATTATATGAATGGTATTAGAATCAATTTCAGATTTAGATGTGTATGTTTGATGTCACATTAATATGAATGTGATTAAATTCAAAAAGGAGTGAATTTTTGAGATATTTTCAAGTTCAGAGTTAAAATTATCAATGTGATTATATCGCGACATCAGAGTTGTAAATTATCATTGAGAGATTTTTAAGTTGAAGTTGATGATATCGGTATAATTGGGAGGCGTGCGATTGTATAAATGATATCGGATTTAATTCCTGATTTGGATCATGTGTTTGATCTCGTGTTAATAGGATTGTAATTAAATTTAAAGTTGTAGAGCTTATGAGATTTTCAAGTCATATAATTATAGACATGCAATTATATGAAGAAGTATTTGTTTAAAAGACATCAAATGACTTAAAATTTATGAATCTAACCTTTCTCATGTTTTTTTCTTGAAATATAATCCATTTTAGACTAAATGTCTTTTTCCATTTTATATATTTACATGGTCTTTTTAAAATAAGAGTTATTTTCCTAAAAAAATAAGGACACTTTTGTTATAATCCGGTCAAAAGTTAGATAGGATAAATTTTCAAAATTAAGCTTTCAATATATCTTTTAACCAATGAAAAATTATTATTAAAATCCTTAACTTTCTTGATTTTTATATTTAAATCATGTATAAAAGTTCATTTTTAAATATAAATTTTCGTAAATTTTGTTTTATATCGCCAGCAGGCTTTTAAACCTCTTATTTTATCAGCGTAGCGTGATGACGATGTCGTTTGATCTTATAAGTATAATTAAAATTAAAGTTTGGATAAAAAATAAAATTTATGAAAGTCTATATATGTTTAAAAAATAAAACATTTTTATTAGAATATATAAAGGTAAAAAGTTTTCAGGATTTTAATAATATATATATATATATCCCTTTAATCATATATATAAATGATAGAAATTATAAGTCATAAGTCAATTCGAAAGAGGAGAATGACCGCGGAAAAGAAAGAAACATTTGGATTCCACCCTCAAGAAAAAGCTTTCTCCTCACATCTATCCGTCCGCAAGCAGCCACAAGAGTGGCAGCAGCATTATGGCCAGAGACAGCCGCCGACAACGAAGCGTGGCTCCCCAAATCCCAGCGATTGGAACAGCAACGGAGCATAAAACATAACCAGATTAATTCCGGTGAGCTGCTGGAACGCCGGGATCAGTACGGCCATCACCAACTGCGGCCTGTATTTCCTCTGCACTAGACTTATCCAGGGTTCGATACTTCCTTCGCCGCCTCACTCGCCGCCACCAGACTTCCAAATTCCGCTTCGATCCGATCGTCGCTGACGCCGCGTATGCGGCGGAGCATCTCTCTGGCCTGCGGAAGCTCGCTCTTTTCTATCATTGAGTTCGGAGTGTTGGGAAGAATCCAGGCCACCGCCGATAGGAGGACGGCGGGGACCATAACTCCGCCAAGCTAACGCCACCCCCCCATCCGCCGTGAATCTTGGCGGTGAAGTAATTAACCATACTGGCTATCAGAATCCCCAAAGTGATGGATAATTGAAACAGATTGTTGAGAGCGCCCCGGTGTTTGTAGGGCGCCATTTCTGATAAGTAGATTGGCACTGACTATGAAAAATTCGGAATCAAAATGAGTGAGTGACATCGCCCATGAATCATCAAAGATTCAAAATCAAATGAATTACAGAACTTGAACAGTGTGATCATTTTCCACTTCACTTGGAAAAATACTTTTTTTTTTTTGTTAAACATAAGGGTTATTCGATTAAAAAACCTTGTGAAAAATTAACCCTTTATCATTTTTTTCACTTTATTTTGATAACATTATCCATATTATTTTCTTCTAAAAATAATTATTTCTTTTAAAAGAAACCCAAAAATACAAAAAATGACAAATGCCATTTGTGCAAAATAAATTAATTTTCAGTATCATAGAGTTAACTTTACCATCAGAGCACGACTCGAATGGGTAAGATGTTAAATAGTTGAAAAATTTAGATTTAAAAAAACTTAAAATATCATAATTTTGAATAAAAATATTCGTAAAATCGCCAAAAATATAAAAATAAATCTACTGTGGTTTGTCACTGAATATAACTATATCCTCAGGGCATTAAAATGTATCATTTTGTACCTCGTTTTATTTAAAATAAGATGTTAGTTTCCAATAATTTTAATTCATCACTTATAAATTATTTATCCCCAATTAAAGCATGTTTACATTATGTTAGTTAATATATAAAAATGATTTACACATAAAATATTAATATTATTTTATAATTTTTTTTAGTCTTTATCTTTAATCATAAATTTAATTTATAATAAAACATTTTTATATTGAAAACGAGAATATAAGAAAATAAAATTTTGATAAAACATTAATTAACGAAATATATGGAAAATACATAATATTGGTAAAAGGTTTAAAAAGTGATGATTTATCTCATTACTTGTTCCTACTTTGCTCCGAGTTGTTTGGAGTCATACTGATCACTTTATTACTTTCTCTAACTATGAGATAGACTAATAAAATATAATCTCTCTTATCTTCCTTAAAAGATAATATTTGTCATCAATTTAGCTTAATTTGAATATTAACAAATAAAAGATAGACATCTAAATCTTTTTTTATTTAAGTCTTCACCAATCGATACTTTTTTGCCTTTTCTTAATTTGAATATTAACAAATAAAATATAGAAATATCTTCACCAATCAATACTTTTTTGCCTTTTCTTAATTTGAATATTAACAAATAAAAGACAGAAATCTAAATCTTTTTCTATTTAAGTCTTCACCAATCAATACTCTTTTGCCTTTTCTTATGTAATTATAAATTTATATCACGCTTCCACTTAATAAATTCATGAAAAATGTACATATATGCTTCAAAGACTTTTCCAAGATTTAAATATTCACTGTTATGGTCAATATTAAAGAAGCAAATAGAACAATAGTTTGTATAATACTAATCCTAATATTTGGTATTCAAATTTAGTTAGGTATGTTATAAAATTTGATATTTTTTAATCGTGTATATTTTCCTTCCTTTTATTTATAGAATTTTTTTCATCAAAAAAATAAAAATAAATAAATAACTGAAGAGGTAAAAAAAATAAAAAAAATAAAAAATACCTGAATGGCAAACCCAACTCCCAGGCCCAACAAGAGACGGCCGACTATGAGCATCCAAACTTGCATCGCAATAGCATTAAAAACCACACCGGCCAAGAAAACCAGACCTCCGATGAGCATAGACATTTTCCGGCCAAGTCTTCTGGTGGCGGCCGACGCGATCAATGATGAGGCCAGCGCCGCCAAATATACAGGGACGATGTAGAATAAGGTTAAAGTATGACGCTGGTAGATTTGCAGTACCGTTACTAGAATTGTCGGCATAGCTTCTCGGTATATGGCCGGAAAGAACTTCTTCAAGAAATCTGGCATAGAGGTTACTCCGCCTGCACTTGATTTATTCCACATAACACATCACAAAATACCAAAACTCAATCACGTAGATATTATACATTTCGATCTAAGAAGTTTTTTTTTTTTTTTTTTTTTTTTATATGACTCAAAAAGATTATAGTAATAATGTTGATAGTTTATTTTCTGTATAGAGGGCATTCAGAAATTTTTATGACATTTTTTTAGTTAGAGATTGAAATGAGGTCGACTATTTCATACATTTTGATATTTGAAAATCAGATTTTTGAGATTAATAACAATCAGTCTTCTTTTAGTGAACTGTAAAAAAAATTTTCTCCATAAATTTACCTTACCAATGTTATGCCATGCTGATAAGAAAATTTCCCTATTTGATGTGACAAAACACCCATATAGACAAAAAAAAACCCCAAAATCGGGGATTGATTCGACTCTCACAATTTTAAAACATTTCGATAAAATTAAAAAGAATTAATATTTATATAATACCAAAAAGTGTTGTTGATTCTTACCTGAGATACCAATATCGTATCCAAACATCAAGCCTCCCATGGCGGCAAACACACAGGTTATGAAATCGAATCGAGTCAGCTTGCTCGGATGATTGTCACTGTCATCATCTCTCTATCCATGTGGCGGCGGACGGCCGCCATCTTCTAAACGGCGGAGGTATTGAAGGAAGAAAGAAGATGAAAAATGAATAAAGAAAAAGCCAAGATGGTTTATAGTCTACGGGGGTATGTTGACTTCATTTACACGTGGGATTTCACTTCTGCCCGTACTTATTCTTATCCTACACCGGAATGTGTGGCCGTAATGAATTTTGTACCTTCTTTTTTCTTCTTCCAGTTTTTTAAGAAATTAATTAATTAGTTATACAAAAACCGTCTCATCCTTTTCCAACGAAAAAAATGGTGATTATACTGATTTATTTTTAGGTTAAAAAAAAAAACAGTTTTTAGTGATTTATGGAAATAAACATGTTTGATAATTGTTTTTTAAAAATCAAAATGAGCTATTTTATCATTTTAATCTAGTTATCATTTTGTTAAAAATATTATAAATTGAATTAGTTAACTCTAATTAAAAATAAAAAATATATGGTACTCCTAACTAAATTAGGTGGTACAAAACTTATTAATAAATATGATACTTCAACTCTTATTTTGTAAATTATTATTTTAAAGCAAAAATAATATCATTTATTCAAAATTAAAATATATTTATCCAGGTTAATAGTATAATAAATTCGTATAAAGCCTATAGATTTAATAAAATAGCGATTAGAATATATGTAGCTCCGTTTTAACAATATCACGTATTTTGAGGATCAAATCTATCTTACATCGCTATGGATAAAGAAAGCGTCCTTGTGAGAACTGATGATAAAGCATCGATAACGCTGAACAAATAAAAGCGCAAATTTTGTGGAATAGCAGTTTATTAAGTAAGAAAATGAAAAAAAAAAAACCAGATAGGTAATTTCAGGTCAAGAATGACAAAAAAATCACCTCTTTTGTTTAAAGAAAATAAGTTACAAGAGACAAATAAGAGAGTGGTAAATGGATTTTTAATATATTGAGTTTCATGATCTTTTTAGCAATTGAACAAAATTTTGAGTTTCTAATTATTTTTCAATATTAATAAATTTTTTATATTAAGTAGTATTTGATTTAGAATTTGTTTCGTTGTATGAAAAATTTAAAATAAAACAAATAAATTTTAAAAACACATGTAAATTCTTTTTTTTAAATCAACATTGGCATAGATGGTGAAGGGAGAACTTTATATGAGTTAGGGTCAGTTTGTCACTTCTGATAATATTTTCAAAACCCATTTGAAAGTTCAAAGAAATGCTTAAAGTGTTTTTGAGAAGCACATGAAGTGCTTTTTAAAAAAACACTATATTCCACACAATATTTCTAAAATACCTATTTTTTTATCCTTAAATGTCTATTTATTTTTCCTTAAATATTTATTTATTTTATTTAAAAAATCTAGATAATATCATATACTTTTAAAAATCAAATAATTAAAATATTTGTGTAAATATTTAAAAAATTATATAATCATAAAAATTTATAAAATAATTATTTTAAGTTTTTATTAATATAAATTTTTGCACATTTATTAATTAATTCAAATATTTTGTAAATATTTTTATAATCATATAATAATAATTTTATAATTCAGATATTTTTATTAATATTAACTAATCAATAGTTTAATATCTTAATAACAATAATTTACAAATTGAGTTTTGAGACGACGTTGCTTTATTGCAAATACATCAAAACAGGCATATATGTGTTTTTCTTCAAAAAAAAATCGGATCAATTTTATTTATTGGTTCACGGTTGGATAAATTGTTCCAATTTTTAGACATTCAATTTCATGAAAACAATAAAATTTTATAACCAATTTTTGGTTTTATAGAGAATTTGAATAAATATTAAAACAAATTTGAACTCATTAAAAATATAATACATAAATTTTTCTTAATTTGAAGTATATATATGTTAAAGTAATTTTTTTTTATTTTTTCAGAATTACTCACAAATAAAAACCTAGATAGATCCCCCACATCACAAGAAGTCCTAGGGTGGTATTAATTTTTGGATTTGAGCTCTTTTATTAGGTTTTGGTATTTATCATTTGTGTTTTCATTAAGAATCGATGTTTAGCAAAAAATGATTATCTAGTCTTGTAAGAAATTCGAGTGAAATTTATTCGGAGTGTGAGTTGTGTGGATATCCGACTTGCTTTAGAGTGAATAATATCTGTCTCATAGAAATTATGAAATTATACTTAAGTAAATTGTTTTACTTAAGCTTGAATGCTGTCTAATGAAACATATGGATCTTTAAAATGGAATAAGGATATATAAGTATAATTTTTTGTTTTAATTCAAGGATATTTATAAAATTAGATATTTATAAATTAATAATTTAAGCGACAAAAACTTAGAATATTTTTTAATATATCAAAATATTAAAAAATGACACATTTTAGAGAAAAATAGGACTTATCATTTTATACGTGTACATGAATAATCTTTAAAAGTGGGTATTTTATAAGAAAACAACTTTTCTGAAATTGAGTTATAAATGGTGAGAGGAAAAAAAACAAGGGGGCTTCCTGGAACAATGCTTTGTTCATTATTGTAGACCATGAATTATTGATTTTGCAACGAATATGAAAAATAGAACCAACTAAGACTCTATGAAAAGTCGTTTTTCCCCACGAATATGAAAAATAGAACCAACCAACTAAGACAGTTTCGATTGTGACTCTCGTGATAAATAGCAGCGTGGACTCGGACTTGGTGGGTCTGACAAAATTTTCCCATAGAATTGGTGTGTTGTGATTCGTGCACTCGTAATAATGAAAAAGAAGAAAAACAAAGAGGAAGAAAAAGATAATAAACAGATTTAATTGGTTTGGTAATGAGCCTATATCCATGGGAATAACAATGAGTTTTTATTTTTTATTTTTTATTATTATTATTGTATGAATTAGGATTACATACGAAGAATGTTTATAATATCCTAAATATGATAAAATTATAAGGCAAAATCTCTAGCTGTCTTTTGCCATGTTTTTTTGTAGCTGTTTTCTCGAGTTATGTGGGGTGATTTTTTTGTTGATAACAGATTTAAAATTGCAGTATGAATATTTTCTATTCGTTCTTTTAATAGCTTGTAAAGTGGTTATTCCATAGATATTTAGGATTTTTTTTTTTTTTTTGTTATCGGTTTATCGATGTTTGGTTTATTGTTGTTTTATTGACGTTTGGTTTGTTACTATTATGAAAGAGATTTGATTATTATTGAGAGAATTGAGATATATAAATATACCAACTCTGAACAAAAAGGTAAGCAATATAAACTGATAAAATGAATCCTAAATATACTCTAATATGTCCCCTCAAGATGGTGTGCTAGAAATAACACTAATCTCGTTACATAGGGAAAATAGGTGAGACCGAGATAGAGATTTGGTAAGGGCATCAACAAGCTAGTCACCAACGGAGACATGAACAACACGCAGCTCATACGACTGAACAAGGTCACGAATAAAATTATAATCAATCGTAAGGTGTTTCATGCAAGAGTGAAAGACAGGATTAGAGGAAAGATAAGTGACACCAAGGTTGTATGAGAATAAGGTAAAGTGGGCGCATTGGGACTGAAGTTCGACGATTTCTGTGCGGTTCGGTAGCGGCAGCCATGATATACGATACTCAACCTCAGTGGAAGAACAAGCAATAGTGTGTTGCTTTGTAGAGGCTGGCGGTGGATTAGCACGAGAAATATGAAAAGCACTTTGGAGTGCAGTCATTGCGTTATCAACCCGATCGGCGATTAGAGAAACATGCAATGTTTGAGAAGTGTTTTATGACAAGCCTTGCATTATCTGGGGATCTCATGCCCATAAGATACTTAAGTAGAGCGTTTGACCGCTCCCCGATGTTAGATGACACGTGCATAAGCTGGGAGGTTATTCTGACAAAGGAAATATCCGGTCGAGTCATTTGGAGATGTTAAAGGCCACCAACCACTTGATGGTACGTGGTGGCATTGACTAGCGCAGTTCCATCATGAGCAGTCAAAGAAGTACCTACGGTAAGCGGTGTTGAGACAAGTTTGGAGCCAAGCATGTTATGTTTGCTCAGGAGATCAATAACATACTTTTGTTCGGAAAAGTAGAAGACTTGTGGAAGTAGCCAAAACCTCAACACCACAGAAGTAAGATAGCGCCCTGAGGGAGAATTTAGAGTTAAGTTGCAGGAATAATGAGTGGCCGACAAATTGAGGTTCCTCCGTCAATAATCAAATCATCAACATAGACCGGGGAAGTAGGGAGTGCCATTAACATGGGAATAAACAAAGAGAAACGAGTTTACACTGGATGTAACAAAGCCGAGAGAGAGAGAAAGAAAGTGTGGAGCTCATGGTACCAAGCTTGGGGAGCTTGTTTGAGCCCATAAATAACCTTATTAAGCAGACAGGACATGGTCTTGGTTAATCATTTGTTGTGCATGCCACGTAGTTTAAGCATATAGACCTCCTCCGTGAGATGCCCATTGAGAAAGACATTATTTACATCAAGTTGGCGAAGGCCCCACTTGTGATGGAGTGCAATGCTAAGAACAATACGGACAGTGATGAGATATATCACGGGATTGAAAGTCTCGTGAAAGTCAATACCCAACTGTTAGTGAAAGCCTTTGGCAACAAGCTGAGCGTTATACTGTACAGTAGAGCCATCAGGATTTTGTTTGATGCGAAACACCCATTTGTTGCCCACTATATATATTCTGCCCCTGGGCTAGGGGGAACAAGAAACCAAGTAGCGTTCCGGATGAGAGCATCATATTCTTCCTGCATAGCCTGAACCCACTTCAGATCTTGGAGAGTTCAGGCGATAATGCCGGGTTCAGGGAAAGGGGGAAGTATGGTGGTGAGATCATATCTCGGGTTGGGTTTGGTGATGACATTTTTAGAACGGGTTTGCATGGGATGAAGGTTTAGTGGGGGGAGAGGGGATTGGTAAGGGGTCGGGAGGATGTCTAGGTGAGGGGTGGGGAGGGTGTCGGACCCAACAGACTAGTAGATGGAGACGGTCATTGGAAATGAGTGGGTGAGGTTGTGGATGCAAGTTGGCAAAAGGTCGAGCAAGGACTCGACAATTCGGGTGAGCTCGGAAGGATTTATGGAGATGAAATCGGCAATTCGGATGAGCTCAATGGTGCTGGAAAGTCGCAGGGAATGATGAGATAGGGAGGGCATAGTCTTTGTCTATCACCGGTGTTGTGGAGGTAGGGGGAGATGTGAATGTGAAAATAGTTTCCACAAACTTGACATGAATGCACACAAAGAGTTTATTGAGAGTGGGATCAAAGCAAATTGTTTCAGACAAAAAGTAAATTGTTTTTCTTAATTTGCTAAAAATCTTTATTTTAAAATATAAAACAAACAAGTTAATAAGAAAATCAAAATTACTTACCAAATAAAAACCCTAGATGATCCCCACATCACAAGAAGTTCTAGAGTGATATTAATTTTTGGATTTTAGCTCTTTTATTAGGTTTTGATATTTATCATTAGTGTTTTTATTGAGAATCGATGCATAACGGAAAATAATATAGTCTTACTAAGAATTCGAAGTGAAAATTTATCACAGAATCATGGGTTGAGTGGATGTCAGAAACTATTTAGGAATTAATAATGATCTGATTTGTAGAAATTATGAAATAGTATTTAGGTAAATTGTTTTACTTAAAGCTTGAGTAACAATACAATAAAAACATATGGGTCTTTAAAATGGAATAAGGATTATATAAATATAATTTTTTTTTAATTCAAAGGATGACTATAAATGAGATGTTTATAAATTAATAATTTAAGCGACAGAAGCTTAAAAGATTTTTAATATATCAAAATATTAAAATAATTGAGAATAAAGATATAATCATTAATTATCAATCAAAACTCGTAAATCAACCTTCATCATGTTTCATTTTAGAGAAAAATAGCACATATCATTTTATACGTGTACATGAATATTTTTTAAAAGTGGGTATTTTATAAGAAAACAACATTTCTGGAATGAAGTTATAAATGGTGAGAGGTAAAAAACGTGGGGGCTTCCTGGAACAATGCTTTGTTCATTAACTTGTAGACCATGAATTGATTTTGCAACGAATATGAAAAATAGAACCAACTAAGACTCTATAGTCGTTTTCACGCTATCAGTTCAATGCTGACAGTTTCGATTGTGACTCACGTGATAAATAGCAGCGTGGACTCGGACTTGGTGGGTCTGACAAAAATTTCCCATAGAATTGGTGTGTTGTGATTCGTGCACTCGTAATAATGAAAATGAAGAAAAACAAAGAGGAAGAAAAAGATAATAAACAGATTTAATTGGTTTGGTACTGAACCTATATCCATGGGAATAACAATGAGTTTTTTTTTTTTAATTATTATTATGGTATGAATTAGGATTACATACAAAGAGTGTTTATGGCACCGTTTAGTTTACGAAAATTTTTGCTTATATCGAGAAATTCGAGAATATGAAAAATTTAAATCGTTAAATATTTAGTTTTCGTTTTTTGAAAATACGTTTAAATCTTGAATTTGGTTGAAAATAAAGAATAAGAAAATCGGATTTTGTAAAAACGATTTTGAAAATGAGATTAATGAAAGCAGTGAATGTGTTTAAAATGCGTATTCATATTCGCGTCATGTGTTTTGTGGCACGTGGAAGAAAATCAGTGGACGAATGGAAGAAAGAAGAAAATCGTGGCAATAAGGTGTTTTTCGGTTTTATCGTCATTGCATCGTGTTTTTCGATTTGGTCGAAACAAAGAAATAATATCTTTGTTTCGGTCGTATATAAAATGTTGAAAATAGTGGTCGTTTTTGTTTTAAATTTGTTTTATCTACGATTACCAAATGGCTAAATGTGTTTTTCTTGTTTTGAAAAGTTTAGATAAGAAAGAACAATAAAATTTTTATCTACTAAATAGGGCCTATAATATCCTAAATATGATAAAATTATAAGGCAAAATCTCTAGCTGTCTTTTTTCTCATCTTTTTTTCTTTTATAGCTTATTTTCATCAAGTCATGAGACATGATTTTTTTATCATTATTGGTTAGAAATCACCCGTATGAAATTTTTTTTTTCGTTTTTTTGCTTAATAAAGTAGTTATTCTACAAATATTTATGTTTTATTTTATTTTATATTTTGTCGTCTGTTTATCGATGTTTAGTTTATTATCGTTTTATCAACGTTTGTTTCACCAACAAACATTTGGAATTAATGCTTTGCTGAGTTCATATACTCTTTTAAGCCATATGCTTCCACCAGCTTAACCATGTTTCTCCTTAACTTGGCCTTGGGGAAAACCAATTTTTTCTACGAAGCAGATCAGCAGGGTGATGTGGATGGAGGATAACAAAATTGGAATCTTTAACTATAATGTCGTTGAAATAATAAAATTCATTTGGTTGAAAATTCAGAGGAATGGAAGAAGGTGAGGAATTGTTCTTCGTCCATAACCATCAACTTTTATGCATGGGTTGATCCGTCTCAACTCCCAACCTAACTGAATATTTATTTACAGTTCAATTTGAGTATTATTATGAGTCAAACCATGTTTAATTTAAGTTGAGCCATATAGAGGGTTTGGATTAGGCTAGGAGCTTTGTGTTAATGGTTTTTGTGTTTACGTTATGTCAAACTATAACTATTCATTAACATTGAAATCAACCCGAACACGACATGAATAATTATTATGTTACAAAAATATATTCAAATACGATCGAATTATTAATTGGTTGATATGACTCAACAAGTATAATCTGATTAATAATCTCTCATTTAATATTATAATTAAGTTAATCTACTAATTTTGAGAGAATAACTCATGAAAATTTAAGGAGACAAATGATATAATTAACGAGTCAATTAGATCAGTGGGTTGTGCGGGTTGACCACAAAAAATGCTTCGTTTATTAAGCAGGTTAGCTTTGAATTCAATTCCATCTGATTTATAACCCAAAATCATCAATCCAAAAAACAGTGCAAACTATCAAACCTTAAAATCGAAAGAGGAAGATTATTTATCACCGCCTTCATCGTATATGATCTAATCAGCTTCAAGTTGACCGTTCTTGAGGCTTGACTCAAATGATAAAGGGTTTATGAGAGATTTCATTTTCGAATTCAAAAATAGAGTACTACAAAAATGTATTACAAAGTAAATAGAAGTAAAAAAAGTTAAGATTGTCCAAATGCATTGAAACCACCATTGAATTTAAATATTCCCACTCTCTACCATAATTAAAGATTATTTAAGGAGTACTGTGCACTGTTTGTTTCGTCCTCTAAGCTTACTTTCATATTTATTTTGTAAACAGATAGGGTTTAGGAGAGGAATTAGAACAAAATCCCCAAATACCAATCCGGCCTCTGAGTAAAGTGTGAAGAATAGCGATGGTGAATCGATGTTATTTTGAACACTTTGATCTAGTATTACTTTTTTTGTTAAGATTAAAAACATTAAATCGTTAAAGAAAAATAAACAAATTAAGTTTATGATTTCTCTGATTCAAAAGCAATTAAACGAAATACATGGAGAAGTAATTAAATTAAAAAGGGGCCATGAGGACATGTTGATTCTAATTAAGCTCTATTTTCATTCCTTGTTTTTTCTTCCTTTGGTGGATGATGGCTAATGCGAAGTTGGGCTTGGTAGAATCCTAGTTGTTGAAGCCTTGAAAAGAATAAACTTTTATAGCTATGTTGGGTTCAAATTGATTAACATATTTTTTTCAAGCATCCCATAAACATTCTCATCACATAGGTAATTAATTTAGGGAAATATAAACTATGCTTCAAGAAGTAATATTAAATCAATCTTCTATGCTTAAAAACAAAAAAAAAAAAAAAAATCCTAAAACGCAAAATACAACTGGAAACCAGAAAAAATGAAAGGAATGGTATGTATCAAGCTACAAATATGAAAATAATTGTACATACATCACCAAGAATTAGATTTACATGTTTAAAACTGCTACCTAAAAAAATAATTGTAAATTAGTCAATATTCACTACTTATGGTAGTACATTGACTTATCTACAATAGCTTTTTGTAAAGATTAAATTGAATAATGTAAATCAAATTCTTAGTGATGTATGTATAGTATTTCAAATTAATAACGATGATGCTGCTTTTCCCAAAGAAAATCTAATGTATAGATATATAACAACCATTTAATGAGTAAATAACGGTACTAGACAGAGTTTCCATTAACTTGGTGGTCTTGGTCGGGGATGAATCTCTTCCAATACCAATGTCTCTTCCAAACCACCCTCATCTCCTCAATTGGAATCCCTTTGGTCTCAGGGAGGAAGAAGTAGATGAAAATTTGTCATGTATTGCGAATCTTGGGAAAGAATAGACAATCCATATTTGACCCACAAAGCATGGTGAGAAGACTTGACAACTCAGAAAGTGAAAACATATTCATGGCGGTATGCTTTGAAGCGACGATCGGATCTCTCAGTGGGAAAATTTCGCTGGAACCAACCATCCTAGAAGGACTATGACATCTGAGCGGAAACGTGAATCTAATCACACATCGCGCGAGATGGAGTACCGCTCACAGCGATTAGTCATTTACGATGTTGGGAATTTTAGTCTTTATCGGGGTGCATTCTTTGCAACCTACATAAACATTATCGATGATGTTAGAGTTGGACAATCCCAATTTTAACATCTCAATCTAAAAAAGTTTTGCCCTACATAATATTATGGATTTTATTTTATTTTTGGATTTTACTCAAATTTGGTATACCTATATTTTATATTTTAAGGTTTTGTCCATGAATTAATAACCACAACACCGCTCACTTTTGAAATAATAGAGTCTATTTTAGATTGAACTATTTGTTCTCAAGACAATAGTATATAATATTTTATTTTGAACATAACATAAGCAAAAGTCAAAGATAATCAAGATATAAATAATCAGTTTATATATTTAAATAAATATATTCTGGAATAAGACCGTATTAAAAACAAAAACAGAAACAAACCGCCATAAATTCCCTTTTATTTTTCTTATTGCCTATATAAGAGATGAAATTTTGAAGTAACGAAAGTGGAAAAAACGATGAACAATTTTATATGTTTAATTACACAGAATACCGAACATTTGGATTCCGCCCTCTATGAAAAGCTTTCTCCTTCCCCATTTATCGAAATTACCGAACACAGCCACGAGAATGTTACTTCCACGACGTTGATAAGACCGGTAATAACGTGAACAGAGAAGCGTTGTTCCCAAACCCCAATGATTGGAAGAGCACGGGAGCATAGAACATGACGACGTTGATGCCGGTGAGCTGCTGCAATGCCGGAATGAGTACGGACATTACCAGCTGTGGCCTATATTCTCTGAGACAGTTTTCCATGGTCAGTGTACTTGTTTAGAAGCTTCACTTGCAGCCAACAGATCGTTGTACTCGGCTTCGATCTCGCCGTCGCTGACGCCCCGTATGCGCCGGAGCATGTCTCTGGCTTGTTGAAGCTCGCCCTTCTCGATCATGGAATTGGGGGTGTTGGGAAGGATCCATGCTACAATGGAATGAAGATGGCGGAACTGCAGCGCCGCCCAAACTAACCCGCCATCCCCAACCGCCCTCGATCTTGGCGGTGAAGTAGTTAACTATGTTCGCTATCAAAATGCCGATGGTGATTGACAACTGAAAGACGTTGTTGAGAGCACCCCTGTGTTTGTATGGAGCCATTTCGGATACGTAGATTGGCACCGACTGTATACAATTCAAGTAAATTTTGATCAATTACTAATAAAAAAACTAATTAATCTAGATATTGTTAAGTTTTTTTTCTAATAGCCACCTCACTCCAATCTTGAAATAATATTTGATTTTTAATAGTGTTTGGAAGGGAAGAAATAATTAAGTTACCTGGGCGGAGAAACCAACTCCAAAGCCGAGCAAGATACGTCCAAAAATAAGCATGAAAATATTGACGGCGGAGGCATTAAGAATGGCGCCAACCATGAAAACCAAGCCGCCGACCAACATGGATATCCTGCGACCAAATCTTCTGGTGGCGTACGAGGCTACCAGGGAAGACGCCAGAGCCGCCAAATAGAGCGACGACGTGAATAGCGTTAGTATCTGACTGTCGAATTTACAGTACTGATTCGTTGACTTATCCGATTCCTCCTTCCTGTAAACTGAAGGGAAAAACTTTTCCAAGAATGTCGGCATGGAAGTCACTCCGCCTGCAAAAATTACCCATATCAATTTATTACTCTATTCGCATGCATGTATATTGTATAGTATAGGCACTATAAAACAATCAAATACACATGTATTCCCATAAGCCTCTGAAATTCCGATGTCGTAACCAAAGATTAAGCCTCCCATGGCACCCAAACACAACTTATCAAAACAGACCGGGTGAGCTTTCGGGTATCCGACACCACCGCCACCTCCGCCGCCGCCTTTGGACATGAAACCACCCATGATCACTATGAATCGATGAAGAAACAAAGCTTGCAGGAAAGAGAAAACAATGAATGGAAAAGGCCGTGTGGGTAAGTGTATTTATAGACTTTTGACAAGTTCGTTCCTATTAGGATTAGGAAAATAGAAGGGTTGTTTTTTGCCTTTTGGAAATAGATAACTAGATAACTTTTCGTTTCCTTTTTTTGTTTTCGTTTTCTGTTTTTTTTTTTAAATTAGGACTCACCCTCATTCCTTCTAATATAATGAAACAGATTTTACTTAGAATTAGAAACGATGTAAAATCATGTGTTTGGTTAAGAAACAATTTGATAAGTTAATTATAATACAATCTTCATGCAATAGGTCCGTGTGTTTAAGTAGTGATAGATTTCTACTATACTTTTTAGAAGTGTTTCTATAATTAAAAACACTTTTAAGTGTTTTTAGGACCAAAAAAAAGTTTTGTAATATTTTCAAAAGTGCTTTTAAAAGTTAAAAAAAAAAAACAATCCAAGTGTATTTTTTATAAAACACTTTCAAAAGTTTTTTAGGTATTATTAAGAATTCCTATTTGTTTATTCTTAAATATCTATTTTCCTTAAAACATATATATTTTATTTAAAAATCGAGGATAATATGATATACTTTTAAAAATTTTACATAATTCAAATATTTAAAAAAATTCTACAATCATACAAATATTATTTATTAGTGCAAATTTACACTTGTCTTGCCCTTAATGTAATTAAGTTCCGCTATTAATTCCAAACAACTCACAAGATTGTAAGCTTTATTTTAAAGTCAAAATGTTTAGAATTCATTGTACAAATAAATAATAAATTAAGATAATTAATCAAATACACTTGACTTATGGTGGGTTTGACACTGTTTCTTGTAACATCGCTTTTGGCCCAAACGTTTTCTATCATAAACGTTTTTATAGGAATCCAAAAATATGATTTTACAAAAGCTTTTTGCAACATGTTATAAAAATGCTTTTATATTATTAAAATTACCAAAAATGAAATTTAATATTAAATTATAAAAATATGATATCATAATAGATAAATAAATTATTACATAAATATTTAAATACGTATAAAGAAGTTATATTAATAAAGCCTAAATCTACTATTTTATGATTATAAAAAATTGAAAATATTTACATAAATGAGTGATTAATGAATAACATATATAAATATTTGTATTAATAAAAACCTAAATAATTATTTTTACAATTATAAAAAAGATTTGAACTAATGAATAAACATATAAACATTTATATTAATAAAACCTAAAATAACTATATATATAATTATAAAAATATTAAATTTTTTTTTTTTGAATTTTTAAGAAGTATATGATATTATCAAGATTTTTTTAAATAATATAAATAGATATTTTAAGTAGAGCGGGTAAGCAGATATGCAGCTACATTGCACAATTCTGCCCAAATTCAAGGGTGTCAGATTGAAAAACAACCACGTCGACACTTGGAAAACACATGTCTCATGTCATGAGGATTATCGTGATAAAAATGTCCAACTTGGGCTCTGTCGTACTCATCCAAAAGCCACATCCAGCTATATTGCAATAGTTCAAGAGTTTAGTACATCACTCTTAATACGACATATATTAAAATTTAGAATTTCTAATACATGTTTTACAAATTACATATCAAAGCCACAATCAGGCTTTCTTCTCAGTGACCTCCTAATGGGGCTTGTCTTCCCAGGAACCTCTTGTCTGCAGGAAATAATGATTATAGACGGGATTGAACAATCACGATGAGTAACAATTATCCTACATGAGTTACTCCATATAAGTGCACATGCAATGATTTAACATAAACACATTCAAGCAAATACATGATCCTACTTGAATATGCACATGATATAGATGAGAATGTGGCTCTTTGTTTCCATTTCTCGAGCCCTCCCGCGACTCCTCACGCGTACCTAAGCGAGTGTGAAAGCATACGTTTTGAGCAAAAAGTTTTGGTGACGTCTTCTGGGAAGTTCGGTAAATATATTAAACAATATAGGCGGTGGGTAATCCTGCGAAACAATCATGGGTTCGCCTTCGAGATGAGCGTTGGACAACTTCTCGAGGCAATTCTTCGGAAAATCTTCCTTGAATTCCTTTTACAACCGTTTTCATTTTTTCTTTCATTTTTCATGTCATGCACTCACCTAACATTCAGGTGTCGGTGTATATGGAATGCATTTTGCCATTTCCAAACAATTCATGTTAATATATAAATCATGCATATACTAACATAAATTTACTCACATGCATCATGTCATTCAATTCATAGCAATAATGTAAGACCCGAGAAAATTCCAATTTTCGGAAAAAGGACAAAATGGTCATTTTGGTAAAAATCCGAAATTTTTATAGATCTCGGATGACGAAACGGATTTCACCATTGGAATCGTCTCGCGAAATATAGCTACCACGTCGATTTTCGTCCAATTCCGAGAAAGTCGGAATTTGCACGTTTTTCGAGGAAACGAGCGTCAAGCGGGACACTTGGCGCATTTTGAGTGGCACACAGTGTGCCACGTGTCAAGCACCGGTTCAGTCAAGTTGAGCTCAAGGTGGGATGCGTGAGCAACGTAGCGTGATCGTGGGTAGAAAAGTCAAAATCCAATCTTTTAGGAATGGATGGTATTATTTAAATTCTTAATAGATGGAATGAGGGAATAGTGGCCTTACTCAAATGGAAAAGGCCAAAAAACGGCGAGAGGGCAAAACGTGCAGTGTGCTAAAAGAGGGAGATGCAGTGGGCATGAAAATGGTGGTCAGTGAGAGAGTAAAGGACTTCTCTAGATTTACAGGCTGGTCGGCAGTCAGTTCTTGAATGAAGGAGAAGAGTGGTTCCTGCAGCGGCGAGAACAGCAGCGTGGACACCAGTTTCTTGGAGTTTCGACAAACTCCGTGAGGTAGGGGTTTTATCCTACTTGACGTTATACTTTGTTTAAGTGTTTTGTTGATGATTGAGTTGGTTTGAGGCCTTGAACGACCATTTGATCGGTTCCAAAACTTGGGTGAAATGTGGTGTTGGAGCCTTTTTGGACGATCCCAGGTGATAGTGCCGCGATGTTTGGCATTTACAAGGTGTTGATTTATGCGATAAATCATGTTTTGATAATGGCCCAGAAAATGGCCAATGAAGTCGAGGTTCTAAAGTGAGCTAGATGATTAAATTGGCCGTGAACGGTAACGAGGTTTCTTTATTCGCATGAATAGTGTTCATAAAATATTTTGTGAGAAAATATGTATGATTGAGTAATTCAAATTGAATTGCTCGTGTTTGTAAATTAGCCCATGTGAGCTAATTTTGGAGAAATGGATTGTGAATTTGCATGACATGTGTGTGTGGATTGATTATGTTAGTATATACATATTTTATATATTAGCATGCGTTATATAAATTGTGTTGAAATGACATAATGCATTTTATATGCACCGGGGTAACCTAGAAGTTAGGTGTGTGTGCATAACATGAGTTTTCTGAAAAACGAACATGATTGCGAAAGGAATTTCACATGATGATTTTCTGAAGAATGGGGTTGGAAACGATCTAACGGATCATTTAGGATGGGGACCATGAAGTTGTTTCGAGTTCTTCTTACATTAAGCCGGAGGATGATACATCCTTTTCTGAGATCTCGGTAGTGTATTTTCAAAGAACAACATGTTTTGTTTGAAAATGATGTTTTCATCGTGGCTTAGAGCGAGTGTGAGAGTCGGTGATGACTCGCGATATAGAGCGGGCATTTAGACATTCAAGTAGAATCACGAGATTTACTTGAGTGTGTGTTTAAATTAGACATTGCATATGCACTTACAGGTGGGAAGTAACAATTTAGGGTGATTCATTTCTTGGCGATCATTGCTTTGTCAGAGAATATTTTTAGGTATAGGGAGTGTTCGAGGAGACGGTTCATCTTAGAGGCCGATTTTGAAGAAAGCAGGGTTGTGGCTTGATGTTAGTTGGATAAATGTATTAGAATGTTTTAAACTTTTAATATATGTTGTATAAGAGTAAATTATTAACTCTTGAAACTATGGTATATAGTTGATGTATATTGATGAGTATTGTTGTATGGGCCCCAGTGGCGGGTTTTATCATGTATATGTCCTCGATGTTGATGTTGGGGCAGGTGATTTTCTTGGTAAAAACAAGATGAAAGGAGATTTTCTTCATTTAATTATAAGGCGCAATGTTGGCCGTATTGAAGCTGTTTGGGACGGGTTTTGTATTTGGGTAGAGCTCCAGTTACAAGAGACTACCTTTCGATTTTTCGTAGGTGGTGTCGGGTTACTGGCATCCACAGTATTCCGCGGAGTTGACGGGTTGTCAAGCGGACACCCCGGTTTTGGGTGATCTGACTTAGTATATTTAAGGTAAACGATTACCTTGGGAGCTCGGTGGGTGTAGTTATAAGTGTAGTCTTGATACCGACTACTGACATGGTATCGAGCCTAGGTTTATAAATACCTGACCGTCGTGCAATGATTAAGGTATCACGATAACACAGGGCTTGAGGGATTTGGGTCAAGGTCAGAGTTATTAAGGTGTAAGAACATCACCACTTTGTGTGGCTCGATGTTAGAGTTTAGGTATGTGATTACCTAGGAAATCACGGGACAGGATTAGAACATTACATGCATGTGTTTTATGTGTGATCATATGATTGTTTGATGAATTGTTATGTGTTAGGAATGTTGTGTGATTGTGTGCTTAGTGATTAGCACATAGATGTGTTGGAAAATCAATTTTTTTAGTTTTACAGTGTGTAAAACTGGAAAAAGAAAATAAATGAAATAAATTTTAATAAATTTATTTGGTTTATTGGATGAGGTCTTGGAGTTAGGGTGAGATTCTGACCTTTGCGTGGTTGGTCACGTGTGTGTGTGCTGAGGCCCCGGAGACGAAATTCTTTTAGGAAGGGGAGAATGTAAGATAGGGAGAAATTCGATTTTCGGAAAAATGGCAAAATAGGTCATTTCGGTAAAAATCTGAAATTTTTAGATCTCGGATGTGAAAGCAGTTCCGCAGTTGGAATCGTGCCGGAAATCCCCAGCTCACGTCGATTTTCGTCGGGTGAGAGGTGTTCGAATTTACCGCGTTTTCGAGGAAACGGCGTCGGGCGGGGCGGCTTGACCCGACAGGTGGCAGATTGTGCCCACGTGTCAAGCATACGATTAGTCAGTTCAGGCTCAAGGTGGAGCCGCGATGAACACATGGCATGATGCCATTGGGTAGAAAAGTCAAAATCCAAGCTTTTAGGGACATGGATGGCATTGTTTAAATTCTTAATGAATGGGACAAAAAGGGAATAGTGACCTTCTCAAATGGAAAAGGCCAAAACGGGCAGCATAGGGCAAAACGTGCAGTGTGCTAAAAGAGGGAGATGTAGTGGGCATGAAAATGGTGATTTTAGTGAGAGAGTAAGGGACTTCTCTCTAGATTTCTGGCTATTCCGATCGTTGGATTTCTTCGGAGCAAGAAGGAAAGTCGTTTTACGGGGCAAGAGCAACGCGTGGACACCAGTTTCTTGGAGTTTTGACAAACTCCATGAGGTAGGGGTTTTATCCTACTTAACGTTACACTTTGTTTAAGTGTTTGTTGATGGTGTAAGAGTTAGTTTGAGGCCTTGAGCAGTAAATTTGATCGGTTCGAAACTTGGAACCAAAGTGTAAATTGTGTACTAAATCCAGGGGTCCGTGACTACACAATCAGCCGTGGCTTGTTTCGTGAATGTCGGATGGCCAGCGTCTACCATGTCGGCGAGTCTCGCTGTACGGGGCTCTACCAGGCCAACACACATCTGATCGACATTCCTGAAGATACATATATATGAGTAAAAACGACTCTTGGGCCCATACTACAATACTCATCATCAATGTAAACCAACTATATCCAATAGTTTCAAGAGTCAAAAGTTTACTCTTATACAACACATATTAAAATTATAAAATTCTAATAAATGAATACATAATGATAACAAAGCCTGACAGAGCTTTCTTCTCAAACTCGGCCTACATGAGTAGGCGATCTCCTCGTCACCTCCTGTGCACGAAAATATGTTACCTCGACAAGGTGAGCTAATGCTCAGTAGTGAAATCACCCTAAATGGGCTACTCTCCACCTAAATGCATATGCAATGCTCCAAAGTAAACACACATTCAAGCAAATGCATGATCACACTTGGATATGCAATTAATCAACTCCTTCCCAGAATTCCTCAGAGCTCCTCACACTTGCCTAAGCCACGTATGAGAAAACTTGTTTTCAATAAAGATATTTGTTTTTAATTGTGGACAACCCTCCAATGTAAATATTGGACCGACTCCGATGATTATGTTGGTGGACTGCCCTCGGGAGGATATATCGTTGGGTAGACTCAGGCGATTGATATTTCTGGACTCTGTAGATAATTATTATCATTTTAATTGACCCTCAGAAACCATTCTCCAAGAATCACCTCATGCCACTCACTCTATTGTTACAGGGTGCGAGTGCATATGGAATGCATGATGCCAATTCCATTACGATTCACATAACTGTACAAATATATAATCGTCGTATATTCACATAATTTAAATCACCTGAACATGTCATGTAATTTCTGTCAATTCTACGTAAAAAATTAGCTCACGTGGGCTAATTATCAAACACGAGCAATTCAACTTGAATTACTCGACCAAACACAATTTCACACAAAATTTGATTTTCGTGTCACTATTCGCATGAACAGTAAAACCCTCGGGGTTTACTGTTCACAGCAGCTCTCTCTACGTCGGTTCCACCTTGTGAACCCGAAATCCAATGGCCATTCAGACCTTATACACATCAAAGCATCATTTATAGCATAAATGCACAAAATAGCAACTGAAAACAGTCAGTGGCTTGGTCGAGGTTTGTCGATGGGTTTCAAAATTTCCACATTTCACTTCGATTGAGATTTGGAGCAGATTAAGCGATAAGTTTAAAGCCTCGAAACCATACGAGGAAACATTACAAAACACTTAAATAAAGTGTAAAACCCAGTAGGATAAATCCTGCTGCTCGCGGGAGTTTGTCGAAAACTCCCCAGCCGGAGCCGTGTAGGTCTCGTCTGTAGAAGCGGCTTTCCTTCTTGCTCTCAGAAGTTTCGACGGTCGGATCGCCCGGAATCTTAGAGAGAAGTTTCTCTCTCTCTAAAAAAACTCAAATCACGTATCTCATTGCATCCTCCAATTTGCTGCCCGATTTCTTCATTTTGTGGCTTTTGAAAGAGGTGACACTATTTAGTAATTTGTCCTATTATCATTAAACAAATCTAATAATACCAATGTCATGTCACGGTTAGACTTTTGACATTTAGTATTTATCGTAGATCCATTTCATCATTTCTCTACTCATACCATATGGCACATGAGTACATGTTATATGTGATTTTTGTCACATCAAATATCGTTTTTACGGCACGAAGCGTGATGCAGCAGAAAAGCGTCTGAGCTCAGGCTGTCTTGGAATTCGTGAAATTCGGTGCTAAGTAGATTTTGCGAGGCGATTCCAACGGTGAAATCCGTTTCATCATCCGAGATCTAGAGAATAAATTTCGGATTTTTGACCGAATGACGATTTTGCTCTTTTTCCAAAAATTGGAAATTTCTCGGGTCTTACAAAATTGTTGGAGCCTTTTTGGACAGTTCGTGACAGTGCACAGAATGTTTGGGCATTTTGGGTGTTGATTTATGCAATAAATCATGTTTTGATGTGTATGAGGCCGGAAATGACCATGAAATTCGGGTTCACAAAGTGAACCGATGATTGGGTGCTTGGCTGTGAACAGTAACCCGATGGTTTCACTATTCATGTGAATAGTGTTCATAAAATATTTTGTGAGAAAATATGTATGATTGAGTAATTCAAATTGAATTGCTCGTATTTGTAAATTAGCCCATATGAGCTAATTTTAGAGAAATGGATTGTGAATTTGCATGACATGTGTGTGTGGATTGATTATGTTAGTATATACATGTTTTATATATTAGCATGCGTTATATAAATTGTGTTGAAATGACATAATGCATTTTATATGCACCGGGGTAACCTAGAAGTTAGGTGTGTGTGCATGACATGAGTTTTCTGAAAAACGAACATGGTTGCGAAAGGAATTTCAAAGGATGATTTTTCGGAGAATGGGGTTGGGAGACGGTCTAACAGATCATTTCGGATGAGGATTGTTTCGGGAAGTTCTCCGGCCACATTAAGCCTCGGAGGGTAGTCTGTCTTTTCTTAGGATCTCGATTAGTGTATTTTCAAGAACAACATGTTTGTTTTGAAAATGATGTTTTCCCTCTCATACATGGCTTAGGCAAGTGTGAGGGGTGAGTCAGGTGCGACATGGGAATGGGCATTTAGACATTCAAGTAGGATCAATTTACTTGAATGTGTGTTTTAAGAATGAACGTGCATATGCACTTAGGTGGGGAGTAACTCATTTAGGGTGATTACTCTTGGGCGATAGCTCAACTTTGTCGAGGAATATTTTTCGGGTACGGGAGTGTTCGAGAGGCAGTTCATCTTGAGGCGATTTTAGCGGGTTGTGGCTTAATGTTAGTTGGATACATGTATTAGAATGTTTTAAACTTTTAATATATATTTGTATAAGAGTAAATTATTATCTCTTCCAAACATAGACACTCTGTTGATATCTTAGTATTTTGTTGTATGGGCCAGTGGCCCTTTTTACTCATGTATATGTCTTCTGATGTTGATGTTGGGACATGGTTCTTGGGTGAAACTCACCGTCTGAGGAACACTCATTTGGTGTATGGGCCACGTGTGGCCGTATTGAGCTGTTTGGGACGGGTTTTGTATTTGGGTAGAGCTCCACACGTACAAGGAGACTCTGCCCAGATTACCCCGTGAGTGGTGTGAGATTGCCGTCGCGAAAATATTCCATGGTGTGAGTTGTCGGGCCTTGGTTTGGGAAGTCCCGCAATTAACATCAAAATTAGCTCACATGGGCTAATAACAAATCCAATTCCAATGGGTTATGCACAATTATATTTCATATAATTATGACATCATGTTAACACATTAATTTTCATGCATTAACAATTTCTTTTTTCACACAATTCAAGTCATCCAATTCAAGCAATATTTTGCTTACAACACACATGAACCATTTTTCGGTCCAGATCAAACCCAAGCAAGGAATTTGTTAACGACGGTGGGCTGTCGAGTGGGCAACCCTCTCACCAAGCATCGGTTCCTTTGTGGAGCCGCGTCAGCCATTTCGGACCTAACAACACCCCAGGCCATAATTTGTTGCATCAATTGTAACCCGAACCACCCAAGCAGTCAGTGATTTGCTCCAACGAGGTTCCCGAATATTCCCGACAATTCGGTCGAGTTTTGGGATCGACCCAACGGTCATTCACGAACCTCAAGCCTCTAAACCATTTACAAGGCTCTTAAGCCAGAAATAACCGAGTAGGATAAGACCCCTACCTCTTGAGTTGTCGAAACTCTACAAGCGGTGCTCTGTGGCCCTTAGCGTAAGGCTCAGCTTTCAACCTTCTTAGATCTGACAGACGGTCAGCGGAAATCCCAGAGAAAGTTCGCTTTCTTTCTCCCAAAAACCTACTCCATTTTCAAAATGCACTCTCACACTCTCCCCAACTGTGGGTTCAATAAAAATGGAGCTCTTCTTTTGTCCCCTCATTGCCACATGTCAAGCCCTCATTGACTTATTTGGATTTGTTATCCACTTACCCACCTACCTTTGATTTTATCGATTAGGAGATGTAGCGTGTCTACATGGGCGTATTATTTCGGCTGACTATTCTGCCTTGCTTTTGACCTTTGTAGCGTTAGTTTGTGAGAAATGGCTCAAAATCTCGCTAAAGTATCATGTTACCTTTTGCCTCGAAAAAAGTGCAAATTTAATGATCTCGAGGAAATTGATGGGATCGACCGTGGTGGTTTAGATTTAATGAGACTATTCCAACGGTAAAGAGGCCAAGTATTTGTCAATAAGTTAGAAAAATTCTAGATTTTGACCAAATTTTCAATTTGTAATTTTTCAAAAATTAAATTTTCTCGGGTTCACATTTCTACTTGCTCATTCGAACATTGAGCCAAAGCAGTGGAGCTAATTTAGTGTTCTATTAGTAGTTTTCAACCAACCTATGCGAGTTCTTGAGCTAAAACCTTAAAATGCTAAAAATTAATTTACAAATTCATCATTCTTCAAATAAAAATAAATAATATACAAATATATAATGATCTTAATATATAAAATGATTGAGTCTAAGCAAATATAATAATAGTAAATAGACTTAAATAGTAAATAATGCTGAAACGTTGTTATAACTAAAGTACCAAACTAAGCTAGCTAAATAGTACCCGAACAATAAAGCTAACAACTTAATAACATATCACGAAAAAACAACTCAAAGTATCGAATGAAATCTGCATTATGCCTCTAATTTTCATCATCATCCTCGTTATATCCAATAATAACATGTGATTCTACATTAGAAATATGTATATCCTCGATAATGTGGTTGAGTTATCATCATATATTAATTAATTTAGAATGTTAGCAATATAAATTTCATTTATGTTTGTAATCATAAAATATTTTTTCAAAAAATGCATCTTAATCGTATAATAATGAAATATACTATTTGTTTGAAAACCCATCTTGATAAAAGATATAATCATATTATGAAAGAAATTAGTGTATGGTTACGGTAATTATTTTTAAAAAATAACATTATTTTGTTATTAACATAATTTAAGTAATAAATTTATTTAAATATCTTAAATAATTTTGTTATTAAATTAAATTAAATTTATAAACTAGTACAAATTCATTTTTATAAAAAAAACATATATGATTAGATAATTTAAAGACAATAAAAATGAAATTATAATATTTAAAAATAGGATTAATGAGATAAATAAGAAATATATTCGATATTAAAGCGTAATTTATTTGTTCAAGTACGTTTGTAAATTTTCATACAATATTTTTTTAAATATTAAAATTATCATATAAATTATATTAAAAATATACATTTAGAAATTGAAAATAAAATAGTTAAAATAAAAACTTTAATATATTAATCATTATATTATAGTAATAATTATTTTAAAACCCTTATGCTACAAAAAGATATGTAAAATATCAAATTTTATAGATAAGATCCTTGAAAATCTCAATTACTAAGCTAGATACTTAAAAAATTAAATAAAAATTTGATTTGTCGGACTAATTAAGTTAAACCCATGAACCATAGGTCAAGCAGATTAGACTATATTAGTACATTTGTCGAGCGTTAAATTTCTATTTCAGCCTTAAAAATTAATTTAAAAGTAGGTTGTGCGTGAGAACAAACCCATATTACTTAAGCGCAATGTTAAGGAAAAATAGGCGTTTAAGGATAAATAATTAGGGTATTTGAGAATATCAAAGCATTTAAAGTGTTTTTAAAAACACATCAAGTGATAATAATTTACAAAAAATAATTATTTATATGATTATAAATTATTTGAAATTATTTGAATTAATTAATAACGTATGCAAAAATTTGTACTAATAAAAATTTAAAATAATTATTTTTATAAAATAATATCTGTGATTATTGAAATTTTTTTTTTAAAATATTTAAATTATTTAAAATTTTAAAGTGTATCTGATTTAAAATAAAATATATGAAGTTTTAAGGAAAATAAATCGATATTTAAGGATACACAAGTATTTTAAGAATATCAAAAAAGTGTTTTAAAAAAAAACACCTCTAAATGCTTCCTCAAAAACACTCAGTGTTTGAACTTTCAAAAGTATTATTAAAAATATTATCAAACATCTTTTTTGTCCTATAAACACTTAAAAGTGTTTTTAGGCCTTGAAACACTTATAAGAAATACTACCAAACTAGCCCTAAAATTTATTGTGTTATTTTAATATTTTTGAAATATTTTAGAACATGTCGGTTTCTAGTTTTAAAATTATAAAATTATAAAAATTAATTCCAATCTTATAGTGTAAAATAAAAATTATTATTTAAAGAGATTCTTCAGTTATTTTCAAAATACCAAAATTTTGATATTTTATAAAATATTTATTTCATGAAAAGAAAATTTAAAAGTAATTCCTTAGAAATTTGAACAGAATATATGAGAACTTCTTAAAAGTGTTTTAAGACAAAAAAAAAAAGAATAGAACAAACAATTGTATAAAACTTTCGTTTTCTGTTTTTTTTTTAAGTTAGGACTCATCACATTTTACTTAGAATTAGAAACGATATAAAATCATGTGTTTGGATAAGAAACAATTTAATGAAGTCAATTATAATACATTCTTCATGCAATAGGTCCATGTGTTTGAGTAGGGATGGACTTCTATATTTTTTAGAAGTGTTTCTGTAATTAAAAACACTTTAGGTGTTTTTTAACAATGTTTTAAAGCAGGATCGGTGGTAGGCAAGAAAAAATTGTTAGTTTATGATTCGGTGGTCGAGCAAAGCGGTTGAATCGTGGTTGAACAAGAAATGTGAATAAATATATTATTTATATTTATTTAAATTTTAAATATATAATTAATAATTTTAAAGTATTATTTTATTACTTTTATATAAATAAAGTATTTTAAAATTTATTTTGAAAATATATAATGTTTAATGTAAAACATTTTAAAAATGGAAAAACTTATTTATATAAATATATCATAAAATTTGTAGTAATATATGTTTTGTTAACATTAAAATAATTACGTTGGTAGAGTGGTTGTTTGCAGCTTTCCTCTAGTATTTGAATCAGCGATTACGTAGTATTTGATTGAATTTTTTTTAGTTACAAGCTTTTTAACCCTAAGCAAAAGGACGTCGTTTTAACTTGAAAAAATAATAATTATGGGAGCAAATCGCTCGGTTCATTGAGAAACGGACGGGTCACCGGTTCGACCGTCGGTTCAAACGGTTCTCATTTGGTTCATTCTAGCCCAGGTTTTTGCGTTGATTAGACGATTTTGTGGGTACAGTTGGCCGGTTGTTCGGTGAGCCAGATTCAAAACATTAGTTTTAGGACAAAAAAAAGTTTTGTAATATTTTCAAATGTGCTTTTGTAAGTTAAAAAAAAAAACAATTCAAATGTTTTTTCGAGAATCATTTGAGAGGTTTTATTTTTTTAAAATACTTTCAAAAGTTTTTGGGTATTATTAAAATTCCTATTTATTTATACTTAAATATCTATTTTTCCTTAAAACATCTATTTTTTTATTTAAAAATCCGGATAATATGATATACTTTTAAAATTTTAAATAATTCAAATATTTAAAAAAAAAATTATATAATCATACAAATATTATTTTATTAGTGCAAATTTTTGCATACTACCCTTAACGTAAGTTAAGCCATTAATTTGAAGCAACTCACAAGTTAGCTTGATTTTAAGTCAAAGTGTTTTAAAATTTAAATTATTTTTAAATAAATAATAAGTTAAGATAGTAATCAAACCCTTGACTTATGGTGGGTTAACACCGCTTATTGTAATAGGGCTTTTAACCAAAACGTTTTCTATCATAAACGGTTTTATAGAAATTAAAAAAAAAAAGTGATTTTACAAAAGCTTTTTGCAACATGTTATAAAAACACTTTTATATTATTAAAATTACTACCAAAAAGAAATAAATTTAATATTTAATTATAAATATGATATCACAATAAATAAATAAATTATTACATAAATATTTAAATACATTATAAAAAGTTATATTAATAAAACCTAAATCTATTATTTTTATGATTATAAAAAATTGAAAATACTTATAAAGTGAATTAATGAATAAACATATAAAATATTGTATTAATAAAAACCTAAAAAATTATTTTACAATTATAAAAATATTTGAACTAATGAATAAACATACATAAACATTTGTATTAATAAAACTAAAATAATTATATATATATAATTATAAAAATATTTACAAAAATATTTGAAGTTTAAAAGTGTATGATATCAGATTTTTTAATAATATAAATAGATATTTTAAGTGAAATTTAGTAAAGGCTGGATTGTAACCCATTTCCGGCTTGCTCATTTTGAGTACTGTGAGCGAAAGCGAGTGACTAATTTGGATAATTTCTATTTTGTTTAGTTTGACAAACTCATGCGGGTTGCGGGCTAAAACTTGAAAAAATGCTAAAAAAATTAATTTTATAAATTTATCATTCTTCAAATAAAAAGAAATAATCATAGCCCAGAATAAAAATTAGTTAAATGACACTGTCAGCCCATGGAAAAACTTGTGTCTCATACTCGCCAGAGTAAAATGACATTGGCCTACACATCATACTCACGAAATACATCCAACTATATTACAATAGTTCAAGAGTTAATTACACTTCTAATACAAAACATATATTAAGATTTAGAATTATAATACATATTTTACAAAATACATATCAAAGCCACATATCGGCTTTCTTTTCAAAAGCGGTCTCTAATGATCATCGTCTTCCCGAACAGTCCCTGTACCTGAAATGATATGGTTGAGAATGCGACTCACCCTTTCCCACTTCTCGAGCCTTCATTGACTCCCTCACTGACTCCCTCACGCATGTCTAAGCCAAATGTGAGAAAAACACTGTTTTCAAAACAAATTCTCGAAAACATACTACCGAGTTTCGGTAAAATATATTGGACAACCCCCTGAGGCGAATTTGTTTGATAACTCTCCGAAACAATTCATGTGCTCCTCTGACGTTAATTGTTGGACAATTTCCCAACCCAATTATCCGGAAAATCTTCCATTGAAATTCCTTTCACAACCATTTTCCTTTTTATTTTCTTTCATGTCATGCACTCACACCTATCGTTATAGGGTGCCCCGATGCATATGGAATGCATTATGTCATTTCAAACAATTCATGTTAATATATAAATCATACTAACCAGATTTTTTAGCCTCACAGCGTCATGTTATTTATTCATATCAATAACATCTAAATTAGCTCACATGGGCTAATCAGCCGATCAAATTTAATTTCAATGGCTTTCACACAATTATATTTGCCTCGTTCAAACACTCATGTTAACACACTAAATTTTCATGCATTATGATTTCTTTCCATCCACACTCCAAGCCATTCATCTTAAAGCAAGATTTTGCTAGCACACTGGACCATTTTTCGGTCACGACAAACCAGCAGGGACTATTTTTAAGTCTGGTAGGTGCGGAGTGGAAATTTGTCAGAGTGGGCGACCATCTCACCTATAACATCGGTTCCACTTTGTGGAACCGAGAAATCCGTATCATTTCATTGACAACACGAGCCATAATTTATTGCATAGATTATAACACAAGCCACACAAACGATTAATTGGGTGCATCCCAAAGCGATAATCCCAAATTTCACGGCAATTCGAGTCCAAGTTTGAGATTGATCAAAGCGGCCCCTCACGGCCTCCTTATCATCCTAAACCATTGTGGCTCTTAAAGGGGATTAAATCAAGTAGGAGGAGTGTGGCGCTGAATCCGGGGTGTCTCATTGATAACAGGTAACCGCGGAATATTCGTGGATGGCCGGGTAACTTGGAAACTTACCACTCATGAAAATCGGGCAGAGTCTCCTTTGTACAGGGAGCTCTACCCAAAATACAACATGTTCCAAACAATTTACAACGACCACATCGGGTTCACATGCGAGTAAAATGGCCACTTGGGCCCATGCGTCAATACTCACAAAATATATCCCAACCAACTATATTACATGGTTCAAGAGTTAATGAGTCACTCTTAATTCAAACATATATTAAAAATAACAATTTCTAATACATGTTATACAAAATGAATACCAAAGCCACAATCGAAACTCTTCACAAAAGCGTGGCCTCTAGTGAGCGTCGTCTGCTTCATCTGTTTCACTTGTACACGAAATAGTGATCCTGACGAGATTTGAGAAATGGCCTGTAGTGATAATTTCCTCGTGGGTTACTCCCCACATAAGTACACATGTCGCGACAAACAATCACGCTCGAAACAAATTACATGATCACTAAGATGTCTACTGTTACCCAAACCCGTATGCCACGGTCACCATGGAGCTGCTCAGCATGCTAAGCCAAATGTGAAAAAATATCGAGTTTTCAAAATAAAGGCTTTTGTTGAAAATTTCTGCTGGTGAGTTTAGGCCAATATATTGGACAACCCTCAGAGTGAATCTGTTGGATAACCCTCAGAAACAGATTCATGGGCCCCTCCGTGAATTGTTGGACAATCTCCCAACACGATTCTCGAGAAAATCTTCCATCAAATTCCTTTCTAAACATTTTTCCTTTTTATTTTCTTTCATGTCATGCACTCTCTCCTAATATTATAGGGTGCCCCAGTGCATATGGAATGCATTATGCCAATTCCAACAACTCATGCTAATATATAAAACATGTATATATTAACATAATTAATTCACCGCAATTTATGTTATTAAATTCATCAATAACACCAAAATTGGCTGCATGGGCTAGTACAAAATACAAACAATTCATTTTGAATCCTTTCAGACAACACGAAAATCACACCAAAATCCGTGAACGGTGAGAGCCCTCGGGTTGACCTTCATTAGCGACCCACACAATTTAGAGATTTTCTCCACTCGGTTCAAATGTTTTGAGACCGAAATTACGGTTCATCGAGCACCGAGAATATACGCATTCCGCATGTCTTAGTAAAGAATAACATAAGTAGGAAATATCCCACTGCCTCTTGGAGTTGTGAACTCCGCCAAATCGGTATCCACCGCGTAGCCTCGCGCGTGGAAGCGTTCATGCGCGAAAGCAGACCGGCCGGTTCGAGCGGCGAAATCTAGAGAGAAATTACGCCTTTCTCTGCAGAATCTGGATCAGAGCCTACATTTTGCTGATTTTGCTTTCTTTTTGGAGAAGAAAACTATTTACTCTTTTGTCTTATACTCATTTAACCTTTTCCATTAATTCGTCTTGTATAAGTTTTGGATTTTTTGATACATGGGCAATCTAAGCCGATCGTCTCGAATTATCACCATGAATCATACGACGTAATAACTGTCGCGTGAGTACATAGTAATCAAAGTGACTTTTGTCACATCACGTCTTTCATAAAAATGGATTTCTACGGCACGGTCTCTCAGCGTGAAATTTCGACTATCTGAATTCAGCCCGGGAAATTGACGTGGTAGCTAGATTTTGCGAGGCGATTTCAGCGCGTTGAGTCAGTTTCGTCATCAGAGATCTAGAAAAATTTTGATTTTAATGCAGAGTACCGACACCATTTTTGGAAGATTCGAATTTTCCGGATTTTACAAGGAGAAAACCCATACCTCTGAGTTGTCAAAATACAAAGCAGTACTACGCGTAGCCCTTGTAGTGGGGCGACTTTGCTTCTTGCCTCGTCGGGAGATCGACGGTTCGTGCAGAGATACAGAGAGAAGTTGAACTTCTCTCTGTAAAACCTCTCTTTTTAAATCTAGCTTCTCATACTCCAGGTGCGGTTAGCAAGAAATGGAGAAGAGATGTCTTCTTTTGTCCCTCATTCTAGCATCATGTCGAGCCATCATTGTTATTTGGATTCTTATCGACATAACTCACCTTTTAGTTTATCGATTAGGGAGATCGCAGCGTGTCGCATGGGCCAGCATGACTCGAGTTGATTATTATGCACGGACGCGTGGCATGCGTAGTCAGCTGAATGTCTTAAGTGTCCTACGCATTCGCTCGTTGCCTCGAAAAACGTGCAAATTCCTACTGTCTCGGAATTCGACGAAATTCGACGTGGTAGCTAGATTTCGCAAAACGATTCCAACGGTGAAGTCTGTTTCGTCCTCCGAGATCTAGAAAAATTACAGATCTTTACCAAAATTAACATTTTACCATTTTTCAGAAAATTAGGATTTTCTCGGGGTTTCACAAATAATATACAAACATATAATGATAATTAATATATAAAATGATTGAGTCTAAACAATATAATAATAGTAAATAAACTTAAATAAATAAATAATGCTAGATCATTGTTATAACTAAAGTACTAAACTAACTAGCTAAATAGTACCAAAACAATAAAATAACAACTTAATAACATATATGAAAAAAGCAACTCCAAAGTATCAAATGAAATCTCATTGCCTCTAATCTTCATCTTCATCATCATCCTCGTTATATCCAATAATAACATCTGATTTCCACATTGATGATGTGGATTCGAGTTATCATCATCTTTTAATTAATTTAGAATGTGCTGATATAAATTTCATTAATGTTTATGTCAAAAAAATATTTTTCAAAATGCATTCTCAATAGTATAATAATGAAATATACTATTTGTTTGAAAACCCATCTTGCTAAAAGATATAATCATATTATAAAATAAATTAGTGTATGATTTTTGTTAATTATTTGAAAAATAACATTATTTTGTTATTAACACTAATTTAAGTAATAAACTTATTTAAAATATACTAGTAATTTAGTTATTAAATTTAATTTAATTTATAAACTAGTACAACTTCATTTTAATTAAAAAAACATATATGATTGAATAAAATTTAAAAGATAAATCAAAAAATGAAATTGTAAATATTTAAAATAGGATTAATAGAATAAAATAAAAATATATTCAATATTAAAATTGTAATTTATTTAATTCAAATGCATTTAAATGAATTTTCATACAATATTTTTTTAAATGATAGGTATCATATAAATTATATTAAAAGCTATACATTTAGAAATTAAAAATAAAATAGTTAAAACAACAAACTTTAATATATTAATCATATATTATAGTAATAATTATTTTTAAAACCCTATGCTACAAAAAAAAAACAAAAATATCAAATTTTATAAATGAATTCTTGAAAATCTCAATTACTAAGCTAGTTACTTAAAAATTAAATAAAAATTTCGGATAAATCGGACTAATCCGGGCCAAACCCACATGGACCGTGGGCGGGAATGGATTGAGCCATATTAACCCGACTTTATTTGGACATTAAGTTTACAACTCAGCCTTGAAAAATTAAATTTAAAGTGGCTTGGTCAAGTGAGTTAAACAATATTATCGACTATAATGTTAAGGAAAAATAAATGGACGTTTAAGAATAAATAAGTAGGTATTTGAGGAATATCCAAAAACATTTAAACTGTTTAAAAAAAAAAAAAACACACATCCCAAGTGCAAATAATTATTTACAAAAAATAATTATTTATATGATCATAAAAAATATTTGCAAAAATATTTGAATTAATTAATAAGCATGCAAAATTTATTACTAATAAAAATTTAAAATAAAAATTTTTATATAATAATATCTGTATGATTATAGAAATTTTTACAAAAAATATTTTAATTATTTAAAATTTTAAAAGCATATCATATTATCCAGATTTTTAAATAAAATAAATAGATGTTTTAAGGAAAATAAATAGATATTTAAGGATAAACAAATAGGTACTTTAAGAATATCAAAAAACTTTTAAAGTGTTTTTAAAAAAAAAACATCTCCTAAATGCTTCTCAAAAAACACTCATAGTGTTTTTTCGAACTTTAAAAAGTGTTGTTAAAAATATTATCAAACACCTTTTTTTCCTATAAACACTTAAAAGTGTTTTTAGCTTATGAAACACTTATAAGAAACACTACCAAACTAGCCCTAAAAATTTATTGTGTTATTTTAATGTTTTGAAATATTTTTAGAACATCAATAGGTTTCTATTTTTTAAAATTATAATTATAAATATTAATTCCAATCTTATATAGTGTAAAATAAAAATTATTATTTAAAAGAGATTCTTCGAATCAAGTATTTTCAAAATACCAAAATTTATGATATTTTATAAAATATTTATTTCATGAAAAGAAAATTAAAAAAATCAAATTTATGAAATTTAGAACTTGGATGTGAGAACTTCTTAAAAGTGTTTTTTTTTTTTATAAAAAAAACAATTGTTTTGGTAACGATTTGAAAAATAAAACTTTCGTTTTCTGTTTTTTTTTTTTTTTTTTAAGTTAGGGCTCATCCTCATTCCTAGTAATATAATGAAATAGATTTTACTTAGAATTAAAAACGATATAAATTCATGTGTTTGGATAAGAAACAATTTCATAAAGTTAATTATAATACATTCTTCATGTAATAGGTCCGTGTGTTTGAGTAGGGATAGACTTATATGCTTTTTAGAAGTGTTTCTATAATTAAAAACACTTTAAGTGTTTTTAGCAATGTTTTAAAAACTATCTTAGATAGTTGAATCGAAAAATTCAGGTTCACGGTTGTGGTCGGACCCGGCGGTTGAGCGGTAGCGTAATGTGTAAAACTTCGAGAAAATTCAATTTTCTAGAAATGAGTAAGCATTAATTTGGTGGAAAATCAGAAAAAAAAAAATTAGATTTCGGATGATAAGCGGTTCGTCGTTGAAATCGTCTCGCGAGAAATCAGCTCTGCGTCGAATTTGGTTAAATTCAGATAATTCGAATTTCACGTTTTGAAGCCTTAGGAGTAATCGCGGGACAACAGCATGTGTTGAGTGGTACCATGGTCGTCGCGTCATCCAATCTGGGATCTCTCAAGCAAGGGGCTCCAGTGGGACGCTTTAGAGACATATGGCAAGCGATTGGTAAGAATGTCAAAGTAAGGATAAGGTGATAAGGGGAAATCCAATGAGCCACAAAGGGGGTGACATGTGGCAAGTGAGAGAGACTAGCGTCTCTTGGTGACCGATTGATCCGGTTTGGGTGGGGGAAAAGGAAGTGAGCTTTAGAAGTGAAGCTCTCACTTATCTCTAGATTTTATGACAATCGGCCTGCTAAATCCCGGCGAGGCAAATGGAAAAGTTGATCCCCACTGCAAGGGCTACGCGTGGGTACCGGGATTATGGAGTTTCGACAAACTTCGGGAGGTAGGGGTCTTCTCCTACTCGGATATTCCTTGTTTAAAAAGCCATGAAAATGGTTTTGGGTTGTGAAGGCCAAAGTAGCCGTGCATTCCAGATCGAAGAAATGGGTGAGTCTTTAGAAGTGGGGCCCGTCGCCGACGGTCCATGGTTTGATGTCATTTATTTTGGAAAACCCAGAACCGATTTATGGACTGAAATAGTCCATGTGTTTTGCTTGCATGTTATTGCTTGGATTGGATAGTGATGAGTCAAAACTCGTTGAATTTTAGTCCATTTTCTAATTTTATTACAATGTAATTGCTTGTTTTTATACAGAAATATGTACTATTTACCAAATTTATATTTTGCAGAAATTTATAGCATAAATGAAAATTCCAGCAAGGATCAGAAGTGAAAGCAGTTCAATAGCCAAGGTGAGGTCGGACAGAGAATCGAGGTTGCGACCAGAAGTCATACTATATTGAATGAAAACATTGTGTGAAAGGGAGTTCTTTGAGACGGAAAAAGGGGCTTCGAGGAAGGATTTAATGTGGCTACACCATTTGAGGTCGTGACAGAAGGAGAGACAACTGCGGTTGCAACGGATAATTGAGGTCGCGACTATGAATGGGTGATAATTAAACTGAGTCTCTACCGGGAATTTTTAAGGTTGCGACAAAATATAAGTTGGAACTCACAATCGAGTTGCGACCAAATGTTTATGTCGCGAACTACATTTAAGCCAGCCCAGGACAAGTCTAGGCAAGAAAATTAGCGGATTCGGTCTAGCACACTTTCTAGATTACCATGTGAAAAAGAAGAGTGAATTGATAGAACTGTTGTGAGTAAAAAATGAGGTTGCGATAGGATGGGGAGAAATGATGTCGCGACATGCTTTTAAAGTGGTGACATAGATTTCGACAAGGAAAAGAAACGATTAGGTAGTGACCTAAATCCCATGTCGCGACAAGATAATGAACATATAAACAATTTAAGTTTTTAACATGAAAGGGGAGGGGCGTGACTGAGTCGATGGGCGACAACGGGGGTGTGTCCACGACATGCTTTTGAGTCGCGACCGCGAATGCGGAGTAGAAAGCAAGATAGCCCGGTCGCGATAGAATTTATTAGGAATAAGGCGTGGTTGCAACAAGATCAACATAGTTAGAAATGATGTCGCGACATGAAATTGAAGTGCGCGACATATGTTGATAAAGGGAAGAAACTGTCGGTCGCGGTAGGAAATAGAAAGTGCATGGAAGCCCCGAGGACTAAGAAATGAGGTTGTGATTGGATAGGAGGAAAGAATGGTCGCGACATACTTTTGGTCTGACGGGGAATTGCCGGTGATTAAAAGAAACTACTTGAGGTCGCGACCCTAATGTCCACGTCGTGATAAAGCTCATGAACCGACAAATTTAGTGTGACACAGCGAAGAGCTCAAGACAAGCTGAATGATGTCGCGACTAAAAAGAAAGTTTGTGACTAAGAATTAAAGAGGGTGACAATAGAAGTGATGTGTGAACATCGAATCAGAGTCGCGACACATAAATGCGATAAAGGCGAAGAGCGGGTTGCGACATCGAATTGAGGTTGTGACACAAATTCCTAGAAACAAGAAGAGTGCATGACAGGGAGTTCCTGCTAGCGGCGACTAACATGGTCTATGGCGAATTCATGTCGCGACCACTAATCAAATGCAACAGAAGAAACAAGTCGCAACAGAAAACATCAGGTCCCAACTCACAATTGCAAGAACAAAGTGAAAGAACATTGTGACTAGTTTCTTGAGGTCACGATAGACTTGACATACCAGACCAGGATTTCATGTCACGACACCGTTCTTAGGTCGCGACTAAGCAATTTGGAGTCATTTATTTTAAAAATCCCATGAAGCCTTGGAATCGGGCCAATTTACGAAAGTTATAAATAGGCGTGGAGTTTTAGTAAAGTAGCTTGTTTGAAACCCATTGTATGCAGGAGGATGAGGAAGACTCCTTTGTATGTTTTAGAATAGACTTTTCTTTTCTTTTCTTTTCTTTTCTTTTGCGGATCACGAACTAGTAATCTGTTAGAATGTAAAAGTTGGATTTAATTTTTATTCTCTTTTCAGTCTGGCGTAGATTAATGAAGTTGAACAAATTTTTGGAATTCATCTCTTCTAGTATTATTGTTACAATGGATGTTAATCAATACTCCATTGTCGGTGTGGTCATAATTGAGAAGCACAGCTTCCATTGGAATGGACCTGCTGTTAGTTACAGTCTTTTCTACTTGAATTGGAAGGAACTTCCTGAAATTTGGATTTTGATTTATTTGATTGATGTTGTAACGCCCCAAAATACCCTAGAATTTTTATAATAATTTTATTATATAATGCAGGTATGAATTGAAGCGAACTTGGGTTTTCAGGAAGTAATTTGATAAATTGATAAATTGTAAAATGTAAATTGAAAGAGTGAGCATATGATTGAATATTATATGCTAACAAATTGAAAATTTATTGAACGATAACCCAGTGAAAAAGGGAAAAATGTGGAAATTTGTAAAATGAGGACCTAAGGGTCAAATGATAGCTTAAATACTAATGGGAAATAAATGATAAATGATAAGGAAAGTGAAATAAAGAGTTAGAATGCCAAAAATGGAAAAATTGGATTTATTGGGTGGCCAAACAAGGCCTTATGAGAATTAAGTGACTTAAGACAAAAATGGGAAATGAGAAAAGGGGTGTAGGCGAACGCTGGCCTTACATAGTTGATTTATAAAGACCAAAAATGTGGTCTTATGAAAACCATTTGAAGAAGCGAAATCACGTTTTGGAGAAGGAGATAGGAGAAAAGGGAGAAGAGAAATCTAGGGTTCACGGAGGTGGCTTGGGTTGGCTTTTGCTTCCCATTTCTTGCTCCTAAGTGACCAAACAACATACAAGAAAGAGATTTGAAGAGGTTAATTAAGAAAAATCAAAACCACTAACCTCCTTATTTTGATTTGGATTTTGGGAAAAGCCCAACGAGAGAAAAGAGTTTCGTGATTAAACCACTTTTGGAGTTGTTTTGAAGGGGATTCCATGGTGGATTTTTGATATGGGACCAGTGGAGAAGATTTGTGGAAGAAAATGAGAGAAAAAATGCCAAAATCGAAAATTTATGGGCCAAAAAACGTAGGGTGTCTGGGGTATAGGGATCTGATGGGTAACTTTATCTGCGTCTGGTCAATATCTGCGTGCAGGTTGTCTGCGATGCGTGCTTTGTGCAAATACGGGCCTCAGCTGTCTCTTAGGTAAGGAGTGAACGACGGAGTCCCATTTTGCTTATTTTACATAGTTAAGTCACCGTGTTAAATACAGTGGGTGTTTAGGGACCTTTGAACGATTAATGGGGGTTGAATAAGGATAGAACTAAGTGAAAAGCATACCCAGTACCACCATTTTGCCTCGTGACTCCTTCACCTCGGTCGTCTTTAGGCGAGACTTAGTGTCTTAACCCAAGACTGTTAACTAAAATAAATTTGTAATTCACTAAAATTGTTTAACAATTGTTTATCCACTAAGAGTGGCATGAATGTTATTGACTAGGGACGGGTGATGATCGCCTAACCTAGGACCGAGATCGAAGAGAAGGAAGCTAGATTTGACAGCTTCGGTTTGTTCTCTGACTCTATTCTTATTTCAAGTATTTTGGTAGATTACCAAGTAACTATGAAATGAGTGCATGAATGAGTATATGAATTAAGTACATAGATTGAGTATATCTTTGAAAAGATAATACGAAAGTGAATATGGAATTGAAATGTGATATTTGAAAACCGAATGAATGTGAATGGCCCGATGGGACGGAGTTCATCGAAGCGAATCAGTCATAAATGAGAATCACAGTAGATATGGAGTTAAATGCTATATTTGAAAATCGAATGAAAAGTGAATGATGATGGGGTGAGATTCATCAAACGGAATCGGAATTGTGAAGCCCGAATGATATGTCAGATAGATAGGCGGGATGCACCGTCGGCATGAGTCACGAGACTACCGAAATTGTCAATGTCCCACTTGGCGAGATGCGCAATAAGCATCGAGTCATGACGATATGACATTTCATTGATACCATGTAGAAGATTGCACCAAAGCGACATCAGTCTATGATGAGCGGTGTTTAAATGTGAAACACATCAGGGAATGATAATAGGCGAGGATTCATTAAGCGGAATCCGTCGGAAATGCAAATTGAATAGTCAAAGTGAAATAACCAACATTGACCAGTGTAAGTGGTTTTTATGAATATGCTTAAATCTTAGGAATTGAATTGTGAAATGAATTGTTGCATTGAAAATGCATGCTGTGATATGGTAAATGATTTGTAAATTGAAAGCATGAGGAAATGAATATCATGAGTATATGTTGATATAATAGCCATGGTTTAAATGTTAAATGCATGCCAAGTTACATTGAATATTGAAATAGAAATTTGTATGAAGACCACTAAACATGAAGTAGCAGCGTATAGTTTTATCTATCACATGAGTTTGATCTGACAGGAAGGAAGACCAGTCATTGAAAGCGCGAGTCATAAAGCAAGCTGCAGCGTATAAGTGTATACCCCGTCATATGCATATCATTTCCTTTTTGAACATGGGATATTTTGTGAACAAATAGTCGAACTCTAAAGAAACGTTTTGTTGTATATCATTTTGAAATGGCATAAAATGCCTTCACTGTAATTGTATTTTGTGAAATGTAAATGTTTGTGGGCCTACCATTTGAAAATGCTTCCGCGCAAATCGAAAACCTAAAGAGAAATAACTTAAAGAAAATGTTTTGATAAGATAATAATTGAGCGTCGAATGCTTAGGGCTCAGGTTGGATCACGCCCTTCAGGTCGAGTCGAGAGTTCGGGTGCGCAACATTTTTGAAAAAGCTTAATAACACGAAAAAATTAAAAGAAATCGCAGGCGTCCTCGGGGTTATGTTTGGACTATGTCGGGTTGGGCCGGGCTCGAGGGTGCATACAGGATGTTGTTTGTGGTGGAGTTGTTCTGATAAGTAGCTCTGGGAATACCATCTCGAGTTGTTTATATTCTGATTTCAAGAAGCCCTCGGTGACACGAGATGGAGATTCTGAGCTCGAACATTGCTTGTGGGTATCTTGAACTATCATTAAGAACTAAGGAGCTCTAAGAGTTCATTTCGATGAGATTTCCAATTCACTCCTTAGTTGAGCTTGAAGGGAATTATTTATCAATTTAACTAAGTCGGAGATTTCACCTTAATCACATTGGATAGATCTTGACCACTGTGTTAGGCGAGATCTAATCAAGGAGAAGGAAAAATCATCAGATCTAAAAATGGTCATCGACCATTTTGCTTAGAAGTTTCTGATGGCCGAGCAGGATCACGAATGCGCGATCTTAAGATATGGGTATAGTATTGAAAAAAGAAAAAATACCTTAGTCTTATAAAGAGATATTTTGAATACAAATAACTAATTAGATCCTTTGCTTTGAAAGAAGAAGGGACCTACAATTAGTGAATAATGGAAGAAATCAAGCTGCATTAATAGGGATCTTTGACAAATCCATATCGAAAATCGAGGATAGAAGAATCAATGAATTAAAATGCGAAATTGACTATTCCACAACTTAATTTTATTTAGTCTTTGCATTTCTAGCAAAAGATCGATTCGATCCGATTTATTTGTTAGTTCAATTCAATTTATTTTAATTAGATGAATGTAATATAAGTTATCTTGTCTTTAAATTCCAGTTTTTCAAACTATTAAAAGGAGGTTTAAATAGTGTGGATCTTGAGTAGTTAGGGTAGTTGATTCCAACATTCTTATTAATCTTTATGTGAATGATATCTGGACTTACATCCAATTTTTACTACTTGTATGACCCATGTACTTGCAGTGTCATAGACTAAACCCATTAATAATTCCAAAACATAAAATCAGTTTTATTCATTTTCAAACAACCCTATTCAACTTTGACATATGTAACACCCCGAAATATACCCTAGCAGTTTTCGGACATGTTTAGGGTATAATAAAAGTTAAATGAGAATTTTTCGAGAAATAAAGCATTAGACAGAAATTTATCACGAGAAGCGAAGGTTAAATTAGTCATTTAACATTTGAGGATATGAGAGAGCATATAAATCAATAAGTTTATATGCCATTATGGAATTTGAAAAGATGGAATGAAATTAGAAAGAATGGAAGGACCTAAATGCAAAAATGAGAAAAGAATTTAAAAATGCAAAAGCGACATGGCGCAATAACCAAAGATGGATAAGATTAGTGGTCTCTCATTTTTTTGAGACCCAGCATAGAAAGAGAAGAGAAGGGGAGAAGAAGAAGAGGAAGAGGAAGAAAAGAAGAAGAGAAGAGAAGAAGAAAGGAAGAGCAAAAAGGTATGGAATCTAACATTGAGTATGTATTACTTGGATTTCTTGTATGGATACATGTTTGTGGGTTGTGGGTTGTAAGAAACCTAACCCTAGAATGAATTCTTGTATGGAATCAAAAGTATGGAATCCTCCCTTTGAGGTTGGATTCATGGTTAATTGCAAAGTAATGAAGTTTGGGTTAGAACAAACCCTAACTAATCCTTATGTTTGGTTTGTGTATGGGTTATGACCCATATGAGAGTTGTTTTGGGAGTAATTCATTAAAGATTTTTGAAGAAAGATATGTATTGAAGTGATTTAGAGTAGAATAGAGGTTCACAGAATTAAATATGGAGTGGTTTGAAGTGTGTATTTGATTTATTGAGTTGGTGTGGGTGGAAAAATATGGAAAAGGGAGAAAAACCTACCATTTGTAAGAATTTGGGGGTGAATGCAGGTACCATAAGTGTTACGTCGCGAATGCCCAGGTGCAGATCTGAGGCCACCGATTATCGGTACCGATACTCTATTTTGGACCAGTGGTAGTATTTTGGCCATAACTTGGTCATTTCTTATCCGATTTGAGCGATTCAAGTTGATGGTTAAACTAGACTTCAAGGCTCAAAATATCCTGAAATGAGTATCTTCAAATTCGGGACCACATTTGTGAGAAATTCACTCAAAGTGGGGCTATGTTCAAGCTAAGAGAAGGCATTTACAGGTTCGGTTTGAACATAGAGTAGTCGATTGTTTAGGGACATATCTTGAGTTTTGATTGCTCCGATTTGGGTGATTTCAGTTGGAAAAAGAACCCTTAGCACCTTAGCTTCAAGGAGTACAAAGGAGCAGTGTGTCAAATATGAAGTTAAGACCCCGAAAATGACAAAGACGGAGTGAACATTTGCTGTACCACGAGTCTTTGCAATTTTCTTCACGGCTTACAGCTTGTATAACTCCTTCGTTAGGACTCATTATGGGTATTCTTGGACTCTATGGAAAGCTCATTGGAGTTTAGAATCTAACCATATGCCATTTAATGGCATTGGTGCGCTCTGTCTGAAAAATTGAATTGTTGTACCAAGTATATTAATCGCTTGGTTAAAGTTAATTGGAATACATGGTAAGAAAGGATGTAGATATGAACGAGAAATAACAATATATGTAGATTTGATATGTAAAGGAGCATAGATAAGACAAGTACCTACGGGTATCAAAGGAAGAGTCTACATTACGTACTCCTACGGGAGATAGGACGAGTATAATAAGAAATACAAAGTAAAATATTTAGAGTATAGAAATGTATAGGTATATGTGCTAAGATATGATAGTCGATAAAATTTTTTTATGAAGAAGATATAATTTAACCAGATATAAGATGTTACAAGTAGATGACATGATATGAATATAAGATTATATGATATGAATATATGATAAACATACCTAAATGAATAGATGGAACATGCTAGGAACACATGATAGAAATGCATAAGATGCTAAGAGCAGATAGAGATAGAAAGTAAAGATGACAAAGCACGGAATGATGCACATTACCTGAGTAGTAGGCATATATGAATATATGAATGAGTAAATGCATGCATGATAAAAATATAGGAAATGCAATATGTATAGACGTGTTCATGAAACATGAATATGGTATGAAACATGAAAATGAATTGAAACATGAACCTGAATATGAAGACGATATGTCATGAACACGTAATGTGGCTAAGAATGCCCACATTATGGGATAATAAGTTCCTGAACTCGTATAATTGTAGGACTACCCAAGATCGGATATTGAATGACATGGCACCTACATTCACGTGGGCGAGCCGTATAGTACTTGATACTCGATTAGTCTGACGACGGAGTCTCACGGCCGTGCTTGACACATTAGTACATGATTATTCTCGATTAGTACTTGATTACTCTGTTTGAGTACTTAGGTACTCGATTAGTCTTGACGACCTCTGTCGGTCTTCGGCACTCACCACGCTTTGTGCTCTGACACCTCGATCTTGTGTGTACCTTCACGGTACTTGATATCTTTGTGTCCTACTCATTTCTTATGATTAGTGCGGGTGATCGACCATTTATATGATAAGGGACTGAATAAGAATAAGAATAAAGAAATGTATATCGTTCTTATTAGAATGTACCTACGGGTACCTCTGTATAAGTATAAGTTCTGTAGTACCTACGGGTACCTCTGTATCTGTTTTGTAATACCTACGAGTACTTTTGTACAAGTAAAATATACGCCAGTACCTACGGTGCCAGGTATCCGTGTCTGAGTATAAGATCAGAAATACAGACAGATCCAGTAAACATAATTTCCGTGTCTGAGTATAAGATCAAGTAATACAAGTATAAGATCCGTAGTACAAGTATAAGATCCGAAATACAAGAATACGCTTCGTAATACAAGTATAAGATCCATAATACAAGTATAAGATCCGAAATACAAGAATAAGCTCTGTAATACAAGAATAGATCGAAGTAAAGCAGGATATGCTCAGTAGTACAAGTATAAGATAGGAGATCACGGATACGTGATCGATACAAGTACAAGTATGTGTCTGTGAGAGACTGAGAGTGAGCATAAGATAGATAGAAGTATGAGTATGTGGATAAATACACTCCGTCTAAGTATATGTAAGGTTATTTATACATACGAGGAAATCTATATAAGTATGTGCAGGAGATAAGTATAAGTATGTGTCCTACAGGGAGATAAGGTAAATATGTATGTGTCTATAGGAGATCGGAATAAGAATAAGTTTGTCATAAGTGTAAGATCTGAGTAAGTATAAGTTTTCTATAAGTATAAGTTCGATCTGAGTATCGAGATACGAGAACGAAGCATAAGTTTATTACAAGGATAATTATGTATGTAAATCATGTTTATATGAATTCATGAATTCTAATATATATTCTTTTGTATATGTTTATTATGATTGATATAAATGCATGTGTACCGATTATAAGTTACAAGATAAAACCGCTAAAGGCGTAAAGCTTATGGTTTCAATTCATGTAGGTACGGAGAAGGCGTCAGAAAAAACCCATCTTTGTAGGGCCGGCCACACTAGTAAGGGTTCACTACATGGGTTTAGCTACGATTTGTAAATGTAAAGTCTGATTTTTTGAATATATGTAAAATAGGACTCGATATATGTGTATAGATTTTGATGGATTTCCCCTCAGGTGAGTAGTTTTATTTTGTATTTTTGTATATGATATTTGGATTCAGTGATAAGACTTAGGCCCACCATTGTCTGGAAAAAAAAACAAAACAGGTAAAGAGTCCTAGTATATAGTCTCTCGCGCCTCCGGGCGTGACAACATAGATGCAGGAAAATTGTAAGGCTCTTGTATAATTGTTAAATTGAGTGGTTTCAAATACATATTTTCACGGATAAACAAGTTTTATAGACGCGTGAGTAGTTGAAAGGATTGAATCAATTAATATTCTAACAAAAGAGAGAAATTATAATTTGGACATTTTACGTATTTATAAAAGGAATGCCTGCAGTTTTGATAGCGGTGGTTGCATAAATACGATCTTTTAGAGAGCTTAAAGGATATATGATGTGTGATACCACTGTTTCCAATTTATCTCAATATGTCTCCATTTCAGGAGGTTAATTAATGCACAAGAAGCCAGAATCATATCTGTTTCTTGTAGATTACAGATGGAAGAGTGCGAGGAGCTTAAGGAGGCCAGCGGAGCGAAGCGACCATGGCGGGATGAAGAGGAACTAATCGAGACCGGTTGAACGAGAAAGCAGTGAAGGCCTCAATGAGATACAATGGAGATTTCTGGGCTATTATCCAAGGAGAATACCTTGATTAGACAACCTGTGCAGAGGCTATGACTTTGGCTGAAACCGACCTTGATCGCCCATGGTTGATTAGAATAAGTTTTACTAGTCATCCCAGAAGATCTAATGAACACCTTGCGGATTCTCGGGATGTAAACATAGTTAAGACGAACGGTGTGAGACCATAGGTGATAAAGCTACACCTCTTCCCCTTTTCCTTAAGAGATATTGCAACCATATGGTATGAATCATTACCATATGGCTCAGTTGATACATGGGAAGAGCTTGTGGAAGCATACTGAGCGGATTTTCCCGAATCCCTCACATACGAAGAAGAAGGAAATCATAGTGTTCAATAAGGGGAGGATGAAAGCTTATATCTTGCATGGGAAGGTACGAAAATTTCTTTGAAGAGATGTCTATGCGGGACATAGATAAAGACCTGAATGGATATTGTCTATCGCTCTACGAGATGATACGCCACAGGGTATCATAAATGCTTCTTGTTATGGGGCATTCAAGAGGAAAAGTGCAGAGGAGGCAAGGGATTTGATAGCAGACCTAGCCAAATGAAACGTGAAAGCCCCCTTTGAATCTTCAGGGAGCAACAGTAGAACAAGAGGGAGTGGGGTCATTGAGCTAAATAGATGACTACCATGGAAGCAAAACCGGATGCTATAATGCACATGATGGATAAACAGGAGAAAAGACTACACTCTACTCATAAAATTGGAGCAATGGAAAGAGATAGGATAAGAAGAAGTGTTGAGGGACCAACTGAAGAAGATCCCTATCAAGTTGAGGAAGCCAAGTACATGAATGAACAAAGAAGCTATCACTTCAAGCCTAATCGACTTGCCTACACATTATAATTCGGCACTGGGAACCATGAGAACTTCTCATATGGTGGAGGAGGAGCATCACGGGGCCCAAGACACGCGAGGCGAAATCTCAACAAGGGTGTCAACCACCTAGGTTCGATGCTTGACGGCGGCAGCGAAGGAAGAAAATAGAAATGAATATCAAGGTCAGAAGAGGACCCAACCCTTTGAAGAGCAGATGCTGTAGTTTATGGGGGATAACAAAAGGCTACTAAACCTCCATGAACAGAAACTTGTTGAGTTGGAAGCTTTTAAATCTAACACTCAGATTTTTTAGACAAACACATCAACTTCACTAAAGAATTTGGAAACACAAGTTGGGTAGTTGGCTTCGACCTTGCAGAAAGAGACCAAGATGCTTTCCCTAGTGACCGGAAAAATCAAAAATTTGTATGGCGGGTTCGGCTAAGGAGTGAGGAAATGAGTAAGCGGCGAGCATAAAAGAAAGAAAATGACCAAGAAGAGAAAGAAATTGGAAAGAGGACGAGAAGGAAGCGGTCGGAGCGGCTAGCGAGAGATTAGAAATGAAGTGCAACAAACAGCACGGAGTAACTTATGAGCAAAAATAGAAGGAGAAGATTCAAGCATACACATCTGCAGTTCCATTCCCACAAAGACTTCAAAAGACAAAGGAAGAACAATTTTCTAAATTCTTGGAAATATTAGAAGATAGAAATTAATATCCCTTTGTAGAAGCGATCACTCGAAATGCCAAAATTATCTGAATTTTGAAAGATATATTGAGCAAAGAAGAAGATTGTTGAGGAAGGAATAGTGAGTTTAACTACTACTTCTTGATCTGATTATTCAGAGTCTACCGACAAAATGAAGGACCCAGGCAGCTTTACCATTCCCTGTTCCATTGGGAAATATGAATTCAAGGAAGCCTTATGTGACTCAGGTGCCAGCATCAACTTGATGCCCTTGTCAGTGGTACAAAGGCTAAGTTTGGGGGAACCTACTCCAACAGCAATCATATTGCAGATGGCTGATAGTTCCATGGCACAACCAGAAGGAGTCCTTGAAGATGTCTTCAGTCGAGTAGGAAATTTATCTTCCCTGTGGATTTTGTTGTTATAAAGATGGAGGAGGATCTTGAGTTCCTCGATGTTAGGAAGACCTTTCATAGAAATTGGGGCGCCTTGATTGATGTACAAAAGGGTGGCGACAAGCGAGAGTGGAGATGACGGTACAATTTAACCTCCACAAAAGCTTGACATAACTTGATATTGATGCAGAAACTTGTATGGCTGTAGATAGCATTTATCCATTTAGTTTTAAACCGAACTCTGACTGTAATCTCCAGCATTCTATAAATGAAAATGAGTTGAATTTCTAGTATCTTAAGAGTGTTGATTATGAATTGCTGCATTCCAGATTCCAAAACACAGAAACAGTCTGGAGTTTGAATGAAAAAAGTATAGAAAATTCAGGCATAAATGAAAAGAAAGGAAATGAGCAAGAAACCATTGCAGAAGGGTTAATATTGAAAGAATTGCCTAGTCATCTGAAGTATGCTTTCTTAGAACCAGAAGGGGCAAAACCAGTAATTATATCAGCTACACTAAATGAAAATGAAGAACAACAACTGCTAAGAATTCTCAGGAATTATAAGGAAGCAATTGTTGTCAATTGAAGACCTTAAGGGTATCAGTCCTTCTATTTGCATGCACAAATCATTTGAATGATGATGCAAAAACATCGATTTAACGCACACTAAAGGAAATTTGAACCTATGATGAAGATGTTGTAAGAAGGAAATCTTGAAATGACTAAATGCGGGATTTATTTATGCGATATCGGAGCTGACCGCTAGGTGAGCCAGTTCATGTGGTCCCTAAGAAGGGTGGATTCATTGTGATCAAAAATGAAAAGAATGAACTGATTCCTACAAGGACTGTGATAGGATTGAGGGTGTGTATAGATTACAGAAAATTGAATACTGCAACCAGGAAAGATCATTTTCCCTTGTGTTTCATTGATCAGATGTTAGACAAGTTAGCAGGACATCCTCACTTTTGTTTTCTTGATGGATATTCTAATTATAACCAAATTTCTATTGCACTTGAGGACCAGGAGAAAACTACTTTCACATGCCCTTATGGTACTTTGCTTTAGAGAAAAGTGTCATTTGGGTTATCTGATACTCTGCTACATTTCAAGATGCATGATGTCTTATGTTTCTCGAGATTTGGCGGAGGTTATGGAGATATTCATGGATGACTTCACGATTTATGGATCTGTTTTTTGAACATTGCCCTCTGATTTGGGACGATTACTTCACAAGTGCCAGGACAAGAACCTAGCTTTGAATTGGGAAAAATGTCATTTTATGGTGACAGAAGGCATTGTCCTTGGGCATAGAATTTCTCTGTCAGGGCTGGAAGTGGACCAAGCAAAGGTTTCCATTAAGACTCTTACGCCACCAAACCAACGGTCAGGGAATAAGAAGTTTCTTTGGGACATCTTTGGTTTTTATAGAAGATTTATGGAGACCACCAAATTCCCAGGACCATTATGTAGAAATTTATTGGAAAAGGATGCGAGTTTAATTTTGATCGCGACTGTCGATCTTCATTTGAAGAGATCAAATCCGAGGATTAGTTGAAGCTCCCGTCGTGGTCAAACCAGGCCAGAAATAGTGAATTTGAGATTATGTGTGCCGGTGATTATGCAATGGGAATTGTATTGGGACAAAGAATTGACAAAATGTTTAGGGCCATATACTATGCCCGACCAAAACCTTGATAGACTCGAAGAACTACTCGACTCTTGAAAGAAAGAGATGTTGGCGAAGGTATTTGCATGTAGAAAGTTTATACCATATATATTGGGTCCATGTCATCATCCATGCGATCATGCAACAATTAAATATTTGATGGCTAAGAAAGTGAAGCGAGGCGATCGGATGGGTGTTGCTACTACGGGAATTTGATGCGGAAATCCAAAGGAAATGAGAAAAGTTGTGACAATGTGATATGTCGCTTGTCAGAGTAATAACAACTCTGCATGTGGTGAAGAAGAGGCGAGTAGCGAGAATTTTCCGGATGAGCAATTATTTAATGATCATTCCAATCACGGTATCTCTTGGAAATGTGAACTTTCACAAGCGTGGAGTGATGCCACCAGAATTTAGCTATGTAGAGGAAGAAATTGAGGGCCCGACGCGGGTTTACATACGGGATGATCCACTATTATTCAAAGGGCTGATATGATCATCGGGGTATGTACCGGAAAGTAGGCAGGGCCCAATTTTCTGGGAATGTCATGCATCACCTTATGGAGGACACTTTGTAGGAATAAGCAGGCGCAGAATTACTCTGTCCGAGGTTTTATTGGCTCTTATTTTCAAAGTTATTTTGAATGGGTGAAACTTTGTGATCAATGCCAAAGAATGGGAAATATTATCACAAGGCATGAAATGCCCATGGGTATCCTGGTGGTGTAGTTATTTGATGTATGGGAATAGATTTTATGGGGCCTTTCCATCTTCGTTTGAAATCTAGCACATACTCCTAAATTTGTGGATTATGTTTCCAAATGGGTTGAAATGACAACCTCTAAGAATGATGCTAATACAGGTTTGGGGTTTCTGGAGGAATGATACGAGCGGATTTGGGACAGGAACTATTATTAGTGATGGAGAAGCCCATTTGCAAACAAAGTGGTTAAAAACTCATGGCTTGGATATGAAATCAAACACATCATGAGTTTGGCTTATCATCCTGTGAGCAAATGGGCGTTTGAGATTTTCAATAGGGAAATAAAGAAAATTCTGGAAAAGACTATAAGCTCCAGCAAAAAAGATTGGTCTCTAAAGCTTGATGATGCATTGTGGGCATACAAAACTGCATATAAAACTCTCATTGGCATGTCCCCATACAGGATTGTCTTTGGAAAACCTTGTCACCTCCCTCTTGAATTGGAATACAAAGCTATGTGGGCCATCAAGAAATTGAATTTTGATTTCAAGGCTGCTAAAGAGGAAAGATTACTCCAACTGAATGAATTGGAAGAGTTAAGAAATGAAGCTTATGATAATGCCAGGATTTAAAAGACAAGGCAGAAAGAATGGCATGATCAAAAGGATTGAGGAGAATTTAAGGCGGGAGATCGGGTCATGTTATTCAACACAGGGTAGAAGCTTTCGGGCAAAAGCGAAATCAAAATGGAGTGGCCTTATCTGATGGTCTGGCAAGTACAACCTTTGGGGCGATGGCATTGAAAGAGTAATGGAGAAGAGTTTAGCTGAGATAATTCGATTGAAGCGATATCTTGGAAAGTATAGGTGTCTGAGATCTTAGTGAAGGAGAAAAAGGGGATGAAATAAGAACCATAGCGACAAGTCCGGCTAAGGACTCAAAAAGCGAAGCGGCTTTGTGGGAAGCTGACCGTACAACAATTTCTTTCTAAGTTTTATTAGTCAATTTTTTTTCCCATTTTTCTAGTTAGACTTATGTGTTGTTTCTTGTTTTAAAATTTTTGAGTGGTTTTTACAGATTAGAAGGCGAGAAGCAGGACATGGGTGCTTCATTTATTGCTTCTAGAATGAAAATCAGTGTAAGGAAATCAATTATATTCCCTAAACTTGTCTTTGTGAATGCATGATTGAATTTTGGGGGAATTGGAACTTCAAATTCACTGTTGAATCTAATGCTTCATGAGTTGATTTGTTGCATATTTGAATGATGAAGGTTGATTGTTTTTGTTTGTTTGAATTGGGTTTATTGATTTAGTCTTGTATGAATTTCAATTGTTCTCGAAGACCAGAAAATTTTCTAGATCGAGACATGCTTTTGAGTCACGACACAGATACAGATTGAAAACAATAGAATAAGAAATTTTGGAAATTCGCAACATTATGTGCCATCTTGAATGAAGTGGTGGAGACATGATCATCGCGACCAAATTAAAAATTGGTCGCGACCTATAATGATGGCAAAAAAGAGAAAGATGGGTCGCGACTTCAATTTTTTGGTCACGACCACTTTCGTGGTCGCGACAAAACTAAGTATGTCGCGACCAGAATTGTCCAAATAGCAATAAATTGAGGTTTTAAACATTCCAATTTGGGCGTCGCAACTTTTATGGGACAATTATTGTTAGCAATTAGTGTTGTGACTCATGCTTTAAGGTCGTAACATTCCATGAAACAATAATAACACTTAGCCCATCAAACAAAATGAACAACCAAGCTCTTCCCCAAAACTCCATTCGGCCACATCTTCCCCAACCGTTCACTTTCTTTTCTCTCTTCGACTATCAAAACCCTAAAACTAATGCCCAATTCCAAATTCTCACCAGCAGAGATAGCAAAACCTATTAGGATCTTAACAAAATAATTAATGAGCTCGTAAGGTAAACATTGCCCAGAAAGTGGAGGTTCACTGGAACCTCGATTTGGGAATTGTCACGAATGCGAGAACCGAAACCCAACCCGCGGTAGAGAGCCGGTTGAGGGAAGAAAGGCGTAGACAACAGTGAGGCGCATTGAAGAAGAAGAAACAGAGAGAGAAAAATACTTTGTATCTACATAAGCTAAAGATATATGGAATAAGAACTGGCGGTGACAAGGCTTTGTCGACAAAAGGGTTACTGGAAGTTGATTTCTCTTTTACGAGATAATAGAAAAGAGGAGTTGGGAGTGCGTCTGTGCACACCACGGCCTTTGGATTAACTACTATGGCGGGAATTCTACGCAAAACATGGGTGGGAATGAGAGAAGACTCGATATACATCTGGGAGTGCGGGTACCTTTGAGCCTGAAAGAATCAATGAATGTTCAAACCCAAGAACTGAGCCACGACTCTAAATTCAAGAAATTAGTAGAAACCACGATCATGAGAAGATTATAGACCTCCTGATTGTTGGGCAGGGGAAGTGGGAAGCCCGCAAGGAAGAGAACCCTCATTCTGTTGTCGATAGAGGATCCCTCAGCACGAGAAGCTAGTGCAGTTCTACTTCCTATCCTCAATAATCCTTCCAATTAAACATCTATGCGCAGTAAGAGAACAAGAGGTAATCATTTTATATGCCCTTTTAAAGGGTTATAAAATGAATGTTGGAGGTTTGATTGAAGGGCTTATCAGAGGGTACAACTTGAGTAATAAAAGAGGACTAATCCCTCATCCTACAACGATCGGCGGGACTATTACATCTAATTTTGGAGTGAGAGGATCATGGGACGAAAGCATGCAGGCATCTCCTTTGACCCTTACAGGTGTAACAAAGGGACCGGAATGAGAGGCGAGAAAGGGATTGTGGAACTAGAAGCGGCGGGTGGGAGGAATGATAGCAGGAGATGGGCGTCGAGGCAGTTCTTCGGCGAGAAAAAGAAGAGATGCCTTCGGGATGGAAGCACATGATCCCTCCCGGGACTGAAATGAGAGAGGATTTCCACCCCGAGGTGCGATTTCTAAGAAGGATCACAGAGACAATGAAATCATGGAGATGCTGAGATCAATAAAGAAAGATATGGAGGATAGGGAGTAGAAATGGGAAAAACTATAGCAATTCAGAGAAGAGTTCTTAGAAGCTAAATTCAGGAGGAAAGAAGTGCTTACCATTATGAGAAAAAGAGAAGCTGAGATGGAGTGTAACATGCTAAAGAAGATTGAAGCCTTCAAATACCTGTATAAGGAGCAATTCAAGGAGTTTGGGAAATTGATGAAGGAGAGAGATAAAGAACTGGAAGATAATGATGTCTATAGAAGAAAAATCTGGCATGAGAGTTTGGATTTGATCAATACAAATTTATCAGACATGCCGAGTTGTATCTCTAAGTTGGAAAGCACGGTGAATAAGATGGGCTTGAAGCAAGACACCTTGATCAATCTTGTGAATTTAACCTGATAGTCTAATCTCAGTGACAATGAACCCACACCCTCAGAAAGAAAGACCAGATATGACCTTCTCAGAATTTTCTCCATGTTTGCTTAAGCTTTGACTTAAGATCCTCCCGACATCATACCTAAAAATCGATAAGAGAGAGTGAAATAGCACAAATTTCACTTTTCTTCACTCCCATTGTACTCCTTCAACATCATTAATATAAGCTCATAAAAGTTCATTGAAAATGTCTTGTGAATTGTTTTGTTGATTGGATGATTTGGTTTGTTACTTTCAATAATGTTGCAACCAGAACATATACATTGTTGAACTACTTAATTGGGACCTGGTAGTTGAATAAGTTTGATAAAATGTGAATTGTTTGGGTGGATTGATTTGAGTTAGTAAATTGGGTTGCTTGTTCCATGCTTAGTGTCTGAAGGGAATGGTTATTGTGTTTAAGCTTTCATTGGTGAAATGACATAACAAACACTGATTAAATCAAGACAATGCGAGAGAGAAAGAAGAGTGGGCTTCATTGGTAGAGTAAGAAGTTGCGAGTTTTAGTTTGAATCGGGTTTAAATTGAAGAATTTGGAAAAAGTATACGATTGAAGAACAAATAAGATGATTGAAAATTTGTATGTATAAGCAGGTAAGTTGAGTACGAATCTTGGAAAAGCATTTTACATGGTCGAAAATTCTTAAAACTTTGAGAAGGATTAGGAACATCTTGCAGGATGATTCACAATCAAGGGTATAAAATCCTAGAAACTTGTTAGATTGTGGTCGAGCGAACTCCTAAATTAAAAACAACTAACAAAAAGTGATAAGAATTCATCTTGGAAGTTTGAACCTTTTCAAATCTACCCACTCATTATATGTAAAGGCATACTCTAGTTCCATGCTTTGGAGCCAAAATGCCTAAATTTCTTCAAATAGCGGCAATTAGAAACTTTGAAATCCCTCCCTTACAATAATCCTGTGACAGAACCCCAGTACTCGATTTTGAATAAGAATGTTTACTATGCAGAAAGGAACAAGTTTGGGGGAATATATTTCTTTTGGATTACAAGGATGGATGAGGAAAATAATTTGAAGAACTAGAGAAAAAGAAGAAGTTGAAAAAAGGAATAAGTTTTGTCTTATGACCTATCTCTCTTGAACAATTAAGCTCGTAGGGGTGTTTCAACACCTAGTACCCTAATGTCATCTGGTATGGGAGTTGCTAGCCCGAAGTTCTCTAAGAGTGATAGAAAGCCTAAGAAGACAAAACATTACTATTTGTTACGCAATAAAGAGAAACGAAAAAGTTCCGATCAAAGTGGTGATAAGTTGAAAGTGGCAACGAAAGACCTGACATCGAATGATGTCTGAAAGCCAAGTTTGGGGAGTTTACATTACAAGGAAGGAAAGGATGAAAGATGAAGGCCATTATACAAAAAAGGAAGAGTGGAATGCGGGTAATTTGCAGCTAAATTTTTCCAATTGTCCATGATGCAACCTAATATTATAAGCCTAAAAGACCTCTTTAATCTTGAAGGTTGAATTTACCTACATTAGTAGAGATCAATATGAAAAACAAGCCTATGGGACTTTGACTAGTTTTCTAAGAAGATCCCTAGAAGATTAACTAATTCAACAAGAAGATGAAAAGGAAAGAAGACCTACACACACTCACAGAACAAGATCCATTGGTAGATTTGTTTCATACGGTGTTTATCGGTTTTATTTGTAATAGAGGTTGAAAACATTTTTTCTCGAGTTGAAAACTAAAGTTTGAAATGATCTTGCAATCTTCTTGTTCAAGTCAAGGTGGAATAAGAAAGATTGTCTTTGTAAAGAACGAAAAATGTCATTCCAAATAAAGTTCCAATTGTTTAGGACAAACAAATCTTTCTTTTCTTTACTTGAGGAATGACAAAATTTTAAGTTTGAGGGAATTTGATGAGTCAAAAACTCATTGAATTTTAGTCCATTTTTCTTATTTTTATTACAATAGTAATTGCTTGTTTTTATGCAGAAATATGTACTATTTACCAAATTTATATTTTCGCGAATTTCATAGAAATGAAAATTCAGTAGGTCGAAGTGAAAGCGATTCAATGGCGAGTAAGGTCTGGCAGGTAGGTCACAGCCGAAGTCATACTATCTTGAATGAAAAGTTGTTGCAACAAAAGAGAAGTTGTTGAGAAAGAAAAAGGGATTCAAGGAAGGATTTCATGTCGCGACACCATTATGAGGTCGCGACATTGAAGGAAGACAACTCTGGTTGCAACAGATAATTGAGGTCGCGACTATAAATGGTTGATGACTAAGCTTACAAGGTCTCTACCATGCAATTTAAGGTTGCAACAAAAATATAAGTTGGAGACTCCAACAAGCTCGCGACCAGGTATTTATGTCGAGACTACATTTTTAAGCAAGCTGAGACCGATAGTAGAGCGAGAAGAGCAACCGTTCGATCGCAACACACTTTTAGGTGCGACGAAGAAGTTGAATTGATGGGAAACTGTTGTGAGTAAAAAATGAGGTTGCGACAGGATGGGGAGAAATGATGTCGTGACATGCTTTTAAAGTTGCGACATAGATTTCAGCAAGGAAAAGAAATGATTAGGTCGCGACCTAAATCCCATGTCGCGATAAGATAATGAACATACAAACAATTTGAATTATGACATGAAAATGGGGTACGTAACGAATTAGTGGTGATGGCCCAGTGGTGTCACGACATGCTTTGAGGTCGCGACACGAATGTAGTAGAAAGCAAGATAGCGGTCGCGACATGGAGGCGAGTCGCGACCGCAAGAGAATTTATTAAGAATTCGGCATTGGTCGTAACAAAGATCAACATAGTTGGCAACATAAATGATGTCGCGACATGAAATTGAGGTCGTGACATATATTTCAGCAAAGGGAAGAACAGTCAGGTCGCGACCAAAAATAGAAAATTGAATGGAAACTATTGAGACTGAGAAATGAGGTTGCGATTGGATAGGAAGAGAGAATGGCCGCGACATACTTTTGAGGTCGCGACAGGAATTACAGTGATTAAAGAAACTACTTGGTCATGACCTAATGTCCACGTCGCGACAAGAAAACAAGCAGACCAGCAAATTTGAGTCATGACCTGCTTGAAGGCTCAAGACAATTGAATGATGTTGTAACACCCCGAAATATACCCTAGTCGTTTTCGACATGTTTAGGGTATTTTGTAAGCATAATTTGATTGTTTCGTGAGTTAAATCTGGCTCTGAAACTAGAGACCAGGAAATTCTGAAGATTTAAGGACAAAATTGTAATTTGTCCAAGGGGCCTAAAAAAGACATGAATTGATGAGTTTGAGGCCAAAATGAAATAAAAACTTAGATACAAATGGCGAAGTTGGAGGGCTTAAAAGCAAGTAATGAAACTTAACCCAAAAATGGGTTTTTAGAGAGGGCCAAAACAAGGCCTTAACAAATCACAGTTTAAAAGACCAAATTGGTCTCGACAGGGAGAAGCTAGGATGGGAGAAAGAGAGAAGAAGAGGAAGAGGAAGAGAAGAAAGGAAGAGAAGAGAAGAGAGAGAAAGCCCGAGCAAGCGAGGTATGGAAGCTGAATTTATGTGTAGGTTTGGATTTCGTATGGGTCACATGGAATTTTAAGGCTTTGTATGGTGAATATCTTATCTCCAAAGCTAGGGTTTTGATAAAATTGTATCCAAACCTTGGATTCTTGAAAATAGGGTTGATAAAACCCCATATGGTACATGATAATCATAGAATCCTCTCTATTAGGATGGATTCATGGTTAATTGAGAGTCTTTGAGTTAGGGTTTAGAATAAACCCTAACTAAACATCATGTTTGGTTTGTGTATGGGTCATAACCCATATTAGAATGGTTTTTGAAGTGATCCATGAAAGAATTTGGAAGAAAGATATCCATTGAAAGAGAATTGAATGAAAGAGATTTCAAGGTGAATTGGAAATGGTTTAGATGTGTGTTTGATGTATAGAATTGATTTGAGTATGAAACTATGAAAAATGTGAAAACACACATTTTAGAGACATTCGGGTGACCCTGTCTTAGGTACACTTTGAGATGTACCGGTACACTTACATCTGGTCATTTGGCCAATGTGTACTGGTACACATTAGGGGTGTACCAGTACACCTGACTCCCTAGTTTTCCTATTCTGACCAGTTTTTGTATTTTGGCCATAACTTGCTCATTTCTTATCCGATTTGAGTGATTCAAGTGGCTACGTAAAATAGACTTCAAGGAGAACAAAAATTAAAGAATAGGCATCACCAAATTCTGATCTAAGTGGCCTAAAAATTCACTCAAAGTGGGACCATGTGCAAGCCAAATTCTGGTTCCAGCTTTGAACATAGAGTAATTAAGTTTGTTTCGGACGTAACTTGAGTTTCGGTGCTCCCGGGTGGGTGATTCCGAGTTGGAATAGAACCATAGCACCTTAGCTTTAAAAGTTCAAAGAGATATGAGTGCCAAATATGAAGTTAAGACCCCGAAAAAGGGAGTATCTCGTTGTCCCTCCAGGTAAAATGACTGATTGGCATGAAAATGCCTCATAACCCGGTTTGTATGATCAGGTGGAGTGATTCAACTCTTGGGTAAAAGTAGATTCATAGAGAATAAGATTCCATGAATAAGGTGCGATTACATATCGCATCATACTGCCTGATATATGAAGAGACGTCTGTCGCCCAGACACTAAGGAAATTTAGAAATACCTATTATAAGATAGTAAGTTCTTGCGACCTCATATAATTGTAAAACCACACAAGACCGATTATTAAATGACCTGGCACTCTTGTCACGATTAGTACTTAGGCTCTGATTAGTGCTCCGGCACTCCTAATTAGTACTTCGGTACTCCTGATTAGTGCTCCGGCGCTCTGATTAAATGCCGGTACTCTGATTAGATCTTCTGACACTCACGACTAGTGCCGGTACTGCTGATTGTGCTCACAGGTACTCTGTCTGTCGTGCTTTCTACGCACTCTGATTACGATTAGTCTTCTGGCACTCTGTCTGATAAGTGCTAAGGCACTCTGTCTGACTAGTCTTCACGGCACTCACTTGTCATGATAAGTCTTTAAAAATGGCTCACGTCTGACTAATGCTCTGGCATAGTCTTGTATAGTATCTTCGGTGCTTATTGTCCTGTGACCTAATCATTAAAGTATTGCGGGTCTAGGAAGTCAAACAATTATGATAAGATATTTCACAAATATAAAGAATAAGAATAAAGATTTGAATGTATCTACGTATGCGTTAAAGTAGTCTCTGAATGCTCACTGTCTCTGAATAAGTTACGTAGTACCCTCACGGGTACTCATCTCTGATTAAACTCTGTAGTACCTACGGGTACTCACGTATACGAAAATGTTACATGGTACCTACAGACCTCCTGTATTTAATTAAGTTATGTTACGTATACAGATTTAGTTACGCGTAGTACCTATGGGTACTCACATATACGATTAACTCACAATCTCTTATTAAGTCTATGGAGTACCTACGGGTACTCCACGATACGATAAGTTCCGTGGTACCCTCACGGGTACTCACGTATCTGAGTAAGTTACGTCTTGTATACGATAAGTTAAAGTGATACCTCACGGTACTCCTGTATGCGAGTAAGTTTACATGCTTGTATCCCGATTAAAGTTAGTAGTACCTGGGACACTCATATCGTTTGATTTAGTTCTGTAGTACCCTACGGTCATACGTCTTTGAATAAGTCTGTAGTACCTACGGGTACTCCTGTATATGATAAGTCATGTATCTGAATAAGATCCTTTGGCAGGTACCTCACGGGTACTCACAGTATCACGATAAGTCTTGTATCGATAAGTCACGTATCGGAATAAGTCTGTGGTACCTACGGTACTCATCGATAAGTCTGTCTCGATTTGGTTACGCCAGTACCTACGGGTACTCACGTATGCGAATAAGTCACGCCTCTGATTAAGTTACGTAGTACCTCTTTGCGAGTGCTCTGTATTTGATTTAGTTATGCGCCTCACGATTAAGTTACATGGTACCTCACGGGTACTCACATATTTGATTAAGTTCTGTCTGTATCTTATTGAGTTCTGTAGTATCTACGGATATTCTTGTATCTAATCAAGTCCAGTAGTACCTACGGGTACTCCCGTATCGGTAAAATAAGTATAAGTCAGGGTATCTTACAGGGTACTCTCATATCAAATAAAAATAAGTATATGTATCCGTTCGATCTGTACTGTCATGGATTAATGTCCATGCGATATGTATACGTATCACGTGCGATCGACCTTGTATGTGATACGATTATGAATTGGATTAGACTTATCGTACCCTCACAGATCGCAGCCCGCGCAAGGATAAGATCCGTGAATAAGTATATGCTCCATAAGACCGATTATAGGATTCAGTAGAACAATTATAAGTTCTGTAATACATGTATGAGATTTGGAATACATGTGTAAGCTCTGTAATACACGTATAAGATCCGAATCACCGGTATGTGCTCAGAAATACCAGTATAAGTTAGTAAGACAGGGATATGCTTCGTAGTACAAGTATGAATCTGATACCAGTATAGGATTTTGTAGTACTTACCAGAAGTACTTCGTATGAGAATAAGTTCGCGATACGTTACCGCGTTAAAGTAATCTCTGCCAAAACCTCACGGGTACCTCAGAACGTGTAAGCTTCATTGAGTATAAGTATAAGTTACGTAACTCCTACGGAGTCTGAATAAACATAAGAATTAAAGTAAGTTTAAGTTACGTAACTCCTGCGGAGTCACGAATAAACATAAATTACGTATGAAGAATTACTTGTATAAGTTCATAATATAAATGCATGAAATTTATATTATACATTGTTGTTTTATGCGTTAAATGTGTATATGCATAAGACATATGTTTCCCACTAAAGCGTAAAGCTTAGCACGGGTTTTAATCAGGTGTAGGTGCAGAAGACATGCGAAGACTTCCGCATCTTCTTTAGACGACACACCGGGAAGGGGTTCGCTACATGTAGGTTATGTGCTACGATTTGTAATGTAAAAGTTCAGTTTTGTATATGTAAATGGGACTGAGTTATATGTGTCTAGATTTTGATGGACACCACTCAGGTGGTCGTTCTTTTGATTTATATATATTATTTTGATTTTGTTATAAGATGTGGGTCATACCCACGGGTGCCAGTTGGCTTTTTAAAAAAAAAAATTCGGGTTAGAGTCCCGATTATTTGGTCTCGCATCCGGAAGCCGGTTCGGATCATGTCGGGTCGGACGAAATTCGACGTGACGGATGTCATGACTTGAAGAAGTTGTGACGAAATTAAAGAGGCGATAGCATAAATGATGTTGCGACATCGAGATAAGTCGCGACACATAAATGCGATAAAGGCGAGAAGAGCCCGGTCGCGACATTGAATTGAGTTAATGTGACAATAACTGAGTCCTCTGAAAAATTCATGTCGCAACCAGCAATCAAATCTGGCTGAAGAAGCAGAGTGCCTTGAGAAAACATCGGTCGCGGCCGACAATTGCAAGAACAAGTGAATGAACATTGCGATGAGTTTCTGAAGATCACGACAAACCCAGCCGAGACCATACCGAGGATTTCATATCGCGACCTAAATGGAAATGGGCCATTTATTTTAGGAAATCCATGGAGCCGCTGAATCAAACGATTTCTAAAAAGTTATAAATAAGTGGTTTTAGTAAAGTAGCTTAGTTTTTAAAACCCATTATGCAGGAGGGCGAGAAGACATTGTATATTTTAAGAATATACTTTTCTTTTCTTTTCTTTCTTTTCTTTTCTTTCTTTTCTTTTAAGTTTGAACGTGTCACATTTAGAATGTAGAAAATTTGGATTTAATTTTTAAATTTCTCTTTTCCAATTACGGTCTAGAATCGATGAAGTTAGACAATTTTGGAATTCGTTTCTTCTAGTGAATTATAGATTACGAGTGGATGTTCTTGATCAATACTCCGATTGTGATTACGTAATTGAGAAAGCGGCTTCCATTGGAATGGACTGTGGTAGATTCTGATCTTTTACTTGAATTGGAAGGAATTTCTTGAAATTGGGATTTTGATTTATTTGATTGATGTTGTTTGTGAATTGAGTTGTTCCCCTGATAGTAGTGCAAGATACCGTCTCAAGGATTGTTTCTGCCTTTCACGATTTCGAAGCCCTCGAGTGACAGAGATGGAGATTCACGAGGCTCGGAACATTTAACTTGTGGGTATGTTAGACTATCATTGAAGAACTGAGAGCTCACAGAGTTCATTTCGATAGATTTCTAATTCACTCATAGTTGAGGTTGAAGGGAATTATTTATCAATTTAACTCATCAGAGATTTCACCTTAATGCGGTAGATAGATCTTAACCTTGTGTTAAATGAGATCTAATCGAGAGGAAGAGGAAAAATCCATCGGATCTAAGGATGAGTCATCAACCATTTGTAGAAGTTTTGCGATAACCGGACTTGGGATGCGAGAAATCTGTGAGTCTTAAGAAATGGGTATGAAGTATTAAAAGAAAAATACCCGGATCTTATAAAGAGTGTTTGAATACAAATGCTTGATTAGATCCTTTGCTTTAAAGAAGAAGGGACCTACAATTAGTGAATAATGGAGAAATTCATTTGCATTAATAGGGATCTTTTTGAGCAAGCGGATCAAAAACGGGATAGAAAGAATCATTAAGATTAAAATGCGGACCACTTTCGAGGTGAAAGTCTAGAATTCACATGCGGTTATACATGATCTCCGTGATTGAAAGTGCGCCAAAAATGTTGAAAGGCGTCACGTCGATCCTACTGATTGTGACCACACAAGAGCGTGGCCCGTAAATAAATAAACACACGAATTTACGACCTTGATTGAATGTGTATTGGAGGTTGTTCGATGAGTGAAAGTCGCGGTGGAACCTGATGACTATTACGCTTGGTATGGCATGTGTGAAGTCGATCGGGACTCGGGAACATCAGCCCGTGAGTGGTTTCATCTCAAGCATGATATAAAGCATTCCATGTGTAGATTGCAAATTGTATAGAATGTGGATGATTGTAGTGTGCCATTGCATGCGCATTTTAGGAGAGGAGTGGCCATTGTAGGAAAGGTCGGCTGCGGGCATTTGCTCACCCGCGTCGTGGGATCCCGGCTCCAAGTACATGGAGTCGGGAAGGCTGACGCTCACTAGGCCGCTTTTGAAAGAAAGCCGACATGTGGCTTTGATTATATTTTTGTAAAACATGTATGAAACTATTGTAATATAGTTGGTTATATTTTGGTGAGTATGGATGTATGGGCAAACGTAGTCATTTTTACTTATGTTTAGTCTGGTAGAGAGACACTCATTTATGCTTGTTAAAAACACTCAATGGCTACATGTGATACGAGTTGTGGTTGTCGATGTAGGCACGGGTTTAGGGCGTGAAGTGCGTATCTTGGATATGCGGGATCGGGTTTGACCTTGAGCCAGGTAGGGAAATTTAGTGAAAGTGTTGTGCTTGACAGAAATTGAAGGAGACAACGTGGGAATCTGAGGGCCTTGATGTGGGCCACTTGCCCTTCTCTTTTTGAGTACGAAGGTACGTGGTTTAGTCATTTAGTGATTTAATGAATAGTGTGCATGCATGTGGTTGTGTATGGCTACATTATGCATGTGGTTGTGTGTGGTGGCAAATGCATGTGATTCGATGTGTATGTGGGTGGAATTTCAGGATGAAATTATTTTAAGGGAGAATGCCAAAACACGAAAAAATACAATTTTCTTAAAAATGGCAAAAAGCGATTATTTTCGATTGAAAATCCAAATTTTCTAAATCTCGGATGACAAAACAAAACATGAGTGAAATCGTCTGTAAAATAAATTTGGTTGAATTTAGTGGTCGGAGAGGCGGTCGAAATTTCATGTTTTTCGAACATAGGGTGAAATCTTTTTGGACGCTGGCATGTGTTGAGTGGTTCATAATGTGCCAGTGTCGAGGTGCAGGATTAAGTCGAAACCGAAGAACGAGTGGGATACGTAAGGGCGTGGCAACACATGATTGGAGAAATCAAGGTAGATGGATAAGGTGATAAGATGTCCAAGTGACTTGATAGGGTAATCAAACAAGTGGCAAAAATTTTCTCGAGCTTAACCATCTTGGACCAACCGGTGGGATGGAGGAGGGAGGAGGAGAAAGAGAAGAGAAGAAGTGAGAACTTCTTAAAAGTGTTTTTAAGATAAAAATAAAAATAAAAAACAATTGTTTTGGTAACGATTTGGAAAATGTTTTTAAAACTTTATAAAAACGCTTAAAGTGTTTTCTATAGATACTTTAATTTTTTTTCTAAATCCATTTTAAAAAATTTCAAATATTTTTAAATATCTCATACATTTCTCAATACCTCCTTTTTGTTTTTTATTTACTTTAATTCTCATATTTCCTCCAATATTTTGTTTGGCAGTACACAAGTGTTTTTATGATTAAAAAAAAAAAGCCGTTTGATAATATTTCAAGCCCTTTTAAGTTCAAAACAATTTGGGTGTTTTTTTCATAAACACTTTGGAGGTGTTTTTTTTTTTTTTTTAACATTAAATTTTTTTTGGATATTCCTAAAATACATACTTATATATCCTTAAATGTCTATTTATTTTTCTTTAAAACATCTATTTATTTTATTTAAAAATCCCAATAATATCATATACTTTTAAATATTAAAAAAAATTCAAATATGTTTGTAAATATTTTCAAAAAAAAAAACTATAATCATAAAAAAATATTTTATAAAAATAATTATTTTAAGTTTTTATTAATAAAATTCTTTGCATACATTTATTAATTAATTCAAATATTTATGTAAATATTTTTATAATCACATGAATAATTATTTTAGGTTTTTATTAATACAAATGTTTATATATATTTATTGGTTAGTTCAAATATTTTAAAATCCTAAAAATAATTATTTTAGGTTTTTATTAATACAAATATTTATATATGTTTATTCATTAATTCACTTATTTCTCTAAATATTTTTAAATTTTTATATGTATTTTTATACTTTTGTAATAAATTTTTTATTTATTATCATATCCTATTTTTATAATTTAATATTAAATGTCATTTTTTGTAATTTTAATGTTATAAAGGCATTTTTATAAATATGTGATATGTTGCAAAAAACTTTTTTATAATCACCTTTTTGGATTCCTATAGAAATGTTTAAGCACTGTCACGAAAAACGTTTTGACTATAAACATTGTTACAATAACCAGCGCCAAACTCGCCCTTCATTAGTTAACGATTTTCTTTTTAACTTTAATTTTTCCTTTTGTATTTCACAAATTTATGACATTGTCATAATGGAATTATTGGAAAACCTCATTATTATTATTATTATTGGAGGAGGGGAACCCACAACACTAACCGGTAGTCAAAACACTTATTGGCCTCGTGATTCCAATGACATCCTGTTGAAAAACGTCATCCAAATAGGGATAGCAATGGAGCGGGTTATTACGAGTTCCTGTCTCATTCCTAATGGGACGGGTTTTGTTTAATCATTATCGGATTTTTAACAGGTTCGGGTTTATTTTTTCAAACCCATGATACCCACCACCTGGATATATATATATACATATATATATATATATATATTATTATTATTTTATACTTTTATATATATATAATAATAATAATTAGAATAATTCTAATAAATAATTTTAAAAATTTATAATATTTTATTTTTATGGAATATATTAATTTTAATATAATAAAAACAACTATAAAAAATAAAAAGTAAACATCTTTGGGTTTAGAAATTTTTACATCCTAGTTTAATTTTTTAAATGAGATAAATATCTATTTATTAAAATACCTATTTGTTTATCCTTAAATATCTATTTTTCCTTAAAACTATAAGCGGTAAGCAGGCGGCTCAATAGCCCATTTGATTTGCGGGCCAAAAGCGGGTTAGGCTAATTATCAATTTCATTCGGATTAGTTTTCGATCGGCAGCCATTTCATGAAGGTTACGGGCTAAAACGGGACAAAACATTAAAAAATGCTAAAAAATTAATTTTACAAATTTATCATTCTTCAAATAAAAATATATAATAATAATTAATATATAAAATGATCGAGTCCAAATAATATAATAATAGTAAACAAACTTAAATAAATAAATAATTTTTATATTTAAAATCCTGAACTTTTATGACTTTTACATTTAAATCATAAACAAAAAATTTGTTTTTTTAAATATAGCAATTTTAATAAATTTTATTTTTTATATCGCAGCAGACTTTAAACACTCTTATCTTATCAGCGTGGCCTGTGAAAGCTTGATGTCGTTTTGATGTTATAACTATAATTAAAATGAAAGTTTTGATAAAATAAATAAATTTCATGAAAGTTCTATATATGTTTAAAAATAAAACATTTTGTTCAGAATATATAAAGGTAAAAGTTTCCAGGATTTTAATAATATATATATATATATATATATATAGCCCTTTAATCATAAATATAAATGATAGAGACTCATAACTCATAAGTCATAAGTCAATTCGGAAAGAGGAAAAAGGAGAATGACCTGGAAAAGAAACATTTGGATTCCACCCTCAAGAAAAAGCTTTCTCCTCCCCCATCTATCCGTCCCATAAACAGCCACAAGAGTGGCACTGTGGCAGCAGCATTAACAAGCCCAGAGACAACAGCCGAAAACAGAGAAGCATTATCTTTAATCATAAATTTAATTTATAATAAAACATTTTTATATTGAAAACGAGAACGCTTTGATCTAATTACTTTTTTCTTTTTCTTTTTAAGATTAAAGCTTATTAAATCGTTAAAGAAAAATAAACAAATTAAATTTATGATTTCTTCGATTCAAAAGCAATTAAACGAAATACATGAAGAAGTAAATTAAAAAAGGGCCATGAGGACATGCTGATTTTAATTAAGCTCTATTTCCGATCCTTGTTTTTTCTACCTTTGGTGGATGATGGCTAATGCGAAGTTGGGCTTGGTAGAACCCTAGTGTTGAACCCTTAAAAAGAATAAACTTTTATACCTATGTTGGGTTCAAATTGATTAACATATTTTTTGCAAGCCTCCCATAAACATTCGCATCACATAGGTAATTAATTTAAGGAAATATAAATTATGCTTCAATAAGTAATATTAAACCAATCTTTTATACTTAAAAACAAACAAAAAAAATCCTAAAAAGCAAAATACAACCGGAAACCAGAAAACTAAAAAAAAAAGGGAAAAGTATGTATTACGCTACCAATTTGAAAATAATTGTATATACATCACAAAGAATTAGATTTACATGGTTCAAGCTACTCTCTAAAAAAAATAATTATAAATTAGTCAATATTCGTTAGTTATGGTCGTATATTGACGTATCTATAATAATTTTTTGTAAAGGGTGAATTGAATAATATAAATCAAATTACAGTGATCTCATCTCATCCTTCTGAGTGCAACGATCTGTGCTCCCAAAAAAAGAAAATCTAATGTATAGATATTAACAACTATTTAATGAGTAAATAACAGTACTAGACAAAGTTTCCATTAACTTGGTGGTCTTGGTAAGGGATGAATCTATTCCAATACCAATGCCTCTTCCAAACCACCTTCATCTCCTCAATTGGAATCCCTTTGGTCTCTGGAAGGAAGAAGTAGATGAAGACTGTCATAATGGCCACGAATGCTGAAAAGAATATGAACAATCCATACTTCAGCCCACAAAGCATGGTGAGGAAGACTTCAGCAACTCCGAAAGTGAAAAACATATTCACTGAAACTGTTATGCTTTGAGCAGCCGATCGAATCTCAAGTGGGAAAATTTCACTGGGAACCAACCATCCTAAAGGACCCCATGACCATGCAAAGGCGGAGACATAGATACAAATGCACATCACCACCAAGATGGAGTACCACTCTGGCAATTCCGTCACTTTCCCGATGTTTCAATTTTAGTACTATGAGGGACCCCTTCTTTGCAACCTACATAAACATTGCTCGATGATGTTAGAGTTGGATAATCAACATCTCAATCTAAAAGTTTATACATGATATTATGGATTTTATTTTATTTTGGGTTTACTCAAATTTGGTATACCTATATTTACCTATTTGGTTTTATTAAAGTGTAACCACAACACCGCTCACTTTTGAAGTAATAGGATCTTGTTTGGGGTTTTAAAAAAATATCAAAATGGTGTTGGGTATGTTTTTAAAAAATTATATATTCTCCAGAACCAAGAACCGTATTAAAAAACAAAAACAGAAACCAAACCAATTCCCTTTATTTTCTTATTGCCTATAAGAGGGTATTTGAGTAACAAAAGTGGATAAAAAACGATGAACAATTTTATATGTTTAGTACCTGGAATATGAACATTTGGATTCCGCCTCTATGAAACTCTCCTTCCCCATTTATCAAAGTACAATTACGGCCACGAATGTTGCTACGACGTTGATAAGACCGAGTAATAACAGCCGAGAACAGAGAAGCGTTGTTCCCAAACCCCATGTTGGAAGAGCACGGGAGCACTTCAGAACATGACGACGTTGATGCCGGTGAGCTGCTGCAATGCCGGAATGAGTACGGACATTACCAGCTGTGGCCTATATTCTCTGAGACGAAGGTTTTTCCATGGATGTTGTACTTGTTTTGAAGCTTCACTTGCAGCCAACAGATCGTTGTACTCGGCTTCGATCTCTCCGTCGCTGACGCCCCGTATGCGTCGAAGCATGTCTCTGGCTTGTTGAAGCTCGCCCTTCTCGATCATGGAATTAGGGTGTTGGGAAGGGATCCATGCTACAATGGAGATGAAGATGGCGAGACTGCAGCGCCGCCAAACTAACCCGCCATCCCCAACCGCCCTCGATCTTTGGCGGTGATAGTTAACTATGTTCCTTTATCAAAATGCCGATGAAGTGTTGACAGCTGAAGACGTTGTTGAAGCACCCTGTGTTTGTAGACTACATTTTGGATACGTAGATTAACAAACTGTATACAGATTCAAGTAAATTTTGATCAATTACTAATAAAGCAATTAATTAATCTAAGATATTGTTAGGTTTTTTCTATTATTACCCTCACTCCAAATCTTGAAACAATATTTGATTTTTAATAATATTGTTTGGAAGGAAGAAATAATTAAGGGTACCTGGGCAGGAGAAACCAACTCCAAAGCCGAACTTAAGATACGTCCAAAAATAAGCATGAAAATATTTGACGGCGGAGGCATTAAGAATGGCGCCAACCATGAAAACCAAGCCCGCCGACCAACTTATGGATAATCTGACCAAAATCTTCTGTGGTGGCGTACGAGGCTACCAGGGAAGACATGAAACCGCCAAATAGGCGGCAACGTGGATGGCGTGGTATCTGACTGTCGAATTTACAGTACTGATTCGTTGACTTATCGATTCCTCCTTCCTGTAAACTGAAGGAAAAAACTTTCCAAGAATGTCGGCATGGAGATCACTCCGCCTGCAAATTACCATATCAATTTATTACTCTATTATTGCATGTATATTGTATAGTATAGGCACTATAAAACAATCAAATACACATGTATTCATAAACTCACCAGAAATTCCTGATGTCATGGCAAGATTAAACCTCCATAGCTTAAAACACAACTTATCAAAACAGACCGGGTAGGCTTTCCAGATGTCGACGCCACCGCCACACTCCGCCGCCGCCTTTTGGTATGAAACCACCCATGATCACTATGAATCGATGAAGAGCAAAAGCTTGCGAAGGAGAGAAAACAATGAATGGAAAAGGCCGTGTGGGTAAAGTGTATTTATAGGCTTTTGTGTGTAAGTTCGTTCCTATTAGGATTAGGAAAATAGAAGAGGTTGTTTTTGCCTTTGAAATAAATATGGAATATCTTTTCGTTTCCTTTTTGTTTCCATTTTCTGTTTTTTAAATTAGGACTCCACCCTCATTCCTTCTAATATAATGAAACAGATTTTACTTTTAGAATTAGAAACGATATAAAAATCATGTGTTTGGTTAAAGTAGTGATAAGTTAATTATAATACAATCATGCAATAGGTCCGTGTGTTTAAGTAATTAGATTTCATACTTTTTTTAGAATGTTTCTATAATTAAAAACACTTTAAGTGTTTTAGGACCAAAAAAAAAAGATTTGTAATATTTTCAAAAGTGCTTTTAAAAATTAAAAAAAACAATCAAGTGTATTTTGAGAAGTATTTGGGAAGTGATTTTTATAAAAACACTTTCAAAAGTTTTTGGGTATTATTAAAATTCCCTGTTGTTTACTCTTAAATATCTATTTTTCCTTAAAGTATCTATTTTTTATTTAAAAATCCGAGGATAATATGATATACTTTTAAAAATTTTACATAATTCAAATATTTAAAAAAATTCTACAATGTGCAAATTTTTGCATACTACCCTTAATGTAAGTTAAGCTATTAATTCAAAACAACTCCAAAGTTAGCTTTATTTTAAGGTAAAATGTTTTAAAATTTGGTATTTTAAAATAAATAAATTAAGATAATTAATCAAATACATGACTTATGGTGGATTTGTGCTGCTTCTTATAATATAAGCACTTAGTCCAAACATTTTCTATCATAAACGTTTTTATAAGAATCCAAAAATGTGATTTTACAAAAGCTTGCAACATGTTATAAAGCAACATATATTATTAAGAGTACCAAAATGAAATTTAATATTTAATTATAAAATATGATATCATAATAAATAAATAAATTAGTACAAAAATATTTAAATACGTATAAAAAGTTATATTAATAAAACCTAAATCTACTATTTTTATAGTTATAAAATTGAAAATATTTACATAAATAAAATTTGAATTATTGAATAAACATATATAAATATTTATTATTAATAAAAACTTAAAATAATTATTTTACAATTATAAAAAGATTTGAACTAATGAATAAACATATACATAAACATTTATATTAATAAAAACCTAAAATAACTATATATATAATTATAAAAATATTTAAAAATATTTGAATTTTTAAGTATATGATATTATCAGTTTTTTTTAAAATAATATAAATAGATATTTTAAGTAGGCTCATTAAATGGGTCATTGACCCATTTTAAACATATTCGGGTTGTGGCAATGAGTCAAAGGGCTAGGCTAATTTATTTCAAATTCTATTCCAACTAGTTTTCAACCAACCCATGCAGGTTGTAGGCTAAAACCTTAAAAATGCTAAAAAAATTAATTTTACAAATTCAGCATTCTTTAAATAAAAATAAATAATATACAAATATATAATAATAATTAATATATAAAAGATTGAGTCTAAACAATATAATAATAGTAAATAAACTTAAATAAATAAATAATGTTAGAATATTGTTATAACTAAAGTACCAAACTAACTAGCTAAATAGGACTAAAACAATAAAATAACAATTTAATAACATATCTAAAAAAAACAATTCCAAAGTATCAAATGAAATCTCATATGCCTCTAATCTTCATTATCATTCTCATTATATCCGATAATAACATGTGATTCCACATTAGAAAAATGTATATCATCGATGATATGGTTGAGTTATCATCATCTATAAATTAATTTAGAATATTAACAATATAAATTTCATTCATGTTTGTAATCAAAAAATATTTAAAAAAAAAATGCATCTCAATCATATAATAATGAAATATACTATTTGTTTGAAAACCAATCTTGCTAAGATATAATCATATTATAAAATAGAATTAGTGTATGATTTTGTTAATTATTTGAAAAATAACATGTATTTTGTTATTAACACTAATTTAAGTAATAAATTTATTTAAAATATCTTGTAATTTAGTTATTAAATTTAATTTAATTTATAAACTAGTACAACTTCATTTTAATAAAAAAACATATATGATTAGACCAGGGAATTTAAAAGATAAATCAAAAAAATGAGGAAATTGTAAATATTTAAAAATAGGATTAATGAGATTAAATAAAAATATATTCTAATATTAAAAGTATGTTATTTTAATTCAAATGCATTTTAAGTAAATTTTCATACAATATTTTTAAATATTAAATTATCCCATATAAATTATATTAAAAATATACATTTAGAAATTGAAAATAAAATAATTAAAACAACAAACTTTAATATAGTAATCATATATTATAGTAATAATTATTTTTAAAACCCTATATTACAAATAGCAAAAATATCAAATTTTATAGATGAATCTTTGAAAATCTCAATTATTAAGCTAGATACTTAAAAAAATTAAATAAAAATTTCGGGTAAATCAGACTAATCCGGGCCAAACGCACATGGACCACGGGCCAAAACGGATGGGTAGTGTGACGCCCCAAAACCCGGGGTACATTGACTCACTACCGTCGGCCCTTAGCGGAAAATGCATCGTCTCGTATCACGAGACACATACCTGAGTAAAAATGGCATCTTGGGCTCATAAAACAATAATCATCCAAAAACCATTACCAATTATATCACCATAATTCAAGAGTTGATTACACTCTTATACAAACACATATTAAAATCTAACATTTTAATACATGTTATATTCTAGAATAAATTCTCCATCTAGAAATGTAGCATGTCTTGAAACAAACACTTTTTGTTCATTGGGATTATAAAAATAGTATCCAAAACTCTCTTTTGGATACCTAAAAAGTAACATTTATCTAGATTTGAATCAAGCATGCGACTCTACCCTTTACAAAAGCGGGACATCCCCAAACCTTTAAATGTTTAAGATTTGGTTTCTCTTATACCATATATCATATGGAGTAGAATCTCTGACTTTAGAATGAGCATAGTTTAATAGATATATGAGCGATATTTAGGGCATATCCTAAAATGATTTAGGAAGATTTGCATGGCTCATCATACAGAAACGAGCCATATCTAATGAGTTCGGTTTTCTTCTTTTCGAATACTCCAATTTAATTGTATGGCGTATAAGGGTGATCCATTGTGAAAGAATTCCATTTTCTTTCAGCCACAACCAGCTTTCTTGAAAAATCGGCCTCTACAGGTCATCTTCTTGAGGCAGCTCCACGTACACAGAAAAGGAATTCCCTCGACAAGGTGAGCTACTCCTTGATGGTGGAATCACCCTAAATGGGATTTACTCCCACCTAAGTGCATATACAATGCTCACGATTTAAGCAGACTCAAGTAAATATGTGATCTACTTGAATGTCTACATGCCCATTCCATGTCTCGAGTCCCTCATAAACTCCCTCGCACTTACTAACCGTGTATTGAAAAATATCATTTTCAAAGAAACAAAAACTTGTTCTGAAAATAAACTACCCGACTAATCGGGTAAAAATATAGGACTACCCTCCGGCGGGTGGTTGGTGAGCTTTAGAAACTTGATCATAGTCCTCATCGAAAATGGCTCTGTTAAAGTCCCCTTGACGATTCTCGAAAATCATCTGTGAAATTCTTTGTAACCATGTTTATTTTTAGAAAATTCATGTCATACACTCTTTTCCTAAATTCTAGGCTGCAGTGCATATGAAATGCATTATACCATTTCAATCATTTTTATACAATATATCAGTCTTACATATATTCACAAATTACATTCACACCACATGTATTTAACATGGAACAACCATCACCCGAACTAAGCTCCTTGAGCTATTCAATATTCATCTAAACATCACCCAATTAACTCATTTGAACAATTCACAATGTAACGCCGTCGAGAGAGTGTACGATTACATGATCTGGTAGGGCGTGTATGAAAATATTAAATGTTACATTGTAATATTTTGGAGATGAGAATTATGAAATGATAATTTAGAAAACTCGGAATCATGGTAATAAAGAAGGGTACAATTGTCATTTTAGCAAAAGGATATGTAAGGCATAATTAAGTTAGAGATGGGCCATAATATAAATATCAAGAGTTAATGTACGTATTGAATGCTTGTAGACTTGTTTAAATTAAGGAAAATTTTGACTAAAAGGACATGGAACAAAGACAAAACTCATTTTGGTCTCATCTAAATTTTCAGGAGCTTCACGGTTTTTTTTTAGAAGAAGGAGGAGAAGGAAGAGGAGGAGGAAGGAGGAGAAGGAGGACAAGATTCAAAATCAGGTAGCTAGATCTTATGTTTTGGATTTTTAATATGAATCTAAGGTTTTTTGATGAGATTTGTTTCTCCTTTAGTCTAGGTTTGTGCAAAGAGCACATAAACTCTGAATTGTTGAGTTATAAGGGTAAAACCCCGATTGGGAGAAAATAAGCATGGTCATCAGGTATGTGATGTTTAAAAGGTGGTGGACTGGGTTGAGTTATTGATTTTCACCTAGGGTTTTGAGGTTGAGGTTCCATAGCACTCATTTCAAGTGTTGTGGAGTTGTTTTAGATGAATTCCATGTAAATTCTTGAGGTATATGAATTATAGAGGATTGTATGATGTTAATTAGTGTAAAAGTAGCCAAAAAAAAAAAAGAAGCAAATCTAAACCAAAATTCATGGAATGGTCCAGATGCGAAATGCTCTGTTCTGTTTCGACAGGTTTTCGTAATTAATATAACGCTCATTTCCTGATCCGATTTAGGAGTGAGTTCAAGGATTTGCTGGTTAAATAGACTTCAAGGAAAATCAAACATATAGAAATAGGCATCGTCAAATTCTACAGTATAGAAGTGGCCCAAAAATTCACTCAAAGAATGAGGGCGTATGTAAAGCCCACTTTACAGTTCAGTTTTTGAATATAGATTAGCCAATTGTTTTTGGAAAAGTAGCATTGAGTTTCGGTGCTCCGATTTGGGTGATTCAAATTGGAGAAGAACCATAGCACTTTAGCTTCAAGAGTATAAAGAACCAGTGTCAAATATGGAGTCAAGACATTTAGCAAATTAGGTATTTCAAAGCGGAGTCAGGAGTGTAGATGATAAAATGACTAGTTTGGCGCCCAAGAAAATCTTATAGCGAATTTGGATGAGTCCAGATGGAATGATTCCAATTTCTAAGTAAAAATGGGTTCATAGAAAAAAAAAAAAAAGATTTGAATTAGGGGCATTAAGGTCATTTTGTAAAGAAAGGTAATTTGGTCATTTCATGGTGATTCACGTATTTTTAAGTGTGGTTAAATGAGATTTAAGTTAATGTGATGTGGTTGAGTGAAAATGAATGTGTGGTGGATTAAATGGAATTTATGGTTTAATGGTTGAATTGTGGTTTTTCTTGAAAAATGTAGAAAAGGACTATCGGGCGGGGAAAGCAGAGGTCGAAGCGAAATGGCAAGATTGAGCGGTGGCTGTGAGTGTAAAATGATATTTTACAAATTGAGTTTTTAAAAATGAATAAATTTTGATGTTAAAATGAAAAGTTTAATGTAAATATTTATATTACCTAAATAGAAAAGTTTTGATGTAAATGAAAATTTTAATGTACATGTTTATCTTGCATCAATATATATATTTATATTAAATTATATATGTATGCGTATGTTAGAGCGTATAGAAGTTTAAAAAAAAAAATATAAAGAATTACATATGTATATTTGCATATATATATGAGTTTTCATGATAAAGTAAAGGATTTAAATGGATTTATAAATGTATTTTGATAAATGTTTCAGTGGATTCACCTCTGCGTATGATTGTTATGGTGATAACCTTCGGCCGAGGGTACCTTAAGCTGTAAGGATTTAGAGGGTAAGTTATGGGAGTTACCTAGCGGGGAGGGAGATTAAGGTGTCTAGAGTAATATCCTTACACGTGATAAGGTCTTGTGGCCCGAACCACTGTGCGCGTGGGTTTCTCGCGGCGTAGTGGTTATGGCCCCAGATGTGAGCGCCCTCAAGTCGGTGCCGGAAGCTGTTAGGTGTGTTTATCTCCACAGGTTCCGTCAAAAGAAAGAAATAAATAAAGAAAGAAAGAAGAAAGTTTAAGGTATAAATGGATTTTTAATTGTATAAAGAAAAGTTTAAGGCGTAAATGGATTTTAATGTGCTGTGTGAAGCGTTGCTGTGATATATATTACTTTGGTATATCTTTGAAAATGTTATCTTAATGAAAATATACACTCCTTTGGGCTCCTTTGGCTCATTTTTACGTATGTTTCAAAAACATTTTCGAGGACCGAGGAGCGGGTGCGCCGGCGGTACCCTCTGTGCGGTGGAGTCGAGCCATTGAGGAGGCAGCGAAATTGTGAATTCTCACATTATATATGTAATTTTTCATATTGTATATATTTAAAGATATTTTTGTTATGTATATGTATATGTATAAAGGGTGAAAAGGAACTACGTGGGCTTTGATCCCTCAACTTTGGGCTGATACGTAGGCGGTCGGCTTAAGTCCGGCTCAAGCCCAATCTTTTGGAAAAAAAAATTGCATGGAATTGAAGAAGTTTGGAATGTTTTGATGATTGAAATGAATAAATGTATATATGTATATATTGTGTTGATTGAGTTGTGGACGAGGAGTCCAAACAAGGAAGTTGAAAATTTGAAAATTAGAAGTGTTTTTAAATGTTTTCGCAGGTTTTGTAGAGATTTGGGAGAATCCGAAAAGCAGAGGAAACTGCAGCCTTTGATTTTTACGAAAAATCCAGTGTTTGAAAAAGAAAGAAAAAAAATTATCGCCCTTCGCATTTTTTCTAAAGATATGTTAAGAATTGTAAAGGGTTCGCTCCATGGTTACATTGTATTTTGAAGGAAAGTTTTTATATCCATTGGAGTGCAGGAGGTCCCTGGGTTCGTAAGATTGTCGGGTGGGATCACCCTTTGATCTAGTACCTCATTAGCTACGCAATTATATTTTATAATTGAGCAAATCTAATCTATCTCAAAGTACACATAATTATATTTCATATAATTGTGACATCAATATTAACACATCAAACATGCATTAACCTATTAATTCCACACAACTCAAGCCATTCATTTCAAAAATATTTAATAAATTATTAAGCAAGCACCCCAAGACAGCCCCTACCACGATCCGCGGGTATCCCGAATGGGCCTCAAAAAATTCTCAAATTCAAACAATTGGTCCCAAGTTTTGGGACCCACGATCAAGCGCAAACCGTTCAAGATAAACCAACCGAAACATTACAAAACACTTAAACAAAAGTGTAACTTCCAAGTAGGATAAAACTCCACACCACCCTCACGGAGTTTGTCAAAACTCGACTTTTTGAATAATCTCTGGCGTAGTTCTCATACGTGTAGATCAACTTTGTCTTCGAATCAGAGCACTGTATAGATTTTTGTAGATCTGAGAAATAAGTAAAGAGAAGAAAAATTAAAAAATCCCCTCACCAACGCTCTTATATTACCTCATTTGGAATTAGTTTTACATCTAAGAAAATTTTATTTCTTTTCGATTCACTTTATTGTAAATGAACTTAAAATTAAGCCACTTCTAACTTTCAAGATTTTTCGTAAAAATCTGCCCTTGAAGTCATTGGCCCGATTTATCACTTATAAATTCGTAAATATTCATTTGTCTTCGCGAGGCAATTTAAGCTGCGCGATCCCAGTTTCATCATCGAGATCTAGAGAGTTTCCGATTTTCATGAAATTACCGTTTTACCCTTTTCGAAAAATTAGATTTTCTCATGTTTGTTCTCCACCCCTCCCCCTTAATAGAATTTGATCCCTTGAAATTCACGCACCTCACAGCATCACTCACATGCATATGCTGCATACAACAAGACCTTGTCAGGTATGATAACGCGGTGCAATCACTACTTGACCTCGGACCTCCTGACTACAGCTGCACTCTTTGTGCAATGGCCAATTTTGCAACCCCAACAGCCTCAACAAAGGCCTGCTGGTCAAATATTGCTAGTGCTTGGCTAACACCTCGTGGACGACCTCTACGTCCTCGGCCTCGACTTACCATTTACACATGTCAAATGGCAACAAACTTTATTTAATCTCATTTCATTCTAACTAAGTGTCGCATGCCAATTACTAATAGACTTAAAACCATGAACTAACGTTCATAGCCTAAGTGGGTGCTATATAATACACTCTTTTATTTATTTCAATAAAATTCAATGCTAGGAGTTCATTTCATTTAGAACCCCTAAGGTTATAGTTCCTAACCTTAGCATTCACTTTTCCTATATACAGTATACCATGCATATAAGTTTCCCCATGTGATAACCACGCAATCCCACATTTCCATATACATCATACCGCGTATAAGTTTTCCACGCAATGTGTAACACACAATCAAGCAATCCATGAACATGGAACACATATCAGACACAACATGAAACACACCATGCATGCGGTGGTCTAAGCGATCCAGCTGAACTCCTAGGTATTCGTGTACCTAAACTCAGATCTGATTAGCGCTAATTATCAATTTCACACTTAATAGCAATGGCCTAAGCCGTGTCCCTCAAGCCCTAGGTATTCGTATGCCTATGCTCACGATGCAAGTTGTGGTATCGAGAACTAAACTTATGGATACACCCACAGAGCTCCCAAGGTAATAGTATACCTAAGCTATGCACTCTAAGACCGTGGCCTAAGCTGAGTCCCCCGAGCCCTAAGTACTGTTGTTTTCAGCTCTAATATCAAGGCTGTGAAGGTGGTATCGAGACTAAACCATAGATGCGAGGCAGGAGCTCCTGGTGTCGTTTGCACAGCTGTACCAAGGCGTGGCGGTATCGGATATAAAGCGCGGATAATCCTGACCAAGCCTTTACACTACAATTGCATATCCTAGGCCCGTACCCGTGCGCTTCTAGTAATCATTATGCCTTAGCTCTACGATGCCATGTTGTGATTCCTAAGACCGGGAATTCAGATTGACTACACCCAAGTCAGCTTTCTGAGGAAAATCTATACGTCTCGTATCGCGAGACACATACTGAAGTAAAAATGGCCTCTTGGGCTCATAAACCAATACTCATAAAAAAACCATTACCAATTATATCACCATAATTCAAGAGTTGATTTTTACTCTTATCTGAGCACATATTAAAATCTAACATTCTAATACATGTTATATCGAAAGCTTATCAAGCCACGACGACTCTTGAAAATCGGCCTCTACCTTAGGCAACTTCTTGAAACGCTCCTATACACGAAGAAAGAAATTCCCTCGGCAGAGGTGAGCTATCGCTTCCGATGGTGGAATCATCCTAAATGGGTTACTCAGCCTAAGTGCATATGTAATGCTCAATTTAAACACACTTAAGTAAATCGTGATCTACTTGAATGTCTACATGCTCATTCCATGTCTGAGTCACCAGCGACTCCTCACACTTGCCTAAGCCATGTATAGAGAAAAATATCATTTTCAAACAAAACTTGTTGTTCACTTGAAAAATAAACTACGAACTCTCGGTAAAAATATGGGACTACCCTCCCAGTAGGTGGTTGGTGAGCTTTCGAAAGCAGTCATAGTCCTCATCCGAAATGATACATTGGCGTCGCCGATTATTCGAAAAATAAATCTACTAATGAATTCGCTTTGCTGACCGTGTTCGTTTTTCGAGGAAAATTCATGTCATGCACTCACACCTAAATTATAGGTTACTCGGTGCATATGAAATGCATTATGTCATTTTCAATCATTTTTATAATATATCAATTATGCATATATTAAAATTACATTCACACCACATTATATAATTTAACATGGATCAACCATTACCCAAATTAGCTCATTGGTTGTCGATAATCGTAAGCTTGTCCTTTGAGTGAAGCTCATTTAGGCAATTCACAATCTCATCTCAATGGCCTACACACACAATTATATTCCATATAATTGAGCAAATCTAATTTCATACTCCCGAGGCTATCTGTACTTGATTATATTCCGTATAATTTGTGACATCATGATGCTTACATCAAAGCTTATGCATTAACGTAATGAATTACCATGACTCAAGTATTCGTTTCAAAATATTTCAATAAATTATGAAACAGCACAGCATTTACATAAACATCGAATGGGCCCAAAAATTCTCCAAAAATTCAATAATTACATCCCCGAGTTTTTTGGGACCTATCAAATATTAAGACATAAATGGCAAAATGAAGTGTAACTTGAGTAGAATAAAACCCTACCTCACGGAGTTTGTCAAAACTCAACTTTTTGAAAGTGTCAGCGTAGCTTTAAATCGCGATAGATCAACTTTGAAAGCCGATCCAGATGAAAACCTGCGGTCAGATTTTGTGGTCTGAGAAGAAGTAAAGAGAAGAAAAATTAAAAAATCCCCTCACCCACGCTCTCTCTCTCCCTTTCTTTGATTGATTTTTTTCCTTTTTATTATTATTATAATAATATTATTATTATTATTATTATACGGATCATAACTTATATGCCTCATTCGGGTTCGTTTATCCGAAAATTTTATTTCTTCAGTTCACTTTATTGTAAATGAAACCCAAATCAAACCACTTCCTTACTTGATTTTAGTAAAATCGTATTTGAAATCATGTGATTTATCACCCATTCGTAAAATATTTACATTTGTCTCGAATTCAACGAAATTTTATGGGTCACTAGATTCAGCGATCACGAATTGCAGTGTGATCGTTCATCATCAAGATTTAGAATTTCGTTTTCCGCAGGAAATTACCGTTTTACTCTTTTTCAGAAAAATTGAATTTTTCTCGAGTTTTACAGGTCGGGCTATATTGGCCCGGCTTTATTCGGGCCGACATTAAATTTTACAACTCAACATTTAAAAAATTCGAGCTAAAGTGGGTTGGCCCATCGGGATCAACCCATATTGCCAACTCTAATGTTAAGGAAAAATATATAGACGTTTAAGGATAAATAAGTAGGTATTTGAGGAATATCCAAAAACATTTAAAGTGTTTTTTTAAAAAAAACACATCCCAAGTACAAATAATTATTTACCAAAACAATTGTTTGGCTTTGATTATATTAATGAATTAATTAAAAAACGTATGCAAAGAATTTGTACTAATAAAAATTTAAAATAATTATTTTTATAAAATAATATCTATATGATTATTAGAATTTTTAAAAAAAAATATTTAAATTATTATTTATTTTAAAAGTATCTAATTTAAAATAAAATATATAGAAGTTTTAAGGATACATAGGTATTTTAAGAATATCAAAAACTTTTAAAAGTGTTTTAAAAAAACACATAAAGTACTTCTCAAAAAATATAATTATTTCAAACTTTAAAGTATTATATATTAAAAATATTATCAAACACATTTTTTGTCCTATAAACACTTAAGAACGTTGACACCAAACCTTATAAGAAACACTACCAAACTATTTTCAGGATTTATTGTGTTATTTTAATATTTTAGAACATGTCGGTTTCTAAGGATTTAAAATTATAATTATAAAATTAATTCAATCTTATGATTAAAATAATAAATTATTGTTAAAGATTTTTAAGATTTAAAAAAACAATTTGTATAAAACTTGTTTTTTTTTTTTTTTTTTAAGTTAGGACTCATCCTCCTGTTCCTATAATGAAACAGATTTTACTTAGAATTAGAAACGATATAAAACCATGTGTTTGGATAAGAAACAATTTAATGAAGTTAATTATAATACATTCTTCATGCAATAGGTCCGTGTGTTTGAGTAGGGATAGACTTCTATACTTTTTAGAAGTGTTTCTGTAATTAAAAACATGTTAAGTGTTTTTAGTAATGTTTTAAAGCTTGAATCGGTGGTGAATCGAATTATTGTTCGCGGTTGATGGTCGGATCGATGGTCGAACCTTGAGTTAACGAATAGCGTAATAAATATATTAATTTATATTTTATTTAAATTTTAAATACTATAATTATTAATTTTAAATATTATTTATTACTTTTTATATAAATAAAGTATTTTAAAATTTATTTTGAAAATATGTATAATGTTTAAATATGAAAACATATTAAAAATGGAATAAACTTATTTATATAAATATATACTTAATTTGTAGTAATATATAATTTTGTTAACATTAAGAAGAATAATCGCGCGAGTGGTAGAGTGGTTATTTGTAAGCTTTTTCCTTCTCATGTTCAAATACATAGATTTTGTATGAACGTTGAATTTTCTTTGTAGTTACAAGTCTTTTAACGCAGTAGCAGCGTTGATTTAAGCTTAAAGTAATAGTGTGGGCGACCGCGGTTTCAATTTGAGAATCAGACTGATCGTTCGGCAAGTCGGTTGAACGATTCTCGTCGGTTCATTCTAGCAGGTTTTGTAGGCGGTCGGCGGTCGGCCAGGCTAGACCCCGATTTCATTATTGGTTTAGGACAAAAAGTTTTGTAATATTTTCAAAAGTGCTTTTGAAATTTCAAAAAAAACAATTCAAATGTTTTTTGAGAAAGGATTTAGGAGTTTTTTTAAAACACTTTCAAAGTTTTTGGGTATTATTAAAATTCCTATTTATTTATACTTAAATATCTATTTTTCCTTCAAAACTTTTTTTTTTATTTAAAAATCCAGGATAATATGATATACTTTTAAAATTTTAAATAATTCAAATATTTAAAATATATATATATATATATATATATATATATATATATATATATATATATATATATAATCATACAAATATTATTTTATTAGTGCAATTTTTTTGCATATCATGGATTAGAATCATTAATTCAAACAACTCACAAGTTAGCTTGATTTTAAGTCAAAGTGTTTTAAATTAAATTATTTAAAATAAATAATATGTTAAGATAATTAATCAAATACACTTGACTTATTGGAGTTTAATTGCTTCTTGTAATACTTTAACCAAAGCGTTTTCTATATGGCAGGTTTGCTCAGCATTTTCTATCATAGCGGTTTTATAGAAATTAAAAAAAAAAGTGATTTTGCAAAAGCTTTTTGCAACATATTATAAAACGCTTTTATATTATTAAAATTACCAAAAATAAAATTTAATATTTAATTACTTAAAATATGATATCATAATAAATAAATAAATTATTACATAAATATTTAAATATGTATAAAAGGTTATATTAATAAAACCTAAATCTACTATTTTTATGATTATAAAAAAATTGAAAATATTTACATAAATAAGTGAATTAATGAATAAACATATAAAAATATTTGTTTTAATAAAAACCTAAAATAATTATTTTTACAACTATAAAAAAACGTGAACTAATGAATAAACATACATAAACAACATATTAATAAAAAATAAAATAATTATATATATAATTATAAAAATATTTACAAAATATTTGAAGTTTTAAAGTATATGATATTATACGGATTTTTAAATATGTAATATATATTTTAAATGAAACCTTCAAGCAATTCCATTAATCCATTTCAGTTAACATTCGAGTGTGTGAAACAAGTTGGAGCTAATTTGGTCGATTTCTATTTCGGCTAGTTTGACCAACTTATACGAGTTCTTGAGCTAAAACCTTAAAAAATGCTAAAAAATTAATTTTATAAATTCATTATTATTCAAATAAAAATAAATAATATATAAATATATAATGATAATTAATATATAAAATGATTGAGTCTAAACAATATAATAGTAGTAAATAAATAAATAATGCTAGAACATTGTTATAACTAAAATACAAAACTAACTAGTTAAATAGTACCAAAACAATAAAATAACAACTTAATAACATATTTGAAAAAAAACAACTCCAAACTTTCAAATGAAATCTCATATGTTTTTAATTTTCATCATCATCCTCATTATATCCAATAATAACATGTGATTCCACATTAGAAAAATATATATCCTCCATGATGTGGTTGAGTTATCATCATCTATTAATTAATTTAGAATGTTAACAATATAAATTTCATTCATGTTTGTAATCAAAAAATGCATCTCAACAGTATAATAATGAAATATACTATTTGTTTGAAAACTCATCTTGCTAAAAGATATAATCATATTATAAAAGAAATTAGTGTATGATTTTTGATAATTATTTGAAAAATAACATTATTTTGTTATTAACAATAATTTAAGTAATAAATTTATTGATGTTAGGTAGTGGTACACAGATTGATGTTTGGGTGATCCTTAGTTGAGGATGATCGAAATTTTGGTACAAACAACTCCGGGGAGTAGAACTGGGCTAAACTGAGAGTTAGTGATTTACTGATTCCAGGTAGACTGGAATGGGATGTGGAGCTGCTTGAGGAAATCTTTGTGGCTAGAGATGTTGCTGAAATACAAAGTATACCTTTGTCTCAATCCTTTGCTGCAGATCAATATGTATGGCACTTTACAAATTATGGCGAGTACACGGGTGGCAATTATCATGTATTTCTTCGGTGTGGGTGTTCATAGCCCGACTTTCCCGGGAAGGAGATTGGAGTAATATCGGGCAGAGGCCCTCGAGATCAAAAATTTCTTGTGGAGAATGTGTAGAGGGGTTCTCCCTACCAAGTTGCAACTCCAATCAAGTATCGATGTCTATGCCTCTTGTCTTGCACGTGCGACATATCGAGAATGCTTGGCATTTATTTATTTGTACCCTTTTGCTACATCCTGTTAGTCGCGATTGAGAGTTACTTTGATTTGATTGACTCTATGGCCAGCTTCACGAGGCGCTTGTAAGGTGATGGTTCTTTCGATTGGTAAAAATATCAAACCGAGGTTATAGGAAAAATCGATTGTGCTTTGGTATATGGATCGACGTAACAATGGAGTCTTTGGAGCGGTTCGCGTGAATCATGGCAGAAACGGTTGTTGGCTCTTAATTTTGTTTGATTGGATCTCTATTAAAGGGCGTTAAACCTATCGCCAAAGTCATTTCACTCCCTTGTTGTTCGACAACATTGGCAGCGTCCTTCTGGGGGCTTTGTAAAACATAATATAGATCTGTGGAGTCTTTCGAGAGGAAGCCAAATCGAGTTGGGAAATTGTGGTTCGTGATTCACAAGGGCTATTTCTTCATGCCGCCTCTCGGGTAGTGAATGGCTTGTTCCACGTTAAAGGAGAGTACAGGAAACTATGGGCTTCTGAGGAGCATTGTCTTGGATCAAGCGTTTGGGTTTAAGCGGTGATGTTTGAAAGCAGTTCAGCAGTAGTCTGAGCACGGAATCGACATCTTTGATTTTAGTGAGTTTGGGCTTTGATCGAGATTCTTTATTCGCCTCTGAGGAGAGCGTTATTTTTACGTGGTTTTGGCTAGAGGCAAAGCAATGTTATTGCCATATTCTTGGAAATGCTATTAGGCACCACGACTTTATGGTTTGAATGACCCCCTGTTGTCATTCATACGGATTATCATGCTAATGCTATTAATTCTTAATCTTTAGTTTTGCTTTGATGTGAAAAAAATAATAATAAATTTATTTAAAATATCTTAGTAATTTAGTTATTAAATTTAATTTAATTTATAAACTAGTACAACTTCATTTTATAAAAAAAACATGAAGGATTGAATAAATTTAAAAGATAAATAAAAAAATAAATTGTAAAATATTTAAAATAGGATTAATGAGATAATAAAAATATATTCAATATTAAGGTAGTTTTATTAATTCAAATGCATTTCATAAAATTTCACACGTAATTTTTAAATATTAAATTATCATATAAATTATATTAAAAAATATACAATTATAAATTAAAAATAAAATAGTTAAAACAACAAACTTTAATATAATGTCCTTATATTATATTAATAATTATTTTAAAGCCCTATGCTACAAAGATAGCAAAAATATCAAATTTTATAGATGAATCAATTGAAAATCTAATTATTAAATAGTTGTAAAAAATTAAATAAATTTGAATTAAATCGGACTAATCCGGGTCAAACCCACATGGACCATGGGCCAAAACGGTCGTGTAATATTGGCCCGGCTTTATTCGGACATTAAATTTTGCTTCTGACCCACAAAAATTCGGACTAAAGTGGAGTTTGGCCATCGAGACTAACCCATGTATGACTCTAATGTTAAAGGAAGAATAAATAGGCGTTTAAGAATAAATAAGTAGGTATTTAAAGATATCCAAAAAACATTTAAACCCATTTTAAAAAAAAAAAAAGCTGTAATGCAGATTTCCCAGGTGAGTCGTTGACAGCCGTCGGCCGCGGAATCGTGGATGTCGGATAACCCAACACCATTCCATTGAGTCCCCTTTTTCATAACTCAGGACTTAACAAAAATCGGACAGAGTCTCCTTTGTAAGAAGAGCTCTACCCAAAGTACAACCTGTCATAATATTTTAAAACGACCACACCGGGTCAACGTGCGAGTAAAAATGACTACTTGGGTCTATGCATCAATACTCACAAAAACACATTCAACCAACTATATTACATGGTTCAAGAGTTAATACATCACTCTTACCAAAACATATATTAAGATTTAAAGTTTTAATATATATTTATCTGAAAATGAATCACCAAAGACACGTGTGACTGTACCAAAGAGGCACCACAATGAGTGTCGTTTTCCGTCTGTATTTCTGTCTGGAAATAATGATCATAATAAGGAGTGAAGCGGTACCAGTGGTAATAATCTCCTACATGGGTTACTCCCCACTAAGTGCACATATAGTGTGACTAGCCCTCAAGCAAATACATGATCTACTTGAATGTCTACATGCCCAATCCATGTCTCGAGTCCTCGAAACTCCCTCACATGCTAAACCGAATGTAGGAAAAAATACGATTTTCAAAACAAAATGTTTTGTTCTCGAGAAAAGTTACTACGAGTTTCGGTATCTGTTGGACAACCCTTCGAGGTGGTGCTGGGTAATTCTCACAAACATTCATGGAATTAACACTCCGAGATATTGTTGGACAACTCTCCAAGGCAATTATTCGGAAAATCTTCCTTGAAATTCCTTTCTAACCATTTCATTTTTAACCAATTTCATGTCATGCACTCACACCTATAGATTCTGGGTGCGTCGATTGCGTATGGAATGCATTATGTCATTTACAAACAATTCATGCCTAACTATATTTTACATACATATATTAACAAAAATTAATTCACATACATCATCATATTCAATTCACAACAATAACGCTGAAAATTGTTCCAGCGTGGGCTAATAAACCATTGAAACAATTCATTTTTGAATTACGAACAACACAAAAATCACACACAAATCACGGGAACAGTGAAACCGTAGGCTCAGCATTGTTCACGGCCACCATAGGGATTTTCTCACTCCAATCCCCCATCGTTAGATTGAAAACTACACAATCATTCGCCTCGAACATCCTAATCCATTCACATGACTCTTAGTCAAAGGAATGCAAAGTAGGAAAAGATCCTTACCTCTTGGGTTATAAAACTCCACAAAATTAGTGTCACGCGCGTAAGCATAAGTAGCGTAGATCAACTTTAACTTCTTGCTCGACAAAACGTAATAAACGTCGGGAAATAAAGAAGGAAGTAGTATTTCTCTCTCTCACAAAACGTTCCCTCTCCCTCTTTACTTGCGTTTTTTTGCCAAAATGTGGGAGAGAATGAAACTATTCTTTTCTTTTCAATTAATTAGCATTGTATCATTAGTTTTAAACTTAGGGGCCTTACACAGCGTAGGTACCAATCCCCCAAGTCATTCATACTTATCCTCTCATTGTCGTGATATGTGTCGTGGAGTGCATTGTAATCCAGACTTTGTCACGTGGCGTGTTTCCATGGCCGTCATCTGACACCGACATGGTGCCTCGAAAACTTAAGTCGACTATCTCGAGTGAAGCGAAGTCGATGTGGCGGTGAATTTAGAGGCAGACACACAGGTGAAGTTCGTTTTGTCATCCAGAATCTGAAAATTTTCGGATTTTGATCGAAATTACCATTTCTTAGTTTCGAAAATTGATTTTCGGGATTTTACATAACACACAATAAATTTTAGGGTTTTAGGCCCAAGACACCAAGGCACAATTTGCCAGCATGAATTATCACCTGATCACCCCGAATAATCCTAAACTATCAGCGGGTTCAAAATATTCCAACGAATTCGATCCCGAGTTTTGGGATCGATCAAGCGACCACTCACGGCCTCGAGTAATAAACATTAACAAAACACTTACGAGTAGTTAAAATCAAGTAGGAGAAAACCCACACCTCTTGAAGTTGTCGAAACTCAGCTGGTGCCCGTGGCATGCAGCGTATAACAACTTTACTTCTTGGCGGGCGCGATTCGAAGGTCGGCGGAAATCTAAAAAGATGTTGGAGCTTTACCTTTCACAGATTTGAGCCCCCTCACTGCCACGTCTGACTCCAAAATACGAGAAAATGTCTATTTTTCTTTTCATTTTATTCCCGTTTGCCCCTCGCTTGCCGCTTGTCAACCACCATTGGCTCGTTAGTTCTTATGTCAGCTATCCGCCGTATTGGATTTCCCTCCAATTAGGAGGTGCCACATGTCCATGTGGGTCCCACACTTCAGCTCAAGTTGACTGATTTCCCCTCGATTGTCTCATGACTAAGCTGAATTCTTATCGAAAAGTATACGAATTCAATTGTCGGGTGTGAAATTTGGCGTGGTGGCTAAATTTAAATAAAACGATTCAATGTTGAAATGCGTTTTAATAAATCCGAGATCTAGAAAAATTCTGGATTTTGAAAATTTGAAATTACTATTTTACCCTTTTTAGAAAATTGGATTTTCTCGAGGGTTTTTCCACAAATTATTATATTTTATACTTATATATATATATATATATATATATATATATATATATATATATATATATATATATATATATATATATATATATAATTATTATTAATGCAGAATAATTTAATAAATAATTTATAAAAATTTATAATATTTTTATAAAGCATATATTAATTTTAATATAATAAAAAGCAACCTATAAAAAAATAAAAATACTTGAGTTGAGTTTAGAAATTTTCACATCCCATTTAATGTTTTAAATGAGACAAATATCTATTTATTAAAATACCTATTTGTTTATCACCTTAAATATATATTTTCCTTAAAACTGGAAGTACATTAGCGTATCGACCAACCCATTTGAATCTAACAGTAGAAAAACTGGTGGAGCTAATTTAGCCAATTTCCAATCGAGCTAGTTTTCAATCAACCCAACTCAGCTCATGAAGGTTACAGGCTAAAGCGGGACAAAACCTTAAAAAATGCTAAAAAATTAATTTTACAAATTTATCATTCTTCAAATAAAAATATATAATAATACATTAATATATAGTCCAAATAATATAATAATAGTAAACAAACTTAAATAAATAAATATTTTTATATTTAAAATCATGAACAAAAAATTTGTTTTTTTAAATATAGTAATTTTCATGTTTTATTTTTATATCACAACAAGACTTGGAAACCTACATGCTTATTGATATGACGCGTAAAGCGATGTCGTTTTGATCTTTATAACTATAATTTAAATGAAAGTGCGGATAAAATAAAATTCATGAAAGTCTATATATGTTTAAAAATAAAACATTTTGTTCAGAATATATAAAAGGTAAAGTTTTCAGGATTTTAATAATATATATATATATATATATATATATATATATATATATATATATATATATCCCACTAATCTTAAATATAAATGATAAAGAGTCATAGAGTCATAAATTGAATTCGGAAGAGGAAGAGAGAATGACCTGGAAAAGAAGCATTTGGATTCCACCCTCAAGAAAAAGCTTTCTCCTCCCCCATCTATCCGTCCCATAAACAGCCACAAGAGTGGCAGCAGCATTAACAACCCCAGAGACAACCGCCGACAACAGAGAAGCATTATGTTTAATCATAAATTTAATTTATAATAAAACATTTTTATATTGAAAACGAGAACGCTTTGATCTAATTACTTTTTTCTTTTTCTTTTTAAGATTAAGCTCTATTTCCGATCCTTGTTTTTTCTACCTTTGGTGGATGATGGCTAATGCGAAGTTGGGCTTGGTAGAACCCTAGGTGTTGAACCCTTAAAAAGAATAAACTTTTATACCTATGTTGGGTTCAAATTGATTAACATATTTTTTGCAAGCCTCCCATAAACATTCGCATCACATAGGTAATTAATTTAAGGAAATATAAATTATGCTTCAATAAGTAAAATTAAACCAATCTTTTATACTTAAAAACAAACAAAAGAAAAAAAAAAAAGAGTATAAAGAAGCAATACAACCAGGCAAGCCTTAAAAGGAAAAGTATATGTTATTACCAATTTAAAAATAATTGTATATACATCACAAAGAATTAGATTTACATGGTTCAAGCTACTCTCTAAAAAAAATAATTATAAATTAGTCAATATTAGTGATTGTTTGTGTTCGTATATTGGCATTATCTATAATAATTTTTTGTAAAGGGTAAATTGAATAATATAAATCAAATTCTTAGTGATGTATATATAATTATTTTCAAATTGGTAACGACGATACATACTTTTTCCCAAAAAAGAAAATCTAATGTATAGATATTAACAACTATTTAATGAGTAAATAATAGTACTAGACAAAGTTTCCATTAACTTGGTGGTCTTGGTCAGGGATGAATCTATTCCAGCCACCAATGCCTCTTCAAACCACCTTAAATACCCTCAGTGGAATCCTTTTGGTTTTACGGAAGGAAGAAGTAGATGAAGGCGAGTCATAATGTACGAATGCTGAAGAATATGAGCAATCCAAATCTACTTGACCCGCAAAGCATGGTGAGGGAAAACGGCAACTCAGAAAGTGAAAAAGCATCATTCTTGCTGGCTGTTATACTCTGACGTAGTCGAATCTCAAGTGGGAAAATTTCACTAGGAACCAACCATCACAAGACCGTGACCGTGATAATACAAAAGCGGAACATAGATACAATGCACATCACCACCAAGATGGTGATGCAGCTCTGTGATTAGTCGCTTTCGATGTTAAATTTTTAGTCTTTATGAGCCGCTCTGCAACCTCATAAGCATTATCGTCGATGATGTTAGAGTTGGATAATCCCAATTTTAACATCTCAATCTAAAGTTTGCCTGATCTATGGATTTGTATTTTATTTTTGGGTTTTACTCAAATTTGGTATACCTATATTTTATATTTTAAGGTTCTGTCCATGAATTAATAACCACAACACCGCTCACTTTTGAAGTAATAGGATCTTGTTTGGGGTTTTTAAAAAATATCAAAATGGTGTTGGGTATGTTTTTTAAAAATTATATATTCTCCTGAACCAAGAACCGTATTAAAAAACAAAAACAGAAACCACACCCGCCATAGAATTCCCTTTTATTTTCTTATTGCCTATATAAGAGATGAAATTTTGAAGTAACAAAAGTGGAGAAAAAACGATGAACAATTTTATATGTTTAATTACCTGGAATATGAACATTTGGATTCCGCCCTCTATGAAAAGCTTTCTCCTTCCCCATTTATCAGTACCGAACACGGCCACGAATGTTGCTACGACGTTGATAAGACCGGTAATAACAGCCGAGAACAGAGAAGCGTTGTTCCCAAACCCCAATGATTGGAAGAGCACGGGAGCATAGAACATGACGACGTTGATGCCGGTGAGCTGCTGCAATGCCGGAATGAGTACGGACATTACCAGCTGCGGCCTGTATTCTCTGAGACGAAGGTTTTTCCATGGATGTTGTACTTGTTTTGAAGCCTCACTTGCAGCCACCAGATCGTTGTACTCGGCTTCGATCTCGCCGTCGCTGACGCCCCGTATGCGCCGGAGCATGTCTCTGGCTTGTTGAAGCTCGCCCTTCTCGATCATGGAATTGGGGGTGTTGGGAAGGATCCATGCTACAATGGAGATGAAGATGGCGGGAACTGCAGCGCCGCCCAAACTAACCCGCCATCCCCAACCGCCCTCGATCTTGGCGGTGAAGTAGTTAACTATGTTCGCTATCAAAATGCCGATGGTGATTGACAACTGAAAGACGTTGTTGAGAGCACCCCTGTGTTTGTATGGAGCCATTTCGGATACGTAGATTGGCACCGACTGTATACAATTCAAGTAAATTTTGATCAATTACTAATAATAAAAAAAAGCAATTAATTAATCTAAGATATTGTTAGAGTTTTTTTTTTTCTAATGGCCACCTCACTCCAATCTTGAAATAATATTTGATTTTTAATAGTGTTTGGAAGGAAGAAATAATTCTAGAGATTACCTGCATGAAGAAACCAACTCCAAAGCCGAGAGCAAGATACGTCAAAATAGCATGAAAATATTGACGGCGGAGGCATTAAGAATGGCGCCAACCATGAAAACCAAGCCGCCGACCAACATGGATATCCTGCGACCAAATCTTCTGGTGGCGTACGAGGCTACCAGGGAAGACGCCAGAGCCATAAAATAAGAGCGACGACGTGAATAGCGTTAGTATCCTGACTATCCGAATTTACAGTACTGATTCGTTTAACATCGATTCCTCCTTCACACCATAAACTGAAGGGAAAAACTTTTCCAAGAATGTCGGCATGGAAGTCACTCCGCCTGCAAAAATTACCCATATCAATTTATTACTCTATTCGCATGCATGTATATTGTATAGTATAGGCACTATAAAACAATCAAATACACATGTATTCATAAACTCACCAGAAATTCCGATGTCGTAACCAAAGATTAAGCCTCCCATGCTTTTAAAAACACAACTTATCAAAACAGACAGGTAGGCTTTCGGGTATCAAACGCCACCGCCACCTCCGCCGCCGCCTTTTGGACCCATGGAAACCACCCCGCCATGATCTCTGAATCGATGAAGAAACAAAGCTTGCGAAGGAGAAGAGAAAACAATGAATGGAAAAAGGCCGTGTGGGTAAAGTGTATTTATAGACTTTTGTGTGTAAGTTCGTTCCTATTAGGATTAGGAAAATAGAAGGGTTGTTTTTTGCCTTTTGGAAATAGATAACTAGATAACTTTTCGTTTCCTTTTTTTGTTTTCGTTCTCTGTTTTTTTTTTTAAATTAGGACTCACCCTCATTCCTTCTAATATAATGAAACAGATTTTACTTAGAATTAGAAACGATATCAAATCATGTGTTTGGTTAAGAAACAATTTGATAAGTTAATTATAATACAATCTTCATGCAATAGGTCCGTGTGTTTAAGTAGTGATAGATTTCTATGCTTTTTAGAAGTGTTTCTATAATTAAAAACACTTTAAGTGTTTTTAGGACCAAAAAAAAGATTTGTAATATTTTCAAAGTGCTTTTAAAAGTTAAAAAAACAATCCAAGTGTATTTTGAAAAGTATTTGGGAAGTGTTTTTTTTTATAAAACACTCAAAAGTTTTTGGTATTATTAAAATTCTATTTGTTTACTCTTAAAAATCTGTACCAGCCCAAAACATCTATTTTTATTTAAAAATCTGGATAATATGATATACTTTAAGGTACAAATAATTCAAATATTTAAAAAAAATTCTATAATCATACGAATGTTATTTTATTAAAGTGCAATTTTTGCATACACAACATATGATATAAGTTAAGCCATTAATTCGAAGCAACTCATAAGTTAGCTTGATTTAATTAAGTCAAAGTGTTTTAAAATTTAAATTATTTTAAAATAAATAATAAGTTAAGATAATTAATCAAATACACTTGACTTATGGCGGGTTTGGCTTGTAATAGCCCTTTTAGCCCAAACGTTTTATATCATAAATGTAAGATCCGAGAAAATTCTAATTTTCTGAAAAAGAGTAAAATAGTCATTTCGGTAAAAATCCGAAATTTTTCTAAATCTCGGATGACGAAATGGATTTCACCGTTGGAATCGTCTCGTGAGAAAATCCCAGCTCTTGTGTCGAATTTCGTCGAATTAGAGGGCGTCGGAATTTGCACGTTTTTAACTTGCCGGGTATCAGTGCCGTCAAAGCAAGCGTGTGATGTGACAAAGTCGCCCCCTTCAAATGTACTCATGTGACACATATTTGCATGAGTAGAGATGATGGAAATGGGCCCGGCTTAGATAGTGCTAGAGTGTCGAAAATGCAAAAGAATGAATGGCATGGGAATTTTAGAAGTGTTTAATGATAATGAAACAAAATAGGAAATAGTGTCATCTCCTTCTTCAATTAAGAGACCAAACATGCAAGAGAAGAGGGTGTGATGTAGTGGCTGGGTTTTTTATTTTTTTAGAGAGAGAGAGAAGCGAGCGCCTATACAGGATTCCCGATCAGATTGGACCGTAGGTTTCGACGGAGACGAAATAAAGTTGCTCTGCTTGTGAGAAATTTCTGGCGTAGGCGCATTTGGTGGAGTTAAGACAACTCGAGGTAGGGATCTTTTCCTACTTGCGTTAATCTTTAAAATTTAAGAGTCGTATGAAATGATTAGGAGCGTTTTGAGGGTTTGTTTTGGCCGTATTTCGATCACCGAAAGCTTTGAGCAGGAGTGAAGAAAATTCTTATTTGTGTGGCCGTGAACAGTAACCCGATAGTTCACTCTTCACGTGAATAGTATGTGAATATTTTTGTGTGAATTTTTGTGATGTTGGTGATTCGAATGAATTAAGCATGTTTGTTGTTAGCCCGTGAGCTAATTTTTGTGTTATTGATGTGAATTTAATAACATGGTTGTTTGGATTAATTATGTTAATATATCACGTATGAATATATTAGCATAAAATGTGATTGACATCGTCGTTGAGTAGCTGCTGCTTCAGGGTAGCCTAGAATATTAGGTGTGAGTCATGACCTTGAAATGAAAGCAACGAAAATGTTTGTGAAGAAATTCAATTGATGATTTTCGGATAATTGTGTGTTGGGAGATGGTCAACAATTACACATCGAGCCCCATAGAATTGTTTGAAAGGTTTCGACGCATTAAGCCTCGGAGGGTAGTCAAATACTTTTGCAGGGATTTGGTAGTGGTTTTCGAGAACAAAAGCTTTTGTTTTGGCCCCGGATATTTCTTCGCGTCGGCTTAGGCATATGTGAGGAGTCGGTGATGGCTGGGACGTAGAGGAGTATGTGAGCGATTCGAGTAGGTTCATGTAGTTGCTTGAATGTGATTGTTTGTCATGCATGTGCACTTAGGTGGGGAGTAACCCATGTAGGAAATTATCATTACCGTCTTTGCTCACTCTGTCAAGGGATCACCATTTCAAGTATAGGGAGTGATCGACAAGGCGGCACTCATTAGATGTCGTTTGAGAAGAAAGCCGACTTTGTGACTTTGATGTTGTCATGTAACATGTATTAAAATTCTAAGGTTTAATATATGTTGAATTAAGAGAAATGTAAAAACTTTTGAACCATGTAATATATTTGGTTGGGATATGTTTGTTATGAGTATTAATGCAGGGGTCAAAGTGGCCATTTTTACTCATTTTAATTGTATATGAACCCGATAATATTAAGTAAGTTGATTGTTGAGACGTATTTGTACCTTGGGTAAATTCGTCCTGAGGAGATCTGCTAGATTTTCATGAAGTGTTGTCGGGTTACGAAACATCATGATATTCATGAGATGTGGGTTGTCAGCGAATGATTTTAGGCGTCGCGATAAACGTTTTTATAGTTTTAAAATGATTTTGAAGCTTTTTTTGCAGCGTGTTATAAGCGGCTTTTCGGGCTGCGAGCCAGCAGGTTGTGCTAATTGACAAATTTTTATTCGAATTTAGTTTTACAGGCCATATGGAGTTATGAGGTTAAAACCTTAAAAAATGCTAAAAAAATTAATTATACAAATATTAAATAATATACAAGTATATAATAATAATTAATATATATAAAATGATTGAGCCTAAACAATATAATAATAGTAAATAAACTTAAATAAACAAATAATGCTAAAACATTGTTATAACTAAAGTACCAAACTAACTAGCTTAATAGTACAAAAACAATAAAGTAACAACTTAATAATATATTTAAAAATAACAATTCCAAAGTATCAAATGAAATACCATATGCCTCTATGTCTTACATTTATCATCATAATTATATCCGATAATAGCATGTGATTCGTATTAAAAATATGTATAATCATGATGATATTGGTTAGTTATCATCATCTATTAATTAATTTAGAATGTTAACGATATAAATTTCATTTATCTTTGTAATCAAAAATGCGTCTCAGCAAGTATAATACTTGAAAATATCGTATTTGTTTGAAAATTCATCTTGCTAAAAGATATAAAATCATACTATGGGAAATAAATTAGTGTATGATTTTGTTAATTATTTTAAAAATAACATTATTTTGTTATTAATACTAATTTAAGTAATAAATTTTTTTAAAATATTATGGTAATTTAGTTATTAAATTAAATTAAATTTATAAACTAGTACAACTTCATTTTTATAAAATAAAAAAACATATATGATTGAATAAAATTTAAAAGATAAATAAAAAAATGAAATTGTAAATATTTAAAATATGATTAATGAGATAAATAAAAATATATTCAATATTAAAACTGTAATTTATTTAATTCAAATGCATTTTGTAAATTTTCATAGAATATTTTTTAAATATTAAATTATCATATAAATCATATTAAAAATATACATTTAGAAACAACAAACTTTAATATAGTAATTATATATTATACTAATAATTATTTTAAAACCTGTATTCTGAGAGATAACAAAATATCAATTTTATAAATAAATGCATTTAAATCTCGATTCCCAAAAGTAATTACTTTAAAAAATTAAATAAAAATTTCGAGTAAGTCGGATTAATCCGGGCCAAACCCACATGGACCACGAGCCAAAACGGGTCGGGCCATATTAGTCCGGCTTTATTCGGACCTTAAATTTTATAAAGCTGGCCAATTTAAAAATTTTGGGTTAAAATTATAAGGTTGGTCTATCGAGAACCGCGTAATGCCAAGCTTCAAATTTAAGGAAAAATAAATAGACCTTTAAGGATAAATAAGTAGGCATTTGAGGAATATCCAAAAATATTTAAAGTGTTTAAAAAAACACACATCCCAAGTGCAAATAATTATTTACAAAAAATAATTATTTATATGATTATAAAAAATTATTTGCAAAAATATTTGAATTAATTAATAAACTTATGCAAAAATTTGTACTAATAAAAATTTAAAATATTTATTTTTATAAAATAATATTTGTATGATTATAGAAATTTTTTTTAAAATATTTACAAAAAATATTTGAATTATTTAAAAAATTAAAAGTATATCATATTATCCATATTTTTAAATAAAATAAATAGATGTTTTAAGGAAAAATAAATACATATTTAAGGATAAATAAATAGATATTTTAAGAATATCAAAAAACTTTTAAAGTGTTTTGAAAAAAAAAAAATACCTCCTAAATTCTTATCAAAAACACCTCTTTTGTCCTATAAACACTTAAAAGTTTTTTTAGGTCTTGAAATGCTTAAAAGTGTTTTTAGGCCTTGAAACACTGATAAGAATACCGGGCCTAAAATTTATTGTGTTATTTTAATGTTTTTGAAATATTTTAGAACATGTCGGTTACTATTTTTAAAATTATAAATTTATAAATATTAATTCCAATCTTATATTGTGTAAAATAAAAATTATTATTTAAAAGAGATCCCTTCAATTCAAGTATTTTAAAAATACCAAAATTTATGATATTTTATAAAATATTTATTTCATATAAAGAAAATTTAAAAATCAAATTTATGAAATTTAGAACTTGAATGTGAGAACTTCTTAAAAGTGTTTTTAGGATAAAAATAAAAATTAAAAACAATTATTTTGGTAATGATTTGGAAAATGTTTCTAAAACTTTAGAAAAACGCTTAAAGTGTTTTCTATAGACATTTTAAATTATTATTTTTTAAATCCATTTTAAAAATTTTCAAATATTTTTAAATATCTCTTACATTTCTCAATACCTCTTTTTTTTTTTACTTTGGTCTCCTCTTCCTTATTTATTTCTCATCCAATATTTTGTTTGGCAGTACTTTAAAGTGTTTTTATGATAAAAAAAAAAAGAAGAAGAAAAAGCCTATTGATAATATTTTCAAAAGTCCTCTTAAAAGTTCAAAAAAACAATTTGGGTGTTTTTTTGAGAAACACTTTGGAGGTGTTTTTTTTTAAAACATTTTAAATTTTTGGATATTCTAAAATACATGTTATTTATCTATCCTTAAATGTCTATTTATTTTTTCTTTTCATTTATCTATTTATTTTATTTAAAAAATCCTGATAATATCATATATTTTAAAAATAAAAATTCAAATATTTTTGTAAATATTTAAAAAAATCTATAATCATAAAAAATTAATTATTTTAATTTTTTATTAATATTTTCATACATTTATGAGTAATTCAAATATTTATGTAAATATTTTTATAATCTATGAATAATTATTTTAGGTTTATTAATACAAATGTTTATATATATTTATTGGTTAGTTAAAAAAATTTAAATATTTTATAATCATACAAATAATTATTTCACGTTTTATTAATACAAATAGTTTATTCATTAATTCACTTATTTCTCTAAATATTTTTTAAATTTTTATAATCATAAAAATAGTTGGTTATGTTTTATTAATATAAATTTTTATATGTATTTATGTACTTTTGTAATAAATTTTTTATTTATTATCATATCCTATTTTTATAATTTAATATTAAATGTCATTTTTGTAATTTGAATGATAGAAAGGCATTTTTATAAGTATGTGATATGTTGCAAAAAACTTTTGTATAATCACTTGTTTGGATTTCTATAAAAAATGTTTAAACTTTGTCACAAAAAACGTTTTGGCTATAAACATTGTTACAATAGCCCTTCATTAGTTAAAGATTTTCTTTTTAACTTTAATTTTTCCTTTTGTATTTCACAAATTTATGACATTGTCATAATGTGATTATTGGAAAACCTAATTATTATTATTATTATTAGAGGAGGGGAACTGTGTGTACTGAGCACACGGGGTGTCCAGTTAGTACTCGTCGGCCAGCGAGGAATCTAAGTATCTGCGTGTTATGAGACACCATACATGTAAATATGACCTTAGGCACACATCCTGCTCATAAAATGTATATTTTATCACAAAGAGAGTTTATTCCTGATTGTATTTGATTCTGATTTATACAAATTCAGGTCCTTTCTTACAATTTTACAAAAAAACCGAGAAAATACAAGATAAGACTTAACTCGCCATTTCTTCGCCTCTAAGGTCCCTGATGATCACACATCCCCAAGACGCCTTTCTGTGACTTAAAAATATATTCCCACGACGGCGAGGCAATGCCCAGATTTAATTTCCTCTACAAGCATTCCCACCTAAGCGCAATGCAATGACACAACAACATTCAACACACGCTATTATATCACCTTACGATATATTAACAAAATTAATTCCATAAATCATGCTTATTCACGATAAATAATAACATGTGCAAGATACAAATTTACTTCGCTAAGGCAAAATCTCGCAGCTTCGCCTCAAATGTACTCCTCATAACACAATCAAGATGTTATTCATCACAAGAATAACACAACATCACACAATCACACAAACACTTCATGGACGTCTAAGAAACTAATTTGGGGGATTCTTCGCCTGGCCCAAATCTTTAGAACCGACACCACTACCATCCGTATTCAACAACCTTATCCATTATACGACCCTTAAACAAAAGTAATTCAAGTAGAGAAAACCCCTAAGACGATGGAGCTTTGTTTAAACTCCCTAATACCTGCTCGACGCCAGTTTCGTCGCAGGGGATCAACTCTCCTCTGCCTCCGTCTGTGACACCGGTCCGATTGCCGAAATCCTGGGCAGGCGCGAGCCTCTCTAAAAACCCTTCATCTCTTCTCTCTACGGCCTCTCTCTTCCTTTCCTCTCCCAAACCGTGACGGCCAAGACGACAAGAGGAAAGTCCTCTCAACGCCACATGTCACCTACTGGTCGGCAGGGATTACACCTTATCCTCTATCCAACCACAACTAGATTTCCACGGCATCATGCCACTGCGGTCACCTACGGCCCACACTCGAGCTCATGTTCGACTTTCCATACCTTGACACGGCGCCTCTCAGCCACTCATAGCGCCATGTCCTCGCGACTCCCACGTACTCAAAACTCAAATCTTATCGTCCCACCCGACCGAAATTCGACGCCAGAATGGGGATTTCACGGCATCGATTCCAACTATATCTTACTCTCGTCATCCAATATCTAGAAAAATTCCGGATTTTCAACCGAAATTACAATTTTATCATTTCTTAGAAAACATGGATTTTCCGGGGTCTCACAGAACCCACAACACTAACTCGTAGTCAAAACACTTCTTGGCCTTGTGATTCCAATGACATCTTATTGGAAAACTTCATTCAAATATGGATTACAACGAGACGGGTTATTTCGAGTTCCGCTCTATCCCGTGGTTAGTTTGATTTAATCATATCGGCTTTAACGGCTCTGGATTTATTTTTCAAACCTACGACGGCTCGGACACAGCCCGCCCCGCCCGCCCGCCCCGCCCGACAGCTATTGGAAAATATTTCCGGTTTATTATTCTATTTTTATACTTCCTTAATATATATAATAATAATAAATAATTTATACAAATTCAATATCAGATTTTTATTTAAATATATTAATTTTAATATAATAAAAAACAACTATATAAAAAAAGAGTAAACAAGACGGGTTTGAGAATTTTCACATATTTGTTAACCTGTCCCGTCCCGTTTAATTTTAAATCATACAGCTGATAATCAAAAAATAAATGAGAATTCGCCACCCTGCCTCGTCATTATCCCTATATCAAAACCCCTGCACAGGCCAAATTCTTGGCCTCTTCATGTTGCTACTTTATAAGGGCGAAATTCTTATTACCTTCTTTGAACACAAACTGAAAGGGACTAATGAGCTATGTTTAAACCATTATGATTTTGATTTTGGGTGCATATCCCAAAATTAAATTAAAACTAAAAACCTTCAAATCTAAAAACATAAAAATGATTTTGACTCATTTCCTCCTGTTATTATTATTATTATTATTATTTTTATTGTATTCCATTTTAATTTATTTTTATTTTTAGAATTTATTGTTTTATTGTTGTTCAAATCTATATGAATGTTTGTTTCTTGGGGAAATTAAAGAAATTAAAGAAAAACCCTATAAACCACGTAGCGTGATTAAAAAATCACAACTCAGAAGAAAATCATTAATCTCCTGTGAAAAAAACATCAAGCGTCCACTCATTATTAACATGATAAGTAAACAAGCTATTTCAAAAAGTAAGTATTTTATTTAGAAAAAATGTACGTATTTTAAAATATTTTTTAGGTGGTTGAAGATAAAATCATAAAATTAGTTTATCAAATTCGAGATTCTTTTTATTTTAATTTTTAAAATTGGTTAACGAAAACCCATCGTTTTCCTTCTTATTTATTAGCACTAGATACAAAATTAATCCCTTGCCCTCAACTCTAACCTAATTTAAAATACTTAAAAAAAAACTTGAAGGATTAAGACTCACTTGTAAAAACATCTCAATATTAGTATAATACATATAACTCAATTTTAGTTTAAAAACAACAAATTATATTCAATTTACATTAAATGCACTCCTATAATTTTCAGTAAACCCGTGCCACCACCATTTATTACTTGAGTCAAACCTTAATTTTAATTAAAAGTCACAATTTGTTGTATTCTCTTTGGGATAATAGTTTTATGTAGTTTGAATGATAATGTTATATCATATGAAATTTCGTCTATAATAAAGTGTACTTTAAGTGTGTTTGATGGGATGGTGGTTGGTATTTTTTCTCATTAATGGTTATCAAACCTGTTTATACAATGATATGTTCTTTTACATTATATGCATGTTCTATCAAAATTTTGATGACTCAATCATTAAAAAAACATGATATATTCTTTATATTATATGCATGTTATATTAAAAAAAAAGGGATATTGCATCTTTCATGAAACAATTTTATCTTAAAAAGTGTTTTTACATAAAAGTTAATTGTTTTATGAAATTTAAAAACATATTTTCAAGATTAAAAAAATAAAAAAATAAAATGATTACTCTGAGTGGATATGGCAGTAATTTTAGCAATTATTTTATGTATGTATAACACTTTATATTATTTATAGTATTAATATGATTTTTCATATTATACCATGCTGTAATAAAAAAGTTAATAAAATATGTTTTAAGGTTTTTCATATTCTAAAAAATAATTTTCAAAAACAAAAACAAAACAGGTAATTTATTAAAAAAAAAAAAACTTATAATGTGCTGGATTTTCCCGAATTTGAAACACCACATATTGCGCTAGACTTTTCCGAAATCTTCCACTAGAGCATGTTAACGCCTGACGTCAGAATATCATAATTTACTCCTTTTTTAGCATAACACATGCAATTATATAATAATTATTAATCAATCATTTTCAACCTTCTCACAAATCACAATAAATAAAGTCATGAGATTTATATTATTTTCTCTTTTTCAATTATATTTTGACATTTTCCTTATATAATATTTCCTTAACAAAATTAGGATTGAGGTTACATATCACAATTAATTATAGGATATACCTTTTTGTAGCCACGTTTTTTTTCCTCATAAAAATTAGGATTAAGGTTATATATGACAATTAATTATAGTATGTACTTTTTTTTGTTTTTTTATCAATTCACTCGTCATTAACCTTCTGCTACTCTTTATTTTTTTGAGGATTCCAGTGGAACTTCTCTTGCATTCGAATAACATATTTTATAAAAAAAATATTCATCCCTTTATGCTTTATAATTTTATATTTTTCTAATTTAATTTAAAATAGAAAAAGGAAAGTGAGAGGAGAGAGGGTTGAACTTAAAGGGGGCACAACAATGATGACCAGAAGAAACACATGGGAAATCAAAACTGGAAAGAGATGCTTATCTTCTAAAATCCTAATACCCTCATTCCCAAGTTAACAGCTCCTTGACACCGTGGCATTTTCAGGCTTCTCCTATAGGCTATATTATCATTCCTATATTACCTAAATACCCCTATTTCTTTCACTTAATATCCTCCCTCCCAATCTCGCTAATGCAAGAGGCCAAAGGCCATTTCAGTCTCTCGCCAACCGCCCACGTTCCATTAATAAAAGGAATATGATTGATTCAAAGGCCCTAGAAGCCGCACCAAAAAAAAGTACCCAAGATAAGGGTATTAGGGTAAATTCAACATATGGAATTGCTGTCGGACCGAATAAAAAAAAGGGAGGAACGTGAGTGATCCGCGCTAAAGCACGAAAGGTGGGCTGAAAAGATAGGGAGGGGGGAGTCAGAGAGAGAGAAAGAGAGAGGCGAGAGAAAGAGGGAAAGTTGGTTTGGGCTTTCGAGACGTTACCGGATTTCAAATTCCGAACTCGCCGGAATTTAGGAACTCCGTTCACGTCCGTCTAGGGTTTCTGTTCCATCTTTCTCTTCGCTTTGCTTCTCCAAGAATCAGGGTTTGCTTTCTCGCTGATCTTTAGGGTTTATTTTTTCGGACCGTCGAGTTCGAATTCTTTGTGCTTATGAAGTTGTGCCCACGATTTGTGATTTCGGGTTTCGGTGAGGGCAGGTTGTGGGAATTGTAGCGATGTTTACTCCACAAAGAAAGGTGTGGTCGGGTTGGTCTCTCACGCCCAGAGCGGGCCCGCGAAGGACGCCGCTGGCCGGGTTCGAAGTTGAGTCCCAGGAAATGGCGGAGTAGGCGATGGAAACGTTTCGAAGGAAAGAGTGCAGGTTTTGTTGAACCGGTGACGCCCGGCGAGAATGGTGGGAATATGGTGGACCGGCCGGGCGAGGTCGCGTTGGGCCGTGAAGCATTGCTTGAAAAGGTTTCGAAGCTTGAGAGCGAGGTTAGTGAAAACTTTTGAATTTTGCCCGTTCTTATGTTGGATACGGTAATTATTTAAAATAGGTGATTTATGGAGGCCATTTATGACGCCTTGTCGGCTTGTTGAATTTTTAAAATTTTCTTAATTTTACTTATCCACGATGAGCTGAAGATCCATATCGTTCTTTTACATTCAAGAGATTAGAGTTGAAGCTTCCGTTTGAAGCTTGGAAAGGGTACATGTGTGTTTATGAATTGTAACTTATAGTTTATATGAATATGATTTTTATTCTGGGCTTGTATAAGCAAAGGTTTTAGTTCAGTTACAAACCGTCGGGAACATTTATGTCTCCCTCCCTAAGTCTCTATGGATTATATTGTCCTAAGTAATGCAATTGTAGCATGTTTTCTCCTGAGAATTAGAGATGGCAGAATTGGGAGGCTGCCCACCCTACTCTGAATGTGAATTTAATCATTTATACATATGGATAACGGCTTTGATGGGTTGGTGATGACACTTCCATTTTTCATGACCTCAAATAAATAATAACGTGAGTATTAAATTTAGGAGTTAATTAGTTTGTAATTGTTAAGGACATTTGTGATTTTTCTCTACTAACAAAGTAGTAATCCTGAAACTAGAAGCTTGCCTTGATTCTTTATTTATTTTTAATCAAGGGGCGTTGTTTTAACTCTTCATAATTAGTAATTGTAACAGGGTAATTAGATATGAAAAATCTTCTTGTTCTGCCCGTTGGCACCAAGGGCATTTGTAATTGTTAGAGGGGCTTAGATAGCTGGCTATTGGTATGAGGAAGTGCAGCTTCAGCTTTGTATTTAATCTTCATAAGGAGTTTATGGACTGGGAATTGCTGACAGCTGTTTGACATGGATTCCATGAGGAGGGACCCATGTTTAAAAGGTGTAAACTGTACCTAAGGTACAAAGCTCCTTCCAGGATTTAGGTGTAAGACACAACACCAAGAGTGCTCTATTATTTATTTTTGGATGTATCAAAGAGTGCTCTTAAGCCAAGTGAAATGTGACTGAGGATGTATAGTAATTCTATAAAATGTATTTTAGAATCTAATCCAATCAATACAAAATTTAAGATCCTAAACATTTGAGAGAAGCATTCAGTAAAAAAGTAATGAGATAAGTTTCATTGGGGATTCCTGAAAAGTGGTGGCATGCACAATGGAATGGAAGTAATTTGCATACAAACTTCCCACACAGTTGTATAATTGAAGAAGATGGAAGAAGGGATAGGCAATGGTGTGCCATAACAAAGATGAAGAAAGATGAAGGGCACTATAACAAAAGGATAGCATGGGTTTCCCGGATCCGTTTTCGGGGCATGGGCTAGCGATCATTACAAAGGGCCTCAATCACTAAGCAAAGGAAAATATCCCTGAAAAGTGCCAGATGGAATGGAGGGAGAACAACAGATCCAATAGGTTGGAATGCCGAGAAAATGGAGTGGGTAGGTTTATCCCTACTTTGTTAGGGGATGGAGAAGGTAAGAGAGATATAGACCGATATTCTAAGGGAAAAGGTCCGTGAAGGACTGCTACCTGGGCGGAGAAGGGGACCTAGGGGAAGATAGTCATAAGGCGGCAACAAACTTGTGTAATTATAGAAAGGGGTCGTTGGGAGCAAAGATTGTTGGGCTTCAAAGATGTAGGCGACTCTCTGATGGATGTAACTGCCGTCCCAAAGGGCTCTTTAGGGGTGTTGCACAACTGTTTGGTGGGTGGATGGAGAGAAGTCCCTGCCCCCCGCTCGTTAGCGAAGGAGGTGGAGCCGCGGGCTGCTGTAGTTTGAGGCTAAAAGGGGGAATCTGGGGCTTACTTTCTTACATGAAGATTTGATGTTTTTGAGTCTTACTACTGTATAGTGGCTTCACGTGCTCCCAGTGATGGAAAACCTAAAGTTTAAGGAGGCTCCGGACGGAGAAGATGGAATCTGACTGAGGTGTGCCAAAAGTAAAGATTGAGCAAAGGAAGTGTGGATCAGGGTGGTAGGGCTTCCTTTGCATTTATGGACAGGAGAAATTTTGAAGCAGATAGGGTAGGGGTGTGGGGTTTTATCCCCATTGATAAAGAAACAACCCTCAGGACCTAAGTTAAATGGGCCACTATGTAAGTTTGGGTATGAGAGATTCGGCCGAGTTCGGGCCAATATTTGATGGAGAGAAGCAGGTTCTACAAATATGGTGGGAATTGCAGCCGTGGGCAGCCGGAGTCTATCCTATGAGGGGAGTTTCAAGGATTGGGGTGTCGAGGTCAGAGGAGGAAGATGAGCCCCCTTCACGTGCGAATCAGTGCGCGTGGAGGAAGGAGGAGGGTGACTCCGAAGGAGGAAGACTTGACAGGGGTGGCTTGTGTCAGGAAGTTGATGGGAGGGGTCTTGTCCAACCAACTTGTCGCTAGGAGTGATTTTTGCCCCGGTCAAAATGTGGAGTCCCGAAAGAGGGGATGGCAACACCACTCGGCGGGTCGGTTCAAACCCTCGTAGCCTTTAGAAATTAGGGAGGGCCCTTCAAAAGTTTTTGATGGATTTGGGCCTATGGTTGGATTTAATGAGAAAGTTGGAAGCTTGTTAGAGCCCATTTCAGATGGGCTAGTGTGTGAGCCATTAGAAGTGGGGGAGGGCCCTAACCTTGATGGAATTTGGCCTCAAGTTGGAAGCCCACTAGAGCCCAACTCTTCTCACAAGCAAGTGACTATAAAAGAGGGGATTAGGGCTTTCACAAGTGTAGTTCATGAAGATAGTGAGATGGAGGGAGTCCTCGACATATCTAAGGTATGATTTTCCACCCTCCTCATCCTCCCATCTTTCTCTTTCAGACTGGACTCCCATTTTTGGGGAGTTCTTTGGTCAGGGGGGTGACTCTTTTCGTGAGAGGACAGGGGATGGGTCCCATGTGGAAGAGCCTTTATCTCGATCTCTTTTAAGGGCGCTCATGCTGACCGATTCTCTTAATGAAATCTCCTCGGAGGGAAGGGAGATGGTTGTGGTGGGCGAAGTGGCAATGGCTCTTTGTGTAGAGGGAAAAGACGAAGCCCAAAGCATGGAAAGGGACATTGAATCCTAGGAGGAAAGCTATTTGGCCAAATTCACCAAATTCATGGGTCTACCAACGAAGGGTTTTGAAGAAGAAATCTTGGACCTGATGAAAAGAATTAAAGGCAAGAGGCTAAAGGGTACTGGAAAGGGGGGGGTCCTGTGATCACTAAAATTGACAGAGAGATAAAGGGAGAAAAAAGATTGGAGCTATTGGGAAGGGGATGAGGGTCTACTAGATTGGTTGTTGATGAAGCTCAAAATAATGTCTTGGAATGTTAGGGGAATAAATGATGTTGCTAAAAGGAGTTTGATTAGGGCCTTTATAAAGTCTCAGAGGGTGTCTCTTTTTTTTCTCCAAGAGACCAAGCTCAGGGAAATCTCTCTAGGCTTGATTAGAGCTCGGGGCTGGTAGTCATTCGAGTGGGTCGCTAGCCGGGCGTTTCGGTGGGATTTTTTGGGATTCAAGAGTGTTAAAATTGTTGGGAGTGGAAGAAAGTCACTATACTATTTCCTGTAGATTTAGCCTGGTGGAGGAGAATTTTACCTGGGTCTTCACGGGGGTATGTGGCCCTACTTCGGGAGGGTGCAGGGAAGCATTATGGGATGAGTTGGGTGCCATTAGGGGTTTGTGGGAAGACCCATGGTGTATTGGGGTTGATTTCAATATAATCATATTTCCCAGCAAAAGAAATAGGGAAGGGAGGTTGTCGGGATCCATGAGAAGGTTCTCCCAAGTTTTGGATGATCTGGAGTTGAAAGATTTACCCCTTTAGGGAGGCCTTTTCACTTGGAAGGGTGGGCCTAGTAATACAAGGATGGTAAGACTGGATCGATTTCTTGTTACGGAGGAGTGGGATTCTTTTTTGGGTGGAGCTAGGCAGAGAATTTTTCCTAGACCTACTTCTGACCATTTTCCGGTCCTACTAGAAGAGGGGCAGCGGGGGGGTGAATTGGAGTAAAAGGTCCTTCTCCGTTTAGATTTGAAAACATGTGGTTGAAGGAGAAAGGCTTCAAAGACTTAGTTAGGGAGTGGTGGCAAGGTTTAGTGTTCAGAGGGTCCAAAAGTTACCGTTATGCCTGAGGAAGCAAAGCCCCCAAAGGTATGAGAGGTTGGAAACAAAGATGTCTTCAGAGAGTGGAAAACAAGAAGGTAGCGCTTTAAAGAAGTGCTGCTCATCGGGATGATTTAGAAAATCAGAGGCCCCTTACCTCTAATGAAATGGAGGAGAGAGTGTCTGCCATTGAGGATTTTAAGAAGTGGTCTATTATGGAAAAGACTTCCTGGAGGCAAAAATCCAAGGAAACTTGGTTAAAAGAAAGGGATAAGAACAAAAGTTTCTTCCATAAAATGGCAAACTCGAATAGCAGGAGGAACAACTTCACCAAGGTCAGGATTGGAGGGGAATTTTTTTCCTGGCCAAGCAGATATCATATCAGGTATTGTTAAAGCATATAGGGAGCTTTTATCCAATCCCGGGGTCTGGAGAGCCAACCCAAAAGGGCTAAACTTCAATAGGCTTGAGGAGGGTGAAGCTGCAAACTTGGAGGTGCCTTTTACAGAAATTGAAGTGAAAAGTGCCTTGGTAGAGCTAAATGGGGATAAGGCCCTAGGCCCAGATGGCTTCATGGTACCCTTTTGGCAGTCAACTTGGGATATTGTTAAGACGAATGTTTTGGAGTTCTTCCAGGAGTTTTTTGAAAGCGGGGGGTTTGTAAGGAGTATAAATATTACTTTCTTAGTCCTGATCCCAAAGAAATTGGGGGTTGAGGACCTAAAGGATTACAAACCAGTAAGCCTTGTGGGAAACTTGTACAAGCTGTTAGCTAAAGTGCTAGCCAATAGGCTTAAAAAATTAATGAGCAAACTGGTGAACAAGGCTTAGAACGTGTTTGTAGAGGGGAGACAGATTTTGGATGCGTCCTTAATCGCTAATGAAGTGATTGACGCAATCCTAAGGAAGAAGGATACAAGAGTTCTCTGCAAGCTCGACATTGAAAAAGCTTATGACGAAGATGATTGGAATTTTTTGGTAATGGTTATGCATAGGATGGGCTTTGGCAGTAAATGGGTTGGGTGGATCAAGTGGTGTATCTCTACAACGTCTTTCTTAGTCCTTCTCAATGGCAGTCGAACAAGTTTTTTTAACAGGTCCAGAGGTCTTAGAAAGGGGGCTTTCCCCCTATCTGTTTGTCCTTGGGATGGAGGTGTTCTCCTCTTTAATTAACTAAGTCATTTAATAGTTGTTTGGGGTATTCGCTAGGGGTAGGGCGTTGTAATAGCTGTGTTACTCGCTTGTTGTTTGGTATCAATCTTTAGAGTTCCTCGTAAGGGATTCAGAGGACCAAATGGCCTATTTGAGTTGGATCTTAGTCTGGTTTGAAGCTCTTTCAGGGTTGCGAATCAACTTGGACAAAAGTTCTATCCTACTTGTGGGCAAAGTGGACAATATATATATATTTTTTGATCGATAAAAGAGCAGTATATTGACCAAAAAAGGAGTATACAAAGAAAGGCGCCAAAGACCAACAAGAAAAGGCTAGGGAAGAGAAAGAGAAACATACAAAACCAAATTTAAAAGGATAACATCCTAGTATAGCCGTGAGAATATACATACAACAAGGGAGATATCACCTTAATATGACCAATTTCAAGTAAAAGGAAATGATAATAGAGAGTTTCGGGCCTCAAGAAAAGTGGAAGTCTTCAAATAACTCTATTCATTTCCTTCCAACAACCTAAAAAGAATTAGGAAGCAACCCTCCAAATAGATTACAGCCTTTTCCAATTGGAAAATGCAACCAAATTTTCAAGAAGATCTTTCGACGAGATAAGTAGGGCCCAAGACACACCAAAAGCAGAAAGAAGATCAGTCCACTGTCCCTAAATTGATAGACAGTAAATCAGCAAGTGCTCTAGCTCTTCTTCCTCCCTCCCACAAAAGGGACATTTGCTTGCTAAATGAAAAACCTCTTTCTTAAGCCGAGTCAAAGTGCAAAGTTGGTTCCTTACTAAAAGATTATCTAGGTCTCCCTTTGGGTGTGAAGCACAATTCAACTGGGATGGGGTGGAGGAAAGATTTTGTAAGAGGCTTGCCTTATGGAAGAGGCAATCTATTTCTAAAGGGGGGTGATAAAAGCACCTTATCAAACATGCCTATCTAAACCATGTTTCTCTTTCAGATGCCAAGAAGGGTGCAATTCAGAGTGGAGAAAATCCAAAGGGATTTCTTGTGGGGTGGTGGCAACCGACTGTGGAAATTACTGCAAATGGAACAATGTATCATGAAGCAAAGAGAAGGGCGCCTGGTAAATGCATTGTCCAACTGGAATGGCGCTCTTGGTAAAATGAATTTGGAGGTTTGCTTTTAAGGTTAATTCCACTTGGAGAGAGTTCATTAACCTGAAATATAGGATTGAGGATGGTAATTGGTTCACTCAAGTTCCTTGAGGCAGTTACGAGTGGGCTTATGGAAGGAGATCAACAAAGAAACTAAGCAGCTGAAGCATTATTGGTCCTTCAAGATTGGTGACAGAAGCAAAATTAAGTTATGGGAAGATGTGTGGTTTGGGGAGAACACTCTAATGGCTATATGTCCTTCCATTTATGCCATGGCTGGCACCAAAGGTGCAAGGGTGGAGGAGCTTTGGGAGCCAGCAGGGTTGGAGGGTAGCTGGAATCTTAGGCCTGAGAGACATTTTTATGACTGGGGAATTGGATCCAAAGGTTTATCAGCACAATCGCAAAATTCTAATGCCCTGTGGCCGTTCAATAACCTTATATGGAAGGGCGAATGGTTCTACTCAGAAGTCTTGCTACGCTCTCTTGGAAGGTAATAGTGAAACCTCTCACGGGCCCCCATTACAAGTTTAACTGAACAATGTCCCTTCTAAGCCGTACTTATTTGCTTGGGAAGTTTGGGGGGGCAAGATTTTGACTACGGATCAGCTTAGACGAAGGGGCTTCCCTCTTGCAAGTAGATGCCCATTTTGCAATAGAGATGAAGAAGTGTTGGAGCACATTCTTCTCCACTGTTCCAAGATTTGGGTCTTTGGACTACTCTCTTCTCTATTCAAGGTGGCGAATGGGTTCGTCCCACTTCAATGTTGGAGTTCTTTCTAGGCTGGATCAACCTTTCTTTGTCTCCTTTGGGCCATTTGGAAAGAAAGGAACATTATTGTTTTTGAAGATGTGCATTATTCTTTGGTTAGGCGGAAATCTTTTTTTCGTAGGACTGTAAGTTCTTGGGCTAGTGTTATCTTCGATATGGATCACACTCTAATTAGTCTACTCTTCCTCGTACATTGTAATGCCAGTGCTGGGCTGGTAAGTTTTGTTCTAAGCCCTTTTGTTCAAAGTGGCCTTGTTTACCCTCTGTATGCTTGGTGGGATGCTTTCCTCACTTTGTCCTTCTTCTTCTCTATGAATTTCTTTTGCTTATTTATCAAAAAAAAAAAAAGTAATGAAATAATAGAAATTTCCAGATATAGTTAAAATTTTCAAAAATAAAATTGTATAAAAAGTAAAATAGGCAGGATATGCTTTTTTGACAAGGTGCATGCTTTTGTGAGCAAGACATTATGGTTATGCCTAGGGAGTGGTTATGCCTGTCCGGGCATACTTAAAACTATGGGAGGGAGCTAATGTTGAGAGGATAGGTGATCCTTGTTGAACATCGTTGAATAAGAGCTAGCTTTGTGTCTCCTTTTTATTCTTCATACATGCATGCTCTTACCTGGGCATTCTAGAATTTTCTAGCTTCATCTCTTTACGCTTCTTGTGGGCGGCCTTTGTTTCACTCCTTCATGTGAAAATAGTTGCAGAAATTTCTCCTCCTCAGGCCAGTTGAGGTGTAAAGTTGTTCTTCTCATGATTTGTTGGTGTTAAATCATAAAGGATGAGGAGTTGGCGCACTCTATTATTCTCTGTTGTGGGCAGCATCTTGGTCTCTTCGATTTTCTAGCTTTGGAGTTTCTCATCAATGAAGGGAGCAGGGATGGGTTGACTGTTTCTTTCCATAATTTTTATGTTCTTGTATTTCCTAATTTCTTTGGAATATTTGGTTAAAGGTGGCAAAATAATACCTAATTTGGAAAAAACAACACTCGTTCTTTCTATTGATACATAGCCTTTTTCGTATTAAATTACCCTTAAACCAAATAGAAAAGAAACTCTATCAAAATATCCAAATCAAATGGCTTTCTTCTCCCATCCCTCCTTTGTCTGTCAAATCTCTTTCTTCTTCATCATACTTTCTCGATTAAAGCTAACTTTGTATCCAATCTTATGATACTGGCTAATCCTGAGATAGTGATGCTTAACTCACATGTCGTTTAGACTTCCTCACTGATGGGGAGTAGTAGGGTATTTGGGGTATTCTTTTGTTGTTTTGGCTCCCTTTTTGTTCACGACCTATGTACATTTGGTCTTTTGTGCTATATATAATATTTGCTTTTTAGTCCAAGGTTTTCAGACCCGGCCCGGGGTATTGACCTGGGGAGGGGAGAGGGTCAAAGGGTTAGAGGTTCAACCGGGTCGAACCGGTTCAACCTGGAGATAGACCCTGCCTATATATAAATAAAAATATATTTTTTCTTATATATAAACTTAATTTTCATTGAATAATAAAATAAAAGAGATACATCCAATACACATTAAAGAGATAACCAATATATAATCAAAATCATACTTCATATAATAATAAAATTGAGACGCTAAATAGTTACATTAGACAGACTTCACATCTCCATCTCGAAGCATTAATGGCGAATTACTTGAATATCCACGCGAATATCATCAAATCCGAATATATCCACTCCTAAATCGCTGTCATAAATTTTAAAAATAACTCATTTAACTTAAAATAAATAAATACATATAACAAAAAATAAAATAAATACACAAATTTTAAAAAATTACCGCGCCAAATAACAATATTGAAAGTCTCAGTAAGCATAGGAACCGGATTATTCTGATTAATAATATTTAAAAAAATCAATAAAATGAAAAGTTAAAAAACTGTGTAGTTTTTTCAGAAACGGCGCCGCATGATCAAAGGAGGGAAAAAGCAAGAATCCGTAACCCGCACCGGTCGTCGGTTAATGGCTCGACCGACGGGTGGTCAGGTTTTATCCCTGGGCTTTTTTGCTATCCCCGGGGTTTTTCCTGGGCTCAACCCAAATCGGTCCCGATCTGGTCCTCGGGCGCCTCATTGGACCGGCCGGGCCGGCCCGGTTTGACAACCTTATGCTTTTGCATCGATAAAAAAATATACTTCTCTCTCTCTCTTGTGTAACTTTCTTTCTTAGTAACCACATCTAAGTCACCTCTCTTGCTGCTCATTAATCTCTCTTGGCCGAAACCCACTGTTACTCTTTTTCAACTACAATTTCCCTCATTTCTTTGTTATTTGCAAGTGGTTAACTTGCAATGAAGAATTTTTAATTGAAGGAAGCCACATGACTTTCAACTTTCATTTAAAAATATTAATGAATGTGTTGAGATTTAAGCGCTTTTCACTTCAATTTTTTAGTAATATTTACATATCTAAGTATATCGCAATGGCTTTTGGAGCATGAGTAAACTCATATTCAGTTTATTTAAATTAAATTTAATCTTTTATATCTCATGTAAGAAGCCTAAAATGAAAACCTAACCATACTTAAGTAATTTGTAAATCAAATATAACCATAGTATGGTTCAAGTGACTATTATGTTAAAACCTAGCTTTTTTTTTTTTGAAACAAACTAAACTACTTATATATTTACTAGAACATAATCCTAGACAATTTTGGTAAACACCCCGAACTAGAATATAATATTGTTGAAAGATGAGAGAATGAATAGAACATTAATAGAAACATGATGGATGTTCATGAGGCAGTTTGAAGTCACAATTTAAAGGACTAAGGTATAGTAGTGAAAGGAACTTTGTTGGTATCAATGTTAAGGCGGGAGAAGAAAAAAAATGAGTTTGAGAGACAAATGAGTTTAGAGAAAAGATCAAATGATTAAAATAAGTGGGAAGATATGTTTTTAGAGGGAAACAAAATATAAAGGGTAAAAGTGTCAGAAATGGGTCATCTTTCAATAAGGCTTGAGAGGGAGGTCAATTTTTGTTAGATGGTTATTTTAGTCAATGTGTCCGAATAACCCTTCTTTCTTTCTTCTTTTCTTCTTTTGGTAATCTTTCTATAGTGGTTTTAGATTATCTTATTCATTCTCATCCTTTTTGTTTTGACCTTAATTCTTTCATGTTGCCACTATTTTCATTTTGTAAGCTGTTAGGCTTGTGTTGTTGTTGTTTTTTTGCCTTTTCTTTTATGCCCATAGCACATCAATGCCTAGAGTGTGGAGAACTTTGTTCATGTTATCATTGTTTTACCATCTATTTCATTAACTATTAGTTGCATCTTTATTCTCCATTTATTCTCAACGCTTCAATTCCTACTTGGTGTCCAATTTTGGTCTTTAATATGAAAAGATACATTAATTTATCATGACTTGTCTGGTGAACAGCTTTTTGAATACCAGTACAACATGGGGCTTCTTCTCATTGAGAAAAAAGAGTGGACTTCTAAGTATGACGAACTTTTGGCAAGCATCGCGATAAAGATGCGCTAAACGAGAACAAGATGCACATTTGGTTGCACTTCAGAATATAGAAACGTGAGGAGAACTTAAGGAAAGCTTGGGAATCGAGAAGCAACAAAGGGCTGATGAAGTGTTTTCTTATATCAAGCTACATACACACACAATTTATTTATATATATTTCACTGCTATGGAGAATACTTTGACAAGGTCTTTGCTTTAGTAGGGTGGTTGTTTTTTGTCCCTTATAAGCATGTTTATGTCCCTCTTTGCTATAACGATATTGTAGAAAATAGGATAGAAGAATTGAAGGAAAGAATTCCTTGTATTTTTCATTGATCCATCACATGTATATATACAAACAGGTTAGGCTTTACAATAAGTAAGCCAGTCTAACCTTCCTAAATTGTTGCAACTCTATAAGACAAGTTTCCTAACTAATTACAATCTATATTTAAAGTAGATATATGCTATAATACTCCCCCTTAAGTTGAAGCATAGATATTAATCATACTCCAACTTGTTATACATAACTAACCACGTCTACTTAAGGCCTTCAGAAGATTTTTTTTTTTTGATAAAACAACAAATATCATTAAAAGAGCCACAGCTGGGCAAACCCAAAGCTCCACAGGAGTAAACAAAGGAGGCCCACTAGCTAAACAAAGGGCCAAGCAAAAAACAAACCGTCCTAACAAAAAGCTAGCTCCCAGGATCTATCATGTACAAACTCGAAAGAGTTATAACAAAAGAATTATCCACATTTGGAATTATCCCAGCCCGATGCAAAAGGGAGCTTATGATAGAGTGTTTCAGTCTAATGTAGGAAAAATGATCATCTTCAAACACGACTCTATTTCGTTCTTTCCATATTGCCTAGAAGATGCTAAGTGGGGCTGCCACCACAAATTTCTTTCGCTTCTTCTTCTTCATAGGAATCCGACTCCAAATCTGCAAATAAAGTCCGTGCTACTAAGAGAGGACAGACTCCATGATTCCTAACACCGAAGAAGGGTGGTGAATTTCGCATTAAGATGTGCTCTAGTCTATCTTCTTCTTCCCTACATAAAGGGCATCTACTAGTCAGTTGGTAAACCCTTTTCTGAAGTTGTTTTAAAGTTAGAACCTTGCCCCACCACGCATCCCAAGCAAAAAAGCCCACTATAGAGGGCACGTAAGGGTTCCACAAAATTTTGATAGGGGCTTTCAGTGGAAAGGCTCCCTCCAAGAGATTACAATAGGCTTTCACTGTGAACTGTCCATTTTTATCCCCTTTCCACACAAGTTAATCCTTTGTTCGCGGGAAAATATGTTTGAAGTTAGTTAGCCCAATGAAATTTTGCACTTGTTCCATTTCACTATTTAGGCCTTAAAATCTCTTGCTTTCCATGCACTTGAATCTATTGATGACTCCCACACCTTAGCCACCTTTGCCCCTCTAGTTCCTGCTATACTATAGAGAGTAGGGAGCATGGTACATAGGGGTGACACCCACCAAACATCTTCCAAAAAATCTGATTCTCTTTCCTTCTCCCAACTCAAAAACACAGTCCCATTTTAGCTTAGCTGCCGCTTTACTTATACCTTTGCACAGTCTTTTACTAGCACTTCCCTTGGGATCCTCGTAAACCAACCTCCATCCTCAGACCCATACTTCAGCCTTATAACAGATTTCTATGCCGAATTTTCCTCCTTGACAAATCTCTAAGCCCACTTGCCTAAAAGTGCTTCATTCATTAGAACAAGACTTCTAATGCCGAGACCCCTTCACTCTTTGCCTGCATAAATGCCTTCCAATTTAACAAGTGACCTTTCCTTCTCATGACTCATAGAAATCCTTTACTTTCTCAAGTCTTAAGCTCACTCTCCTTGGAAGCCGTAGAAGGGACATTTTATAGATTGGCAGGGTTGACATTGTGCTTCTTATAAGAGTAAGCCTTCCCCCTTTTGAGATATATTGCTTTTTCCACTTGGCAAGTTTTCCCTCGCGAATCTCTCTTCCAACTCCTATCCCACACGCTTATTGAGGCTTGCTCCATTTCCTGGGAACTCACTTGTGTTTTTATGAAGATATCACTCAATTGTTCTCCAGTTTTCTCATACTTAAATCTGCCTTGAGCCAGATTTTCTGCGATCAAAGCAGTGACAATCTATCTCAATATGCTTAGTTCGTTCACGAAATACAGGATTCAAAGCAATATGAAGGGCAATTTGGTTGTCACACCGTATTTTTACCGATCATTTGTTCTAATTTTGACTTCTATCAAGAGTTGATGAAGCCATATGATCTCACACATGGACTGCGCCATTGCTCTATATCTCCTGACTTTGCACCTAACCTGAAACAAACCCTTTCGCTTACTTTTCCACGATACTAGGTTTCCACCAACAAAGACACACAATAACCTCAAGGATCTCCTATCTTCCTTTCGACTGGCCCAATCAAAGATTCAGAAACACTCATTCTTGTTATGCCCATGACATTATACAAAATACCTTTGTCCCGACGCCTCCTTTCAAATACATAGAACTGGGCTCTGCGCCTACCCAATGGTCGGGACCGTCGAGCATACGACCGACTTTACAACACCGACCGACGTGACAATACTCAAGATGAGTTAACGTAAGGTAATTCAACTTCCCAACTAGTCTTCTATATCTCTTAAGATCCTCAAATGTTTTGCATTCTTTAGGAAGGTGTACTCCTGGAGCCATAAAGGAACTACATTGTTTTACCCCCAACTTTGCAAACTCTGTATTAATGATCAAACACATATTTCCTTTCTGGCATGTTAAGATTCCATGCTTGTTTCAGATAACTTCACGCCCAAGAAATATCTTAGCATCCCAAAGTCTGTATGAAATCGACTATGAAGAAAGGACTTAAGAGGATTTGAGATAATCTTTTTTGCAGACACTCCTAACGATAACAATATCATCCACATACACCTGCATTACTAATAATAGAATGATACTTGAACCAGAGTTTCAGAGAAGCCTAATGGTTAGATCACTCTTCAAGATTCACTTCTCAATTGTTTGGCTCAATATACCAAACCACGCACTCGGACCTGCTTCAAACCATACGCAGACCCCCGCCAAGACGACACACCTTCCTATCTCCTCGAGCGACAAACCTCGGGAGGTCGCCCTATATACACCCCTCTTAAAGGGCTGTCGCCATGAAGAAAACATTCCACATCAAGCTACTGGAGATCCCAATTAAAAGTGGTAAACTAGTGGAAATAAAAGTCAACATATGTCATCTTAGCACTATGGAAAAGGTGTCGAATTCCACGCTATAGGTCCGTGGAGTACGCCAGCCACAAGTCGCTTAATCGAAAGCAACTCGAACCATCGTGATTAACCTTAATCGCAAACCCAATGGCATCCAATAGCTTTCTTCCCGCCAGTGAATCGTAATTAAGTCCTAAGTACCATTTCCATTCAAAGCATCCATCTCTTCTATTATAGCATTACGCTAACCAGGGTGAGATAAGACTTCATGAAAATTGTTAGGCAATGAAGTAGAGTCTAAGGATGCAACAAAAAAAAAGAAGGAATGAGAAGACAAATGGTTATGAGAAAAAGGAAGAAATCGGATAGGCACATTGCCGTTTACTTTACGTAAGAGCACAGGAGATCATCACGCATTGATCCATGACAAAGCAAAGTGTGGGGGGACTTGAGGCCAGAGGGTTTTATCACGTTAAGAGACCATGATAGGAGGTTTTACTCCGAAAGTAGTGACAGAGCAAGTCTGCAGGTACAATGGGTGAAGCAAAGTATAAACAAGCAAGCTCGCCTTTCCTACCCTTGATTCAGGGGAAATGCAACAGAGCAACATTTCAAGAGCTCATTATCAAACCAAAAAACCAAACATCACATGACTAGGCAAAGAAGATCGATATCTTCCTAACTCGAATAACCAAGAAAAATACATTTCAAAGATTTATGGTTGTGTTTAGACACCTATGGATGAACATCTTGAACAAAACAGGTCCCAAATTTTAGAGGCTCAATAGGGAACAAAGTTTAATTTGGAAAAAGGGTGTGATACGAGTGTCCTAATTCAAGACGGAAGAGGGCATTCGGTTAATAAAAAAACAAGCAGTGGAAACTGCAATGGCCCAGAAATGCTTGGGCACATGCATTTGAAATAATAGAGCTCCTTTGGCAGTTTCAAGGAGGTGTCTATTCTTTCTCTCAACCACTCCATTTTGAGAAGGAGTATCAACACAAGAGGTTTGACGAAGGATGCCATTTTGGAGCATGAAGACTGAAATTGTTTTGAATCATATTCTTTAGCATAATCACTTCTCAAACTTTGAATAAAAACATGAAATTGAGTGTTTATCTCAGCATAAAAGGCACAAAATGAGGAAACAACTTCTAATCTAGTTTTTCATTTGATATAATCAAGGGTTCAGGAATAATCATCAACAAAAGTGACAGTACGAAACTCAGTTGGGGACACAACCGACATGGACCCCGCATATCCGAATGTGACCGACCAAATGGAGCACTAGCTCGTTTATTAACTCTAGGACTAGAATGAAGACGATGATGCTTCGCAAATTGATAAGACTCACAATCTAATAATGACAAACTTGAAAACTATGGACACAACTTTTTCAATAAGGGAAGAGAGGGATGGCCCAATCAACAATGCTTCTCAAATGTAGTAACTCCAGAACAAACGCATAAGTTTCGTGATTCATTAATGTTTTGAAAACCGGATCTGACCTGGCCGTGACCGTCGATCGGCCATTAAACCGCCCTGGCTCAATTAAACCGATTGTAAATTCGAACTGTGATGAGAGCCGCTCAACCTAAGTGGGTTTAATCGTGATGAACGCTCAATTTCGATTCTCAAAGGGAACCGAACGATTCGGCCTATAAAATTTTTTTTTTTCGCTAAAAGACGTTGTTTTGATGTTTTTTATATCGAAACAACGTCATTTTGCTTAGAGTTAGAAGACTTGTAGGGTTATAAAGTTTGTAACTAAAGAAAAATTCAATCAAATACTAGTGCGCCCGCTGATTCAACACATAAGCATATGAACCACTATCATCATAAGATCATGATTATTTATTTATTTTAGATGTTAACAAAATTATATATTACTACTAATTAAGTATATATTTATATAAATAAGTTTCTTCCATTTTTAATATGTTTTCATATTAAAAATAAATTTAATATACTTTATTTATATAAAAGTAATAAATAATATCTAAATATTAATAATTATATATTTTAAAATTTAAATAAAATATATTTAAATAATATCTTAAATATTAATAATTATATATTTTAAAAATTTAAATAAAATATAAATAATATATTTATTACGGCCACCTGCTCAACCTCATGTTTCGATTTCAAAGGAACCGTGAACTCAGAACTTTTCTCATGAATACCTGGCCCTGGCTTTTTAAAACATTGATCGAGTGTGATGGACTCTAATGACTCGACACAAGTGTAACCGTTAATTCGTCCTGCTGTGAATTGAACCACTGATCCATGCCCCACAGTGGGTAGCTTACATGAAAGGCATCTAAAAACCTTGATTTCACTCGCTTCTTATACCAGATCACATGTCCAGACTTATGACGATGATAACAAACAACTTTTCTAGTGCTTGTCCCTCTAGAGTTACCGCTTGGTCCACTATTTTTGTATTGTTGCTTCTTTGAATCACCAATGTTTCGACCAACAAGGGCACTACTCATGCTTCTTTGAATCTGCAATGTTTGACTAACAAAGACTTCACTCTATTATACAATGAGAAGAGTGATGGGGTCTATATCATGGAATTATCTTGAATGTTTCTTAACAAAGATGAAGATCTGAGAGTTAACATGTGGATAAAATGGGCCTTACGAATCTTTCAAAGGGAGTCTGGGTTTGGAAACCCATCAACGCCATCTTTTTCTCTTTGAAACTGAACTGCCCTGTACCCATCTAAAGACTAAACTGGTTTGTAGTGTATTGAGGTTCCTCATATGTCTTCTTATAGTCCTACTTGAAGAGTTATGAGGCATCGATCTTGTTTCTTTGGTGTGCCCCGGAGTAAAGGCTCTACGCCATCAAATATCGAGAAATATTTTGCAAGGAATACACAAATTCAAATATTCCATTGGTTCTTTAACATACGGTGATTAACGAGGGGTGAGTACTTTACGTTGTGAAATGCAGGTATGGAAAGGAACGCTGCATCATCGTCCATTACATCGTTCTTTGAATCATTTATGGAGGGTCTTTATCAGATGTTGTCATCTGGTCTCCTCAAGCGAAGCGGTGTTTCTCCAATCTAGTAATTGGAGACTGAGATTAGTTTTACATTCTTTGTGATTTTAGACATCATCGGGACCATTTCAGGCGCCGAAATAGGCTTTTTATCTTCTGAAGTACTCATTAGAGAGCCAAGGAAAGAAGTTAGGGATTATACCTCTAAGATCAAGGCATGACTTCCCCAAAACCTAAGGTTTACTTCTAAATCAAACCCCTACGGAGTTGCTGTAGAGACCGGCATTTAAAGACCCCCTTTACCGTGGTGAATAGGAAAACGGTGGCGGAGGAGCTTGTCGTGATCGATGACCTTGGTGGAGGAGGCATGTCGGCGTCGGAGGCCCCATGAGCTCTTGCGTGGTGCGAGCTTCGCGTGCTCACTTCAAACCCTTTGGACTTGGTGGCCTTACTGGATGTCTGGCGGATCATGCGGGTGTGGATGGTGCCACCCTCCTCTCTAGATGGGTGTTTCAAAAACCTCCCCTGAGCCCTCTGCTCCTTCAAAAATTCTTCCTAATTACTGCTCAAGTGAGCCCTAGGCTACGATCACCATGTGAAAATAGGATGGAAGAATTGGAGGAAAGGTCATGTATTTTCATTGATCCATCCATGTATGTAGCTACAAACAAATTAGGTTGTACAATAGGTAAGCCAATAAAATACGTTCTAAATTGTTCTATTTCTACATAAAACCAATTCTGCCCAATTAAATACATATGTAAAATAGATATATGCTATAACAGTTACCAAATAGCTTGGTTTTAAACTGATATTTTTGCATCAGTCGTTTGTTTGATCTTTTTAAATGAAGTGATTTCAGTTCCTCCCTGTATTGGTTACTTTGCGCTTTTGCTATAATTGTGGAAAAAGTTTAAAGTGTGGATATCCTTTACCACAACTTTTGGTTTAATTTGTTGGACTTAAAGTAGATGTATAATTCTCATCCTTGATGCTCACTAATTAACATCATTTTTTTACTTGTCCGCATGGTTATAATTTGTCATATGCTATCCAATTGTTTTATTCTATGAAGGATGGGTTTTTTCCTTGGTTTTGCCATTCGATTAAAGTTTCATTTGCAAGAAGCGAGAGGTAATGGGTGTTTTAGGCTAGTTCCACGAGCACTGCGGCGGTATGAAGCTTGATGCTCTTTTTTGGTGTATTCCTGAGGAACTTGGGTGGGAAGGCGAGAATTGGTGGATGTGTTCCTAAAGGACTTTAGGCCGATGAAAACAGTGATATCTACAAAGTTTTTAGTTGAAGTTTTTGGTAAATAGGCCAGAAGAGGTTCTTGGAAAAGTGGTGTCTTGTTCCCTGAGAATGCCTTTGTGGGGAGACATGTTAAGGATGCTATTTGATTGGCTAATGAGATTATTGACTCATTATTGAAGAGTAATGCATGTGGTGAAACATCTTACAGAAAAGAATATTACACCAAATACATATAGTAATTATTGTAGTCTTGTGGTCATATTTGGCGAAAATGTTTACAATTGGGAAGAGAAGCCTTGAAGGAGTAATTTATAGTTCATAAGAGGAAGTTCAGTATAGAGAATGAAAGAGGAGAGAAAAAGAAAAGGGGGTTTGGCGCCCACTGAAAGTGGATGGGGGCTGAAAAATAGAATGGAATGTGGAAGGACAGGGAGGAAAGAGGAGCTGTCAATTTTAGGGAGGTCACAGGGCTTTTCAATGGTTTTAGTGAAGCTTGGGATTTTCATGGAATCTGGAAATGATGGTGCCCTGAGTGAGAAATTTCTTTGAAGGCCTTCATCTGCTGGCCAAAGAGGCCCAGATGTTATTTTCTGTATTAAGTAAAAGAAGGTTACTCATGGTTTGGTCCAAAGCCTAGGGGTGGGTAGAATTTTGGATTGGGTAGATTTACAAGCTCAGGGTGCGTTGGGGGGGTTAATCATCTTCTAGGACTCTCGTGTGCTTCAATTGTTAGAAACAAATGAGGGCATGTTCTCATTTTCTTGTAGATTCAAGGTGTTGGAGGATGGCTTTGTCGGGTTTCTAAGGTTTATATACCTTATTTTATAGGATAAGGAGAGGGGTACATTGGGAGGGGTAGAGTGCTCGAAGGGGGAGGGAGACTTTAATGCGATTAGTTCCCATTAAGTGGTTATAAACACGAAGGACATTTAATCCTATGAGAATTCTCCTAGGTTGTTGATGACTATTTGAAAGATATCCTTAATAAAAAGGGGTTCCTATACTTGGAGAGATTGAATGAATAATAGAAGGATGGTCATATTGGATAGGTTTTTTTTTTGGTCATTGAAATTAGGTTTCATTTTAATTGGAATGACGGGCATCTCATGGCCAACTGACCATCTTCCAATCCTTTGCTTTGAAGAAGAGGAAGGGAGGAGGGAGGTGTTGAAGACTTTAATGATTGATTCCCAGTGGAGTGAACCTTTGAAGTAGCGGCTCTATGGGGAGTTCTCCAGGTTAGTTGATGACCTAGAGTTGAAAGATATCCTTGTACAAAGGGGCTCCTATACTTGGAGAGGTGGGCAAAATAATAGAAGGATGGCCATATTAGATAGGTTTTTGGTCATTGAGGAGTGGGACTCTCATTTTGGTGGGACAAGGCGGAGACATCCTGGCCCAACTCGACCATCTTTCCAAATCCTGCAGAAAAGGGTGAGAAGCCTAAGCAAGGTCCCATCTCAACACAATTCGAAAACATGCTGACAGGAGGGGGCTTCAAAGATCAAATCGGAGTGTGGTGTAAGTTTTACATTCGAGAGGGACAAGTAGTTTGTTATGGTGGAAGATCAAAGCCCTTAAAGCTAGAAACTCAAAAATTAAGCCTGGAACAAAAAAGATGTTTTTAAGGAAAGTAAACAAGAAATAGGTCCTCATCAAAGGTGGCTTTGGATACTAAGTCTATGGAACCTCTTTCCTTAGTCGAATTAGATGAAAGAATGTTGTATGGAGGATTTCAAGAAATGGTTGCTTATGGAGGAGGCTTCTTGGATGCAAAAGTCGGAGAGAAATCTAGCTCAGAGAGGGAGATGAACAGGTTTTCGGAAGAATGGCCCAACTCCATGGGAGAAACATCATAGATACTTCTGAGTCCATGTTGGAGGGGATTGAGTGAATGGAGAGGAAATATAAAAATAGGCATTGTGAATGCTTGCAGAGATCTCTATTCAGTCTGGGGATGGAAGCTATTTGAAAGTGGGTGTTCTCTAGGCTGGGAGACAGCCCAGGCGCGGTCTGGGGTCAAACTCTTTGAGAGGAGGCCCCTTCACACCTTGCTCTTGCATTGTAGATGGGGGATAAGGCTCAAGGGTTGGATAGTTTTTCTATTTCTTTTTAGCAATTTAGCTGGGATATCGTCAAGATTAACATTATGGAGCTCTTTTAAGGATTTCCATCAACAAGGGAGATTTGAGGCCAATTTTCACCTTCCTAGTTTGAATTGAAAAAAGTACAAGGTCCTTAAAGACACTATTACAATGATGGGTGATGGCACAGCTATAAGCTAATAGCAAAGGTGTTGGCAACTTGATTGGAAAAGGTGATGAACAATTTGGTAAATTGAGCCCATAATGCCTTTGTGGAAGGGAGTCAGATTCTGGATGCACTTTTGTAAAGGAGACAAGTGACCTTTGAAGAGTTTTCCCATCTGCCAAGGCACTCAGGCTCAGCCAGCAATTTGGCACTCTTTGGATGATAAAAGAGCCTAGTTAAGGATCTTTATATAATGGGTTGGACACCTTGTTTCCAATGGTTGTGATTTTCAAGTGTTGTCATTTTCCTACGATTGTCATTTTCCGATAGTATTTATGAGGTCCTAAGTCGAGTCAAAGTTGTTAGTTTCAACTTCTTATGATGGTAGTTCCAAGGTAATAAGATTCTTCAGATCACCACCCATATATATGGTTTTTGATGCATTAGTCATTCATGAATGAATTAAAGAAATTTCAGACAGTACTAGTGTCTTTATGTGTTGCAAGAAGAGCCCTTGGTGTGAAACTGGGTTTCTAAGTGGTCCAGGTTATTTCACCTACCTCTTTGTTCTTCTACTTTTCCTTTAGTGTTGCATCACTTTTAGTGTAAATGAGGGGCGTTATCACTTGGCTGCAGTCTGGAAGGAGTTTAGAGGAAGGTTAACTTATAGCCAATGTGATGAAATGGTGATTTGAATAAATTGACTAGCCTTCCCTGCCAGGCTGGGCAATGTCGAGAGGCACGAAGATATTTCTTCAACCTCTAATAGAGTCATCACATGGAGCAAAGGGAAGCATCTCGGTGGATAGTGAGAAGGTCGGGACGGGAGCGATTAAGACCAACACTAATGTTTAAAATGGCTGAAGGGTTGCTTGAAGGATGCATGATGGGCGTGTGGGGAGATATCACGAAGAAAATGGGAGTGAAGGTGCTGATTTTTGAAGGAAAAGTGGATCTTATCGATTTGTGGTGGTTAGGTGCAATTGAAGAGCACTTTGATTGGTATGGCATGACGATGATCGGGTAAGTTTCCAAGCTCGGCCGGTGGGCTTAACAAGAATTGGTGAATAGGTGTTGGTGGCAACTAGAAGGGATGGTTGCCAATCAGCATGGGAAATGAAGGCAAGCTTTTGGAAATACATGCCTAAATTACTATGTATGACAACTTATTAATTTGAGAATGGGAACAACATGTCTATATTCTTGATATATAATAAGTTTGATGAGCTGAAAACAAGGAATTAGGACTAATTGGAGATTCTAGACAAACACTTGCAAGGTTCTAGGTAGGATTGAGACTTGATGGCGAGGGTTATATCTGATACATTTATCTTTGAACATGCCTTTCAAGTTGCGTGGACGCCACGGAGAGTCGGATATTCATCAGCAGAGAAAGACGGAGTTGTACCCACAGAAGCTGCCCTGAAGACAACATGACACAAGTTGGCAATCAGAGCACTGGATTGAATCATCTATCCAATCCATCTCTGGGGTTCGACCATCTTCTTCTCAAATGGTACGAACCTAAGGTAAGGGTATCAAATGTTCAGAAGTGTCAATTAGGCTTCACATATTTACAATTGTCCAAGGAAGAATTTGCATGGCTAGAATCTGAGGAGCAGAGCCACCTAATGGAGAAGAATGACTCAACAGCTAAATGAGCGATCTTGTTTTGATGATGAAGGTTGGATGGATCAACCTGTTGTGATAGATATATTCTTGCGGTACCAAAGTGAGAAAAAGTGAGTGTGAACCTATTTTTCAAATGTTGTAGTTCGATGTGAAGATCAAGCTCAAACACTCATTATTGATAGTGGGAGTTTATGAATGTTGTTAGCCTCCACAAGTGGTATCCTCAAACTTCAATTCAGGCCCATCCACAACCTTACAAGGCATAACTGATTTGAAGAAAATTCTTTGAATTAAGGAAGAGCCTGGTTATAGTAAGGATAAGACTTGAGCGATTTCCTAAGGTACGTATAACTTCACTCAAAGAATGTTGGGCCACAAGAGCCCAGAAGAAAATCGGTTCGAATGCTTGTATTTCTGATTCTTTGGAACATAGGCATTGCGACATCTTCAACGACAGGGACCTCGCTGTGTTTCATCCAGAACAATGTTATAGCTAGTGATGGTCTGGAGGCTGCTCATTTGCCTCAACTCTATAAGTTTAAGGGAGGAGGTAGAGATGATATTGATTTTATCAAATTGTTTCTACTAGAGTGGGGAGGCTGTTAAGTATCTATCAAATGGAGGTAGACCACTCAGATTGCACATGAATCAGAATAGAGTCTACAGTAGTTGAATCAAAGATCTTTACCGAAGTTTCCATGCCTTTAACTTCGCCATATGTAAGGCCACGAAGGCATGGCGTACGGACATGATGGTTTAAGTACTAAACCGTGATCCATAACTCAAAGGTCAGTAGACGACTGTAGGTGCCCGATTAGAATGTACAAATTTGTTTTCAAAGCTTCTGCGAAAACCGGGTAAATTTGTCCCTCACCAATCATTACTCCTTACCATTTCCATAAAGTGCGGAGTCTTAGCCTTTGTTTCTACACCATTTGCTCGGGACTCCCGGGCATAGTGTAGAGCCCTCCGAATCCTCCTAGTGTTGTGTGAATGGCCTTAAGGTATCGGACGCTGTTTCCATGCTTGCAATACTCTCCCACCTCGGTCGGATCTAGCCTTCTATGACTTTTCCCATTGTTTTGATTTCGGTCAGAAAAATGCAGAACTTGTCAGAGACTCGGCCTTTTCTTTAAATGAAGTCTGGAATAACCCATACTCAGAGTAGTGGTGTATCAATAAATGTGATGAAATAAAATTCTACACAAGGTTCTTTGTGCAGGTCCACTTATGCTTCGATTGTGAATGACCTCGACAGAGTCAGGAACTTGAGGACTGGGGTTTAACTTCTTATCATACATTGATGATTTCTATCTATTGATCTACGCATGTCTAAGTCATTTTAGACGGGCGGGATGTTAGTCTTTGTGACCTTTCTCTGCTCATGGGAATGTGGCCAAGCCGTTTATCTGCAATACATAGAGGCTGTTCCTTAAGTATGGTCCTCTTAAAAACAACCTTTTAAGCAATGTAGCGACCATTATATATTAGGAGATAAACACAATTTGTACAATCACATTGGACATACTCTTGACACCAGATATGACTTGAATCAAGAAACAAAGAAATACCGTGCTCTTGATTTCAAAGTAGTCACACTTGTCCCGAACACGATACGAGAGGCAAAGTTGTCTAATGAGGAGTACGTAAAAGTGTCTTTTCCACATTGTCTAAACAGAGTCTAGAATCAAGATTAAAATGCTCCCACAAACACAACATCGACTCTACATTCTTTCAGGTGGGTCTGATCCATCAGATTTGGCTCTCAGGTTTATCTGGATCCTGTGGAAATCCACATTTTGGACCATGAAGCTTTAAACTTTACAATCTTCTTTAGTATATCTTTCTTCTACACAAAGCGATTATATCCTTTTGAAAGATGTCTTTTTTGAACATGTATGGATTGACCGGTAGTCTGTCATGAGTACCTTTATGAGTCTGATTTACGGACTTCTTATTTTTCTTTTATTGAGAACTAGAAACATATAAAAGCTGATATGCCCTTTTTCCTTCTTAAGTTTAACATATGCCTTGTATTCTTATCAGTGTTAATTGACCAAGTCTAGCTGGGAGTATAGTACTATCTTTCTCATCAAAATCGGAGTGGAAGGGTGTTCCAGGCTTGATGCTAAATGCAAATCAAGAATGGCGAGAAACAGCTAAAGCTTGACCGTCTTTAGGTCTACCATCTAAGGACTACTAATCTCAACTAACGGTACCATCCTTACTTCTCATTGAAAACTTTTGAAAGTGTAATCTTGCATTAGATGCAAATCGGTTTCGCCTAAGGACCTCATTGAAATGATTATAGTTTCTGAAAAGTATTTGGAAAGCAAGCAAACGTCTGATGCCTCAATAACTGAATACTTATCAGAGAATTATCCTTAATGCACATAATCACCTTTGGGCGAGAAAATATGACATGCGGTTGTACACTCCTCCACACAAGCGACCCGAGAGACATATTCTAATCTTTACGTGAAATCACCACCTTTGGTGATGAACCACTAAGTGTCCAGTCATTTCTCAGCACATATATACATGTACCCCTCAAGTGGATTAACTTGCAAGATCACCTCTTGAGGGTATGATCCGCATAATAAAGCAGGAACTTATCTATATGATATGGGGCGATATTTACAATGATCATTGTACCACTTTGGTGGTCACAATGATGAATCGTGAGAATCTCATGCGAGGATATAAACTTCAATATATCATTCCTATATATATATGTAATGCCCCGGACCATTGGGAAAAGCGGGTGTAATGTCTTTTACATTGCATGTCATGCAAAAAGTAATTAATTAATTCTATATGTGAAAAGCGTTATGGCATCTTGGTAATTCTAGAAATAGTAATTAATTAGTTCTATACTTGAAAAAAGCGTTATAGAGAAAAATGAAAATAAGTTGTTTGGCAAGATTGGCCCGGATCAGGGCCTCGATGACGTCGACATGGCGATATCATGGTCTGCGTGACCAACGCCCGGTTCGGAAACGGCGCGTGTGGCGTTGTAGCCTCATCGCATGAGTCTTGTGTGTGGTGGCGTGGTGGCGCGTCAGGCCTCCCCTCCCGTGACGTGCCACCCATGATGTCAGTCACCGACGAGTAGATTCAAATATCTAATAAAAATTTAACTTTCATCTGTTAAAAATTTTGAAAATTGGAGCAAAAACCCTCTCAAACAAAACCTAATCCATGTTTTGGACAGAGTTGATGGTGACAAGTGGAAGCCACCTTTGAGAGGATTTACCACATACACTTAAAGGGCTCAGGCTCAAGCCTTGAATTTGACACTCTTTGGGTAGTAAAGAGCCTAGTTAGGATCTTATATAATGGGTTGGTTGCCATTTTCCAATAGTTGTGATTTTCCAAGTGTTATTTTCTATGATTGTCATTTTCGATAGTATTTATGGGGTCGCAGAAATTAGATCTCAAGTTGTTGATTTCAACTTCATATACTTGATAAATAAGTTCAAGGAGTAATGGTCTAGAATCACTATATATGGTTGTATTTAGTCTTTGTGAATGTGGATAGTTAAGAAATTTCAATAATTATAGTATCTTTGTACTTGTTGCACAAGAAAAACCATGATCTGTGAAAATTCGGTTTCGGTGCTGAATTCTAAAGTTATTTCAGCTATTATTTGTTCTTTATTTACTTTTCCTTTAGTGCTGCATCACTCAGATTACCAAATAAGTCTAGATTTGATTATGAGAAGAAGAAGGGTTTTCTTTGTAAATTAGACATTCGAGAAAGTCTAATCAGATTAATAAATTTTATTGTTGAGGTTCTAGAGTGGATTGGTTGGATTAAATGGTGCATCTCCGCTGCTTTGTTTTCAATCTTGATTAATGGCAGTCCATCAGGCTTCTTTAATAGTACTAGAGGCTAAGGTAAGGGGATCCTTTGTTCCCGTAGCTTTTCGTTCTTGGAATGGAAGCTTTTTCCTTATTGATTGACAAAGCTGTGAGTGGGGGATACCTCTTTGGGTATAAGTTTAGGGGGAGAAACGACTCTGATGGGAAGGTCACACACCTTCTATTCGGCAGTGACAACCTTGTGTTTGGACAGAAGACCAAATGGTTTTCTTAGTTGGATCTTGTGGTTTGAAGCCACATGCAGACCCAGATCAACTTGGAGAAAAGTTCCCTCTCTTTGCTGTGGGAAGGGTGGAAGGCTTACTCTTATAAGAAGCACCCTATCCAACATGCCCATCTAAATCATGTCCCTTTTCCAGTTACCTAAGAGTGTCAAGTTTAGATTACAGAAAATTCAAAGGGACTTTCTATGGAAGGGAAGAGCAAAATGGAGAAGAAAATACACTTGGTTCAATAGGACCTTTGTCTGTGAAGCAGAGAAGGGAGAGACTTGGGATTCACAACTATCCAATCTTAATAGAGGCGCTCCTTGGAAAGGTGGAATTGGAGGTCTGCTATGGAGGCTTCGTCTTGGAGGTTCCTTATTGTAACTAAATATGGGGTTGGGGAGGGTGGTTTCTAAAATTCAGGGGAAACTAAGGTGGCCTTTGGAAGAAATGCGCAAAGGCTCTCGCAATTGTTGAAGCGGGGAACTACTCTTTTGATTTAGGTGATGAGTGTAAAAAGTTAGATTATGGGAAGATGTGTAGTGCGGCGGGCCCACTGGCGCCTTCCTTCCCTTGCCTTGTATGAGGTGGCCGTTTGAAAAGGGGCTAGGGTGGCGAATTTATGGGAGAGTCTAGAATCAAAGGGTGGCTGGAATTTCAAGTTTGAAAGATCCTTCAATGATTGGGAGCTTGATATAGTTCAATGCTTCATTTGTACTATCAGTTCAAAAAGGCTGACCCTTTAGTTAGAATAGGTTACTTTGGAAGGCTGAGATGGTTTCTTCGCTAGCTTTGTATTTGGAGGGTAGGCTTGATAGCTGGTGGGGTCTAAAATGTTGTGGAATCCATGTGTTCCTACTAAAGTTTGTTTTTTTTGCTTGGGAAGCTAGGTGGGGAAAGGTTTTGACCAGGATCAACTAAGAAAAGGGTCTTTCTCTTGTTAGTGATTTATGCCCTTGTTGTGGAGAAGGTAGAAGTTATAGATATCACATCCATTGATGAATTTAGGGTTTATGGTGCCTTTTTATGCTCATAGGCGGTGTATGGAGTTGTCCTCTGGTGAAAGATTTGATCAGTCCTTGGTTGTCTCGTCTCCCATAAGAAAAAAGAAAGAATCTAGGTTGTGGAGGTTGAGGAGGGCTGCTCCCCTTTGCTTGCTGTGGGTGATTGGAAGGAGAGGAACAAAATAATTTTTGAAAACAATTATTTCTCCCTTGATAGACTAAAGTCTCTCTTTCTTAGGTACCTTTGTTCTTAGGCTAGTTTGATTCCAGAGGTGGATTGTTATCTTGTAAGAAGTCTTTTTTGTTGTCTTTAGCTTCTTTGGTTGGGCTGGTAAGTTTTGTTTAAACCCCTCTTACTGACCCAGGCCTTTGGCTCCCTGCGTATCGATCATATACGCTGGTTGGGCTGCCTTTAGGCTGTCTTTGTTTCTTTTGAATATATTTTTCTTCTTATATAAAAAAAAAAGTTTACAATTGACCTACATTTATGAATAGGTCAGCCTTGTCATTTTTTTGCCTAAATTATTTGCAACTTGCTTTACTCTTTATGCTTCATATCAAAAGCTTAAATGATACTTATGTAAGGAAATCATCCAGCAGTTTGTAAGATTCAACTCTGAATAGAAACTATATTATTATTAAAATATGGAAAATGATACAAGCAAGGATGAGAGACTCTTACATTGAAAAAATTGTAGGAACATAAACTTTGAGAGACTAATAATCCTCTCAAATCAAGAAGAAAATATCATCCTGCACTCAGATTATGCTGGAATTCTTTTTATGCGGGTTTATATAGGCATAATAGTGGAGGGGTGTCCTCTTCAGCCATTCTAATAGATTCATTGCTCATCCAATCTGGGCTTCAATTGAAGAATATCACAGAATTATGGAAGACATCATATCTAAGTGCAGCTCCTGGTCCCTTATCTAGGACTCGACCTGACTAGGGACTAGTTACAAATTCCCCCACATCACCAAGGCTATTTTATCTCTTAGAAACGGCTTATCAGGACTACAAAGTAGTCAACATGAATTTGAATGTGTAAAATAAGTACTATGAGTTTTTGTGATTCTTTGAATTTACAGGTGACTATAAAAAATGAATTCTCATGTATGATGTCAAATCGCCTCTGTTGGAATGTTAATGGAATCCCAAATGTATTCAAAATAACTAAAGAAAGAATGTTCTGCAGGTTTCAAATCTCTGCAGCAGTAAGTGTTCGAAGACTTTCTGTCAGATGAAGCCCTGTCTATCTCATTGGTTTAGTGGTAGCAAATATCTAGAAAGGTGTGAGTTAGAGACTATTTCATTACAAGTTGTATTAAAGTTGCTGTGAAGAGAATTAATGAAGAAAGATTTGGATAATAATGTATTGAGGAAAATATTTCGGAACCTCAAATCTTCAATAATTCTTCTAGCTCACCTTTACTGAAAAAGAGCTTTTGCGTAGATCTTCTTTAGTGTGTTTTGTATCCCAAATTCTACACTTGAAGTTGTGACACATCCTAGTTCTACAAGTATAAACAACTCAGTAGTTTTCTGCACAGGTTGTCTTCTAGATTCTAAGTTGTTCTTCTGTATTTGACATACTCATACATTTGTTCATGTAACTTCTTCTGCCAAGATTTTCCTCTCTGTTGTAGTTGGGGTTGGCATATCTCTCTTTTAAGCTTGTGAGAACTGTCTCTAGAAAAAATTCATTGGCATGTTCTTTTTATATAATCTAATAGCTATGTATTGTGCAGCTGGAAGGCCTTTTGCATGAAGTCACGGTCAGAGTATGCAAGAAATTAGGATTTATCTGAGTTCAGCGTTGGCTGAAGCAAATGTTTGAAAAGGTGTTCGCATTGAGAAATCTTTGAGGTGAAGCAAAGTCACGCTTAGCTGATGCCAAGCTTACCGCGGGGTTTAACAGAAAAGTTCAATGAGAAAATCACAAGAGGGTGGATGCTCGAAGAGAAATGCGCTAAGACGCTATCTTCAATACAGAGTGGACAACCTGTTGACCTTAAAATCCTGATTGATGCTTTGAGGAATATATTTGCTCTAAGTTCTTTTTGAGTGTGCAGCATTTAAGTATCTTTTCTTCAATTTTCAACTGTTTGTTCCTTTTACTAGAAGCGCATGAGACTACTTTATCTAAACAGAGGGATGACTTACGAGAATGAGACAAGAGGGAAGAAGAGAGAGGCTGGGGTGAGAAGGGTCATGAATCCTCAGCAGAGGAGGGCAAATGAAAATAGTGTGATTTTTAAGCAGAAAGAGAAGGACCTTGAAGAGGAGCACTGAAGAAGAATGAAAGTAATCATTCAGTTGAAAAATAAAGAAGATGACATAAATTAGCGATATCTGAGCCTAACTCTAAAGAGAAGGTATTTTTCTCACTCAGCAAAGCTCCCATTTATCTGAATGTATTCATCTTATTTTTTTAATGCAGACTAGTATTCTTGTGGAAAATGAAGTCGATGGACAGAGTTTGGAGATTAAAGAAAGGAGTTACTTGCATTCAGGAAGAAAACTTGTGCTAGAGAAAGAGTGAGTCTGAACTACCCAGCTGATTCTACTAAATATCTTGTGTATGGATTACATATGGACAGTACTTCTCTAATTTGTTTGTTTTTAGATTTTCAAATTTTGTGGGCAATCAAACTTTGTAGCTGAAAAAAGCAGGAAATGTGTGAGACAGAGGTGTGGAGAAAAGTGAATCATTTGGGTGATTGGGCTGGGGTTTGGTTGTGTTTTGCCTAAAGTTTGACTACTGACAAGCTTTGAAATGTTATTTTTCTTTTGATGGGATTTCAGGTGTTTACCATTTACCATGACCCAAGCGCGCCCTCCCTTGACCTCATTATATTTTCAAGTTTGATTTTCCTTCTATGACGATCAGTCTATCTCCCTTTACTAATTTAATCAATTTTCTTTGTAATGGAAAAATATGCTATTTCTGAAACCACTACAACAATCGACGAGAATAAGATCCTCTACTAGCCTCATTCTTGAAGTCTACCTTTAAATCAGTTTTCTTTTGCATGTATTTAGCAGACAAATTGAAAACTGGTTGATGAAACTCCATCATGATCTGAAGAAACATGAGTTTAGGTTCGGAAATCGAACAGAAGAGGAAGTCCGTGGGGAAAGATTTAATAAGATTGGCTGGAAGTGAAATGAAAGAGCAATTTAATCACATGGAGCGAAAGTTTACTAAAGAGAGGGAGGCGTGGAGAAAAGTAAGTTTAAGGAAAAAGAGGAGTTTGAATCTAAATCTCAAAAAAGCTCTGAAAGGAGGAAAAGTCATTCAGACTGGGAGAAAAAACTTAGAGGCTGAAAGAAACTTATACTTTCTGATAAGAAAATTTGTGAATCTTAGGCACTGGAAGCATGAAGATAAGAGCTTTAAAAATTGAACAAGAAATTGAAAGTGGGGAAGGAGCGACTTGAATTAACTGAGAGGAAGGTCTCAGTTTCTCAACTGCAATCAGAATTGAAACAGGAGATGAAAAGTACAGACTTGAAGGAAGTTCTTCTTTTGAGAGGGATGGATTAGAGATTTAAGAGGTTACAAAGGGGCTTTTTGAGAGAGGGTTAGATGCTGGATGATATAAGAGCTACAGGTGGAAGGATCAGCTGAGTGTCAAAAACAGAGGAAAAAGTTAGAAAAATTAAAACTATTCTGAAGGGAAAGGTTAAAAGCTGAAAGGAAACAGCAATGCAGGTTCCCATACAAAGAGTTGGAATCTCTAAGCTGGCACAAAGAATCATTTGCAGCCAGCATGGGCTATGAACAGTCTGTGATGTGAAAAAGCTCTGAAGTGAAGAAAGCAAAATGATTCATGATTACAAAAATAACAGTTGAAGAGATCTATATGAATGAAGTATTCATTAGGAATAGGCAGGAAAGAGATGGAAGAAAACAGCTGCAGAAGGAGAAAGGTTTTAGAGAGAGGGAGAAGGATTAAACAATATTAATTTTCTGAGGGAAGTAGCTGTGAAATGGAAGAAGTAATTGAGACTTAGGATAGAGAAAAAAAACAAGAGAGTTGCAGCAAACGAAGGCATCTTGTTGACATCAATTTGAAATCTTGGAAAGACATTGTTGAACTTGTTTCTCCTCACCAAGAAAGTTGAAGGATCAGAGGACTTTCAGTGGAGGAAACTTTAACACATTTGTTGGGGGCCAGAAGAGCTGCAGGAACTTTGGAGAAAATAACCTGTGAGTTTGTGCTTTGGATCTAACCTTTACACCTGAAGCCGATCATGGAAGTCACCCCTCCACCTCATTGGATGATGGTTATTTAGGAAAACACCCCAGTTAACTGTTTTTCTGAAACCAAAATAGTGAAAAGTCCAGAAATAGTTGGTTGGATAAAATCTGATAAGACAATTTCTTTCTTAGAAATACACTTCAAAAGATGTTAGTTACTTAACTAGGTAGATTGGGTTTTGTGCTATTCAAAAATCAGTGAAGGCATCTGAGCTTTAGGCAGACAAGCTCTTGTGAATTATCAAAGATTAGGTGGCACAGGATCAGGCCAGAAACATCTCTTTACAGGATTACCATGATGAGTTGTTTGATCTGGATCAGAAGATAACAGTATCAAAAATTATTTAGCCAGATGCATCTGTTGATGAGAACCGCATTAAACAGTAAGAGTAGTAGATGAAACCATGGCGATGACAGTAGGTGCAGCAAGATTCTCAGCACTCTGATTTAGGGTGCTGGCGTAAACTCTGAAAAAAAGTAACAAATTGCGGAACTACCGCTCTGAAGGCAGTTGTCAGAGATGCTAAGGCCTGAATCTTTAGAACTTCGTGAGGAATGTGACATCAATGGAAATGCTGAGGATCTCATATAGACTGATGGAAGCCATGGAGAATCTAGTTTGCCAGATAAAGGGGACTACTAGAAATGGAAGCGCAGTACCGCATCTCAAACAATGGTGGAGTAGGCAGGATGGTGATGTGGTAGATTCCCATTAATTCTTAATGTATTTGCATATTAAGGAAGAAGGGAACGAAAGTTTCAATACCTTTTAAACTCTTAGATAAAGAAGATGATCTAGACTTCCAAAGTGAAGTACTGAATCATATATTGGGCAGCTCATTTGTGGGCTGTAGTTTAGAAATTCTATATATTATTTACTGAGGACTGTTCTGATTATTTAATGTTCATCCTTATTCTATGACTGGGTTTCCATGCTGTTTTTGGATTTAATTGTTGATTGTGACTATGCATAATTACTAACACATGACATCCTTATGTAATGGCTGCTGGTGCAGTGACAGATTCACAACTGCTAAATCCTCGTCTAACTTAGACCAAGAAAAGAGTGACTGAAACCTACAGTGGCACTGGTGTATTTGGAGGTGTCTGAGAGAAATTCCCAACTGCAATGCCAGCTGCCCTTCAGTGGGCGTTGCATCAGTGTGAAAGGAATGGCTGGAAGCTCACATGCTTTACCAAGTTTGAACCCTCAAAACCATGCTGATGTCGATTTCCCATCAGATGGAGGTCCGTTCGATGTCTCTCTCCTCTTTCTCCTGTGTCCTCATGCTGCAGCAATAGATCTGACTCCAATTACAGAAGACCTTTCTTTTAAACCAATGAAGAAAACAAACTATGAAACTTCTAGTACCCTTAAGTTGTATAGATATCTCAAAACCAAATTAGTTTATTCTATAAAAAGAGTGACCAGCTGAAAAATATCAATCGTAAGGAATTAGAGATATCAACTTGGGATCTATTGTTTCCTTTGTTGTCCATTCAGATACGAAATATAACTAGCACCGACTCCCATTTCCACAGCAGTATGTGTCAACCCTCAATCTGGGAAATCCTGTATGATTGGGCTATAAAATCACATTGTGATCGTCTCAATGGTCAACCTTTATGAGTAGGTGTACGACTAGATCTAGTGGGTTTAATGGATCATCATATGGAATTGATGTCATAACTTTTATCTCCTCTATCAGAAAGAACACAACTAGATGGATGTCCAGTGTGCTGAAATCAGTTTTAAAAAGTCTTTATCAATAGGTAGTTTTTGTTGGTCAGTCTCTGGTGGTTGCTCAATGTAGCCATATATGTGATGTTTTTGGAAATCAAAACAATTTCAGTACTAACCATTTAATGTCACTGTTTCTGAATTTTAGACTAAAAGAAAGATCGAATTAAGAAATTTGAAATGGGGGCACATGATGTTTTCTGGACTCTTGTGGACTAAAGATCCAAAACGATGGTTATTCAGACAATTTATAGGGACCACTTCACATTGGGTTTGTTTAAGGCGAAAACCGAGAAAACTTTCAGAAAACATCTCCTTCATTCATCTTTGTTAGAGGTGTGTAAACCAATTTTTTCCTGACCTCGAGTTCTGAACTGCTGTTGCTTGTGGCTTCAAACTTGAAGAAGCAGCAGAAGACACTGAAGATGGCAACGCTAATGCAGAGAAAGAGTTGGTGGAGAATGTGGCATGGAGTGAAGAGGTGAACAGGAGTCATGATGGACAACCTATGGAGGATAGTGACGAGAATTTGGATGAGGGCAGGAGTACGCCTGCCAAGGAAGGTGGTGGGGAAGGGGTGGAGGAGGATACAGATGAGGATGACGAAGATGAAGATGAAGAACTATGAACATCCTGGAAGTTTCAGTCGGAAAAAAAGCTTTGGACAGCGTTTTAACCCGTGATTGGCTGGCATTTTAACCATGTGATGGATTAGTGGCTCAGAAATTGCACTAGTAGTGGGGGTTAGTCAGTCAGTTTAGCCACTGTCCTGATTGTATCAGCTGTTTTAGTCATGGCTGTCATGTGTAGTAGTAGTAGTAGTAGTAGTAGTATTTGTGTACTTATTAACATATTCAATGTAATAGTAAGTGAGCTTGAAATTTGTAATTGAGGTTGAGGTGGGTGGGTAATTGGTTTGGTTTTCTTTTTCTTCCTTTTGTTTGTTAGGAGATACTCTCGGTACTGTTCTTATCATTTTTACAACCACCACCTTCATGATTAGCAGTCCCGCCAGTGCAAATTTTTAACACTGGACGTAGCTTCTTGTACTAAATTGTTTTTAGCAAATGCTTGTATTCTCTCTCTATCTCTCTCTCTAATTTCAAGTTCCACCCCAAACTTGGTTTTTGTAAGCAGGTAGGCTAGAGGTTTAAGTGTGCTTTCTTGTGTGAATGGTCGGATCACAATTAATCTACTATTGTTTTCATTTTTATTTTTATTTTTGTTTTTGCGTGGCATGCCTTAGTGCCTGCCACATTGGACTACGCACAGTACCAAATAAATTAGGGAAAAAACAGGATTCATGTTTTGAAAATAAGCTCAAATCTATTGATCTCTCTAGCATTTGCATGGCTGGTATTGATTTTCCAACTTGTATCAATTCAATAGTAGTAATTATTAGGTCACATGAGCTTTTCTTATAAGATTACGAATGAAATTAACAATATACCATAACGATAGGACATTGCGCCCTTAATACGATAAAATGAGCCCCCCTCCTATGTAACTTTAGCAAACCAGAAACATGTCTTGTGTCACATTAGAACCTATCGAATGCTGCTGCATATTAACTAATTCTTTTAGAATATGTAGGATGTTGTCCATTTCAATTGCATATCCTAGGAGCATACTCTTTGGAATTTGTTGTAATTTCATTCTTGCTTGTGCTGAATCTAGGTTTGTCTATCTTTGCTACATGCACTGGAATTTAAGCTCCACCTAAGGTTCTCAAACAATGAGACAATCCTCAAATACTTGAGATATTTGAGGTTAGAAAATTGGGGTACTAAAGTATATACAATTATTTTCTTCATTTAATTTAATTAAAGAAAATCACTTACGCTTTGACTTTAAAGAAGCATATGTCACTAATGGCTTAGGATGCATTTGAGAAAGGGGTACTAAAGTATATATGGCAAAACCTTTCAAAAAGAAGAAGAAGAAGAAGTAGTAATACATGGCAATATGCAGAGGAATTAATTATCAAGGCAAATTGAAAACCTCTCATGGAAATGGAAAACTGCAAGGGCATGGTTTGCATGCATGAGTTAGACACAAATTAAGAAGAGCAAAGACATGGGGAGTTCAAATCCAATATGGTTGAGGCAAAGCATAGAGTGTGTGAGGAGGCATGAGCAATACATGAAAGGCATTGATTAAGACTAAGCTCTGCATTTGGAATATAGACCGATGGCTGATGGATGCATATGAACGAACATGGGCATCAATGAAAAGGTTATTTATCCCCCGATTTCTCAAACTTAGAAAAAGATTTGATAAGTGGTAATAAGGGTGACCTGTCTCCCAACTTTTTCATTATAACCACTAAAAATCCAAACAAGCTTTTTAATTTTTTTTTTTTTACAATATATTTATTTATTTTGTTCATATTGAATGTAGCAGCAATATGTAGGACAATGTCCACATTATTTTTCACAAATAATTATAGTGTCCCTCGTTTCTCCTCTTCCTAAAATGAAAATAACTTTGAAAAATGTTTTCACAAGTAAATAAATATTATCTAATTTACAATATTTTTACATTTTCTATAAAACTTCCTATTTTTATAAGTTAGTTTGACACCTAAAAATATTAAAAATAAAATTTCTATAAAAACGGCAATTAATACTAGTAAAGTGAGAATGATTGAATAAAAAAAATTCTTATATCATTGAAATAATAAACAAATTGTATATTACGTGTAACATGTGCCTTTTTTGGCATTAATTTCGTCGTCAAAGAAAATAAGAAATATAAATTATTCAAAATTGGAAAATCGTAGAACATTGAACAACGCTCCAATAATATCATTATTTGGCAATGGCAACAAGGGAGGTAGAGCAATAGCTCCTCGCCCTCCCTCATCCATCAAAGAATAATCAATCGAAGGGTAGTGTCAATCTTCCCCCAAATTGAACCTCTTTTATTGCTTCTCCATATGCTTGCTAGCCTCTCAACCATTATCACCTTCAATGAATCAAAACAATATTCAAATAAAAATACCGGGAAAAAAAGAAAAAATAATTGCAAGAAAGAATTCATTGAGGCCTCGTTTGAAAAAAAATAAAAATAAAAAAACTACTTCAAACACAAAATTAAAGGCATGGATTGTGGCTTCTAAACAACAAATTGAAGACACATCCGGCTAGGTCGTTCGAGGAAACGATAAGACATCTTGTAGTGACAATTGACAAAGCACATAATCATATCTTACATGGTGCAGATATAGATAATCGAAAACAAATCTCAGCCAGTAGAGTGCTGCTATCTATACCTGGTATTGTGGAAGTGAATCATGTGCCACAATCTATGACCCACAGTATTTCTTTAGCACACCTTTCGACTGGTATCTCCTGTTCCAATGCCACTGTGCTGTTAAGTAGCATTTGCTTTTTCCTCCTGGGCCAATACATTGTTTTGCCTTCAGAGGAGGCATAAGGGAATGTCCCTCCCTCCTCGGTGGATCTTAAATGCCAAAGATCACAAAAACCTTGGCGGAAAAGAAGTATATCAAGGAAGTACTAGCTAGAGGTTTGCCATCTCCTTTTTCCTTGAAACATATCTCCTCTAACCGCCATCACTTTGGCAGCCTGCTACAATGCTGTGCTTCCTTGTATATGTACAGTGACGATGACTCCAGGGATTTGGTGCTGATAATATTATATTACTCCTTCACCAGTCACCTCTATTTCTTTGCTTCAAGCTGAACCAGCAATGGCCAAACAAAGCGTTTGTGTATGGTCTTAAGAGATCTTTTTCCACCCTATCTGCCTTCTTCATTTGAAAATTGCACCTTAGTTGGACTTACCAAACTCCTTGCCTGTAGAACCATCTACTCATATCGTCATCTACTTATAGAATACGATTTCACAAAGGAATTGCTTGTTTGGAGTCAACATCCTGTTGTAGACAAGACAAGATAGTTGGTCAAAGAAGTTTTAGGCAGCATGTGAAATGGCCCAATAAGGACTACGTGCTAATGTAATGATTTAATAGTATGTTGCATATGAGGCCTAATTCTAACTTGGAAACGTACAAGTCATAATTAATAGGAGCTATCATTCTTTATAAACCCAATTTCACTTTCTTAGTTGCCTCTTATAGAGCTGACTTAATATGTAAAACAAATTATAAAATTAAAACTCATCAAGGGCATCAAAATTCAAATCTACAATTGCACCATGTAATAGAAGCAATTACCTGAGTAATTGTGGAGATGATGAAGGATCATCATAGAGGAATGCTTGGCCCGGCGCAGTGTATCAAACTGATAATGGTTCTTCTGGCAAAAGCTCAAGAAAGATTGCCTATTCTCAAAGAGATTATTATCTAAAGGAGCATCTTTATCCTCTGTATCAACAGGTACATTGTTCACAACCTGTGAGAGTACATGTTTTTCCTTGCTATTGAGGGTGTGCACGTTCGGTTCATCTGGGTTTTGCTCCATATCATGGCATCTGCGATACAAAACGGAAAGTAGGATGAATAACTAGAAAGTCTAGAAGTCAGTACAACTACTTCTGTAATCCATTTCCCAAGCTCAGAGATAGAAATGCTGCATACACATTCTGATAAAGAATAGTTTTAAACACGAGAACTAAATAAATAAACCAGATGACAAGAATGCATTACAGAGATAAGAAAATCTGTTGCATATGAAGAGAATAGCCCCGAATCAACAAATATATACTAAATAGAATCTGGCCATCCTGAAAGATGGCATTAGGACCAATTTAACACAGGGACATGATACTCCTCGCACTAAAACAAATTTGTCTCCATTTTGGTGCGGAGCATGAATAGACAAAGGAATATGCTACAAAGAAAATCCATAGGAACAGAAAGATGAAGCAACAGCAGCCAACATTAGTTCCTAGTATTCTGCAGAAGATTAACATATGGGAATAGACCAAGAAAAATAAAAAAACGATAGCTCCTTCCAAGCCATGAGGGATCTAACAATGGTTTCTTCTAAACCTACAATAAAGCTGGTATTACAAGCAGTGTTCAGGCTTACAGGTCGATAAAGGGAAAGAAAATGCAAAGAAGAATCTAAGATGGAGCACATCCATAAACGAAGTACATTTGCGATAATGAGAAAGTAAAAACTTTTCCGTTCACTTACCTATCACATAGCTGAAAATTTTTGCACTGATGACAAACCCATCGTCTTCCAGAGAGTATTGTTTCTTGGCAGAATGAGCAACAGAAGTGCAAGTGGACCATAAGGAAGTCTTCCTTCTTGGGAAAGATAGTTTGACCCAGCTAGAAAAAAAAAAGACAGAAAAAATGAGAAAGAGTTAGTAAATATGTTAAAAAGAAATGAACAAAACAAAAATAGAAGTGTTCGTTTCAGTACTTTGGGAATACTCAGCAATTGGTCATATGAAAATCTAAATTGAATCTTAATAGTAACTAAGTCCCATCCACCAGTTTTCTTGATTCTCCCAATTGAGCACAAATCCAAAGAGTAAAAGGATAATTAAAGAGACAACTGTTAAGGTGAATGTTGAGCAGTCTGATTTTCAAGTAAGGTGGATAGCCTATTTAAGGAAAAAATTGTCCTGGATTCATGCTCTTTGGACCTGGGTCAAGTAGTAAATGTTGGGTAGGGATGTGGTAGGTTCCCAGTTCAGTTCCATGGAATAGAAAAAAATAAAAAAAAAATGACCTACCAAAAATCCAATTGTACGAATCTACCCTAATTTACATCTTGATAGGACACCTCATGTCTTTTAATATTTACTATGAAGACTAGGCAAAGCAAAATCGAGAACTTTACTTTTTGCATCATTAGAATTTCTTTGACTGCAGCAACTGAGGGATTAATATGACCCATAGCTTTTAAAGTTCGCTTTGTTACCAAGTCTGTCAACTTCTGGAAGTTTCCTCCACTTTCTTGTACAATATTTCTGATCAAATCCCCTGCAGCGGTTGACCAATAGTCACCATCAAAATAGGGCAAACGAGCTGCTGTCACCTTGGTATTGCTTTTTCCAGTTGGAATGAAGAAGTGATCATATATATTAGTCAACTCCACCACAATACTCTCTTTGGCTGCTTTTGTTAGCATTGACCTATACCTGAACACATGGACACACATAGCATATCATGAATGTAGTAATCAATATTGAACAAAACACTATGGCAATGGAAATCCAGATAAACTTTTGGGGCTAATTTAACATTTTGCAGCTACCATGGGTTGGTCTATCTTTGCCCTAGAAAGGTACGTCAAATTACTAGCTAATTTGTGTGTGCGTGTCTATTGAATGGAGAGAGAGAGAGAGAGAGACGAACCATTGCCGCAGCTTATCAGTTTTTGGTGTTTTCTGAGTTTTGGGATGGCAGTATAAAATATAATCTTCTCCCTTTAAAGGGGGGCAAGACCATAAATAACATTTTGTGAAGCCCTGCTTCTTGCAATAATCAAGGTACCCTATCTGATGATGACAAAAAGAGAAACCGTGTTAGCAACTAGTCCTATCCCTAAATTGTTGCACAGATAGCTGGAAGTGGACCTAGAGAATCATAGCACAAAATGAAATAAGGATTAATATAATAAAGATTTGCGTACCATTATTTCATTATAGATAAAGGTACGAAGTGCTTCTCCACCAGAAGTTGCAATATCAGGCCTGAAGTACTTGACGGAATCAAGATATGAGATGTAAACACTCCGTTGATTTGGTTGACAACATTCTGAGCCAAACTCCTGGACATGCATTCCGAAAAGGCACACATCTACCCCTTCAATCTTCTGGAAGAGAAGAATCATCTAAAATGGAAAAGGAATAAGGCGAATCTTCAGAGCTACTTAATAATTGGAAGTAATAATAAATATGGACCAAAAAGTACAAACAAAATAAAAGTCTACTATGAGATTTTTAGTTTACCAATGATATCCTTAAGTTTGTGCTAGGATATGCTCAGCTCCCCTTGCCAGACTTTTTATATGATAAAAACATTTTATGATTGTTTTGGCCTTTCTCATCAAACAGTTTACTAAATTGAATTAAGGAGAAAATAGTCAATCATGTGTATCAAATAAAAAGTTAAAGGGATGTGAGCATAAAGCCCATCAGTTTATTTTAGAAAACTGAAAATTGAAAGGGAAAAAGAAAAAGGTTAAGGGTGCTTATGTTTTGGAGGATCAGTGATGTTTTAGGTAACTTAAGGAGGTTGTTTTAAGATATCTCAGAAGAACATTTTGTACTTTGCCCGCAAAAATTGATAAGTAAATATTTTGAGATGTGAATCTTCCGTTTTTCTCACCTTTGATCTGTAGGGGAATTCCATGGGGTAATTATGATCTTGAAAGAAATCTAAGAACTGCTTATTCACTTTTAATTGTTTGTCGATAGATGAGACCACTCTCACAACAAGATCTTCCGCTCCAGGAACCTGTTAATCAATTGGTCATTAGATATAAATTATCAAGCTGCTATGTTAGGAACACAAAAGCAATCAATTACTCATCTTGAGCTATACACCATGAATGCCAGTAGAACTACTTGATCAGAAAACAGAACAATACTGATGGACACAGAATGACAATTGCACCATAACTCTTAGAGACAAATATACATGCATATATATATATATAACACCAAATTTGAAGGGAATGTGGACAGAGAGTTTGCCAGCAAGGGTACTGGTGAAGTGAAACTTGTGATTTTCAAACTAACTATTAATTTCAGTAATTCCATAAAAGGATTAGCTATTTTCATTTTTCTCTTGTCTAAAACTTATTTTATGTTTTAAAATCAGAAAGAGTGATCAGTGAAAATTATTGGCTCACAAATACAGATGTTTTTGCATCAAAAGTAAGTGGCAATTCTAACATGCATCTTCATAGAATAATTTTTGCATCTTACCTCACCAAAGTTCTTTCCTGCAGCAATGGCTCTCTCTTTTCTCTCTTGCTCAAGACGACTAAAAAGCCTTTGCTCTATGTGGTTGCTAAGCTTTGAACTTGGCAGATCTTTTGCACCATAGAAAGCATCCTTTGGTAAGGACGTACACTGGTTGGCTTCTATGTCTTTTAAGTAGCATATGGGACAAATGTACTTGGCCTTTTCTTCCACATCCCTTTTATCATTAAAGAGAGCACATATCTGGTGTTGCCAGCCTTCACATCTATCACATTGAACCCACTGAAACACAAAAACAGATAGGGATAAGTTTTTTCATCTTTTAGAAGATTCTTTTTTTTCACAAGACAACAACCAATCCTACCGATTCTTCAGTTTCTTTGTCATTCTTTTCCTTGTCCAGATTTGCCTTGGAGATTGTAAACCCAAAGAGTGTGATATTCCCTCCACGAGACATCTTATAGCATGAAGTACAGCAACAAAGCTTTGCACCATTTTCAGCTTGGGTACAGTAATAAAGCACACCATTCTTGATACGGGTTCCACACAAGGAACAATAAATTGGTTCAGGAGCAAACAAAAGGTTATCTGCCAAGCATAACTGGCATGAATTTTCACTGGTGTATCTTGATATTTTCTTTTGTGCTACATCCTTCAAAAGCAAAGAAGAAATACAAGCATATTAATGGCCATTTATAACCACAAGAAGGTTGCAGCAAATAAAAACTACTTTTAGCATTTGGGAAAAGGATTTGGTTGGCAAAGAACAAGAGATATACTGGATTTGTAAAATGAATATAACCTAACTCAACAGCCTGATACAGAAGGTAACAATTTAACTGCATGCAATGTCAAGAGCCTGATCATCTTTGTCCAGAAGGAATTCTAATGCATGCTGCATGACCTCCCTTGATTCATTTACATGGTTAGGAAGAAAAAGCAAACAAATGTGGAAAACATCTTGAGGAATGAACAGAAAAGATCTGGTTCCAAAGAGCTGGTCAAACAACTATGCATAAAAGTGAGAAGTAAATACTCTTTGACCAACCTAAGCCATGCAAAGTAAGAAAGGATGTTCTTAGTAAATTTCAAGCTAAAATATATGTTCACTGGGAAGGACAAAAAAAAACAGATAGCAACAAAAGAGCCACATTTAGATTCTTAGGACAGGTTCAGTTTGTAGACAAGCAAAAGGTTGGAGAAACTTTGTATGAGTCAACTTGAAAAGATGTTCTAAATTGACTATTATGCTATTCTTTCAGCAGCCAGAACTAGCGAGTTGAATGCATAAAGAGGCTCTCACAATTTAATTAAACAACATCCCCTCTCATCGACATGGAAGTTCTAAAAAGAAAAATCAATTATGAGTGGCAATCTGTTAGTTATTGGCTGCTACTACTAAAAGTACATTATCTCTCTCTTTCTCACACACACATGCACACAAAATTTCAATTAAAATATAAATGCTCTTCAAACTCGATATGATGTCCGACTAAGTTTTGCAAAGATGATGTAACCATGTGTGAGACAAAGAACATCAACTGCACAACTGAGTAATCTTGTTCAACTCAAGTGCTTGGATCAGTCCTTCCATGATGTTAGTCGATCTAAAACATTGCGATCATATTTGAACTAGGAAGCAATATAAAAGTAGAATGTCATTAATTAAAGAATAAGTAGCAATTAATGTACTAACCTGCCCATTTGATCGCCTGAGACTCAATATATGTTCCTTCATTTGCTCTGCAGTGAAAAAGTCAGCTAAACAGGCACTCTCTGTCTTTCTGTCCTTTGACTTGATTGGGGTGCCATCACCATCTGTTAGGGTAAGGCAATTGTTTTCTGTTTTTGTCTCATCTTTAGCCGTTGGGAAAATACAACCACTCTCCATTTCTGGGTTGGTAGAGTCAAACTTTACTCCTTTCTCATGATCAGTTTCTGGGGTTCTCAAACCACTCTTGATATTTGGCTTCACTTGGTCTGATTCGATCGTAATCTGCATTGCCTGCTCCTCATTACTAGTAGTGGGGTCTTCAGATAGAAGAGGCACATTGGAAAAACCTGGTCCCTCATCAATATCCATGACATTGCTTCTATCCTCACTGATGGCTGTAGGTTCCATCACCTCATTTAGACTAACCATGAGATCTGGAGAACAATCACTCCCTATCATTGGCTTGGAAGGATCATACTTAAGTCCTTCCTCATGGTCAGTTTCAGGGGTTCCAAAACCACTTTGGATATTTGGTTGCGCTTGGTCTGACTTGATCTGGATCTGCATCTCCTGCTCCTCATCACCAATAGTGGGCTCTTCAGACAGAACAGGCACATTGGCAACATTTAGTCCATGAAAATCATCTGTGACATCACTTCTAATCTCACTGATACCAGGAGGTTCTATTTCCCCCTTTGAGCTAACCCAACAATATGACTTCACTTGGTCTGACTTGATCTGGATCTGCATCTTCTGCTCCTCATCACCAATAGTGGGCTCTTCAGACAGAACAGGCACATTGGCAACACTTGGTCCATGAAAATCATCCGTGACATCACTTCTAATCTCACTGATACCGATAAGTTCTATCTCCTCGTTTGAGCTAATCAAAAGATCTGGAGACTTAGTTTGTGCAGGCTTGGAAGTGACTGTTAGAGGATTAGCTGCAATATTATTCCTGATCTCACTTATCTCTGCATGGGCTTTTGTAGGGCTGGTAACTGGTTCTATGTTCACCCTCACGACTTCAGAATTAACTGATGCAGGAGATTCAGCACAATTTTGAGAGTTTGGAAGGCCTTTAGGAGGACAGCATTGATCCAATGAAGGAGCTGATCGGGGATGAGTGTGAACTTTAGGCGAAAAATGGGAAGAATGATTCATCGCCTTCAGCCGTTTTGAAGGAGGTGGACTTCCATAAAAGCAGTTAGAGTTCTTTCCCCCAGTATTTCTATCATCGAATGATAAGACACCTTGTTCGAATTTCCTTAATCCCAACTGATGTTTACCAGTAGCATCTGACCTTTGGACAGGTCTAGAAATACAACAATCCGGAAATTGACTGTTATCGAAATGTGATGATAGCGTGGAACGGCAGAGACAATCACATGTGTGGCCTTTAGATGCTGTTGAATGTGCATGATTCACTTTTCTTTTCCCTGAAGGCACTGTCAAACTCTGGTAGTCTAGACAAGAACCAAGAATCTGATGCTCATAAGATAACTGCAATGTTTTACTTAAATTTTCATGCCTAGAAGTTCCTGTTGAACTTTTCCCATTTGATTGCACCATAGAATGCTGGGGCTGCTCGAGTGCATTTTGACTTGGTATTTGGCAGCAAGATCTGGCCCTCGTGGCCATGTAAGCCCTGAGTTGTGTCTCAGAAGGTGTATCAAACTGTCTATAAGAGTGATGCAACTGCTGCTGAAATGGATGAGGCTCTAGCATGAGCTCTTGTAACATTTGTGAATCCTCTAGAGTTGAACTGGGTGCATTAAAGATCATGCCAGGAAAGCTAACAGGGGTTTTTGAAATCATCTCTGGAACCTGTCTTGGAATCTGCAAATTTGAATCCAAGGACACTGATGTTTCCCCCAATTCAGATGGAAAACCCATGGGATAAGAAGTCTGATCACTCCCCCTGAGACTTCTAAATTTCTTTTGATTGGATTCATCTGCTAAAAGGAACCATCCAATGGAAAAAACTTCGTCAGGCAAGAAAATAAGATTAAAAAGGAAGAAAGGAAAATAAAGAAATCATAAGCGATGGCAGGAAAAGGAATATAGTATCTTCATATAATGGTTTTTATTAAGAAACCAGTTCAAACTTTAAAGCAGAACCACGCATGGAACAAAAACCTATGAGGAATAATTAATCTAAGCAGATAAGACCAGCATAGGAGCAAAATTGCTAATGTTTGATTTATCCAGCTTTCAACTGTGATAAATGCTATTGATAGAAGCATCTCATTGCATGAATACCAATGCTACCTAAGTCCAGTGAATTGATATTGATGTCCAAGTTTTGTTTTACCAGATTTCATGTGATTATACTCATATCCATTCTTGGATTAGAAAAATCAACCACAATTTTTTTTATATAATCTCTTTTGTATGAAAGAGGCAAGAGACATATGAGCAGATTTCAGTTTTAGGACTGATACAGCTTTAAAAATTTTTGGACACCAAAAGTTGTTTGAGGCTGAGGAATGAGGATAATTCAGGAAGTGGAGACCAAAAAAGGGAATATAAATGTCCAAAGAGGAAGGAACTTAAGAACAATTAAGAAAAAGAAGAAATTCAAAAGGGAAGTATAGAAAGTGGATGTTGGATGGAGAAGCTTCCTTTCTGTTATTCAGTAATTCCTCACAAAATGTGATGTTAAATAGTGGTTTCATCAATCTTCTTTAAAAGGCAGAAACAATTCAAGGCTTGAGAAGTTTTGAAAATCCTCTCACCTTCATTAGAGTGAATCTGTCCATCCAGATGTTTCCTCTTCAAATGGCTTCTGACTGATAACTGAGAAATGTACTGTGAAGTGCACCCAGAAAAGCAAGGTCCATTGTCAAAAGCTCCTCTATCAGAACACCCATCTCCATTAGAATGTGTAGCAGCAACTGGAAACTGTTCGAGTCTAGGATCCATCTTTCTTGAAATTGGCCTCAGGCCGAATGATGAAACCATGTTCTTTGCATGAGGGGGATTGGCCAAATCGGCAACTCTTTTGCTATAGCCATTCAACAGTGATCCTACATGCAAAAAGTTTTCACTTCATTACATACAAAAGAAGAAATATGATGCATGAATCAAAGAAATGTACTGCCAAATTACAATAAAATTTGGAACAGCTTGGTGACCCACCTTTGAAGAAGCTAGATTGACATTTACTGTCTGGTACTGCCATGTTATAGTCAGCGTTGGCAGCAATCACCTGATCCAGAGTAACAGGTGCACCTGAATCGCGACAATCCTGAGATATGCTAGAAGTTGGCATCACAGCACAAGAGGGAGAGGTCGTTGATGTGAGATGATGAATTTGTTGTTGACTCAGGTTAACATCATTTAGTTTACGTTGGATTAAGATCTGCAACTGTTGATTCTGTTTCTCCCGGTTCACATACTCCACCTTGAAAAGAATATGAAAAAGGAAAATGAGTTGAGGAATAACAATCATATGTTAGTAACAAATCCAACTATACACCTATTAAATAACAATCCCAACTATACAACTTGACCCAACTGATCTCCTCAATGCATAGTGATTTTTTCTTCAAGAAATAGAAACCAGGATATAAAGCTATTGAATCAAGTGATAAGAAATATAATCATTAACCTAACAACTAAATCCAATAAATATCAACTTTATAAGATGCCCTCATGTTTCTATTTTAAAGCGAGAGAGACCTGAGAAAGCAAACCATTCGGAACAAAAGAATACTGGTTTCTCATTTTCCAAAATAATAACAAGAACAAACCTTTGAAGCAGCCTGTGAAAATAGTTCATTTTCCAAGCTATTTGCAAGATAAAATGCACACTGTTGCCATTCAATGCTCCTTCTCGGTTTCAAGAGAAGATAACTACAGCATAACACATCAAAAAGATTACTTGGTTAAGATTCAACAAACATTTTAAAATAATCCATTTTTATTCTTGGGGATTTGACAACTGGAAAATTTTTCGTATTCAAACTTTTGATACTCACATTCTGTTTCTCAACAACCGACGAAGTGGAGTGATGGTAGGATCCTCTCGCCAGTCAATTTGAGAATCTACATGGTTTCTCCTGGGATAATTAAGCAAACCATTCCCTCCCAGCTGAGCAGAACCCATATTCTGAATAGAACGATATCCTTTTTGCCTGAATGCTTCCGCCATGTATATTTGCATGAGTTTACTCACTGCAAGTATTGAGAACCATACAAGATTGAATGAGAACCATACATTGAGAAAGGATTTATCCATGACTCAACCATTTCATCATAACCTAATAAAAATAATGAAAATGACGAACAAGCAAAATTTTGGACCAAGAAAGAATAACAGTACATCACCACTTATATTATTGATTAGATTGTCAGATTAAGTAAAAAACTATTTTTACGTTCAAGATCATACCCGTTCAAAGTATCAGTAGGAAAAGAACATCATGAAACATATTTTGTGGCACAAACCAAGAGATAGTAAAGGTATCTGCTAATTAGCACAACAGAACTGTCTCGAACTATGTAAGTGCATGCAAGTGGACACCCGAATGGTTGTACAAAATGGATGAACCTTATTTTCTTTCTGGATTTGTGAATATCCCATCATTCTAAAACTATTTCAGAAGGAAATCTACAAGGCTCTTCAATGAGACCCCCAGAAGAAACCTACTAAGTCCAATATGGTTCATCACAACCATTTTGATGAAACCTACTCTGTATCCTTCCCCAAATTTTATACATTAATTGTATTTGTGAAATTAGACACCTACTCAGACAATGATGCAAATACCAAAAAAATTGAACAAAACACCAGTGTGGAATCAAACCTACTGTATAACACTTCCAACGACCCATTTTAAAATTTATTTTTCCCTGAATCTGTGATGCATCATCTCCACGTTCACGTCCCATTTCGCTCCTGAATATAAGCTACTTGTTTATCATTAATTCCTGAAATCCACTAAACCGAATAATTCACCCTTCTTGTTTTGCAAAGCATGTGATCAACTCAAGACATGTTTTATGAAAAAGATTAGCCATGTTTTATTTCATAACCACTTTCCCACCTTTGAGCCCTAGTTCAAGTCCTAGAGGATTAAGGTGGTTCAAGAGAAATTTCATTTCGAGGTCCCAAGACTCGCAACCAATTTTTACTGGGAAAAGTGTGTTTGATTTTCAAATAATGTTATTTTGGGTTTGAAGTTTTTAAAAATCTGGCATCAATATGACTAAGCAAAAAAGAAAAAATTAGATTTCAGTCGGTTGAGCTTTAGGACTGTTCATTATTATGGTAGTATCTCAGACTGATTAAGGGTATTACATTAAGCTTATCAAGGTAGTACCTAAAGCTTGTTAAGGTAGTGCTTAAGGTTTAATTAAGGTTGTACATAGAGCTCAACAGACTGAAAACCCTTTTTTTTTTGCTTTAACACTGTTATTGAATTTTTGAAAACTTCAAACTTGAAATGTTATTATTCGTAAATTAACAGCCAAAAACACAATTTTCCCAATTTTATTTTATTTTTATTTTTTATTATTATTTAAAAAAAAACCAACAATACACTCTCTCCAGAAAGTTTCTCATCGTACATCTTACAAACTCTCTTATTGCAACTATTTTGACGAATTCTCAACTTCCACAAACCTATTTAACCACGTTCCAAGCCATACCAGAATCAATGGCCGATAAGCAAGCTATGGAACAGCTAGAACTGAGGGAAGCCGTGGCAACTGACAGAAGGCATGGCAGCTGGCATTCCAATTTTCAAGCGGAATCCATTCTCAGAAATATGCATTAGTTTTAATTCAGAAAGGGCAGTTCCAGGATCAATAAAAATTAAACAACCCAAATTTCCAGAATACGGCCAGAATTTTATCAACAGCTATTAAGAACACAAATTCAGAAGTGAGAATTTCGATCAAATAATAATCCGCATCTTCAAAGTCATTAGAAAAAAAAAAAAAGAAAAGCAAGAAATTCAGCCCTAAATTAAAGTGCATCTCTCAAAATTAATCTTCAATCTTTTATAGCCTACAGAAGAACACTGTACAATATATAATTTACTATGCTTTACCAGAGCATTTTCCATCAATCCAAAAGCATTTATTTCCCAATTTCAAATAATCAAAACCCTAGTCAACTAGGGTTCTGATCCATCGACAGAAAAAAACGTCGAGCTTTTTGTGTACGAGTTTCGAATGTTTTGTTCGAGAGACAAAGTACGGAAAAATAGAGTTTTGTACGAAAATACCTTATTTTAAAAAAATAAAATAAAATTACTACATTCTTACAAAAAATATTTAAGTAGAACTGTCTGGCGATAGAGCCTTGGCGTTTGATTTATGCGGCCGCGGCCAAGACGGCTGACATTTGAATTTAAAAGTTTAATTGTAAATCGTTGTGAGCGGCGGCGTTGAATCGATCCCGGTGCGAAGTGGATTATAACGGCGGCATTTAATTTATCTGAAATTAAAAGCCGTCCCGGGTCATTTCTTTCTTCTTTGACAACTGGCGATTGGGGCGTAGTAGTTCTGATCGGAGATGGAAGAGGGAGAAAGAGTGGAACCTCCTCAAGCGCCCTCCTCCTTAGTTCTGCAGCGCCTCATACGTGAGAGTTCGAGTGCCAGGGTTGAGCGCAGGCTTTGAGCAGTTAACTGATTGTATGAATATCCTCGGTGATCTCATACCTTGTGGAGGAGAAGAAAGGCTCGCCATCGTCCCTTTGGAGTCATTATTCACGCCTCCCCTCTCCTTCCTCAGCCCTCTCCCTTTGGAGGGGACTCGTCTCGGCATTTTTCTTGTCTTTTTTGAGTGCTCTTCCTCCAAACCACCAGGGTACATCGTCGACGGTACTCCTCTACCTCTGTTTTGCATCCAAATTCGGTGTCATGAACTCAAAAGTAATCAAGCCATCGTCGGCGATCTGATCTTCATCCTCACGCCCCCCTCTTGGGTAACAACCAATTTTGATCGGATCACCAATTTACGAAGCGCCGGTTCGTCTTGTATTGCCGGTAATATGTGACTTGTTTAGAGCAGAGTTTCATGAAGATTGATGTCGGGCTGGCACCGACAACTTGGGCTTCTTTCGAAATGAAGGCGACTTAGACGAGTGGGAATTTGTATAAATTCGAATCGTCGTTGTGAGCGTGACGGTGGTGATTCAAATGCCCGTAGTTCGCAACGCGGCGGTCAAACTTTTAAATTGATCTTGTCGATCGGTTCTTGAAACTGCACTGCATAAATCAATCTTGGCGTTAAAATTCACGCGTTAAATTCTCTTTGGGAAATATTTTGTAAGTAACAGTAATTTTATTTTATTTTTTTTTAAATAAGGTATTTTCGTACAAAACTCTTCTGTACGGCCAGAATTTCCAGAATACGGCCAGAATTTTATCAACAGCTATTAAGAACACAAATTCAGAAGTGAGAATTTCGATCAAATAATAATCCGCATCTTCAAAGTCATTAGAAAAAAAAAAAAAGAAAAGCAAAGAGAATTAAACCCCTAAATTAAAGTGCATCTCTCAAATTAATCTTCAATCTTTTATAGCCTACAGAAGAACACTGTACAATATATAATTTACTATGCTTTACCAGAGCATTTTTCACATCAATCCCAAGGCTTGTTTATTTCCCAATTTCAAATAATCAAAACCCTAGTCCTTTAGGGTTCTGATCCATCGACGAAAAAAACGTCGAGCTTTTTGTGTACGAGTTTCGAATGTTTGTTCCGAGAGACAAAAGTACAGGAAAATAACAGAAAGGAAAGAAAAAGAAAAAGGAAATAGAAAAAGGAGACCTGTCTCTCTGTTTCTCTCTCTATCTATTCTTGATTTCACCGTACATACTTGTGGCCCACTGAGATTTCTTTCAAACTCAGTACTTTTATGATACTTTTTAGGGTTAGGGTTAAAAAAAAAAAAAATCAAATCAATAAAACAGTGATCATAAACTATTAAAATAATAGCCCTAAATGAATAAAATAATATCATCAGAAACGTTCATACAATTTTGCGTTACGTACCTTCTTGCTACAAAACGAGAAGGCCGAAGACGAAGACGAAGACGACAATCCGAATCGATCGACGGTTCCGGCAGTAACCGGTAATTGTACGTGAAGATCCCGCCGCCGGAGATTCAAGGTCGGCGGTACAGGAAATCGGAAACTCTCTCGTCGACTGTTCTTGATAAAATATGAACTAAAGAAACCTTTCTCTCCACGAATTATATAGAGTTCCCATAAATAATTTCCTACGGATATTTTAAAGTACGACACCATTTTTGGAAACAATGAGACTTGTATTTACAAACAGATTTCGAAACCCCGTTACAGCTGGACTAGGGTTTTACGATTCCGATTGAGAATGGACTTCCATGGAGAGTCCAACACACTCCCGACTCCCAAACGCCAATAGAAGCTTCTAAAAATATTTTAAAAATTTTCAAAAAAAAAAAAACATAAAATAAAATTATCTAGTAATTTTTAAGAAAAAATTTACATGGTTTTCATTATTTGATATTTTAATATATCATTTTCAAATAAAAATAATTAAATTAAAGAGAACATTAAAAATTTGTAGTAATATATTAGTAAAATCACAAATAATGTGTGAAATCACGAGATATACATGATCGAAAATAATAATTCATTTTTTAAAGTGTTAATTTTTTTTGAAAGACAAGTGTTAAATTTCAAAACGTGGAAATTCGAGGATAATTTTTTAAATAAAGTCCGCTTGAAAATACACTTTTTTTTTATTAAGTATGTTTTAAAAACAATTATTATATTTAATGTTTAATTTTAATTATTCTATATATTTGTGCAATTAGTTTTAAAAATTATTAGGTTCTCCAAAATATTTTGTTTTTGTTTATTAAGAATATACAATAAAATAAACTGAATTAATCAATGGAAGAATGTGCGGATAAAGGATAATTCGAATTTTACTATCGAACATGTAGATGAGATGATTAAGGTATTTCTTAACTTAACCAAAAGTTTCAAGTTCGAACCTTAGAAATACAGTTGTGTTTTGTTTTATTGCCCTTATAGTCCATCCCAACTCGAATAAGGATTAGTCTGGATGTAGTACGACTTAAAGGTGTCTTCCGTGTATGCATGAACTCACTTAGGACACCTTAAAACAGACAAAAAAAAAAAAAAAGATAACCCGAATTTTAAACCAACCATCATGGTGACTAACGAAATGGAGGATCTCAAAGTGAAGACAATAAGTAAGATGCTCCTGCCATATACAACCACAGTTGATAAATTGATATGAAACTTTACAAAAGATGGAAGATATTCAGTGAAGTCCGACTATATAGTGGCTTGCAAACTCAATCAATTGGATTTACGAGGAGAATTGAGGGAAGGTTAGCAAAAAATTTGGCAGCTGTATGTACCCCCTAAGGTTAAGGTGTTTATTTGGAGATCGTGCTATGATAATCTCCCTACAAGGCTTAACCTTTTCCTGAGTTAAAGTCTGATTAAGAGTAGAACAGTGCAGCTAGAAATTGTGTAGATATTTATCAGACACGTAAATAAATCTTTGTTCTAAATAATCAAATCTAAGTAAATAAACTCTAAAGTGTCAAAATAATACAAAAATAAATCTACAAATATGGATATATCATGTTCTATAATGTAATATAATTTAACATTTCCGCCAGACTCGCGATCTGTTGCTATAAGCATCAAGAGTTTGCAAATTAGGAAACAAAACTGGAAAATAGAATACCAATTGATATCAGATTGCAGACAAAGCAACAATTTTAAAGAAAGAACCTGGCCCAGCGTAGAAACAAATCACGAGATAGTCGATGCGATCGCGTCTGATGCTAGCGCAATACTAATCTCACCACGTAACGTGTAGGTGATGCCATCACGATGCGATACTTAATGCCAATACCAATATCGATACAAATGTCGATGTCGATGTCGATGCTGATACCAATGTCAATACTAATATCAATGCCGATGCCAATACCAATGCCAAAGTCACTCTCAAATTCCAACTCAAATACCAATGTAGAGTTCCACACATCAAAGCGACCAATCCCATAAGCCACACCAAAGAGACCAATGTCAATGCCAAATTCAAATTCCAACCCAAGACCCTAAATTCCAACCAAATACCAATGCCCAATTCAAATTCCAACCTAGAACTTAAATTCCACATCCCACACAACAACACCTTAAAGCCACCTCAAAGCAACCAAAGCCAACACCAATGCCAATGCCGATGCCAAAACCAAAGTCAGATTCCAACTCAAAACCTTAAATTTTACCCCCCACGTAGCAACAAATCTCAAAGCCACCTAAAAATTCACTTATCCCATCTCTCTATCCTCTAATTCCCAATCCATTGAAATTTGCTAAGAAAGTTGTAGATGTATCTACCACTAATTAAAAGCTCGGCAAAAACCAACAAGCCCTCTACAATAATTATCAACCAAACCAAATTCATTAAACCCTCAAATCAAACCATTCTACAATAGTAAAGAATCGTCAGAACCGATTTGTCAAATCCAACGACCACCGAAATTGAACTAAGATTCTAAAACTAGAAACTCACCAAACTGAAAACCCCTCAATTGAACGAGACTCAAGATGTTCCAAAACCCGGAGAGAATAATTTATGAGGCTCTGTGCCGAACCTTAGGTAAAGGCATGGTTGTAGGGAGCACTACCCCCTACAACCCCCAACCAAATTAGATTAAATTTATTCCCTTGAAACTTCGCTCTAATACCATGTTAAAATTAGGAAACCCAATTCATAACAAGAGAAAACTGAAATTTTTATTAGAATGAACAATCCATATCAAAGGTTTTTATATAGACTTACTAGAAGAATCCTAATAAGATACAAACTTTAAAGTGCTAAGAATAAGAAACCTACCAAAATAGAAAAAGATGTATGAGTTGTGTGTTGTGTTATAGTCACAATGGGTTCCTAGGGTGCCTTGCAACAAAGATGTATAGGGTAATGTTAGGAAAAGAAGCAGAAGTGTTAAAGCCAAGAATAGAGGTTAGAAACACTAAGACAAGAGCAAGAAATGGGAGCAGAACATGCAAATGAAGATGGTTGACAATGTGTCTGGGACCGATGGTGTACTTGTAAAACGAGCAGCAATTTGGAGAAAACAAACTCAATTGAGGCGTATGTAAAACACTATCCTTAGGAATTTGATTCCCAACGATACAATAGTTCTTTAAAGTCTAGGACGAACTCTGGAGCATGAACAACAGAGATGAAGATTGATATTCCAAGTTGCAAAAGAAAGGTGGAGGAAAGGATGTTCTGTAACATCAGGACCCTTTTGTATTTATTGGCAATTTCAAACGTATGACCATTGGCAATTAAGAATAAGAATTAATTCGAAACATTATGAATTAAATGCAAACTTAATTATAAGAATTAATGCGAAATTTTATGAATTAAATGCAAACTTAATTGTTAGAATTTGAATTCAAATTAAACCTGTTGTGAATTTATTGCAATTTTATGACTTAACCATATGTGTCCTGTGTTTATTCATGTGTAGGAGAGGGGGGGTTTGGCAAATCCATTGATTTTCACTCGAAACCGGCTTTCTACCATTTCAGGCGCACAAGACCTTCAAGACATGTACAAAACCCATACAATCAGGTTTTAGTATATAAAACTCAATAAATAATCTTGTCTTTATTCCATGTGGGACAACACCTTTTGTTTTGAAAAACTATTGTTTACAACAATCCCCCACATTTTTCAAAAGAAGGTTGTATTAAAAATCTTTTTATTTAAAATACTTTGTTTGGAATATGGAATTGAGAAGGTGTTAATGCCTTAAGTTTGGTGTTCAATGAACTATAAACCAAACATAGATGAATAAGATTTAATTTACAAAGTATCAGTGAAGCTTATAGCTTCTATGAACTAGAGTCCTCTTGATTGTAAATTAGGGACCTTATCATCAATACCACACATCATGATTCTTGTTATTCAACGCCATCAGGCGTTAATTAGGCCATGAGCTGCCTGGATTATTCATATGCTCTAGAAATTTGTCATACCACTTCATGGAGCCATCACCACACTTATATAGCAGGATTTCCACTGGCACACATCAGATGAGTATAACCACTCACATAGTGATATGAAATCATTAAGAATATTACTCATCCTCTCAAATTATGCATTCTAGCATCATAACTACAACTCCCCATCCCCTAGCCGAGGTTGAAGAGGTGACGTCACATGAAATTGGGACTTCTCAACCTGATTTTCTGACATTGGTGAGCCCATTTCAAATCATAACATCATAGTAACAATAAAACTGTAAAACTACCACCGTAGTCGTGTTTAGATTGTCCTGTACATATATGTCTAAGTCCATCTACTTGTATTTATACAAGTTATACTATCTCCAAAATATTACATTTAGATTTCAAAAACAGAGTAAAAAACCTATATAAGGTGGACTCCTAATGTTGTGTTTGCTTTAGCGAATGCGGGATGTCTCTAACGATCTCTTCAATACCTACACGAATGAAACACCCGTGCTAAGCTTATAACTTAGTGGGAAAACATATAACATATATCACCACTTGTGGTGGTCCTCAATCATAGTATACATGTAAAATAATTCACATATCATAATATTCATATCTCCCGTAAGAGTACACAACAAAGATTTTAGGATAGAAGGTACTCGTAGGTACACTACAGAACATAACTGAATTTTGCCTTAACATCAAAGCTGGTTACTTTTATTTTCTTATATTTCGTTGTTCAGATACTTATCATATAAATGTTTGACTGTATAGCCTTGTAATAATGAATGAGAGGGACATAGCATAATAGGTACCCAAAGGTACGATACAGTAATGAACAAAGGTGCTGAAGCACAAACAGAACGTGTCTACACCACATAACAGAAGCGCCGTAGCACTATGCAGGAATGTTGTAACATTGAACAGAGTGTCGAAGCACTAATCAGAGGTGCCTATTCATTCACTATTGGGTCTTAGGCATGCATACAATTATATGTATTACTGAACATGTTCTATTGTTCTTAATCACATTCTTGTATTTATATAACGCAAGCAGCTGGCAAAAGAAAACAAAGTCTACCTGTAATGTGTTCACGAGGCGGCGTGTATGGAGCATTTTATTAATCGTCTTAACAACATTTACGTTATACTTTTGGTCACTTCTTAAGATTGTACTTTCCTCATTCATATTCACTTGTCGATATTACGTACATTTTGTTTAATACTTTATAACATATGGCTTATGTACATGTACATACCCTTTCATTCACTTGTTAGGATCGTCAATTAATCCAATTTCATGCCTATAGTTCACCTTAATCGGAGTCCTAACAAAGGAGTGACAATTTCTAGAATTAACAGAAGGTCGGAAACAATAACAAAACAATGGAGAGAAAAAAGCCAAAGTCGTTTCTTTTCCCACAAGAACTGGATGCCCTAATACCCTAAAGCCAAAATGAGAAATCTTATCTTCTAAGAGGACAATTTTTTCTCTTAATGCCATTTAGCTCAAATTTCTCCTTTTAGCTATTTAGTCCTTCCTCTCATCTCAATTTGCAACTCAACTTAATAATATTCCACAACAACATATAATCTTCTTATCTTATGTCCTTTGAGTCTTGAATTTGACATTTTACTAATTTACCATTTTTCACACTTAGCATTTAAATTTCCAAAAAATACAAATTTAACTTATATTATACCTTAAACATGTCATAAAACTATTAGGGTATAATTCGGGGTGTTACAACAACCACACCAGAGGAATGGACAATTTTGTTGGTGCTAGCAGGATAAGTGACTTGTTATTACCCATATAAACCTTCTTCATGGGATCTCCAATAATAAAGGTTGGGTTCCTATCACTGCTAATTTCATCTTGGCTGAAGTCCCATTTCACTCGATGTTTCCAAAATTAATTTTCTTCCCAAAGGTTTAGTCAAAGGATCGGCCAAATTTACTTATGACTTTACATAGTCAATGGAAATAATTCCATATTTCAACAGCTGTTTCACGACCTCATGTCTTAGATGACTGTGTCTGTTTTTCTCATTGAATGCTTTATTCTTTGTGATCAATATTGCTACTTGGAAATCACAATGGCTGACACCAGCTGTCGCTGCATTCCAAAGGAATTTTATGATGTAGTTCCTTAACCACTCGCCACCCGCAGATTCAAGAGCTATAAACTTGGACTCCATGGTAGAAGTAGCAATGCGAGTTTGTATAGATGATTTCCAAGCAAGAGCACCACCTCCCAAAGTAAAGACATAACTACTTGTGGATTTTATCTCATCTGAATCAGAGATCCAGTTAGCATCACTGTATCCTTTCAACACAAGGAAATCCATTATATAGGATACCATAGTTCATGGTACCCTTTAAGTATTGGATTAGTCTAGCTAATGCACTCTAGTGATCATTATTAGGATTATGTGTATATCTACTTAATCTAAACACTGCATATGTTATGTCTGGTCTATAAAAGTTCATCAAATGCATCAGAATTCCAACAATCTGTACATACTCAACTTGACCCACAGGATCACCTTGATTTTTCATTAAATAGGTGTTAGCATCATAAGGGGTGCTCACAGGTTTGGCATCGAAATATCCGAACCTCTTGAGTATTTTCTCAACATAATGTTCTTGTGATAACATTATACTATTACCCATCCTTGTGATCTTCACACCCAAAATTACCTTAGCTTTACCCATATCTTTCATGACCTTCAGGTTGTAACATATAAATTTCTTCCTCCAAATCTCCATTTAAAAAAATTGTTTTAGCATTTATTTGATGGATAAAAAGTCTATGAATAGAAGCCAAAGCAATCAAAATAAGAATAAAAGAAATCCTAGTAACAATAGCAACTGTATCAAAATAGTCAACATTTTGTTTTGCGGAAAACCTTCAAGTTACTAACCTAGCTTTATATTTTTCAATAGAACCATCTGCAAATATTTTCTCTCGAAAAACCACTTGTAACTAATAGGTTTTGCTCCTGAAGGTAAATCGACTAACTCCCATGTTTGATTCTTTAAAATCGAGCCAAACTCAATTTTAATGGCTTCTTTCCAAAGTAATGCATCAGAGGAAGAACTCGCTTCAAAATAGGAGGACGATTCCTTTTCAATTAAGTAAGTATAAAAATCATCTCCAAAGGAAACCTTTTTTCTTTGTCTCTTACTTCTTCTCAACTCTTCATAAGAGCTTTCCATATCATCCACAGTAGTGGGCACATACTCATTATATGAGTTTTCTATATCATCCACAATTGTGGGTGTATGAGAAATTTTTTCAGAAAGTGGAAAAACGTGTTCAAAAATTCGACATTTTTTGTCTCAATAATAGTGTTGCATTCTAGAACATCACTTTGCAAAACTAGAAATCTATAAGCTGCACTATTACTAGCATACCCAATAAACATGCAATCAAAAGTCTTTGATCCTATTTTCCTCTTTTTAGGATTAGGTAACATAACCTTGGCAAGACACCCCCATACTTTCAAATATTTAAGGTTAGGTGCATGACCTTTCCATAACTCATAGGGTGTCTTACTAGTTTTCTTGTATGAAATTCTATTTTGTAGATGACATGCAAACAATATGGCTTCACCCCATAGATTATTAGGTGTTGAAGTACTAATAAGTATAGAATTCATCATCTCTTTAAGAGTCCTATTCTTTCTTTCAGCAACTCTATTTGACTTAGGTGAATAAGGAGGAGTTACTTCATGAATGATTCCTTCATTTTCACAATAATCATTTAAAGGGGTGTATTCACCCCCTCTATCAGATCTAATCCTTTTGATTTTCCTATCAAGTTTATTTTTTACTTCAGTTTTATAGCTTAAGAACATATTAAATGCTTCATCTTTATTTCTAAGCAAGTAAACTCTAGTGAACCTAGAATAATCATTAATGAAGGTCACATAGAATTTATTTCCTCCTCTAGTTATAGTTTGTTTTAAATCTCCCAGATCGGAATGAATAAGTTCTAACAGTTTTGTTTCTCTAGTCACTGAGCCACATGACTTTCTAGTTAGCTTAGAAGTGGCACATATTTGACACTTACTTAATCCTGAATAATCAATATTATTGATAAGGCTTAGAGTTTGCATTTTCTCTTAATATATCCACTACTCACAAGTCCTAATCTAGCATGCCATATATCATAGGAATCAACCAAGTAAGCAGAAAAAAAAGCATTTCCATTTATAACTTTAGAGATACTGAGTACAAAGAGCCCCTGATTACAAAACCCTTTTCCCATAAAGATATTATTTTTTGTCATTACAATCCTGTCAGATTTAAATGGCACTTTAACTGCACATTTCCCAATAGAGCAACTGAAACTAAATTTGTTATAATATTGGGAACATGCAGCACATTATTCAAAGCCAGAGTCTTTCCCGAAGTAAGCTTCGGCATGACTTTGCCTTTTTCGAGGACTCAGCGCAGAGAGTCACCAAGGTAGACAACCTTTCGTCATCCCCACGGAGTATAGGAGGTAAAAGCATCTCACAGACTAGAGTCTACCACCCACCTCTTCGAATCGTCACTATATTAGTCAGGAGACAATAGCAACTATCATGTCATCTCCTTCAACCAAGTTGGTTTTAGGTGGATTTACTGCTTCGCTTTTTACTCTTCGACTGCGTATGATGGCCCTGCTGCCACAAAACATAACAAGTGCCTTTCTTTTTTAAAGTCCGGGTTAGGGAAATTCAAGGTTTGTTATCGAGTTTGAGCTTTATGTTTGTACCTTTTTGGGTCGATTTGGACCAAGTTTGCCTTAGTGGTCATATGTTTTGCTTTGGTTATCTTTTGTTATTTGCGGTTTGTATCTTGTATGATGATGTGAGTGATTGATTGGGATGTGTGGACAACTCGTCTATTTCAGGTTTTAATCTGTCGTCAGAGTCACTCCACGAGTCAGGTAGTTTTTCTATCAATAGTCTTGCTACAAACTTTTCTTGTAGTTCTATTTTTGTAGCCCTTAGTTCCTCCAGCAATTTGTGGTACTCATTGATTTGGAGTTTTATGTTCTTGTTGTCTACAATCTCCTATTTGCAATAGTTTCCTACAACAAAATTTTGCTTACCGACATCCTCAGCAGTGTATTTTCTAAGCATTGATTCCCATATAACCTTTGCTTCTTTATAAGCACAATAGACATTAAATACCCTGCTAGGACAAAGTGGTTGTGGTGGTAATACCAACAAACCTTGTCCGCGGTGTCCATGCCTCAAAGTCAGGTGCTTGCTTTCAAGTGGGACAACAACCATGCCACTCCATGTATATCGAGAGTGGAATAGATCCGTTCCCACAAATAAGGCTTGGAAATTCAAAAAAGCCGTAGAACCCCAATTCTGAGATAACCGATAGCAGGAAGAATAGGAATCGGGTGGTGTATTAGTAGTGGTCGACTACCACCACTGAGGAGAGTCAGAAGGAAGGAGTCGTAGTTCCGACAAGAGGGAGGTGGATCAGAGGCATTGGTTTCTATAATCAAATTCCTAAGATTGTTAAATCGGTAGCTCAAGTAGGAGGTCGAAATGCACGAAGACAAGAGCAAAGAAATGGGAGCGTAGTAAATAGGAAGCTAAGATGGTCGACTATTGTGTTTGGGATTGATGGTGTACTTGTAAAACGAGCAGTAATTTGGAGAAAATAAACTCAACTGAGGCGTGTGTAAAGCATTGTCCTTAGGAATTTGAGTCCCTAGGATACAACAGTTCTTCAGAGTCTAGGACGAACTCTGGAGCAAGAACAACAAAGATGAAGATTGATATTCCAAGTTTCAAAAGAAAGGTGGAGGAAAAGATGTTCTGTAACATCAGGACCCGTTTGTATTTATAGGCAAAAACATGTTTGAATTTCAAACATATGACGGTGGCCATTAAGAATAAGAATTAATTCGAAATGTTACGAATTAAATTTCGAATTAAATGCAAACTTAATTGTAAGAATTAATACGAAATGTTACAAATTAAATGCAAGCTTAATGGCTAGAATTTGAATTCAAAATAAACCCATTGTGAATTTACTGTGATTTTAAGGATTTCCCTCGTGAGTCTGTGAAGAACTCTGGAGCAAGAACAACAAAGATGAAGATTGATATTCCAAGTTTCAGAAGAAAGGTGGAGGAAAAGATGTTCTGTAATATCAAGACCTGTAAGACCTGAGAAAATTCCAATTTTCGGAAAAAGGGTAAAATCGTAATTTCGGTAAAAATCCAAAATTTATTCTCTAGATCTCGGATGATGAAACGGATTTCACCGTTGGAATCGTCTCGCGAATCTAGCTAACACGTCTAATTTGTCAATTCAGACAAGCTGGATTTGCACGCTTCGGTACATACAGATCGCGTCGTAAAACGATAATTTATGTAACAAAAGTCATCTATAATATGTACACATGTTACACATGTTGCATGGTTAGAGAGATGATGGAAATGGACGGCCGAGATAGTGCCAAGTGTCAAAACTGGGGAAAGAAGGGACATAGATGTCATTAATGGAAAGTTTAAATGATAATAGGACAAATGTCCAAATAGTGCCGTCTCCTACAACTTAAAATTGGGAACCAAAAACGTGGGAGAGGGGAAAAAGATGCAGTGGGTTGCTGGAATAGAGTTTTAGAGTGAGAGAGAGAGACTTCTCTCTAGATTTCTAGAAGATCGGACCGTCGGAATTTGTCGAGACGAGAAGGAAAGCTGTTCTACGCTGCGAAGGCAACGCGTGAGCACCGGTTTTGAGAAGTTTCAACAAACTCCGTGAGGTAGGGGTTTCATCCTACTTGAGTTTTACACTTTGTTTAAGTGTATTCATGATGTTTGAGTTGATTGAGGCCGTGAGTGGCTGTTTGATCGGTCCCAAAGCTTAGGACCGAATTGTTAGAATTTTTGAAACCCATATGTGTCGTCCGTGACTGTGCATGGGCTGTTTGGGTTGTAAATTTTATAAATTGTTAAACAATTTGTGTTGTGATATGTATGAGGCTCCAAATGATTATAAATCTCTAAGCCACAAGGTGAAACTGATATTTGGTGACGAATGTGAACAATGACCTCGGCGCTTTCACTGCTCACGCAATATGATACCGAAAAATACATTTCTTGTAAAATGTGTTCGGGTCGAGTAATTCAAGTTGAATTGCTTGTGTTTGATAATTAGCCCAAGGAGCTTTAATTTTTTGTGTAATATTAGATTGTGAAATTGCATAACATGTTTGTGGATTAAATTATGTAAATGTATATCATGTTATATATATTTGCATGTTATATGAATTATACTGGAATTGGCATCATGCATTCCATTTGCACTGGGGCACCCTAGAACAATAGGAGTGAGTGCAATGAGGTGGATACCTGAGAGAAGTGTTTCGGAGGGTTGACTAATAATAATAATTATCAAAGTGTGTCTATTACAATTATCGGAGGGTAGTCCATATAAAATATCAATCGTCGGAGTCGGCCCAATTGATATACATCGGAGGGTTGTCCACTAAATAGAATATCATAGTCGGTCCACTACTTAGAATTGATATACATCGGAGGGTTGTCCACTAAATAGACTAATCTGAAATCTACCAATACTTATACTCCGAGGGTCAGTTCACAATTAAAAACAACACCTTTGTTTTGGAAAATAATGTTTCTCATACGTGGTTTCATAGTGTGGAGGGAGTCGGTGAGGACTCCTGGCATGAGTTGATTACGTAGACATTCAAGCAGGGATCACGTGATTTACTTGAATGTATGTTTTCATGGTATCAGATACGCATCTTGCGAGAAAGAAATCCATTTGTGCGATTCCACCATCGCGATAAATTTCACCTCTGCCGAGGGAACATTTTTCAGTACTGTGGGGTGCTCGAAGACTACTCTTCTTAGAGACCGATGAAGAAAGCCAAGAAGTTTTGGTATTATGATGCATGACATGTATTAGAATTTTAGAATTTTAATATATGTTTGTATAGAGTATTTTTCCTAACTCTCAAAACTATTGTATATAATGTGGGATATATCACTGAGTTGGATGATAGGCCCAAGGGCCATTATTTACTCTCATTGACCCTATGTGGTCGTTGGATGTGCTGGGACAGTTATGTACTAAGGGTAGAGCTCCCGCACAAAGGAGACTCCTCGCTTCGATTTTTGTGAGAGATGTCGTCACCCGACACTACGAGTGTTTCCGCGGTCGACGGTAGTCAACTAATTCCCTGGATTTGGGACGCCGTCATTACTTGGTATCGTAGCTTAGGTATACGAATACCTAGGGAGCCTTCCTGTTTAGTATCCATCACCACTTAGGTGGTTTGATGTAGAGTATGGGTATAAGGAAAACCTAGAGATCAGGCTCAGCTTAGGCCATAAGCCGTGTAAGAACATCACCACTGGGTGTGGTTCGATGTTAGGTTTAGTGCATGAGATTACCAGAAGGCACCAACAAAACTTAACACCGTGATGTGTGTTTTGTGTGTGAATTGATGAATTGTTGTGTGATGGTGTGTATGCCATGTTGTATGTATGTTGATGGCTCAGGTGTTAGTGATTAGCACAAGGATTAGTCAGATTGTTCAGGTGCTTAGGCAAATAGCACATGTGTGTTGGAAAACAAATTTTGAGTTTATAAAGGTGTAAACTGAACAAAGGAAATAAAAGAAATAAATTTTTAGAAATTTATTTGGTTTATTGGATAATGAAATAAAATTTTAATAAATTCTATTTGGTTAGTGTTAGATCAGGAGGTTTTGATAAAATTTTTTGACAACATGATCCAGAATTAAAAGAAAAAAAAAATGTGAAGAAAATAATTTTCTAAGGTTTTACAAGTTGTAAAATTGAAGAAAATTGAATAAAATAAATTTTTACAAATTTATTTGAATATTTTGGAAAATAAGAAAAAAAAAAGTATATATGAATTTTTATTATTTCCAAGAGTCGGAAACAGAAGTTTTTTTTTTTTTTTTTTTTTTTTTTTTTTTTTTTTTTTTTTTTTTAAAAGCGCAAACGAAAAAAAAAAAAATGCCAGAAATGAATCGGGGGCTGGTCGCCCATCTGGCTTAAAGCCGGGTCACGATACAGTTATTGTATCGTGACACCAAAAGCTGGTTTAGCTAAGGTTAGGCAAGGCATTGTATTGTAAGAGGAGGTAGGCTTGGCTGGGAGTTGTATTGCAATACAGCAGATTGTATTGTAAGGGTGTGTGGTTGGTTGGGAAGAAAATTGTATCAGAATACAAGATATCAGATACGACCGAGGCGCTTAGGATTGAGGATCAGATCGCAATACGCTTAGTGTATTTGCGGGCGTATGGCCGCTACCGGCGTCTTGCGACATCGCCAAACAGCCACGACATGGCACCGGGCAGGGCGCAGCGGAGCACGGCGCCGGCGCAGCGCCGTGTTTCGTGCGCTGGTGTGGTTGCTGGGCTACCAGCCGTGCACTCGTGCACTCACTGCTGGACCCGCTGACTCAAGATCGCTCTCGAGTAGTTCTGACACCGCTCATGAACCCTGCCATGAACACCGGCTCATCGCAAAATTTTTTCGAAATTTTTTTTTAATTAAAATAAAATAAAATAAAATAAAATCGAACAAAATGAGACAAAATTTTGAAAACAATGAAATTTTCGAAAATAAATTTTTGTTGATAAATATGATTTAATATATTGATAAATGATCTCGCATTGCTGCGTGAATGCATGGATTTTGAAAAAATAATATTAATCGATTCTCGTGTGAATAAGGTTCGGGGCTTATGCTTTAGATATCAGATTGTATTAATCGCTATTTGAAATTGTGTGACGGGTTAGTGCAGACGAGGGACGAAGGGCGCTCCACAGGTACCGGGTCAAGCACCACCAAGATTTGATAAAATGTGCCTTTGTCGAGGCCGCAGGGTATCGCGCTACGCATCGCACAAAGCAGCGTAGCAGGTCGTGGAAGTCCTAGTAACTCTCCGTGAGGTTTGGACGCATCATCCTCCGATATCACAAGGGAGGAGACCCGACATGGTAAGTGCACCATTGGTTCATACAGATCGAGAAGGTGTTAGAGGCTATAGAGATTACCTCTAACACTACCAGGATTAGACTAGCTGTGTTCCAGCTAGAGAGTGAGGCCAAAATATGGTGGAAAAAGGGCAAGGACCTCTAGAGACCTTAGAGGAGCCTTTGTATGTGAGTTCTCCCCTAGTGGATTAGTGCTTGGTAGAATATATGATATGTCACAAGTTACAGAAGCTGGGATCCTGTGTGGACTCTACCCACGTGGACTCGAGGATCGTTTGACATGTCGTAGTTCGACGTCATCCTAGTGGATGGATCACGACAATTACGTATCGCTATCGATCAGGAGCGCAGGGAGGTTGCCCGCCATACGCAGACTCGCATCGCAAGTGGTACTGTGGGGACAAAGATTTACACTCGCCCCGCACAAAGATATCGGTACCCGCGCTGAGCCGCGAGCAAGTAGTGGGTCAAGCAATGAGCCTTACCCTGTGAGGACGCAGGAGAGACCCACTTAGATCTTACCTCGAGTAATTTGCGTATATGTGGATGTTTTCCGTATGAGCTACTCCGACTACCTACGTAGGGTCGTATTTCGTATCGAAGTTACATCCTCGGTACTTCACCCATCTCTATGACTGAAAGACAGTTGGCACCAAATGAAGCTACAGCGTGAACTCGCAGTCCAGCTACAGGAGCTATGGACAAGGGGTTCATCGCACGAGCACTTCACCATGGGGCGCTCCACCATTATAAGAAGGCGCAAGACCCTTCGACCGTGCATTGATTATAGAAAAACAAGGTTACGAACAAGAATCTGCATCTAATATCGAGCGACTGATGGATTTATTTGATCGGGCTGAGAGGAGCGCGAGTCTACCTCCAAGATAGACCTTCGTGATCGGGTTACCATTAGCCGAGGGTTGTGAGACAGATATCCCTAAGACAACGTTTAGGACGCCAGCATGGCACTTTGAGCTTACTTCCGTGATGCCCTTTCGATCGACGAATGCGCCTACGTTCATGGATCTCATGCATAAAGGTATTCAACCCGGCCCAGATCGCTTTGTCGAAGTCTTCGTGGATGAGCATTTTCGATCTACTCCCGCCGAGCTGGGAGCATGAGTATCACTCGAGGATCAGGTTGGCGCTGCTGAGACCATCACCAGACGCCGGCCCGCAAGTGCGTAGTTTTGGCTTTCATCGAGGTGAGAGATTTCGGGACACGTGGTGTCGCATCAGCGTGTCGCAACCGAGAAGGTCGGGAGGCCGTGATGAGTTGGGCAAGTGAGACCGAATGTCAATCTTCGAGATAATGTAGCTCGGGATCGGGCCGGGTATTATGAGATTCGAGAATGGGATGAAGTTGTCCATTCGCGTGATCGTAGTGACTTCTCGCCTTACGGACATGGACCCATGGTCGGGACGGCCCCTGACCATAGAGAGAGAGATCGAGGATGCCTGAGCACTCGGATGCAGTGTTGGTAGCAAGAGGGAGGATCAGCCTTCTTCTAGTTCTACTTCGCTTCATGGAGTTTCGGGCATCGTACGTGATCGGGTACGCAGACCGGATCGCCCCGTGAGTACAAGCGATCCAGGACTGGGACGGAAGGGCACTCTCTAGTTAATGGGAGCAAGAGAGTGGAGCACAGCTCATTCCTCCACACCCCAAGACGTCAAAGGAACCAGCCGCTGGTGCTATACAAGCACTTCCAAGAAGACTGGAGCAGCTATAGGGGCCAGAGAGAGGTGGGTCAAGGTCGTGGATCTGATCGTAGTTGCGCAGCCAGAAGGCATGACCTTGTGGTGGTAGATATTATCAAGGTCAGTCATGTCATGCCTGGAATTCGAGGAGTCGATAATGCCATCGGTGTCGCATCGACTCCAAATTCTCGTTGTCATACCCGACACCTAATTGATTTGCACTTAGGAGGTTACAAGCATTTATAGGTTTGAAAGAATAGAAGTTCTTCCCCTAGGATGTGGTGAGAGCTGCACCCCACAGCTCCGGATTATGAGTGAGAGATCTCTCGAGATTCGTCTATGGTGGACCTCAAGATCTGCACATGTCACAAAGATGCATTATCATGTTTCAGGTATCTGAATATCGAAGGCTTAGCCTGGGTGCATGCAATGATACGGCCATTCACCACTCTTAGTGAGTGTGGGTCGAGTTTGTTCTGGGACTCATCTAATGAAGACTACAATGGTCTGAAAGAAATGAAGAGTACTGTAGCAGGTCGGGCAAAGCAAAAAGTGGCCGCATCCCCTGGGCGAGAATCCTGCAGTGGTGTAAGAGACCCGAGACATCCCTAAATTTCATGGAATGTAAAAGGCTCTATGTGCCTAAGAGTTAGCACTGAGATGAAAACACACTGGCCAAAGTTATCACGTAGACATAGAGTCGGGAGTGATGAGCTCCAGAGCATTCGATTCGATACTCCCGGCAATCGTGACAAAAGTTGTCGAAACAAGCAAGTGGCTCAAGATACGGATGTCAAGGCATGATAATGGACTAGGCTGACTGGCCCATTGGATTGTCGCCGGACAGACCTTGAGAAGGTCGGCTACACATAAAGTGCAAGGCCTGCCACGCCAGGTGATTATATATAGGTGTTAGAGACACGCCATGCAGTACACGTCCCGGGGTCAAGGCGAAGTAGAGGAAAGCAATTGCCCTTCAGGGAATACTTACAACGAAGTTATCAGCGCATACAGACGGCACCATATGAGGCATTGTACGGGAGGCCAAAGTAGATCACTATGTTGGACCGAGGTGGAGAGAGCTCCATCACCGGTTCGATACGACAGACACCTCCAAAAAAGGCAGCTTGATACGCGACAACGCCTTTTCACGCCGTGAATCGACAGAAGGAGTCATGCTGAGGCGCCGACGCCGAATTCTTTAGAGTTCGAGCTGGGATCACGTCTTCTCAAGGCGATGCCTAAGAGAGGAGTGGTCGTTCTAGTTTTATGGGGTTATCACCGAGGTTCATCGGGCCTTTCGAGATACTTCGAGAGGTAGCACTGCCATGTACGGGCCAAGTACGCCCCAGCATGTCAGGTGTCCATAATGAGGCATTTCACGCCCCAACGCCCGTATATACCCGCATCCAAATTTAAGTGGTGGATCGGGACAGAGTGAGGTTGACACCACGGGACCTTCGGGAGGAGGGACCAAGATGCATTTTGGATACCGTGATCGTGCTTTGTGACGCAAGACCGTGAGGCTAGTGAGGGAAAAAGCAGGGCTGCACTCATGGATGGAGGAGTCAACGGGAGCGCGAGGACACGATGCGCCACCTATCCCTTCTTGTTTAGGATGAAGGCACGTGCTCTTAAGATTTAAATGACGAGTTTACATGCATGGTAGCGCGCACATTACATATGTATGCGAGTGATCAGGATCGTCCGCACTCGGGATGAAATTCCTTTAAGGAGGGAGAATGTAAGACCTCGAGAAAATTCCAATTTCGAAAAATGGTAAAATCGTGAATTTAAAATCCAAAATTTATTCTCTAGATCTCACGGCCAAAACCGACATCGCCGAATCGCTCATGACCACTTTGTTGGTCGACTTCGCCGAATTCCGGCATACGTGGATTCGTGACGCCGAGGCATAGCGTATTTGCGCGGTAAACGATAATCGACGCGACAAAGTCACCTATAACACGTGCACGCTATTACCACGCTGTAATTCGCTGTATAGACGTATTAAAACTGACTACCGAGATAGCGCCAAGTGTCAAACTGGAGTTATGACATGTATGTCATTAATGGAAAGTTTAAATGATAATAGGACAAAAGTCGAAATAGTGCCGTCTCCTACAACTTAAAATTGGGAACCAAAAACGTGGGAGAGGGAAAAGATGTTGGTTGGTCGGAATGTGAGTCAGAGTGAGTAGGCAGACTTCTCTAGATTTCTAGAAGATCTACCGCCTGAATTGTCGGCACGGTAATGAGTTCTGCTCTACCGCGAAGGCAACGCCGTGAGCACCGGGGCTGAGGGAGTTTCAAATAAACTCAGTGAGGTAGGGGTTTCATCCTACTTGAGCTTTACACCTTGTTTAAGTGTATTCATGATGTTTGAGTCGATCGAGGCCGTGAGGATCGCTTCGACGATCCTAAAGCTCGTGACGATCATAATTTTTGAAACTCATATGTGTCAGTCTCGTGACTGCATGAGCCGTTTGGGTTGTAAATTGTATAAATTGTGAAACAATTCTGTATTGTGATGTGTATGAGGCCTGAAATTATTCTCAGATAAAATCTGGCTTCACAAGGTGAAACCGATATCGGGTATTTGAATGGAACAGCTGGACTCGAGGGTTCGACTGTGCACGTGAATAGTGATTACCAAAATACATTTTTGTGTGAAAATGTATTTGGTCGAGTAATTCAGTTGAATCACAGGCTTGATAATTCGCCCAAGTGAGCTAATTTTCGTGCAATGATCGTACAAAATTGCATACCATGTTTGTGGATTAAATTTGCAAACGCTATCATGTTATATATATTCGCATGTAGCAGGCGGTCTATACCGAATTGGCATCATGCATTCCATTTGCACCGGGGCACCCTAACAATAGAGTGAGTGCAATGAGGTGATATTCAGAGAAGTGTTTTGAGGGCTGACTAATAATAATAATTATCGAGTGTGTCTATTACAATTATCTGAGGGTAGTCCATATTAAAATATCAATCGCCTGAGTCGTCCAATTGATATACACCCGAGGTTGTCCACTAAATAGAAATTGACGGAGTCTACTCCACTACTTAGAATTGATATTCATCGGATTGTCCACTAAATAGATCATCTGAAGCCTATCCACTACTTATATCTGAGGGTTGTCCACAAATTAAAACAAATACCTTTGTTTTGGAAAAATAATGTTCTTCATACGTGGCTTAGCAAGTGTGAGGAGTAAGAGGGCTCGGTATGAGTTGATCATGTGTATTATCCAAGTAGGATCAATGATTTACTTGAATGTATGTTTCATCGAGTATCGTATACGACTCTCAGCAGAGAAGAACTGAGATGCAGCATGATTCCACTACCGGCGATAACTCACCCCGTCGAGGAACATTTTTTCAGTACGTGGGCGCCGAGAAGACGCGCTTCTTAGAGACTAATTTTGTGAAAAAGCCAAGTTATGGCTGGTATTATGATGTATGACATGTATTAGAATTTGTAATTTTAATATATGTTTGTATAAGAGTATTTTCCTAACTCTTGGAACTACATATAGCTGGGATATATCGTCGAGCGATGATGTAAAATTCCGCGACCATTATTTACTCTCATTTGTACCCTATGCATTGCCGGACGTTATGGTTAGTTACGTGATTAAGGGCAGTTCTGCACAGTGCCGAGACTATGCTCGATTTTCGCGGAGAGATACTCCGTCAATCCGACATTCATCGCGAAAGTGTTTCATGGGTCGGGACGGTAGTCAACTTAATTTCCTGATTTGGGACGCCATAATCCGCTTGTATTTATAGAAAACAAAGTTTTGAATTTCAAACATATGGCGTTGGTCATTAAGAATAAGAATTAATTTGAAACGTTACGAATTAAATTTCGAATTAAATGCAAACTTAATTGTAAGAATTAATACGAAATGTTACGAATTAAATGCAAACTTAATGGCTAGAATTTGAATTCAAAACAAACCCATTGTGAATTTACTGTGATTTTATGATTTCAGAGTCTAGGAAGAACTCTGGAGCAAGAACAACAAAGATGAAGATTGATATTCCAAGTTTCAGAAGAAAGGTGGAGGAAAAGATGTTCTGTAACATCAGGACCCGTTTGTATTTATAGGCAAAAACATGTTTGAATTTCAAACATATGACGCTGGTTAAGACAAGAATTAATTTCAAACGCGCGACCAAATTTCGACCAAATGCAAACTTTAATCAGAAGAATTAATACAAAATGTTACGAATTAAATGCGAACTAATTAAGACTTGAATCTAAAATAAACCCATTGTGATTTATAAAGTAAAAACAGGTTTGAATTTCAAACATAGAAAAGCACATTATCATAATTAATTTAAATGTTACTTTAATTTCACCAAATTAAATGCAGCTTAATCTGTGAAAATTAATACGAAATGTTACGAATTAAATGCAAACTTAATGGTTAGAATTTGAATTCAAAATAAACTCATTGTGAATTTATGATTTGAACCATATGTGTCCCCGGGTTTATTCATGCGTATGAATCCATCGATTCAGACTTCAACCGCTACCATTTCTTACACTTGCGACTCCCTTTCTCAAAGAATGCATAACCTTTACACTGTGCTTTAATATATAAACTCAATAAAACACTTTGGTCTTTTTTCACGCGATAATACCTTTGCTTAAAACTATCATATGTTGGGGTTAAGCACATGGGCTTCAAGAAGCAATAAATTGGGTCCTTAATATGGGTTTTTCTTTGTTTTTGAGATGGATGCCAAGACCATTGTTGATGTTATTCATTCTTCACATACTGATGAGTCGGAGTTCGGTATAGCTATCCAAGATTGTTGCTTTCTTTGCCAACGGGGAGTACAATTCTCTGTTTGCTTTGTTAGAAGACAAGCCTTTGCTTTATTAGAAGACAAGCCAATAAAGCAGCTCATGCACTAGATAGAGTCTTATGCTCTTGCTTGTCTTTTTTATTCTGTACTTCTTCCTTTATTGAGAGAGTGCTCTTGGATGATATTTCTTAATGAAAGCTTGTAGACCACAAATTTGGGCTTATATTATTTATTTTTTTATTTTATTTGATTAGCTTTTCCTTTTTTGATTTTATTTTCATAACAAGCACTATGACTGGGGTTATTTTGACGGCGGATTGGAAAGGATATTCCAAAGGACCCACTATCTCATTATCTGATGTATCCAAAGTCTTTATTTTGGATTTCACACAACCCAAGTACTTAGTTTTCCAATTTCCAGTACATGTTTTAAGTTTAAAGTCATCCACGTTATATAAAACTATAATTAAAATTCTTGCTTGTTGGAATTTGTTTTTACAATGATTGAAGTGCATTTATTATGGCCTTTACGTGAAGAAGAAAAGTTTTCCTGGGTGGGGTGTTGACTTTGGGTGTTGGCCTAACTTTTGATTATAGGAATCAATCGTTAATGTTCAGCTATTTGAGTCTTAGATCAAAATATTTTATTTAAAAAAAATTCTAAAATTAGTTTAGAAACTAAATTAAAGACGAATATAATATATAATATCGTTGTCATGGACAATAGTAATTGGCTAATTAAATGTTCAAATAAAATAATAAGCAATTTAAAAATTTTAATCCCAATTAATTACGCTACGAATAACGATATTCGACAATTCTAATTATCACGACCACGATAATTCATATTCAACATTTTAAACTTAATTATCGTCGTCACGAACAACCGACATTCAAAATTCCACTGCCGCCGGTCCGATTAACGACATTACGATTATTTCCTTGACAATTATTTTAATTTTCAAACTAATTTAAAGTGATTTTAATTAACGCTCTCCGACGATTGCTCAGCATTTTAGGTTAAACAGCAGCTTCTCCTGGGCTTCCAATTTTTTTACCACGTGGCATCTTTCCAATTTATAAGGCATTATTTACTTAATCTCTTCTCTAATTTTGCAGTGAATAAAATCTCCTTAAATTGGAGATATAGCCTCGATATATATATGGCTATCGGCTAACCTTGCTTTCTATCGATACTGCTCACAATTTGTCGCCGGCGCATACATTTTTCCTTTTCGATTTTTGTTATTTATTATATATCTACGTGCTCAGAAGATAAATTCATTGTTTCTTCTCGCATCTATTGTCCGACAATAATCGGGCTTCTTTCGGCCTTAATCCTCGATTATTGTATATATGACCAAATCTGAAGTGAGTAGTGCTACGCTATCATCGCACTCCTTCCCGGAGCAAGAACTTTAACCCCGATCTGCATTCGCTTTTTTCTTAGACCCGCTTTTCTATATTATGAGTCACATTTGAGTTTTTTTTTTCCTTATTTTGTTTTTCCTTTAAAAATAAAATAAAATAAGTCGATTTACTTCAAATCGCCAAAAAATTCAAGCTTAAAATTACAAAATAAGTATTGCCTTTTAAGAGGAACGATCATAGCCAAAAATACTTATTTACAAAGCCTATTATCGATTAAAAATGACAGATAATAGAATCTTTAAAAAAAAAAAAAAAGAATATAAACTAGAAAATAATTTTTTAGCGTCAAACGTATTTTTTTATTTGCCGTTAAAAAATCGTATTTTTTATTTTTTGTTTTTGTTTTTGTTTTAGAGGATAAAATTTTGTGGAAATTAACTACCAAATTATTTTGTAATTTTTACTTATTCCGAGACAACTTCACAATTTTATTTTCTTTAGAAAAAGGTAAATCTCAAAATAAGAGGAATTCTAAAAATGTTTAAATCTTGAAAAAAGATAAAAAAGAACAAAAAAAAAGAAACTTTACTCTATGGATTATTTTTAGATATATTTATCCATTATTTTCAAAGTTACTATTGTTACCTGATCGTCGTAACTCTCCGAAGATTTAAAGAACTAACGCGTGAACCTACGTAAAAGGTGATTCGCGGCAGGCGCGCTTACGCTCCGACGACAAGTTCCGGCAGCATTTAGCAGTTAAATGTAGCTTCTTCTAGCTCCAATTTTACCACGCTGAGATATTTCCAATTTATAAGTACATTTATTATTTAATCTCTTCTTAATTTTAGGAATAAAATCTCTTAAATTGATATATAGCCCGATATATATATTATCGGGTTAACCCTGTTTTCTATTGATAGTGTTCACAATTTGCCGCCAAGGTACATTTTTTCCTTTTTGATTTTTGTTATTTATTATATATTTGATATGCTCTTATAGTATAATTATTGTTTCTTCTCGTATCTATCATCCGATTACCAATCGCTTTTCTTGTCTTAACTCATTATTAGAGACCCAAAATTTAGAGTGGGTGCTACGCTTTATCACCGTATTCCTTCGATAAAGAATCTAACCCCCCAAATCTGGGATTCAATTTTTTCTTAGACTTTTCTATATTATATCACATTTGGGGTTTTTTTTTTCCTTATTTTGTTTTTCCTTAAAAGTAAAATAAAATATATGAAGACTCCAAATCATTTTCAAAATGGTTTTTCAAAATACAAAATAAGTATTGCCTTTTTAAGAGAACGACATACCTAAAATACTGCTAGAAAGATTCCAACTCACTCTATTTCTTCTTTTAAATTACTTTAATAATAAACACAAAAATTCTCTCAAACCCACTCTCTATCCCACTCTCTATTTCCTAGTTTACCCTAATGTCACCAAACGCGAGAGCCATTTGAGCCTTCTAAATTCTCTCTACCTTTTTTTTCTATATATATGTTTGACTTTTTTAAATTATTTAAGTTAGGTAAAATAGAGAGTGTGGTTGGAGTGTATTATAAAAAGTTGCTAGCTAAAATAGTGAATTTAATATTTAAATATATTTTGAGTAGCTATTTTATTAAGTGTGGTTGAAGATGCTCTTACAAAGCTATTTTCGATTAAAAAATAAATAGACAATAGAATCTTTAAAAAAAAAAATATATATATATAAACTAGAAAATAATTTTTTATGTAAAATATTTTTAGGTTTGCCATTAAAACATATTTTTTTATTTTTTGTTTTTTATTTTTGTTTGAGAGGATAAAATTTTGTGGAAATTTACTACCAACAGAGTTTGTAATTTTTACTTATTCCGGAGACAACTTCACAATTTTATTTTCTTAGAAAAGGCAAATCTCAAAATAAGAGGAATTTAAAATGTTAATCTTGAAAAGATAAAAAGAACAAAAAAAAAAAGAAACTTTACTCTATGGATTATTTTTTTAGATTAGGATTTATCCGTTATTTTTTATTTTTTTTTCAAAGTTACTATAGTTACCTTGATCGTCAGAACCTCTGAGTATCAGCAATGGAACGTGAACCTACAGAAAAGGTGATCTCATGTATGTGCCAAGTACGCCTCCGATGATTGCTCAACAAAAGATGGAAGAACAGAGTTCTCCTAGTTCCAATTTTTTTTAGGGCATGGTTTACGAATCTCTTCTTAATTTTAGGGATAAAATCTCTTAATTTTAGGGATAAAATCTCTTAATTTTAGGGATAAAATATCATTTTCCCTATCAAGGATTAATCTTCTAAGAAATAAGGGATTTAGAAACTGAGAAACTGCTGAAAAATATATTTTGGCATTACTTCGCTTTCTCATGTATTTATCCACAACGAACTTCCCATATGCTGTGAGGATAGCTCTGGGTCAGACCTGAATCCCGACGTGCTTGCCTTGGAGCTAGTTTATGGGAAAACACTCAGGCTTTAGGATTCTTTCGTCTAGGTAATGTCCTCTAGTTTTAATACGGTAAGTGGGATTAGATCGTTTCATAATGCGGGCTAGGCGGGCCTTGAGCCCATTGAGGCCTTGAGTAGTGGGTATAAAGATTATGACACTCACAATGCCCCCCCTTTCCCTAGGTTGGAATTTCGTGCTTTTTTTGTTGAGGGAAAATACTATGTTTTTTTACCTTGAGTGTCGTCGCACTAATCAGGAGTGTCGAAGTACTAAACAACAGTGTCGTAGCACTAATCAGGAGTGTCATAGCATTAATCAGGAGTGCCGTAGCACTAACCCATATTTATTCACGATTCGATCTTAAGCAACATAATTATATGTAATTTAACATTTTATAGAGGTCTAACCTCATTCATATTATTTTCTAAGTCAATTCATGACTGTACTTTTCATGCATATCAACATGTTCAAGTCATACTACTATCATGCATTAACAATGTATTTTGCCAAAGAGGCCAAATTATTTCTTCATGCATATCAACATGTTCAAGTCATAACTATCATGCATTAACAATGCATTTTAGCCAAAGAGGTCAAATTATGGGAAATGTTCTTCCCACCTAGAAACAAAATTTTCACCTTCACTTGCACAATTTTTTGGGAAAAAAGGACACATATTTTACCCAAACTTCTTTCATAAAAGTTTTAATTCTATGAGTCTATTTTCAATAGAAATTTGAATCATCTCATTTGGATCTTTATAACTTAACTTATGGCCAAAATACAGAACCTACCCAAGTTAAGAAATTAAAACCCATATCTTCACTTCAATCTCAAAAACAGGGGATTTAGGTTTAGAATTGCTTCTCAGTACCTCACATATTTTTGTAGGTCTACTTCTTAGGGTTCTTACTCAATTAGAATCATCCAATTTGGATATCAGGAGGCCAAGTTATGGCTAGTACAAGAAAACGGGTTATGGGGAAATTTTGACAGCACTTCCCCTATAATTCTATTATATCCATTTTACACAAAATGGTCCATAGAAAAGGACACTCCCAACACAATTTTTCAATACTTTCTTCATGAAGGCTATTCTCCCAGAAGTCTAGATTACACAAAAATTTGATTCATTGCATTTTCATCAACCTATCCCAAGATATGACTCAAACACTCAAGGTCTGTCCGGGATCTAATCTTAATTAAACTGAGCTCAACTTTGATGAATTTCTGTGCATAATGTGGTCCAACATGAATACATAATAATACTTCCTTCATGTAAGTTATTCTACAAGAATTCTAGTTTACCTGCACTTAGAATCACTCACTTTGAATGAGTAAAACTTAACATATGACCCAAACACTCAGAAATACCCCATTTCAAGGGCAAAACAGAACACCTGACTTCAACCCCAATTTCAGAGGCCCCACAAGCCACCTGTCCGGTTTCTTCTGTATTAATCCAAGATACTGGTCTCATGTCTCATCCCAACCTAGAATCACTAATTTGAAGTCCAATGACCAAGTTATTAGCTAGACAAAGAGCAAGGGCCTAAGAAAAAAAAACGGATAAAGACCCTCCAAACCATACGTAACCCTAACTCATTTTTCACACAAAACTATCTAATGAGATCCAAAACAAAAACATAACACAACAACCAGAAAATAAAAGAAGGAGATCCTAAACCTTAACCAAACTTCAAATCCTAAATCAAAATATACCCATAGATGTAGGAAGTTGTGATTTTCCTCTAGCCTCGATTATTCTTCACTTCTTCCTTTTTCTTCACTTTATTTGAACAAGTGGACCTTGAAATAGAGAACAAGTTAATAATAAAAAAAAAAAAAAATGGCCTTCTTCTCCTCCAACGGATGCCCTAGCTCTCACTTTGCCCAAAATGAAATCCTCCCTCATTCAAAGACAAGTATTGGTCTTATCTCATTTGTTATAAGGCCATGTTTGGCAAAAATCTCATTTTTGGCTTAAGTTTTTCCCCTTTGCTATTTAGTTCTCAAAGTCTATTTGCAAGTCACCTATCATTATTCCATAATAGCACATAATCTTCTTACATAATGTCCTTTGAGTCCTTATTTTGTAATTGACCATTATCCCCCTGACTCTTGGATAAATTATGGGTTTATCATTTTCACTCTTAGCACTTAAATTCTAAAAATACAAGTTTGACCTCCTTTATACCTCAACCTGTAATAAACTACTAGAGTATAATTTTATTACAATTCTTCCTCTCTCTTTAAAAGAATTTCATTCCTCAAATTCTACTTGAATAAAAAAGTCGTGGGTACTATGCCCTCATAGTCGCTTATGGATCCCAAGTCGTTTCCTCCATGCCATTGTGTTGCCAGAGCACTTTCACCAACGACACTTGTTTATCTTCCAAACGCTTCACTTCACGAGCCATAATAAATTCGTTCTTCATCATACGAAACTCATGTACCCTCGTGACTTCCGGGCATCGGGCAGATATGCGACTATCCGAACGGCATCGATCATACACACATGGAACACATCATGCAACTTGGCTAACTCGGGAGGGAGTGCCAACCGATAAAGCACGTCTAATTCTTTCTAAAACTTATACACGAACAATGAATCTTGACTTAGCTCCTCTTTTTCCAAATTTGAGTATCTTCCTCCACTCTGATACTTTCAAGAATACTTTGTTACTACCATATACACATCTTTCTTTTCTCAAATCAAGACATTACTTATGTCGTCATTCGCGTCTTTAACCTTTGTTGAATAAATCTTAAACTTTATTCTTTTGTGATCTTCACTATGTCTGTACTAATCACTTTATGCCTATTCACTCCACCTCAACATATGGGAGTTCTATATCTCGCCACAGAAGGCTCATACGGCAATATACTGTAAATACTTGCCTAATAACTATTGTTATAGGCAAATTCCATCAATGGAATATACCTATCCCAACTTCTAGGAAATTCCATTACACATCCCCTACATATCTTTCGAGCCTCGAGTCAACCTCCTGGACCGCCCATCCGTCTCACGGTGGATTGTCGCATTTTCAAAATTGCCGAGTTCCTAAGGTTAACTATAATCCTCTAGAACTCTTGATAAACCGATCGCGATCGCATTAATTATTGATAGTGGAATACCATGCAACCGAACTATCTCATTCACATACAACTCTGTTAATCGATCCATGGAATAGTCAAGCCAGACTGGTAAGAAGTGAGCAGACTTTGTAAGTCTGTCTATGATTACCCAAACTGAATCATGTTTCTTTTAGGTGAGGGAAAAGCCAGACACAAAATCCATAGTAATATTATCCCACTTCCATTATGGAATTGAGATGGGATTTAACAGACCGGACGATACTTAATGTTCAACTTTTATTTGCTGACAATTCAAACATTTGGATACATACTCTACTATATCCTTTTTCATTCCCTAGCCACCAATAGTACTGTTTCAAATCCTGGTTCATCTTGTTACTTCTAAGATGCATGGTGGATACGGTATTGTGGCTTTCATACAGAAACTTCTTTTTCAATTCCTGGACATTCGATATACATAATTTGCTCTCAGAATAATATAAACTCTCATCATTTATAAATACGCTTTTGTCTCAATTTCGACTAATTTGTATCTCTTTGTCGCAACTTGACATCATTTTTCTAAGCATCTATTATCATTTGTTTCAAATCAGGCATAACTCTTAATTGATCTAACAAAGCTCCATCAAATGCAAATCTCCATGCATAGTGTTTCAAGGACAAAACATAAATTGTTCTTCTACATAAAGCGTTTGCCACCACATTAGCTTTCAAGGGGTGGTAATCAATTATGCAATCATAGTCCTTGAACAATTCTAGCTACCGATGTTGCCTCAAGTTAAATTTCTTTTGAGTTAACAGATACTTAAGACTCTTATGATCGGTAAATATTCTACATTTTTCACCATATAAATAATGTCACCATATGTTTAAAGCGAACACTATCGCTATCAACTCCAGATCATGTGTGGAATAATTTTGCTCATGTGGTTTTATTTGTCTAGAGGCATATGCCACTACTTTTCCATCTTGCATCAATACACATCCCAAACCTATCTTTGAAGCATCACTATACAAAGCATATTCTCCACCGTGAGTCGGCCGAGTCAACACTAGTGCTTCAACCAATATTTTCTTTAATTTTACAAAACTGATCGACATCATTATCCCATTCAAACTTCACCTCCCTTTCTGCAGTAACTTAGTGTATGCATGCATTTATGAATCCTTTTACAAACCGTCGGTAATACTTAGCTAAACCCAAGAAAATTCTCACCTCTGTTACATTTTGAGGCGGTTTCCAATTTACGATCGCTTCAATCTTTGCAGGGTCAACTCTAATACCCTCTACAGATACAATATGACCTAGGAATGTCACTTCCTTAAGCCAAAAATCACATTTACTTAACTTTGCAAACAAATGTTTTTCTCTTATTATCTGCAACACTATCTTTAAATGTTGTTCATGTTCTTGTGCATCCTAGAATACACCGTATCATTATCTATGAATACCATTACAACCTATCCAAATAAGGGTGGAATACCCTATTCATCAAGTCCATGAATTTGGCTTCGGCAGATTAGTCAACCCAAATGGCATTACTAAAACTCATAATGACCATATCGAAGTTCTAAAGGTTGTTTTCGACATTAACATCTTTCACCCAAAGCTGATATCATCTCGATCGTAAGTCTACCTTAGAAAGACACTCTCGCCCTTTAACTCGATCGAAACCTCAAGAACTAATAGTTTTTTTTTCACTGTTACCTTATTTATTTGCTAATAATCAATGTACATTCGGAGAGTGCCATCTTTCTTTTTGAGAAACAAAACCAGCGCACCCTAGGGCGAAACATTAGGTCAAATGAATCCCTTGTCCAATAGCTCCTGTAGTTGAGTCTTTAACTCTTTTAATTTAGTCAGCCGCCAATAAGCTCCTAGAAATCTAACCTGCCTGCAGAACTTCACAAATGTGTATCTTACTTTTCTTTGGTGGTAAACCTGGTAATTCCTCGGGAAACACATTAGGGAATTTCTTTATCACCGGAATATTTTCTAGATTTATTTGTCCTCTCTTGGAGTCAAGTACCAAAGCTAAAAAGGCTTCACAACCTTTTCTAAGAAAACGCCTAAGCCAGTGGTTACAAAGATTACATTTGACTCGATTCAGATCTGGATACCATGTATAGTTACTCCCTCTAACAAGCTCCACATTTAAGCACTTACCGCTTTATCACAAATCCACACCATGTTCGATAACCAATCCATCCCCAAAATCAAATCAAACTCATGAAAAGGAAAAGCAATCAAATCAACCGAAAACTGTCTATCATGGACCTTTAGAGGAGAGTTCTTATACACTCGGTTGACTCTAACACTATGCCTTAGAGGATTGGCAACATGCATGTCATATGCTAAGGGTTCTACTAATGGAAATTTATCACTCAATTGTTCAATGCATATATAAGAATGTGTAGAACCTTGATCTACCAAAGCATGCATTTCATTGTTATAAAGAATGAAATTACCCGCAATAATCCTTGGTGTGTCCTGATCTTCACAAGCTCTCATAACATAGGCTCGGGCTAGGACTGTAGTAGTAGTGTGATTTACTGTTTCTGATTTAATAATTCTTCTTTGCTGCCCCGAACTACCTCGCCCTTTACCTCTATCACGAGTCGATGGAGGAACATTTGATCCTCCTTTACTACTTCCTTGAGGATTTCTAGAACTTCTAAATCCTCGCGGACATCTTACTATCAGATGGTTCGTGCTCCCACATCTGACACAACCCCGCCAGTCGCCGCGTATACCAGGATGATGCTCAGGATGCTGCGGTGCATTCAGTTCTTCCTGTTCTAGTTGAAATGCCCCTTACCGGAACTTATGTCATCAGAGTCCTCACCTCTACCCCAATCAGAAACCATGCACGATTCCACTTCCGTAATCTCTAGTCCTTTACTCCGAAGAGGAACTACCTCTGCAGTAACTCTCTCGATTTCTTTCCCGACCCTTCATTTCTGATTTCAATTTTCATACCGCTAGTAACTGTGGGGCGCTGCTGGGATAAAAATTCACCACTTGTAACGATGTAATAGCCATGAGGTACCTTTTTATGGACTCCTTTAGGCCATTGATTGCGTCACGTTAGGTGCCAAATCAACAAAATTTATATCCCAAAGTTTCCTACGCCGTGAGCAAAGCTACTGTAGCATAAGGGAGCTTCAGTGGTCGAACTCAGGATGAGTTTTCTTCTCGCACAGACTCACAGCTGATTGAAACTCGTGAATTTCGCCTTGGATTTGGGGTGTTGTTAAAAAAACAGCTGAGGGTTGGATGGTTGCAGGATGATAATAAATGAAGAAAATAAGAAAAGAACTCCTTACATCGGGCTACCGGGTTTGAGATCCTAAGGTAAATGAAAGGTTCCCTGTCCTTTCTCAAGGCTGGGGAGGATAACCTATAGTCATTTCCCGAACTCGGATCTTCATCGGGCTTTTAAAATCTGAACTCCTAACATTTTTCCTTTTGAAACAAAGCATCTATTAAGACATAACGCTTCCCAGACAAGGAAAATATGTCCCATGATCTACCCTACAGCTGATTCTCATATAGAAGACAATCTAGCCGATCTCAAACTGGATCTAGCAATAAGCATCCAACAACCCAAAAGATTGCTAAATACTGGTCAATCATCAAGGCATCTCAAGAGGATTTAAACCTAGATTGAAAGATAGAAACATAAATCTGCATTAACTACTTGCGTTAAAAATAGGGGGAACCAAAATTTCACTCTCACTAAAACCCAAAGAGTCTCTCCCTCTTCAAAGATCGAGTGAGTTTAGCTGAACCATCCTCCGAGCTGTCATCCCTGGAGGGTGCTCGTTGCCCTGTAAAATGGAAAGAAAAATAAGAGAAACTAGACATAAGAGAAAAGCGGGCTTAAAAACCTGTAGCTAGTACTTTATGACCCCAGAAGATCCCTTTACAAGAAAACTAGTCTTTGGGTTTTTATGGGGCCTAAACCCCTTTACAAAATTACAAAAATAACATCCCCCAAAATCTCTTACAATCGAGGCAAAAAAAAAAAGGAAGAAAACCAAAAGAGTCAAAAAGCCAAAAACGAGCAGCAGGAAGCCAAAAACGAGCAGCAGGAAGTCAAGGATGAATAGTGGCAGCTAGCTGCATGAATACGGTAAAGGTGGTGAAGCAAATTTCAAGAACCATGCAAAATTTTTACGTGGCCTTTTTCCCACTTCATTCCTTCTTTCCTTTTCGACTCGACCGCACTTGCCGAAGTTTGACTTGAATTCTTCGTGCTTGACCCCACTAGACAATCTTGGCATTAATAAATTTGCAAAACTACAAAATTACCACAAATGCGATCACAGACAAAGGTGGACCTTTAATGTGCAAATTAGGTTAATTACTTTGATTAGTACACAAAAAGTGCTCAAAACCTTAAATAAACAGGGTTCAAAATAGCACATTTTTAGCACTAATCACACCCCCCAACCTACACATTGCTAGTCCCTTAGCAATGAAAGAAAGAGAGAAAGAAAGAGAGAGCATACAAAACGATAACAAAATGATGTTCACAAAAATTATTATATTTCCCCTCTGTGCTGGGTCGTGAATGAGTAATGCCTAACCCTCAATGAGAATCACCGAAACCCTGCCCAATAACCATCACGAGAGAGTAGATGCCATACAAAATTCAGTATCAAAGGAGCTTCCTTCAAAGACTCAACCAGAACTTCCAACAAATCTAAGTGTTTGTTCGATCACCAACAATGAACCCGCCAACGCACTCCCTCCCCAACCGCTTATTGCCACAACCTAGCACGCTTAACCGACCCAAATAGATCAAGACCTACCTTATTCACAACTCCTTTTTGGTGCTTGTATGGGTGCAATATTGAGGAATCGACCTCACCAAAGTCCATGTAATCTAGATCTACCGATGACTTCAACCAATTAAGGTTTACAGTAGCACCGTCATGCTGATATTTCAGCACCACTAACTCTTCAAAGTTTCACCTGACCAATGATTTTGAGACTCCAGCACCTACAACTTGTTAAATCCTCTACCCATCCACCCGTATGAGCACTAAGTCTATACACTCCCAACCGCCTGGCTTAGTGGCACCTGGCTTCTAAAGGTTTTTCGCATATATACCCCTGACCGTGCCTCTGTTTCAAGGCAAAGTTGCAAATTTTTTTTCTTTTTTCTTTTCCTTTCTTTTTTATTTGGAAGACACATTGGCCTTCTTTTCATGGGGGTCCTTAACCTATTAAAGGTGGTCAACGAAACTAGGGTAGGTTATTGCAAGGCTTAGGATGCTAGGCAGTTTTTCAGGTTATTGAAGAAACTTGATGTACACTGTGTGTGGTTAGCTAAAGGTGGAAGAAAAAGGTCGAAATCAGCAAGAATTTAACTAATCATCCATTCAATTAGGCAGTGGAACCACCCACATTAATAGAATCGACAAAGTTTCAATTTTTCAAACTATAGGCTAGGCAAAATACAAAAAGCGGGTGCAATTTTTGAGGCCAAGCCGCATAAGATAACAGCCTTCACAAAAGGAAAACCAACAAACCACCGAACATTGCAAAATGGGTCGCTTCAAAATAAGTAATAAAAACATAACAAAAAGCCACTTTTCACTAACTCTCCCCCAACCAAATATCTCATTATTCGCACGCTCCTTGGAAAGTTAGAGAAGGAAGTGTTACCTCCTTGATGAGATGTTCTTGTCAAGTTGGATAGGAGACTTCGCAAGCTTTCCATCGACACCTTATTCACTCCGTTTGGGCTTCAAATGAACAAGTTCGAAGAAGGAAATAGAGGAAAAAAGTGACCAGTTAGAGAATTTTGAAAATTTCACCTTCATAAAAATTTCAAAAGTGTTCTTTCTAGTCGAAATCAGCAAGAATTTAACTAATCATCCACTCAATTAGGCATGGAACCAATCTAACATTAATAGAATTTGACAAAGTTTCAATTTTCAAACCATGTGCTAGAAAAGTAAAATACAAAAAAATGGGTGCAAATTTTGAAAAATAAGTTGTATAGTATAATAGCTTCACAAAAAGGAAACCAAAGAACCACCGAACATTACAAATGGGCTTGCTCAAAATAGTAATAAAAACATAATGCAAAAGCCACTTTCTGCAACCTCTCCCCCAACCAAATATCTCATTATCCAATGCAGGCTCCTGACAGTTAGAGAAGGAAGTGTTACCTCCTGATGAGATATGTTCTTACCAATGATAGGAGATCAAGCTTTCCATCGACACCTTATTCATTCCGTTTGGGCTTCAAATGAATAAGTTAGAAGAAGAAAATAGAGAAAAAAAGTGACCAGTTAGAGAATTTTGAAAATTTCACCTTCATAAAAATTTCAAAAGTGTTCTTTCTGGTCGAAATCAGCAAGAATTTAACTAATCATCCACTCAATTAGGCATGGAACCAATCTAACATTAATAGAATTGGACAAAGTTTCAATTTTTCAAACTACATACAGTAAAATACAAAAAGTGGGTGTAATTTTTGAAAAAATAGTTGTATAGCATAAATGTTCTTCTACAAAAAGGAAAATCAGCACTAACGAACAACATTACAAAACGCTTGCCTAAAATAGTAATAAAAACATAAATTCAAAAGCTACTTCCTTCGCTAACTCTCCCCTCAACCAAATATCTCATTGTCCGCAATGGGGCTCGGATTGGAAAGTTAGAAAAGGAAGTGTTACCTCCTTGATGAGATGTTCTTGTTGTTGGATAGGAGACTTCGCAAGCTTTCCATCGACACCTTATTCATTCCGTCAGCCTAAACGAACAAGTTCAAGAAGAAAAGAGGGGAAAAAGTGACCAGCTAGAGAAATTGAAATTTTCACTCATAAAATTTTTTAAAAAGTGTTCTTTTGGTTAGATTTAGATTCTACACTCTCTAACTCTTCAATCCACTCAAGAACACTAAAACGGTTCTGATAACTATGGGCTAAACAAAATGGGAAGCAACTCAAAATTCACACGCGTCGAATTTTCTGGGCAAGCAGTGAAATTCGCGCATGCGCCGAAATTTCATGTAGCGAATTTTGCGTTAGCAAAGAAATTTCTCCTACACTTTCCGGGCTTCCGCAATGGTTTCCTCATAAAATAAAAATAAAAATGTGGAAAATCAAAACAAAAAGGAAACCGAGGAGTCGACGATGAAGGTGGAGAAAGAGTCCGCTGGTGACCTTTGAAACAAATTCCAAAAATTATGAGAATAAGCAATTTAAAAATGAGAAAAATTACACTGTAAACAAATCTAAAATTAAGAAAATTCATAAACTACAAATTAAACTAAAGTAAAGCAAATAAAACTCTAATGAAAAATCGAGGCTTCATGTTAATGCTATAAAACCACTCTATTCGTAGCCTGTTCATGGAGGTCAATGAGGAGAAGCCCATGCTTGCCGTGAGGTGAGTCGCAACATATTTGAGCTAGCCTCTTTGTTTTAAGCACTCGCCTCCGGTGGTGCCGGGGAAATCAGCAGCCGGGAGGGAGTGACTGAAAGTAATCGACTCCATTAGACTCCTCATCAGCCTTCATCAATTCCTCCCGCAGCTTTAGAACACTATGTTTTCCCGCACCTGGCTAATCAGCAGACTTCATCTTAGCCTTTACTTTCCATTGATTTGTGTCACGCTAGGTGGGAAGATGTTGAGCTCCAGTCATATCACAAACGCGAGCCGTACACCCATTCCAAGAATTGACGATGGCACTGATGTGGCCAAATGGCCTCCCAAGCATGATAGGTACATGATTAGTACCTCCCGCCACCTACCTCAGACAAGGATGACGAAGTCTACAGATAGTAAAATTCTATCCACCTTCACCAAAACATCCTCAACTATGCCTCTAGGAATTTTAATGAATTAATCGATCGATAGATGGGAGCGATGTCGGGTAGCTTCGTACCCTCTAAAACCTAACTGCCAGATACCCGAGTAAGGCAAGAGTCGAGCATTGGCTCCCTAACCCAAAGAAGGTTTTCTTTATCTATACAATTCTCTCCCTAATGTCACCAAATGGCAGGATCCGACCGTACTTCACCGGTCTCTCATTAGATGACGAGCTTACCGCCGCTAAGAAGGTCTTTATCCACATTTAATCCTCTCTTTAATGTGCAGCGGTCAAAATTGCATATGTCAGACCTCGCCTAATCATGTCTAGCAAAGGATATTGATCTTCACTTGCTCTTGTAACACCCTAAAATTTCAGTTTGATCGAGTCTTTTCATTTTTTAATGCTCGAGGAAATGGAGTGGCGATACTCTTTCTTCATGGAATCTTCTTTTATAATGATCACCCACTTCCTTTCTTCCTCGGGTCTCCTCAATGTGTTTAAAAATCGGTCGTTAACTTACCACTTCTAAAAGTGTAATGGCCTTTACTTCATCCATTATGGGGGCGTGTCTAATCGGTGCGCCATCTCATGGACTCCCCATATCAACAGCTCAAAGTGTGGAATCTTCCTTCTCCCCGTACCTCCAAAGCAGATTGGTAATCCCGTGATGGAATACCGTAGATTATCACTCTTTCCGATTAAGACTCACTTGGCCCATCTATCTTTGTTCGTAGGTCGACAATATCAATTCTCTCAAGCAATCGCACATTGATTCCTCGCTTTCCACAAAATCACCTACCACCTTCGTCAAATTTAAAATAACAGCTCCAATGGGATGAGATTGTGGTGTAGTCATGGTTGAGATGAGGAACCAACCAAGTGTTTGGCACCAGGCATATAAGGTGTGGGATTTGGGCTTTCCGAGAGAGATTAGGTGGTTCCTCCACCTGGGATTATACATCATACATATACTCATATGGCTTGGTTTCTAATAAAAAATCATTGATCGTGGAAACATCTCTTATGAATGGTAGGACACCTCCGCCACCCACATGCTCGGGCTGGATTTATTTAAATGAAGCATACTGGGCCTCGTAGAGGACTTCCTGGCCATTGCCTGGCCTCATGTGCTTTTCCTTCCACCTTCCACCCCTCCCACTGCATACTTGTCTTTGACTTCATATCCTTCGGGGCGAGGCCATGCCTCCCTCCGATTTGGTCGTAAGTCTCAACCGTCGCTCCTCGGGTTAGGGCTCATCCCATGCTTTGGAAGTTTCAGCCACATAACCGAGGAAATCAATGGCTTGCCTCTGATTCTTGCTTAGAAGTCCCCTCCACACATGGGCTTCCAATAATCGTCTTACAAGTAGGGACATCTCCATCATAAAAAATGGCCACCAAAGATCCAAGAGATCGAAACCATGGTGAGGACAGCATCATGGTCTCCAAATACCTTTCCCAAAGACTCGGTAAAACTTCATTGTCACGGGTCGCAAAGGTATAGATATGCCTTTTCAAACTCGCTGGGTCCTGCGCATGGAAAAAATTTCCTTCGTGAATTCACCGTAGCATCTCGGCCCACTCAGATTGTCTCTGGCCTGCATGGAGCTGAGCCACCCGTCTCATTCTTAAGGGTTAAAGGAAAGGCTTTCAACTTCACAAATTTCCATATCTATTGCACCTCCTTGGAAAGTCAGGTAAACTTCCTCAAAATCTCTGATGTGTGTGTATGGATTTTCATTTTCCATACCATGGAAATTTGGGAGTAAGGGCACCAGATAAGGCTTGAAAGTCACATCCTCAATAGGGGGAATAATGCATGAGGTTGCACTCACCCTTGGTGGGTGTATGTGATCCCTCATCGATCTGTAGGCATTAGATCCTTTCTAACCCCTGGCTGCCTCACAAGCTCCTCGTGGAGGTTCCATTTGTTCACGCTTAGGGCTCACTCACACCCTTCTTCTCGATTGAGCACTAACCCTTTCCCCACTAGCTCCGTCAGGTTCCTATCCCAATGGTGCATAAACTCCCCGTAAAAGAGTACAAGACATAGCAAGAAACAAAACAAAACAAGCTACCAAAAAGTGCCACGTTAGCTAGAAATAAAATATAAATTCAGAGCATACTAAAGATAATTGAATCAATCTAACAAATGAACTGTTAGGTAATTAATGCAAAGACAACAAGGTTGAAAATTCACCAACGCTGTGATGGACTGCCAAGTTCAATAACTCAATACTTGCACTTAGGCACCATCCCCTAATCCGCCATTTGATTCGTGTCACAAGATGCTCTTAATCAACAGTAAATGCTTATATCCTAGAAGCTCCTACGCCGTAGCAAAGCTATTGCAGATAGTTGATTTAGGGTCGGTCCTTGTGGACGTGGTTTTCTTCGCATAAAATGACTCACATTTGATTGTAATCGTGAATTTCAGCTTTGATTTAGGTGGTTATAAAAGTGAGGGTTTGATGGTTGCAGATGATAATAAAATGAAGAAAATAAGAAAAGAACCTCTTTAAGATCGGGCCACTGGTTCGAGATCCCATGTAAATGAGAAGGTTCCTTGTCCTTTCCTCGCGTTGGGGAGGATAACTTATAGTCATTTCCCGAACCGGATCTTCATTTGACTTTTAAAATCTGAACCCTAACATTTTTCCTTTTGAAATAAAGCATTTATTAAGCATAAATGCTCCCGGACAGTGAAAACATGTCCCATGATCTACCTTATAGTGACTCATAGAAGACAACTAGTCGAATCTCAGTGGATCTAGCAATAAGCATCCACTGAACTCCAAAAAGCTAAATACCTAATCAAGGCATCTCAAGAGGATTTAAACCTTTTGGGGGATTGAAAGATAGAAACATAACCAGTAATAATTCATCATGTTTAAAAACAAAGGGAACCGAAATTTTACCTCACTTCCAAACCCGCAGCCCTCCCTTCAAAGACGAGGTTTTAGTTAACCATCCTCCCGAAAGTTGTCATCTCTGAGGGTGCTCGCTGGGTTGCCCGTAAAATGGAAATAAAAATAAGAGAAACTCTGAGCATAAGAGAAGGTGGGCGAAAAACTCAGAGCGCACTTTTATTAATCGAAGATCCTTAACACAGGCTTAGTCTTGGGGTTTTTATAGCCAAACCCCTTTACAAAATTACAAAAATAACATCCCCCAAAATCTCTTACAATCGGGGCCAAAAAAAAGGAAGAAAACCAAAAGAGTCAAAAAGCTAAAAACGGGCAGTAGGAAGTCAAGGATGAATAGTGGCAGCAAAGGCATGAACAGTGGCGAGCAAGAAGCAAATTTTGCAACCATGCAAAATTCTGTTGTGGCCTTTTTCTCTGCTTTTTCTCCTTCTTTCCTTTTGATTCTGATCTGTAATGTTGAGTTCGACTCGAATTCTTCGTGCTTGGACCGACTCGACAATCTTGGCATTAATAGCTTGCAAAAACCACAAAATTAGCCACAAAATGCGATCGGTGAGAATAATAGGGCCTTAATGTGCAATCAATAATTATTTGACAAGACACAAAAAATGCTCAAAACCTTAAATAAACAGGGTTCAAAATAGCACTTTTTGAGCACTAATCAACCATCCTCAAACTGTCTACATCAGAAAGTTTTAGTAAGAACTGGTTTTGGTACATACTTACTAAGGCGGCTAAATTATTTCTCATACTCCACCACTGTCAGATTCCTTTGTTTCATATTCAGAAATTGCTTCCACTTGGTCTCTTTATGGTCATCGGTGACATACTTTGTCTAAAACCCTTGGACAAAGAAGTCCCATGAAATTGGGTCTAGAAGCAATGGATTTCTTAAGACTAACTTCCACCAATCATAAGCTGCACCTTGCAGCAGTGAGACTGCACATTTGGCCATTTCTTCAGGTGGACATTTTACTTCATCCAAGGCCCTTTTCAATTTCTCAAGCCAAAACTCAGCTTTATCATACTCTTCCAAACTTCTACTATGGAATTCTTCTACTCGATGCTTACCGAATCAATCGGAGCTCGAGGGGCCGTGAGTCGATCTAAGACCCTTGCCATATCCTAAGAAATTTTTAACAATGCTTCGATTGACACGTGTTCACTTCTAGTCGAGTCAGAAGGACCAGAGACTGATGGATAAAGATCCATAGGATTGACGCTTTTAACTGTTTCCTCCATAGCTTCCTGGTATTGATCCATTCTAGACAATATACAAAACAAGGACATCCTCATTAGGCCAACACAATACTATGTAGGCACTTTTTTTAACCTAATAGTTTTCTAGAAACGCCTAAACCTAGGTTTTGATACCACTAAATTGTGACACCCCTACCCCATAACTATGACAAGTGAGGGGATGCCACATAGAGCTGAGACCTGTAAACTGGCCTTTGGCAAATAATTGAGAAAAAGAAAAGAAACAAATAAAAAATGACATAATGTTACTTCAAAAGTCTAAATTATAAAAATTCAAGACTAAAAAATATAACTGAGTAAAACTACCACCATAGTGGTGTTTAAAAAATCCTGTACATATGCTTGAGTCTCAAAAAATTTACTTGTATCAATACAAGTTTCACTATAACAAAAAAAAAAAAAATTACACAACCACTTCTATTACAAAAAAAAATAGGGTTTTACAAAGGGAGACTTCTAAGGTTGTGTTGGCCTTGACGAACACGGGGTGTCCTTGACAACTTCTTCAACACCTACATGGATTAAACATCCATGCTAAGCTTATAGCTTAGTGAAGAAAATACACAAAAACAAAACCACTTATAATTATTCTCAAATGCAGTAAACAAATATGCAATATTATTTTAGGTAATTACATTTAACCATTTTCATGCTTATCAAGTTCATATATATATATATATATATATATATATATATATATATATATATATATATACATGTAATGTATCCTTGCAGTCATCATATCTATCTTCCCGTAGGAGTACATATCATACAATCTTGGGAACATAAGGTACCCGAGGGGTACACTTCAAGGTTTCAAAGACTCTGCATCAGACAGACTATACCGTGCACCTGTTATTCATTCTTACTGGTCTACGCAAGCAAACGTTTATATAAAAAGTACATGAATAAGGACCAATATGCTTATGAAAATAAGAATTTATGATGCATCAAGATAATCAGATCGTATCGCAGCGTACACAATTGGGACGCAAGTACACTAAACAAGAGTGTCGTAAAGACTAATCGGCGTCAAGCACTAAACAGAGTGTCAGAAGACTAATCGTGAGGCCGTAGCACTAATCAGAGTGTCATAAAGACTTCAATCGGGAGGTCATAGCACTAATCAGGAGTGTCGTAGAACTAATCAGGAGTGTCATAGCACTAATCCATATTTATTCACGATCCGGTCTTAAACAAGCATACAATTATATGTGATTCAATACATTTTATAGAGGTCTAACCTCATTCATATTATTTTCCTAGTCAATTCTTATGACCGTAATTTCTTCATGCATATCAACATATTCAAGTCATATTACTATCATGCATTAACAATGTATTTTGCCAAAGATGCCAAATTATTTCTTCATGCATATCAACATGTTCAAGTCATAACAATTATGCATTAACAATGCATTTTAGCCAAAGAGGTCATTTAATGGGAAATGTTCTTCACACCAACAAAATTTTCACCTTCGCTTGCACAATTTTTTGGGAAAAAAGGAGACATATTTTACCCAAACTCATAAAAGTTTTAATTCTATGAGTCTATTTTCAGTAGAAATTTGAATCATCTCATTTGGATCTTTATAACTTAACTTATAGCCAAAATATAGAACCTACCCAAGTTAAGAAATTAAAACCCATATCTTCACTTCAATCTCAAAAACAGGAGACTTAGGTTTAGAATTGCTTCTCGATACCGCATATATTTTTGTAGGTCTACCTCTTAGGGTTCTTACTCAACTAGAATCATCCAATTTGAGGTCGAGGCCAAGGGCTAAGACAAGAGGAACCAAGTTCGTGGGAAATTTTGACAACACTTCCCCCCATAATTTATCATATCCATTCTACACAAAATGGTCCATAGAAAGGATACTCCCAAAACAATTTTGCAATACTTTCAAGGAAAGCTCATTCTCCCGGTCTAAATACACAAAAATTGAATCACTACACTGGGATCAACTTTTATCTCAAGATATGACTCAAACACTAAGGTCGGTCCGACGAACCTTAATCGACTAAAAACAAAGTTCCACTTGATGAATTTATGGGTACAATGGGATCCAAATCTGAATGTACTTCCTTCATGGAAAGTATTCTACAAGAAGTCTAGTTTACCCGTAAATTAGAATCACCACCTGATGAGTAAACTCAACTTATGACCCAAACACTCATAAATACCCCATTCTCAAGTAAAATTAACACCCGACTTCAACCCTAATTTCGTAGGTCTTACAACACTCGTCTAGGTTTTTGGGGATAATTCAAGATACAGGTCTCATATCTCATCCCAACCTGGAATCACTCAATTTGGAGGTCTAATGACCAAGTAATTACCAGACAAAGAGTAAGGGTTGGAAGAAAAAAAACCCGGGCAACACCTCCGAACCATATGAACCCTAACTCAGTTTTCACACCAAACTCCTCCATTGAGGATCCAAAACAAAAGCACAACACAACAACCAAAAAATAGAAGAAGGAGATCCTAAATCTTAACCAAACTTCAAACCCTAAATCAAAATATACCCATAGGGATTCGAGTAGTTGGGATTTTCCTAACCTTGATTCTTCTTCTTCACTTCTTCTTCCTTTCTTCTCACTTTACTCGAACAAGTGGAACCTTGAAATGGGAGAACAAGACAAATTAAAAAAAAATGGCCTTTCTCCTCCAACTGATGCCCTAGCTCACTGTGCCCAAAATGAAATCCTCCTCATTCAAAGAGAAGTTTCGTCTTATCTCATTTGTTATAAGGCCATGTTTAAAATCTCATTTCGCTTAAGTTTTTCCCCTTTCTATGTTTAGTCCTCAAAGTTCATTCTATTTTGCAAGTCACTTATCATTATTCCATAATAACAGAGTAATCTTCTTCTTACATAATGTCCTTTCGAGTCCTTATTTTGTACTTAACCATTATACCCTTTAACTCTGATTGATGGGTTTATCATTTTTCACTCTTAGCATTTAAATTTCGGAAAAATACAAGTTTTACTTTTATTATACTTCTAAACTATAATAAACTATTAGAGTATAATTTTGGATGTTACATTCCCTCCAAAGTTCTTCATGAACCCCAGGTGCCCCTAGGCTTCAGCACCCACTAAGGCCACAACAACAGAGGCGGAGCAGTGCAAATCGACAGAGAAGGCAAAGAAATATGAGAGGAGCGCTCTTGCTGAGGACTTAGCTGGAATGCCTTAAGTTCCGCCCCTCCCCCATTTTCCTCGTAATTGGTCCTGCCTGACCGCCATAGCATATATATGTTTCAGGAGGCATCGACGCCTATCAAGGTATTTATGAAATATAGTTTTGTTTACTGCGCAATTGATTCCTTTTATTTCATTAAATCTCCCTTCCATGAATCTTTGACCGGATGGTCGTCACTGATATCAATGTTAAGTTTTAAGAGCTAGAAGTCGGGTAGGTTCTACACAGCCAATATGCAAGGCACCATTTATTAAGCTGTCAGCCTAATGTAGTTAAGAGCCATTGATGTGCTTTAGGCATGTGCCAATAGGCTAGGAGCCACGCCTGGTTTTTTGAAAGTGCCAGTAGGTTAAGAGTCACACCTAGTCTTTTGAAAGTGCCAATAGGCTAAGAGCCACGTCTAGTCTTTTGAAAGTGCCAGCAGGCGAGGAGCCACATCTGGTCTTTTTGAAAATCCTAGTATGCTAGAAGCCACGTCTGGTATTTTGAAAGTGCCAGTAGGCTAGGAGCCATGTCTCAAGCCCTTTTGAATGATAATCATAAAATTTGAAAGAAAATACTTTAAAGAAAACTTATTGATAATACTCTAAGATGCATAACATTCCACATCCCTAGACTAGCGTCCCCGTCTCCAGCTTATCTAATGCGATGATCTAAATTCCGCCCCACTTTTACTATCATGTACGGCCCTTCCCAATTCGGGTCAGAATTTTCTAAATACAGTCGGGCTTGTGTTTTCGAATACCCTCTTAAGTCTAGGTCTCCTCGACTTTAATGCAAGTCGCCTACACGTCTGTCAGATAGGCTCATATTCTTTGCCGCATGAGGCTACATGCACAAACACAATCTCCCCTACGAAAAAGTCTGCTCCGCCATAACTAAGTCTCAAGATGGCTTCAATATTAAATTTCTCTGGCGATTTTCGCTAGCGAGCACCCCCATTTTGCAGAATCATGCCTCCATCCCATACAGAGGGGCTTAGTTTCTGTGATACTTAACAACTTCCTGCTAATTGTCTCTATAGTTTCAAAGAACCTGTATCTCGTCCACCCATTTTCAAAGCCATAAAGAGAGTTTTGTTAGATGCTTCTGCCTAGCCATTACTCCAGGTGGTCAGTTTAATACAAGTTTTTTATTTTCAACTCATGGTAGCTAAATTTCTATATACTCGCCACAAATCTACGGCCCACGTTACTAAGCAATTAACTGATAGACTTAAATCGACAAACTATATTCTTCCAAAACAAATCGATAATTTCATTCGATGGGGTAAAGGCTTCACCTTCATCAATTTACTAAAATAGCCTATAAACCAACACACAACTCTTTCGAGTCAGCGCAGGCAACAGTCCGAATTATATCAATCCCATCGAGAAGGGGTCAAGGACTCAGTGGATGGTGGTTAGATTCGAGTTGCCAATTCCTCGGAGATTGTGTCGGCTGCTTAGCTGGCCGCACTTCCTAACGTAGGTAGTTGCATATGCTGTCATGGTTAGCTATTAATAACCTTGTGTATGGGCCCTATGAGCCAAAGTTCTGCTGCTTGGATGGTTTTCGCATATTCCTTCATGGAGTTCTCGCAAAATATACCGCCCACCGAACACTGAGACTGAGCTACTGGGCCCCGTCTCAGAGACCGTTTATATAATTGTCTATTCATAAGGAATATCTACCGCTTCACCTAAATCTTATAAAGCCTAACCCTATTATCCGGCACCTCCCAAACTCAAATAATGACTATCGAGTTATCCAAGAAGAACAAGCTTCATCTATTTCGCACCGTTGATAGTAATGGATGATGCCTAATAGAGATGTATTGTGAGTGATACCGCTTCTTTATTTGAAGGGATGCAAACATCGCCGCTAATGCATCTGCTTCATTCGAATTCTCGGGATATGCTCGTTTCAAGCCGTGAAACTCTAGTCAGAATAATTGCATATTACATACTTGATCATATCGGGTCTCACGCTTCGCATTCTAATGTCGCTCACTACGCTGAGAATCACTGCATGATGATTTTTTCCGAAGATATAGAAGTTGCGAGGTCTATTCCTGGCCAGATTGCATCATTCGGGCCTCATTTGCTAGATAATGGGGAAGTCTAACAGATAGCCTGCTCTATCCTTCCCATTGAGCTTTAAGTTGCAACCTAACTCTAGTTCCCGTCGACGAGATGCGCTGCTTACATTAAGGATCCACTAGCTGCATATCCAGTCGTAACCCGTCGGGGAACTCAAAAGTCTGCCCCTTCAAGTCCATTACAGTTTTGAATTGAATAGGATTGGCCTCTATGCCTATCTGGGTCACCATAAAGCCTAGAAATTTGCCCCGAACTGACTTCAAACGCACATTTCAAAGGGTTGAGCTTCATAGCAATAACTCAAAGGCTTCTTGCAAATGTTTGGTGTGATCAAAGCACATTTTGGACTTTACAAGCATATCATTGATATCTTAGTTACTAACCTTTGATAAGTCGCCCGAGCATTCTTCAAACCAAAAGGCATCACATCAGGAAATGTGATGAACCAGGTGGGGATGGTGTAATGAAAAACTCCGTTTTCTCTTATGTCAAGCGCAGTGTACAAATCATGATATCTAGATAAGCCTGATCCTATAAATGATAGTGCTGTGTCTCTACTGGGCAAAGATCAATGATTCGACTATACGCAGCAGCGGTGTGTTATCTGGGCGCTGTCATCAGGTCATGTAATCTACATACTCGCCACTTACCGTCTTTCTTCGAACCACCACCTCACATAGGCTAGCCATCTCTGGGTGGTACTTCAATTTCTCCCGATGAAACCTACTCTTAGTAAGTTTTCTACTTCCATCCGAATAACCGTAAAGGTCAGCGGAAACATCACTTTCTCTGCCTTACCTATTCGTTGGCGGTGAATAATATTCAGTTTGTGAGAGGCCACTATTAGATAAATTCTAACCATATCTAAGTAGCTCCAGGCAAATACATTTATATTATTTAACAGTACGAGTTGTAATTGTTCCATTTCTTCATTGGATAGGAGTGAATTAACGTACATGAACTTTTCTGGCCCGTCCAACGCTACTTTTTCCAGGGGATCCACAGCCAACGAATCCTTCTCTTCTACCCTGATCCGGGCGACGAACTGTGATTGCTACACGAGGGTTTGATCTTCAAGGGGAAGACTATCAAAGCTTTTTTCCACTCTTTGTTCCCATATAGTTGATAACACTGCCATGTGGCCAACTGATTGCTTAAAAGGTCAACCTACCCAACGTTAGTCAAATACCGACCGCTTGCAGAGGGTCGTAAGGATAAATTTTCTACTGAGCGCAACAGTCGCCCCATTACGGCATCAAGACCCCAAGTCTTCATGACCGAGAACAAACTTGTCGAGTGATCGTCTGCCACAAGGAGCACATCTCCTAGTGTTACTAGTAGCTTGTACCATTAAAACCAAAGAGACGCTTCTACGAAGCCCGGAATAACGGCAAGGAAAGCTTCATTCGCCAGTTGCAGAGGTTGCAACAAGTTTGTCGTGACCGCTGATTCACCATGCACATCAAAACCATTAATACAGAGGTTGAGTACCAGTGCGTCATGGTGAGGCACAATAATCCTGTTTGGGTTGACATGAGGGAAAGATATGGGACCATTTATTGGCTTGGTTTCTTCATGTTCGCCTTCCACATGGATAACATTTACCTCACTATAATCGCAGCTCAAGAGCTTCTTATGTTATAAGCTAATTGATACTGGCCGCCGACGGCCATCAAGATATAGTTTATGGATACTGATTTTATGACCGTCGCATGCTATAATTCTCATTCCACAACTCGCTCGATTCCACCCTACGGTCAACATCCCCTGGGAGTATACCTCCTAAGGTGTCCCGCTTGACGGCTTTTCCACCAAGAACTTTGAAGCTTCGCACCGGTCCCACGCCCATGATCTCATGATAATCGGGACCGCATGATTTTTTCGAGGGATCCATCTTGATCTGCAGGCCATTAACTCCTCGCAAGTCGCGAATGACGTGGTAATAAATTTCTCATAATGACGCTTACGGGTGAATGCATGGGGCCCCTTCAGGATCAATGACGGATCGCTGCCGGCCTCTCGCTCACCTTCCTTTGACTCGACGCCTCTTCCCAGCCTTATTTCTCTCGTCCTATTGGTTTGAAATCATGACATCTGTTTCTGACAAATATTGTCCTCCGCAAGATTTAAGACTCATCAGCCCGCCTGTATAATTCTTCCATTATCGCTAGCGGGTCTAAAGATAGTGACTGGAATAAAGGAGTAGATGGCTCAAAGCTTCTCCTAAAGTTTTGGAGGACTGTATCCATGCTATATGACTCTATTTACTAGACGGCTCGCCTAAAACCTCCTAAATGAGGATCCGACAAACTCTCCTTCCTACTTTAGAATAGTTTGCAAAGAACTAATGTTCCTCTTTTGTCGCACCGAACAAAGATACTGCGACATGAATATGACCCATAGTTCATTGAACAAATTTATTGAATTGCCCGGGAGCTTATGAAACCAAGCTAGTGTAGCTCTAATGAGTCCTTAAACTCGTATATTTCTTAATCCATTTTTATGGTATCATTTTAGAAGTTTCGATTCATTTTAATGTCAATTATCAATATTCACCAACTTTTGTTTTGTAGGTTTTGTATGAAAAGAGAATTCCAAAGAAGAAAAGCGTAAAAATTGGCTAGCTCATCAAAACTATGTCACGACATAAGACGAATGTCACGACAAAATCTAATATAACTTTAAAAGTATGTCTAGAACAAGGATCAAGCCGAGCGTAGTTTAAATGAAGACTCGGGGTTTAGTATTATAATTTGAGAAAGGACCACTGAATTTCTATCGCGACAATGGATTTTTATGTCGCGACATAGCTGGAGAAGTTCATGAAGAAGAATGTAGCGATATTCCAAACTATGTCGCGACATTGATCAAGCAAATGGTAGTGGAATTATGTCGACATTCGAATTCATTACTTACAGAAAGAAACGAAGATATCATATGAACTTTATTTCACTATTAAAAAGACAACTCGCCACAATAGAAAATAAAGATAACAATGAGAAGGCATTATAAAGTTGTCGCGACAGAGAATTTCTATGTTGCAACAGACATTCTAGCGTATGTCAAGACCAAGGTAAATTTTATGTCGCAACAGAAGAAAACTATGTCGCGACATAACATTCAAAGCCAAAATTGAGATGAGAAGACTCTGTCGTGGACAGAGAAGTTTATATCAGAACAAACACAACATGAGGTCGAGGTAAATTTTTGCCAAAAGACAAATATCATCGCAATAAGTGGCAAAATTACAAAGAATGCTGCGACAATAAAACTCATGTCATGGCTGCACGTTAGAACTAAAGGCGTAAATCTCCGTCAGCGACAGCGAAGATTAGCGTCATGACAATAAAAATTGTCGAGTAAGATATTTCTCGCCAGGACAGAGAAGTTTCATGTCGCGACATAAAATGGAAAAGAAGTGAGATGAGCCAAGGCAAGTTTGTCGCGACAAAGGATTCAACATTGCAACAATAAGTTCAGCCAGCAACAAGAAGAAATAAGACTGGTCAGACATGGCAGGTCATTACGACATAGAGCTTAGTTTCAACAATACAAGGCAACACAACTGCTAAGGGCCAACAAATCCATGCTACTAGGAGAAACTCACGTAACAAAGAAAAAGTCTATCGCGATATAATTAAGAATAACAACAAATAATGTCGCAACATACCGAGCATCATTGTAATAAAAGTCATATCAAGGAGGAAATTTCTGTCGCAACAAAAGACAACCATGTCATGACATAAAACAGACAACATCAACAGAACTATGTCGTGACAAAGTCAAATTATGCCACGACAAAATCAAAGAAGATAGCATGAAAATATGTCGTGATAGGAAACTACAGGCCATGACAAGAGCTGGGCGACAAAGATAAGAACCATGTCACGACAGAAGTTTCTTTGTCGTTGACAAAGCGACCATTTTGGGCTAGAAATTTTGGGATCCACAATTTGTGCTTTGAAGTGCGGCCCATCATTTAAAGCTTTATAACAGCGCATTAGGGTAATCGCGCGCAGCTTCAGAAATCCAGACTTCGAAAGCTTCTCAAGACTCTTTGTATATTATTTTTCTTATTTTATCTTTTATTTCCTTTTAGTAGATCTTGCTTTACCATAGTTTTTAGTTAGTTTTCTGTTTAATTTTTAGAGTTAAGTAATGAGTTAATGTACAACTTTGAGCTGAAATTTATCAGAAATTTCTTTCACTACTGCTCGTTTTTAAAATGGATTTTTGAAAATTCAAGTTCATTTATTTCGCCTGCTCACAATTATGGAATTTTCCTACCGCTTAGTCACGATGTGTGGAACCAGTTTTGAAAGATTGAGCTCCCTCTAAGAATGGGTTGATGATGATTGTTATTTTTCTGCACAAAGTGGAAGAACGCCTTAGTTAAAAATCTTGAATTTATTTAATTGGTATTATTCTTAAACTTAATTGTTCAAAGTACTAGTATCGTGTACCCAAAAACAAAGGACTGTATCTTACTCTGGTTTTCAAGATGCCCTCTACGTGACACAGAGATGGAGAATCCTAAGGGTACTCCAGTGCCTGGTATGGTAGACCAATACTCTTCAGATCTAATAAACTCGAAAAGATTATAGGATCACTAACTTACCTATCAGCGAGGCCTGGCTGAGGAAATATCGCTTAATTTCCTCAAGTTTCTCTTCTTCGATGAAATGATTATGATCTCATGTTAGCATAGATCTAATCAAGGATATCAGAATTCCCCATTAATCATGACGAGGTGTGCCAATTAAATCGAGAAGACTTGCAATATCCCGTCTATAGGGGCAAGAATTCTTCAGTCCTAAGATTTGGGCGTGAAGTACTGAAAATGAAAAATACACAGATCTTAGAAAGATGAATATATCTTACAAGTAACTGATTACATCCATGAGTCAGAAATGAACATGAATATCTAATTAGTGAAAGGTATGGTTATGGGAGAAATTCAAACTATACCACAATGCATCTTTGACAAGTTCAGCTTTCTAGCTAATGGTTTAGATATGATTCAAAATGATGCAGAAATTAACAATCATTCATCAGTCTATTTCCCAGTGTTGTCTCACTCAGTGAACTCTTAAATCCACTCTTATTAATTTTTTTTTATGTATACTACTGAAATTACTTTAATATTATTTTATTAGTTCTCTCATCATTTTAACAATGGAGTTCAAATAGTAAGGATCTTGAAAGAAGTCGGGTAGTTAGTCTGGATGATCATCAACTGAACGTATATTTCTTAGACTTAAAATACACTTTTATTACTCAGACGACTTATGCACTCAGCAGCGATTCGCACTCAAACACGATTTTTAACGAATCCATTTTACAAAAAGGACAAACAGATATTCTACACAAAAATCAGTCAAACAAGTTTTTGGCACCATTGCCGGGGACTTTAGTTAGTCTTTAGTCAATACTTGGCAAATTTGGTCTAAACTTATAGAAGCCACAAGTTTTCGCGTCATTGTTAGGATTTTAGTTGTTCTGGTGAGTTTAATTAAAATCGTCAACAAGTTTTTGGTGCCAATATTTGGGATTTGTAGTTACTGTACCGTGGTTCGAAAAATCAGTCAACAAGTTTCAAGGTCATTGGTTGGGATTTTAGTTAGTCTTTGGTACCAGAGAAAATTGGTCATGAGTTTTCGCGCCATCATGAGGACTTTAGTTAGTCTTTGGTCGCAATGCTAATTACTTGCAATCGGTCTAAGCGTATAGAAGTCAATAAAGTTTTCGCCATCATAGGGATTTTAGTTAGTCTGCAATATGGTTCGAAAAATTTGGTTTGAACAGACCCTCGCAAACTAGCCTAAATACTTTGCACAACAAATTCGGTCATCGACGACATTTAGTATCACCTTATTATAATGGAGCATATGATCATGTGGGTCACTGAAAGCATCGAACGTGGCATCTTTATCTTCAACAACCTTTCATCAGATACGCCCTACTGAGAACCTGAACTCCGTCCGCCTACGGGTCAGTCACCGTTCTCCTCGAGCTTCACGGCTAACACTTTATTGTCCTTACTTCCCTTCTGTACTAATGAAGCTATACCCCAAATTGCGCCGTGAAAGAACGGCTCTAAGACAATCTTTACTTTGTGCCTCATTGAATCCACAAAACCAAACAAGCACTCGTTATTCAACAATCTCCTTTATGTCTCCTCCCACAAAGGTGTGCAGAGAAGCTTCTCAAGAATCTCCACAAGTACTCAAATTATTGATGGTGCTGGTAGAATAGTCTCACTACTGGTAGTTTGAGCTGGTCTCTGTAGTGTAGGTTAACTAGAACCCTGTGGACCTCTAAATTCTTATTTCGTGCCGGGAGCACGGTCCTGACCGGGCCGTGGTTTTTCTTACCCCTGTCTTCTTTCTTTCTTCATACTCTTCTTTCTTCAATCTCTTTCAACATTTAAAGCAATATGCTCAATCTTAGAGTAATCATCATGGTCGAATCCTATGACATATGCTCGAATATAGTCATTTAGGTCATCCTCAAACTTACGGCACTTTTCTTCCTTTGTAACTAGCATCTCTGGAGCATACTTGCTCAACCAGGTGAATTCCCTCTAATACTCTGTCACACTCATCTGCCCCTGCTTCAAATTATGGAACTCTCTTCTCATATTGCTAAGGTAGATTTGACTCACGATTGCTAACTCGCTATGAAAACTCCCATGTAATATTTTCCAGCAATTTCCGTCGCGTATACCCACCACTCGGTAAGCGTCATCCTCAGGAGAACGCAGGATTCACACTCTAAATTTTCCTCTAGTGTGAAATGCATTTGTTGAAGCATTCTCTCTATTCTTTCGAGCCAATTTTCCTCCATGGAAGGCTCGTCATCTTTCTTTCCAAGAAAATCTATGGGCCGGTATTTTTCCATTCTCTCAATTGCTATCCGTTGAGGGACAATTTTGGGTCAAGGTAACGCCTTTGAGTAATGCTTCTCGAGCTATGCATCGAGGATATCAATAAGATCTCACATTGGTCCCTACCATGTAGTTGATGACATGAACAAGGCCCCACCATCCACACTCATCAGACTATTTGAGCGACTGAAATACCTCCCGACCTTATTAGGGCCTAAACTTTCCATGCTTTACCTATTAAGACCAACAAGATCCGCATCAGAGTCACATCATCCTTTTATATGAAAATGCAATGCATGACACACATAATGCAAAATCAATTCATAGAATCGCCTAACCTAGGCTCTAATACCAAAATAAATGTCGGGCCCCTCCTCGACTTGATCCGACCTGACAACTGGACTAAACCCGGGGACATGGACCACTAAATCCATTAATCTGTAAAACACATTTCATATACTTATTTTCGATAGGATATTTAATCATATACTCATTTTCGATAGGATATTTAATATCCATTTAATCATATTTATATATGTGAATATGATATCACTACTTATTCACATTCATTACTATAAGAAATATGCATTATATCTTTTCAAGAGGGTCCATAGCTATACTTTAGTTCAATATTTATACAAAACGGCATTTCCATGCCCTTTCCAAATCATTTACAAAATATTTGTCAGAGTTCACCTCCTATCTTTGAAAATCCATAATGTAAAGTACGTTCCATGATAAAAAATTTGAAAATATAATCTTCTTATGAAGATCTTTACATCTTTTGATTTCAATACAAAGTAGTCACATGATATCATGGAATGAAGTGTGTGCATGAGACAGAGCATTTACTTATACTTTGTACGATTTGACGATGACTCTGGGCTCTACTGGTCCTGCCACTATCTACTCGATACCAACGCATGGAAAGCCAACGCGCTAAGTATTTTCATGCTTAGTGGTTTTTTGCATTTCTATTATCATTTCAAACAATTACACCACATATATATCCACAACAATTAACTTTTGCTATATGCATCACTTAATCATCTCAAAAACATTCAACATATTTTTTCCAAACAACCTTTCAACATACTACTCATGTGATCCATGTAATATTTATAAATATACCATTTTATAGTAGTTTAACATACTTTCATTTTGTCTCAAATATAGAAATACAATAATTCTCATCTTTCATGCTCCCATGTTTTATTATTCTTGTCACAACTCAATTCACACAATCCACACAATTATTAATCATTTTGCCCTTAAACAAATCTAACCGAAACTTTCGATGCATAGGATAACGGAATCACAGGCACGGGGTCCCGCTAGTTACAGGCCGGTATAAAAGACGACACTTCACACTGGTCTCCGCCAGGTCGCTGGGACTAGTTATTTTACATTTTTATTTTGTGCAATACTACTAATTATTATCCCTACGCCACTTGGACAAGATGCCACTATAAATCATCCATTCGCAAGATCGCTTACATTGATCCTTATTGGTATACCAATTTATCCCTAACTCGAACATGACGGTTAACATTCTCTTAAGGGTATTAATAATTAGTCATTTACAATACCATTTTCACATTTTCGCGATACAATTAACATTTCGACAGATTCACTTGTACATACATGAATCCCGTCATGTTTGCCACTACATAGTTCATTTATAAATCAATTAACCAACACTCAAACAAATTCATTTATGGTTCAAATAGAAGCGCACATATCCAGATGTTTGTCAAACATTTCAGATTTAAATGGTTCAAACCAAAACGCAGATTTCATAACAAACATTCCAGATTTGTTTGACAAACAAACACAAAACTTGATACAAGAAGAGAAGTAAGGAAGAACAAACCAAAAAGATTGTCGATTCTTGACTCCTATTCCTTGTATTCCAATCTTAGCTCAGGTTTTATCATCACCAGCCCCTAATCCATTACAAATACGTCACACTCAAATAACAAACAAAGAAAAATTAGTCCTACATGTTAATGTTATCGGTTAGGGTTAATTTCTACTCAATACACCTTCACTTGTAAAAATTTTTGGGAACAAATGAGCCATATTTTTCCCAAACTTCCTTCAATAAATGATAGTTCTATGAGTATGTTTTCAGTAGAAATTGGAATCATCCAATTCGGAGTACCGAAACTCAAGATATGTCCTAAACAACCGGGACTACTCTATTTTCAAAACATAACCAGAATTTGCCCAAAAACATAACTTCATTTTGACGAATTTCTGGGTCCAATGGGGTCTAAATTTGAATACACTTATTTCAAGAAAATTTGTTCTCCTAGAAGTCTAATTTATCCAAAAATTTGAATAACTCAATTTGGATGAGTGAAACTCAATTTATGGCCTAAATACCAAAACACCAAAACAGAACCACAATTTGCTCGAAAACAAAGCTTCACTTTGACGAATTTCTGGGTCCAATGGGTCCAAATTTGAATACACTTATTTCAATAAAAAAAATTGTTCTCCTAGAAGTCTAGTTTACCAAGAAATATGAATCACTTAATTTTGATGAGTAACTCTAAAACCCTTAAATATTTCCTTTATACAAAAATTCCTCAAAACCAATCCTAATCAAAGCAAAAAGACTACTTGAACTCTAACTCAAACATATATATATATATATATATATATATATATATATATACTAAATTTAGTATATATATATATATATATATATATATATATATATATATATATATATATACTAAATTATGGTTTTACCAATCCAAACACAATCAAAGAGGGAGTTAAGAGGGTTCCTAACAAACAAATGGGTGAATCCATACTCAAACTTAGACAAGTATCCATACCTCAATCTTTTTTAACACTCTAGCTTTCCTTCTTCCTTCATCTTCAAGAACAAGTAGAGTCCAAAGATGGCTTCTCCCCCTCTCTCAACTGTAGCCCTAACTCCCCTTTTGCCCAAATGAGAAATTATCTCATTTCACTAGACCAAATTTAGTTTCATTATCATCTTGTATAAGGCCTTGTTTGGCCTTCCCCTTTTTGGCTTTCTTTTTTTTTTTTTTTTTTTCATTTTTGCATTAAAGTCCTTCATTTCTATTTCATTTGCATAACAACTTATCACATTTCTACTTTGGCATATACTCTTCTTCATTTATGACCTTTAGATCCTCATTTCAACATTTTACCAATTTAACATTGGCTCTTGTATTAATTCCGGTTTTTTTTTCACTTTAAAAACCTTTATTTCTATCACTTAAAACCGATAAAATAACAAATAAATAAAATAAAATTTTATAATAGCATATAATACTATAAGGTAAAATAATAAGACAAGAAGATTATTTTTGGGATGTTACATAGGATGTATAAGCTGCACAGGTACTCATGCCTGTAGGGAGTACACAGGCATCAGACCTCTCGAGCAATACCGCCATGTCCCGGCCTAAACTTATTGGTTCTACCTCCCGCCTCGCCTCACTCAGGACGCAAGACTAATGGCATCATCAAGGTGGTGATGGAAGGCCTCTTGCATGATTTGACCTTTGTGCTTTCCCAAGCATTCTTTGCCGGTGAGAGAGTTAAAGATGGGGAAGTGCCCGAGGACAACTCATCATCTGTTGGGGTATCGACATCGTCAGGGATAATGGGCTTCTTCCCCCTATTGTGAGCGATTGGATGCACAACTCGACCGCTATCTCGTACATCTTTTCCAAGATCGCGACTTTTTTCTATTTGGGCTCGCAACTGGTCATTCTCCCGCTGCAAGCGTTCGGCGTGACCCTGCAACTCCTTCATCTATCTTTCTTGCTCCTCTTATTTCCTCTTCATGTCTTGACGCCAATTAAGGATGGCATCAGATCAAATTTGGATCGGATTTTTCAAAATCCATATCCGATCCAAAATAAAAATAATATATCCATATCCATATCCATATACTACGGATAAAAAAAATCTAAATCCATATCCTATCCATCGATTTCTGATATTATCCACTCTGACATCGATTTTATCCATGCGACATCGAGACATATTTTAAGCAACTATGACAACGCTATAACTTCATGATTCATAAATTTAGGAATATAAAACCAAAGTCTAAAGTTAATAAACATCACAAATCAAAATATTTGTATCAAGTGACAAATTCAAAATGTTTAACATCTTAAACAAAGTTTCAACAAAGTTTGCAGACTTCATCTTCATAAAAAAGTTGATGAAAATGTTGTCATCGATCACGTGTAATCTCGGATCCTACAATTATAAAAAAATAACTTAATATTTGAATACTTAAATTGCAATATGAATTAAAATTTATTAGTTATAAAAGTTAATACCTTCATCATGCACGTGAATATCTTCTTCATAAATCAGATGCATAACCATATGAACAAAACAAGTCATCTCCACCTAGAAAAATATATAAAAAGCAAAACTAATATTAAAATTTACAAATATTATGAAATTCTAGGTAAATAAAAAATAAAATAATCAATGAAATAAATTTACTCATCATGTTTCACTTCACTAATGGGAACCAACTTCTGGCGCACACATCAATGCTTCTATCATCTTCGGATGAAGTCAATTACGATGAGGGCTCACTAATCTCCCACTAGAATCAATGCACTAAGCAACAAGTAGATAATTTGAACAAGCATTATGTCTCTCGCAATACTTGCAAGACATGATACTTTACCCTATCCAATCCCACCATAATAAAATATCAAACTGAGAATTATCAGCAAAACATCTTCCTCCAAGTAAAGGGTCCAATCTGGGCCTGAAACTAGTTTTATTAGTCTTCATCCTTTTCACAAACAACTCGATAATCACTATCGATAGTTATTGAACTCCCTTTAGTCAAGTGACTGCTCCATGTACCGCAGATTCTCAGACGTACTTCTTTATACATTCTAGTATAATATTCTCCACCAACTCATAACAAAGTCATTTAATGTGCTGCTAATTTGTTCACTAAAGTCATTTGGATAAACAAAAGGAAAGTAAAAGGACAAAGTCATCTATACCTGGGGTGGTCCAACACGCAAAGAACACCCATCAATTCTATGGATCACATTCCAATATGCATCAAATTTTGCAACCATATTCTTTGCCATTGTACTAATTACTATATCGAGGACATGAGCCATTCATTCAAATGTCATTTTAATCCTAGTAAGGAAATATATCACAAGCAGTTGACATCTCATTCCATAAAATAACTTAGTGACATTATTATAAACAACCCTAACCCTATCGCAAACATCCTCATAGCTTCCCATTATGCTTCACTGTGTGCACAAGAACATAGTGTGACTCAAACAACTTAAGTCTAGGAAACACATTTTTATAAGCCAAAGCAAAGCATTAGGAGGCGGAGTCTCCACCTGTTGGATAATCCAAACCCAATCTTCTAGTACAAGAAATTTTCATTTGTCGACAAACATCCTCAAACCTTTCTATTCTTTCTGAGATGTTGTCCAAAAACTACACTGGGTCTCCCCGACATTATCAATGGCATGCTTCGATCACATCTAAAACCAATCCCAACAATAAGGTTCAAGATATGTGCGCGACAACGCATATGAAGTAAAAGACCTCGCCACTAATAAGCAATCAACACTCAATTTTGCTTTATCTTACCAATCATACTGTCATTAGTGTGAGCAATTATCAACCTGTAATACGATAACCTCGAGTCCACATTCCACCCCAAAGATAGCATCTATCAACACCTCTCATAGCACATCACTATGAGTGGCAAGGACATAAATAAACCCGAAAATAACAAAATTATCAAATTAAGTAAACAATGAATAAAAAATTATACTTAATTTAAGAAAGAACATGTTAATTTGTTATACCTCGTGATTGGGATCATGTAATGTCCAAGATTTATCAATGAAATGTGTTGTAAATGCATACGAAACCCCTTTTTGGTTACTAAGTCCACATGTCCGCTGTAATAGCAACTCTACTATCATCGGTTTCGATCAACTTCACGACTTTATCCCTCTCTTCCCAAATGTTCAAGATATGCTTCTTCACAAAGATTACTACAGCGACACTTGAAAATAGTTGAATAGTAGTTGTGGAAATCCTAAATCCTCTTATGCTCCACCATCGAAAGAGGATACTACGGAGAATAATCATCTTTGCTAATTTCTCTATTCTCTCGATTTTCATTAAATGCGCAGACCACATTTCCCTTTTCGAATCAGCTTTTCAAAATCATTTGCCTTATAACAATTCTCAACGCTTTTTCTAGGGACACCTATCAAAATGTTGTCAAATGCGACGTACTATAGGATGAGATTTTACTCCAATAAAAAAAGCTTCTACAATAATTGTATCGCCTTCATTATTAACAACCGATGAGTAAAGTGTTTCACACAGGACTTCCGAAAGTCTTACCATTTTTTCCTTGTTCGGATTCACAATCAATTGGTATTGATCGAGTGGAGAGTTCACCCGAAGCCCCTCCAATCGAGCCGATTCTCAGGTGCTAGCAACATACCGCTATAAGTGCTAGATTGTGAATGTGCCATATTCTATACAAAAAAAAAAGAGACCACAATCAAACATAGCTTAGATGCCTTAATGTATGCTATTCTAAATAAGTTGTACTGTTCAAAATAAAAAAATTATAGAGCCATATAACTTATCATTAAAGTAATCTATTTATCTTTAATCCTACGCACCTTTGTAGTTTCAATAATAATTAATCCATTGTCAGATTCAAAGAAATGGAATTTTCTAACTAGTATAGTGGTTCATGCAAAATACAGTAAACATATCAAATTGTTTAAACATAACTTAATTAAACCCATTAAATCTGTGACAAATAAAATTCAAGGAAATAACAAAATTAAATTACCTAATAAATGCAAAGTACAAAACAGAATTTGATCCGATTTTCACGAAAGCGTAAAAATTAAAGGAAGAACAAGAGATACCCTAATTCAAGGATCCGATCTTCATGAACAAAAAAATCGAAACACATTACCGTGAGAGGAGAGCACGAAGTCAGTAGAGGAGTTAACACTGGCGACAGAAACGAAGAGTCAAGACACTGTAAGGAGACAATGTCAAGAAGGTAGGCTGAATGCAAGAATGAGAAGATGAAGAGGAGAAAGTACCTAAAGAGGGAAGATGAAGAGGGAGCCTTAATTCCTAATTCACACTGGTTCTGCGACTTCAGGAAAATAGCCCATGATGTTGTTATGGGCTTTGTATTTTTAAATGGAATCATAGTAGGTTAGGCTTTAAATGAGATTATACTAGGTTATGGTTTGCGATGATTGATTAAATTCTAATGTTATAGTTAAAACTTAAAATTTATGATTAGATTAAAATTTGTGGTATTAGATTAAGATTTATACTTGATGTTGTTAGAGTTAGGGTTAGTGGATGTTTGATTAGGATTTAAGTGTTACTAAATTAAAATTTACAATATTGTGAATTTAATTCTGCTGTGTTACGTTAAGGTTGGGATTTGTAACTAAAATCCAAGCAGCTCCGAAGATAACCGTCGCTCTCTCGCTTAAGAGGAGATTAATTCCGCTAAATGCCACCACAGGCGTATAGAGCCCAGCCATTCAAAGAACGCGTCGCCTGGGCTTTAAAGAGTTTAAAGAGTCACATAAGTTTTAATTCTATACAACGGAGGGCTTCTTCAAGTATCAAGCGACTATCAAGTCTACTAGGTGATTCCAAGAATGGCCAAAGCTCAAACATCTTGGAAGAAATATGTCCAGTCCACGCTGGGAAGGATAATGAAGACGTGGATCCAAGTATGATGTATGAGGCATATCAACAAATTAGTATTATAAGTATAAGTGCTAGAGTTTCATCGTATAAGCTTGTGGTTTACAATGTTAGTATGTTACATTGTAGGTTTACAAATTACAATTGGGGACTAGATTTATAATTTATAATGTTATTGTTAGGTTTGGGGTTTACATTATTGTATTTTTAGTATTCATTTCTAATTTTACTATCAGATTTTAAAAATTAGTCAATTAAATATTCGAATTAGTAATGTGAGATCATATCATATTATATGTTGTTATTACAAATTACAATTAATTCATATTATATAAAAAACCATACCTATATTGACAATTATAAATTTATAATGTATATAAATATATTAATGACATTAATTGTCAATTACATAATTGTATATGGACTATATTATATATATATGTGTGTGCTCAGACGTAGAACTGGACGGATATAATTGGATCTGATTGATATCCGCGATCGCTCGCCTGGACGGACACGGTTTCATCGATAATTCAAATCCATATCCATTCAAAATCTATTTTATCCATATCCATATCCATTATCCAACCAACAGATTTTTTCTACCTGCTTCACCGGACGGACGGACGGGGTCGGAATCCACTGGATAATCGGCTATTATTTGTCATCTCTAACGCCAATGGAGGAATTGAACTTTCCAGCGTACTGATCATCTACCCATTAACATTGTCGCGCTCTCGTAATTTTAATCGATGTGGGAGGGGATTAGGCAGAGTTCGCGTGACTGAGGGCTATTAGGACAATCGCTGAGCTTGCCTCGCGACTTGTAGACAAGACTTTCGCCCTGCTCAGACGCGCTCACCGGTTGCTACTTTAATCTTCGAAACCTCTAACCATCAGCAACGCAACGTGAACCTTCCAAAAAGGTGATTCGACAGCGGTATGTCAGCCACACTCTCCGATGATTAAGTCAGCAAAAGATGGAGAAGAAGCAGAGAGTTCTCCGAGTTCCAATTTTTTTACCATGTGGGAGATCTTCCTAATTTATAGGGCATGGTTCACTAATCTTCTCTTAATTTGAAGGATAAAATCTCTTAATTTTGGGAATAAAATCTCTTCTTCCCTATCAAGGATTAATTTTTCAAGAAATAAGGGATTTAAAACTGGGAAATCCATTGATAAATATCTGTTTTACGTATTTTCCACTTTCATGTATTTATTCATAACGACTTCCATATGCAGTAGGATGATAGGTTGGGGGACTCAAAATCTTAGAAAGGCCGCCTTTGAGCTAATTTATGGGAAGACACTAGGACTTTAAGATAATCTTGTTTAGGTAGTACCCCTGGTTTTAATACGGTAAGTGGGCTTTGGTAATCTTACAATGCGAGCTAGACAAGTTCTAGGCCCATTGATTAGTGGATCTAAAAATTTTGGGCCTCACAGTTACTGTATTTTCGCACATCATTCTACAATCATACGAAATTATATTAATTTTTTATATTGTTATTAATATAACTAAAATATGGAAATTTCCTATTTGGGATACATACGGAGGTCCTTTTTTCTTATGAGACAAAAATACACTTTGACTATAATAATACCTAAAGTAATAAAGACTACCGTTCTATAATTGTTTGAATTTATTTTAATTTTTTATATTATTGTCAATGTAATTAAAATATAGAGAATTTCTATTTAGGGCTGGCTACCCATTGCAACATATTTGCAACGGAAGTCATTTTAATAATGCTTACGAAGACCCTTTTTGTGAGACAAAATAATCTTTACTATATGAAGTTATTATATATTTCTAGATCATTGTATAATTATATAATTTTATTTTAATTTTTTATATTTTTGTCAATGTGATTAAAATAGGAGAATGCTAAAATGTTAAATCATAATCCCTTGAAATGTCCTTTTCTTTGTGAGGTACAAATATAAGTTTCCATACATTAGTAGATTATTTTATATTCCTATGATTTTTTTATATTTATTTATTTTGTATTATATTTTTTTCAAAGACTCCGGAACATCTGGAACGCCCATACCACCAGAGTCATGCCTCAAGAGTTGGTATGAATTTATTTTAATTTTTTATATCATTGTCTTATTAATAAAAATATGGAGAATTCCTATATAGAGTAGACTTATGAACAAAAATGAGTCATGACAGGCAAAAGTAAGTCATTTTAATAATTCTTATCAAGGCTCTCTTTTTTTGCGACACAAAAAATAATTAATTAAATTAAATTAAAAAAATTGCAATGATATATTAACAAAATCACAAAGAACGTGTGAAATCACAACATATACATGACCGAAAATAATATCTAAGACAACGTTTTTTTTTTTTTTTTTTTGGAAGAAACAATGTTAATTTTTTTTAAACAACCGAAATTCGATGATATTTTTAATTTAGGCAACACTCAGGATCGAAAAATTAAAGTTTAAAACTCAATCGTAAAATTCAAATTTTGAATAACAAAAAGGGGGAAATTTGCATCTTTAAGTTTTAGGTATATGCTACATTAAAAAAAAAAAAAAAAAAAAGACAAGTCTTAGGTATATGCACCATACCATATGCACTTAGGTTAATCAAATATTTTTAAATAAATCAATGTAATTTTTTAATAATATACGAAAAAACGTTGATGAAATTTGTTATGTCATTTTAAAAAATAAATAAATTCCGCTTGAAAATACATGTGTTTTAAATTTGTCTTTACTATTTTTAAATATGTTTTAAAACTAATTCATATATCTATTGCTTAAATTTTCTTTGTTTTCAATTATTCTATATTTTTGTATAATTAGTTTTAAAAAATTCTTAGGTTCTCAAAAGATGTTATTAAGAATATAAAATAGAAAATAACTTTTTATCGTCACACGTATATTTTTCTCACTTGGTCTGGCACCTTCATATGTAGCATTTTTAAGTTGATTTTTTCATGGTATGGCAAATAAACATGAAATAATAGAATAATAGATTGGAAATTTTTGTGATGGGATAACATGGTTTTTCTTTATTTTGAGTTGTGGGAATTTGTTGTTGCTGTTGTTTGTTTGTGTGTGTGCCTGTTTTTTTATATGACTTTCTTATAGGGCAAAGTACAAACTAGTAGTAGCTATTCTAAAATTAATAAAGTTACAACACATATGATATATATTTACAATAAAATTACATTAAAATTATAATATATTACGATGATATTATATTTATTCTATATTTTATATTAAATGCAACCAAATCGGGATTCAACTTAGATGGAGTTATTTATCATGTCTAGCTTAATTGGTAAAATGTTTAATGTATCAAAAGACAAAGGCATGTGAGCAGGTTTTGTGGCCTTCAGCCCTAATACACAATTTTACTACATCAGAATTAAAGTGTTTAGTTTTAAAAAAAAAAACTTAGATGAAGTTTGTTTTTTCCTTAATACTTAATAGAATTTTTATTCTAAATATTACTTAATAATATTAAGTGATTTAATAAGTTTAATACTTTTTATTTTTATTAAGATAAGCTTGCTTAGATAACATCGTAGCAGAATAATAAGAGCTACCATGGTTAAAAGTTCAGGCAAACATTAGAGATGAGGGGGATCTGGTGGTTCGAGCATCAGAAGTGACAAATTTATGAGAAGTAGAATATTATGATGTAGTGTATAGATGTCAAAAAAAAATCTTAAGGTATAAAATATAATTTGATTTAATATTTCTTTGTAAGATGATAATTTAACTTTATCATTACAAGATAATGAAATATTTATATAATATATGTATAACATTTTAACATATTTATACAAAATAAAAATATTATGATAAATCATTTTTTAAAGGTTTTAAAAATAAAATACCATGGAAAAATCATTCTCATTAAATTCACATATAATATATCAAGAATTAACTGCTATATCATTTTGTAAATCAAGAATATTTATTGAGCTTCTCCAAAACATAATTGATCAACAATCAATAATACTCAATAAATACATTATAAAAAATGTTAACTGACCGAACTAATAAGATATCAATTTAGCACGTAAAACATACCTGACATTAATCCAGAATTATTGGCCGTCATTTGTCTCCCAAATCTACAATGGATAAGATCAAATAAAAGTTATGGTTGAAGATGGTTCTTTCTTTCTCCCCAAAATATGTTCTATAACCCTTATTAAAGTATAGGGTTTTATTTATTTATATATATAGAACACAATTGAACAATTGAGTTTTAGTCCAATGGGCTTACCAAAGCAAGGGAAAGATAGAACCATGGGCTCATAACTAGTTAATATTAAAACAACTCATAAATGACCCACAATTAACATGCATAATTACACAATTAAAATTGTAATATGATTATGCTTAGTCCACAATTAATAAATTAATATAACATTCTTGCACTTGGACGGCATAATCATAACTCAAATGTTTTCTCAATAGATTTATAGTCATAACCAATCATATACAATTAACATACCAAGATGATGCATAAGTCGTACATAACGGCACTAATAATAATCAAAACGCAACTCAAATGTCAACAAGAAACTTACATAGTCATATCCAATCACGCATACAATTAATACACCGAGACGCGATAAATCGTATAACCGCACACTACACCTATAAGGATTTCAATGACAAGAGTATTGATTCAATTGAAAGAAAAAACATCATTATGTCATTCATCTGGTCAATCACAAAATCATAAGATAATAACAAACGTCGAAATGTGCATGTAATAATAAAAAAGCATGAGCTTTCTTTACAAAATACATGAAAAAGGAAAAACTCCCACTAAAACAAAAAGTTTTGGCTCCTAACAATCCCATGTGGGTGACATGTTCTTGAAACACACAAATAGGTAAGCCTTTGGTTAGTGGGTCTATTAACATGCTAGTCGTAGGCTTGTGTTCAACTGAAATGAGGGACTCTACAACTTTCTTTTTAACAAAAAAAAAAAAAACTTCACATCAACGTGCTTGGAGTGAGAAGTGTCCCTAGTGTTCCTAGAGAAAGATACAAATTGTGGAATTTATCATGTCACCACCTGCCTATAAACTGAGTGAAATAACTCCAAAGCTTAAAATGAGTCTCATAACTATATCAGCCACTAGTAGTCTCATAATACGCCACATACTCTACCTCCATAGTAGAAGAATCTATAAGTGTTTGCTTGACACTTTTCCATGAAACAGCTCCTTCGGCCATCATAAAGATATAACCAGAAGTATACTTTTTATCATCCACGCAACCTACATAATCGAATCTCACTAAAACAAACCACCTCAAGAGTGTCAGTATGCCAATATGTCAACATGAGGATTTCTTTGCACCTCGAAAATACCTTAAAACTTTCTTAGCTACTTTCCAATGGCTTTGATCAGGATCACTCAAATACCTATCCAACAAGCCAACAAAAAAAAAACAATATAAGGGCGTGTGCATACTTGAGCATACATCAAACTACCCACAACTAAAGAATAAGGGACTACTTTTATCTGATCACTCTCAATATCATTTTGAGAACATCGGGCCTCAAAATTCACACCCTTTATAATCGTGTTCCTACTGTAAGAATATGATCGCGATATTGAACATTTCAAAGCAGCCACATACGTATGTTGAGACAACATCATAATGCCACTAGGTCTATCGTGAAGTATCTGTATGCCCAAAACATAAGATACTTCCTTGAGATCCTTCATATCAAAATGGCTAAACAATAACTGCTTTGTCTCAACCAATATGTCAGTATCATTAACTATAACGCCCTTTCCCCCTACCGCATCAAGTGAGAGGACGTTACACAAAACAGAGAACTATTAACCTGACATTAGTGGGCTCATTTTAAGCATATATTCATGAAGACATAAACTTGTAAATCTACCACCGTAGTGGTGTTTAAATTGCCCTGTACATATATGTCCGAGTCCAACTACTTGTATTTACCCGTTTAATACTATCTCCACATTACGTTTACCTTTATTACAACTTAAAACCAATTCGGACCTATATCGTAAAGACTCCTAACGCTATGTCGGCCCGACGAACGGATGTCTCGACGATCTCTCAAGATCTACATGATGAAACACCCGTGCGTGCTTATATCTTGTACTGGAAACATATAACATATATGACCACTTCTAATGTTCCTCAATTACAATATACATTTAAAATAATTCACATATCAAAGTATTCATATCTCTTGTAGAAGTACATAATAGAAATCTCTTAACATATGTACCCCATAGTACACTACAATACAGAACTGAGATATGCCATAGCATTAGAGCCGATTACTTTGTTTTCTTATGGTTCATTATTCAAATACTTATTATATAAATGTTTTCCTGCATAGACCAGTAACAATTACTGAGAAAGACGCAGCACAATAGGTAACCAAAGATACGATACAGTACTGAATAGAAGTGTTGAAGCACTGATTAGACGTGTCTGCAACACAAAACAGGAGTGCCGTAACACTATGTAGGAGTGTCGACACCAGAAAGACGTATTACATCAAATGAAGGCCGGCAAAGACTAAATAAAGGTCAAGAACCAAACAAGATGTCTATTCATTCACTATCCGACCATGTGCCTACAATTATGTGTCAGAGCTTTTATACTAGTATTTATAACATTCATTTAGGCTTTATAGTAATAGAAAGCAAACTAAGTAGAAGAAAGGAAACAAGCTACAAAGATGTGTCTCGCTCGTATCGAAGCATCCCTTCACCCAAAGCGCAGCAAACAGGGTTAAATCGTGCTGCCTGGGTTCACCTATTAACAAATCTTCGCCTATGCGCAGCTAGGCTTCAATAGAAATGGGCATTTTTCCCTTTTTCACTCGAAAATTTCCAACCAAAACAAAACAAACCACAAAACCCAACTCAAACCAACCAAAAACACATTTATGGAAGAGTTAGGGTTTTCCTAACACACACATAAACAAAGAAGGAGTTCGGATTGTTTCCTAACACACACATAACAAGGAAGGAGGTTGGAGAATTTCCTTGTAGCCTTGACCATTTTAGATGGGGTGTCAAGCGAGGTGTCACACTTCGGGAGCGGGACTCTTCAGCCTTTTCTTTCTCGGAGGCGACACTGTACTGTTTTCTCATTCCTTATGCACAATTTACGTAATAATAAAAAATTCTTTACTATACATTACCCACACCTGCCATGAGTGGTATTTCATGTTCTATACATAGAGGTCATTACTTCTCAATAAACAAAGCATACTATTCAAAAATACGAGGGATTATGATAGTGCGGTGAGGCACCTATCTACAGGGTTGGCACGCTCTACTGCGTGTGGGATGTCGTATCATATCATTGTCTTAGCCTGTACCTACAACGATTAAAAACCCGTGTAGCTACGGCAATTGGAAACATATATACGAGGGACGACCGATAACTATGATGCGTCTGTGAATACACTTATCTTATCATTTTCATATAACGTACACTTTTATCATGTGACGTTTGACATATAACCTTTCATATCATTTATTTCTTATTCTAGTACTTATCATTTGATCTATTCTCTTTCATGGTTCATAATACATATCTGATACGTGTATATATATTCGACCATACCTGTACTTTCATGGTTATATCTTATACCATTTGTTATGTTATTTTCATGTCTTTGTTATGTCGTGTATTGTCATCGTGTGCATTTTCATGTATTGTTATCATGCTCTTTGTTGCAATATCTTGTTATCATGTCTTGTTCATGCTAATGTGTTTTATGTACTAATTTCATATCACGTATTCATGTCTTTGTTCATGTACTATTTTCATATCATTTTCACATTGTCGCACACCATATTACTTTCTCTTTCATGTACTGTACTTGTTCATATACTTTTCGTGTACTGTACTTTATACTTTCCATATACTGTATTCATGTATTGTTTCATGTACTATGTACTTTTCATATACTATCATATTTCATATACTGTCATCTTGTACTTTTCATATACTGTATTATCATAATAACTTTTAGATCATTTTATATTCTTAACTTTGTTTCAATATATATATATCGGATTAGTATAATCTTATGTTCACAGAACTTATCAAATCATACTTGATCTTATCTTACCGAATCATATCATATCTTTTCGCATGTCATATTGAATCCATTTTGTTTTTATGTGTAAATGCACTGCATAAACGCCCAGAAGTTGATAAAAGAAACTATAAGGGCAGGAAAGCGTACTCAACATGCCGAAAGCAGTGGTACATAAAGGCTGAATGGCTATTATCAGCGTATGCGAGACAATGACCATCTATAAAGGCTGAAAGCGTAATAATGAGCGAGGGCGAATGGTCGTATCTTGCGGGCTTATTTTCCTGGTGGTATGTCGATACATCTCTACCCGGGTTCTGAGGACAATCGAATTTTTATTACATTTTAATGCATATCTCATCTCATGAATAACTGTTGTTATCATGTATCTTGATGAATATCTGCAATATTTATTTCGTATGTAATACTGTATATTTCTTAGCTTCATATTGTTGTTCTCATATTTAACATAATAAGTATATTAATATCTTTCTATCATTTAGTTTGTCTTACATTATCATATATGTAATCCTGTCATATATCATGAATGCATCATCTTCTTTCTTATATTCGTATAGTCGTATATATATCTTTATCACATTCATATCCTTTATATCATTTATCATCGTATCTTTTATGCGTTTCTATCATGATTTAGCTATTCATGACTTTTCTATATTTCTATCATGTATGCTTTACTTTCAATTCATGTATTCTGTCGTGTTTGTCCCATTCGTTTATGTATGACAATCTTATATTCATATCGCCACTCTTATATTCATGCTCGTGTCCCTCCTACTTTGTAACGTATATCTTGTTAGCTTGCATATCTTACGTATGCTTTGTCGGACTATCATATCTTATGACTGTCTGCTATCGTTCACTTTTTTATCTTTGCTGTATCTTTTTTAACATTGCTGTCGGGTATCACTATCTCAAGTGGAATCGAGCAGAATCTTCCTTTGATACACCATAGGTACTTTTCTTATCTATACTCCTTTCTGTATCGAATCTACGTATATTCTTATTTCTTGTTCATATCTACAGCCAGCCTCTTCATGTATTCCAGTGCTTTAACTTGGCTTGATTAGTACACTTGTTTAACAATTCAATTTTCAGACAAGATGTATTGCACCAAATGTCATTAAATAGAATAGTTTATATTCTAGACTCAATGAGGCTTTCCATAGAATCCAAGAATACCCATAACGAGGTCTAACAAAGGAGTTATGCGGGTTGCGAAGCCGTGAAGAAAATCGTGACTTGCGGCCTGCGGCAGCAGCAGCAGCGGCAGCCACTGGCTCTTTTGTCATTTCAGGTGTACTATGAGGCTGATATTATATCACATATATATATGGATGGGTCCACAGACCCAAAGGAGTCTTTCACCAAGTCAAGAATACCCATAACGAAGTCCTAACGAAGGAGTTATGCAAGTTGCAAGCCGTGAAGAAAATCAGCAACTTACAGCACCTGCTGCAGCAGCAGCAGCAGCAGCCACTGTTTTTAGTCATTTTCGGATATAATCTGAGTTTAAGTTGCATTAAGCTATATATGGGTGGATTCTAGACTCAAAGGGCTTTCTATAGAGTCTAAGAACACCCAAAATGGAGTTCGGACGAAGAATTTATGATCTTCCGAAATTGAAGGATACAACCAGAAAATCCGGTGCTCCGAACCAGCAGAGGCCCCTACTGTTTTCATCGTTTTCGGACCAGAATATGAGTTCAAAATTTATAAAGCTATATATGGGTGGATTCTAGGCTCAAAGGGCTTTCCATAGAGTTTAAGAACACCCAAAACGGAGTTCGGACGAAAAATTTATGATCGTCCGAAGTTGGAGGATTCACTTGAACAGTGAATTACGAACATAACCAACAGGGCCTACTGTTTTTCATCATTTTCGGACAGAATATGAGTTAAAAATTTATTAAGCTATATATGGGTGGATTACAGGCCCCAAAGAACTTCCAGTAGAGTCTAAGAACGCTACAGCGGAAGACCGGACGAAGAATTTATGATCGTCCAGAAGTTGGAAGGAAGACTATTGAGAATTCTGAGTTGAAACGACAGATTGTTCAATATCAAAATTTTGAACCTAAAGAGACTTATCCTGATAATGAGACCATAGAGATAGCATAAAAAGCCAGTATCATGCCAGATTGACATGAAAGTTGCCTGGTAGAGCAACATACTCCCAACAGCATGTAGAACCCTTTCAATGGACCATATGCAGCTGTGCGACAGGAATGATCTGATTGCTTATGCAGGTGCGAAACTTTGGCAGAGTGGGAACCTCGCGAAGGAAAAACCTTGCGGCGGAGCGTGGATACATGATATGATTAAGCGTCTGTTTAATATCAAAAATTGATATTAAATGAATTACGCATGTAGATTTGCCGAGATCCGAGTCAACTAGACTTCTAGATCGACCACCAACCGACCAATCTACGCGGGTCAGGATCCTGACAGCCAGTATGACCAACGATCTGCCGTCGATCTGGTCGGCAATGCGCGCGAATCGATCTTCGGATCTATCCTCGGGGTGGTATGGATGTGTGTGGAAACGCGATATCAGACGATAGGCGAATCTTGCGAGCAGCTTAGAAAAACGAAGAATAGAAAAATTAACAACTATAGCACGTGCAATGATACCAAATGTGAAAAAAGGCTGAAAGAGAGAAAGCATGGCGATTCACGTGAGGAATAGCGTTATTATAATAAATTATATTTATTATAACTTGAATTAATATAATAAATTATATTTATTACTTAAGCTTGGATTAAATATAATAAATTATATTTATTATAAATTATAATTATACGTATATTTGAGAATACCCAAAATTGGAGATACGAGAAGCAGCGTAATTGCTAACAATCTCCCACTTGCTCTTTGGTACAAACTTAAACATAGCCCAAAACCATGCTTTCAAACATTTACATAGTTAATTCTTGATATGAGAACAAGTAACTTTGCTGAGCTTCTTTGGGGATCCAACGGCTATTATTAATTAAGGCTCCCTTATAATTGAAAAGCAATTATCAAATCAGAGTTACACTGCCACTCCACTAAAGGCGAGTTGAACTCGAAATTAATAATATTGATATATATATATTTAATTTCCTCCATTGTAAAATATCGATAATTAATTGATTATATTTTCTGTCATCAATTAATTATTTTAATCTCTTGATTTAACAGTTTCTCTAATGGATCAAATGCACTGGCCAGTGACTTCATTACATCCAAGGAAATGCAGAAACATGTCGAAGGATATTTCATACAATTTCATTTTGTTTTATTTCATAAATGCGGTAATTAAGCAATCCGTTCCCCGAATCATCTAGGTATTAGTAGTCAAATAGGCCTCACATATTGACAAATTCAAAGACCGATAATTATTCAATTACCTATTTAAAATAAACTCGAGGATTGAGAGAAAAATAATAATCAAATATCACTTGAGATTTAATTCCTTTCCTGAAATTGCTTTAATTAAATCTTTCTTTGATCTATTCAGTACAAACACCAATACTTTTAATATTTTATAATAACCAAGGCAAGATTATTTCATAAAATATTGGAGTCTAAATAGCGTCCAGCTTTATTCAATCAGCGTGATCTTATTCATTAATTATGAGAACTTATGATCATCTTCCATGGACGATATCCATATGACCATATCTTTATAATTAATGCGGACCTTAATACGAAAAATACTAGTGTGCACAAGGTGAAATTAATACCTCATTGAAATTTTATTAACACGAGAAAAAATACAATAATTTTATTTGTCTTGCTTCTGAAAGCTGAATAAAAAAACTCCCACTAGTCTAAAATAGAATGCAGGTAATCTCTAACACCCATAGAATCTGCATGTCGCTTAAAACTTGAGCAATTAGAGCCTTTGTAGATAAAATTAAAGCTAGAGTTTTTCTCGGCTATTTTGGTAACCTTGTGTCTCATATTTCGATGATATCTTGGATCAGTGGTACTTCACTCTCAATGTGTTTTTGTTTGTGATACCTTGGTTCTTTGGTACATTATACGGCTTTGCTTGTTGTACTGATGGGGTAATGGTAGGCTGCTGTTGGGTATCACGAAGATCCATAATGAACTTCTTGACCACACGACTTCCTTAGGCGCGCCGAGGAAAGCGTGACATGTTCGACCGTGGTGGAATGCATACATGCGTCTACATTTTAATACTCCTCCCGACGAACTGGCTCCACCATATAGTGTAAACACATAGCACGGTAGGGCTGCGATCGATAGCCACGCGGAGTGCAGTGCATTGAGCTGATGGTTCAAACTCCTTTGGAATATACTAGCATATAATCTCTTGTTCTCCTTAGATGTCGCAAGTATATGCTTTCTTGCAATCCAGTGTTCTTCAGGGATCAGTTGATCACAGAAGCTTACAACTCGCATTGCATAACGGATATACGGCTGATACGTAACATGGCATACATGGGACTACCTCTGTTAGGGGCATAAGGTGTATCTACTCATACGTTCACTACGCTCGGGGAGTTTTTGTTGATTGCTCCTTAGAAAGATGAATTCCATGTCTAAAGGGTAAGAGGATCCCCTTTTGGAATTTCCATGTTAAACGACAAGAATTTATCAATATAAAGAGGCTTGAGATAGTGCTGACAACTTATTCTTAGGTCTCGTATAAGTTGGTGAAACATAAGTTGAAACTACTCTGATCCTTTGTATGTTGTTTATGCAACCAATCTTTTACACTGACAACACTTGTTTGTCGTTTAAGATTAACAATATGTCTGTCTACGTAAGGGTAGAAAAACTACCTTACATTAGCGGATTCTTTTGTAAACCGCAAAAAGGTTCATCGAGCTTTCTCGAAAACCAAAAGAAGTAATGGCACGATCAAACGTGTTCCATGATGCGGATGCTTGCTTGATCCCACTTGATGGACCTTTGCAACACATACATGTGTTCTTGCGCCAGCTTTGAACCATACCGGTTCTTTGCATGTAACAGATGTCCTCATTTAAATTGCCATTTAAAAGGATGTTTTTGACATCCATCGCCAAATCTCGTGTCCGAGACTAGCATTCTGACTAAAAGAATCGGATAGATTTAAGCATGTTTCTTGGCGAAAAGGTTTCTTCATAATCTATCCCTCTTTTTGGGTATAGCCTTTTGCCACCAATCTAGCTGAAGGTTTCCACCTTCCCGTCGATCCTCTTTCTCTTGTAAATCCACCCACACCTATTGGTTTTACCCCTTTGGGTGCCTGCAAAGACAGGCTGAGTGGAATACATAGATTCCATTTCACGGTCCATAGCTTTGCCACTCCTGTACATCCACATCTTCGAGTGCTTCTTTGTAATTGATGGGATCATCCATCGATAAGCGATAACTTGGTAAGACTCGCTAGAAGACATATCTCGCGAACCCGCCTTACTGTCAAGCTCTGACCAGCTCAGCAGTTTGTGGTTCATTGTTGCCGACTGTAAAGTACTAGTTCCTCTTTATCGCAGCTCTTCGGTTCTGGTTCCACGCCTTGGTTGGATCTTGTTCCACTTTGGTTCCCTACATTGCTTGTTCACCTGGTATTTTCCCCTCTTTGAACATGCATAGGAATCGGTGGTATTAGAGCAGACTGCCCCGGTGGTTCGGTTTGTTCTTGGTGAGTCGGCTTTCCCTCAGGGTATTTTACTCTTGGGTTTGAAATTGCTTATATAGTCTTCACTCCAAAAGAAAGTTAGTGAGTACTCTGATAACCTTTTTATCAGGACTATAAAATAGTCCACCTCTCGTTCAGAGATTGTGACAAGCATGTGAGGCCTGCATGCGGAGTTCTAACTTATTTGGATCCTTTCTTAAGACATGTGCGGAGGCACACATATTCGGATATAAGCCCAAGCTAAGGCTTTGCGCCCTTTCCACAATGCGGCGGGTGTCCCTGAACCGTTTAGAAGGAACTAAGTCCAGAGAATACATTGCGGTTTCTATGGCATATCCCATAACTTGATATAGGTAGAGATGAATAACTAAGCATTGACTCACCATATCCTGAAGAGTTACATTTCTTAACACACTTAACTGCATTTCTTTGAGGTGTTCAGTCTTGTGGTTGTGAAACTATGCACTCTTGAAGTCAGTAAAACTATTTCTCCGAGATAGGTATTCCTACCTCGGTCGAATAGAAGCTCTTTGATATGGAGTCTAATTGCTTTCTTGCCTCGACTTTTATACTCTGAAATTTAGTGAAAGTTTGGACTTTTGGGCGCGTTAGGTAAATATATCCATATCTTGAGTAGTCATCTGTAAAGGTGACAAAATACTCATGTTCCCTCCTCACGGCTTGGACATTTATTGATCACACACATCGGTATGCACCAATTCGGCGGTTTTGGTTGCGCGATATCCTTTGGCTTTAAAGGCCTTTTGGTCATTTTACCTTCGAACAAGATTCACATCTTGGTATAGGTTTCAAAGTCTAGGGAAGTTAAGATCCCACTTTTACCAAACCATGAATCTATTAGGATTAATATGACCTAATCGCAAAATGCAAGGTCACGTTTCATTTTGAAACTTTCCTTTCTTGGCCTAGGTGATCATGCTTATCAGCAATTTCGGTAATTAAAACATCATGGACATAGGACTTAAATAATAAAGTACATCTATCAAATCAGAATTTAAATATGAAGTTGAACTTCTTATTGTAATAAAGGAATTAAATTCCCACTATTAAACCTTGTTGAATAAGCAACTAACGAAATTAGAATTCTTTGTCAAATTTTATATAAGCAGTCTATAAGCTTATAAAGTCTATCCACATTATTGAAAAATAATTCTACTTGTCCTAATGCTTTGCGGAGACATGTTCTCCATTTCGAACCTCAAAAAACCTACGTTCTGTCAGCCCGAAGCTAGTTTGTACGAACAGCTGCGAAAGAGTAACCAGACATGGTTAGTAACTCCCCGAATCAATGATCATTTATCATTATAATTCTCACTAAACAAGCTTCAACCATTTAAATTACCCATTTTCAACGGCGATCGAGGGGCAGTGCGCTTCCATTGACCTTAAACCGCGCGAAGCACTTGCGCTTTGACTTCTTCATAGCGGTGGTTTTATTGGCTGTTTTTGACCACTTAAAGCGTTCTTATTCTTTTCCCACCCTTAGGTTTCCCTTTAGGCTTGAAAGTAGAACCCTGGAGTCATATGAACACCGCTGACTTCGAGCCGCTTTGACTTTCGAGTTCATGCATCGACTGTCACGGCCAGGGTTAGATCCATCTTGTTCATATTATAATTAACTTTATTGGTAAAGCGTCCCGGTAGGATTCAAATATGAAATCAATTTGGACCTTTGCTCCATCTTCATCACGACATGACGATTGAGATGTGACATCACAGAACTGATGATCTCGCACTTCCCAGTCATTAAGTGTTCATTATAGCCTAGCTGCGACTTGCCTTAAAGAACTTGTTGATTGTGCAAACATCTTGTCGAAGTGCGGATCATTTCGCTCCACTCTCGAGATGAGATATCTGTCCTTTCAAATGACTAGCAACCGGCAAGAATATCGCGGGTGGCCCGATATATTTGCCCATCGATTCATGGTCTTTTTCGACGATCGGATGCATTTCTTCTTGAGAGCTCTCGTGGGCTTTGGTGGTGGTTAGGACAAACTTGAGTTTTCAAAATCGGAAACGATATGCGAGTTGGTTTTTCCATTCATAATTATTTACATCCACGGAAACTTGACTCAAAATCATTGCAAGTGGGTTAAAAATGATGCCATTTTAAAAAAAATACCTTATTTAGTATTAAAACGTAATATCGCACCAAATAAACATAATCTTAAAATTTAGTTAATCCCGAAAACTATTTTACGTTTTATTGTAAACAATTATTGGTTTCCATTATAAAGCAGCTTCGTTGGGCAAGATATTTATAACTAAACTAAATTTGATCGTGAAATGATTAGTATCCTACCAAGAGTTGGTTCGGGAAGATGGGGAGTCCTGATGATTGCTTAAATCCCACAGCATGCTTGAAGCGAAGCTCCACAGATAATACATAATCGACACTCTATTGTTTCAAAACTTGGGCGCAACTAAAAATATCATAGCCTCGTTGGGAGGTAATAATTAGAAATTAAGTTTGAATGTTTTTTAACCATTGTTTAATTTCAAAATTATCTTTAATATCGAGATTCTTAGGCGTTGGGCCCGTCCCGATCTTATTAAATTTTGAAACTTAGTGAGGTCTAATCCAATAAATCAACCATGTTTATCGGGTTGGGGCATCACATGATCATTTATTATTAGACCCGCGATGAACCCTTAGGTTAAAATTAATTAAATTAATTAAAACCTTCACCATTCGATATTTTTAAATAATGAGTTTTCTAAAATTATTTCAAAAAAAATAAAATAATTTTTCCATAATAATTATTAAACTAGATAATAGAATCATAATAATTATTATGCATGTGATATCATTGATGCAAATTTATATGGCACCACCTATTCTATATGGCATGTTATCACATAAAACATATTATAAGCATATAATTTAAACATTCACAAAGCAGTAATTAAATAACCCTAATCCATGGTTTCCTAAAAAATTAAGAGTGGGCTATTACCAAATATCCTAAGGTTCTTGGCCCCCAGTATTTTGAATTAAAAGCATAAAGGCCCAAAACTAAATAAATTAAAACCCTAAAACCACTAACATGTTCTAATTTGAAGGGTAGTAGGTCAGCGATCTTGAGTAGCCGTGGGAAGAGGCAGCGCATTCTGCGCGGCAGTGGTGTGAGTAGCACGCCAGCATTCATGAACCACGCTACGGCGCCCCGAAGCCTCGGCGGTGAGACCCTTGGCGCGAAACTGCCGTAGCGTGTAGGCGTATCGCCATTTCTCCCGAGCACCGCCGTCCGTCCGGCAGCGTCTCTTTCCTCCTCCTGCGTTTCCACGGTGGTCACGTTACGAGATGGTGTCCGGATCTTCTCAGGCTTTCCCAAATAATGAAGGGTGTCTGATTTACGAGATTTGAAATTTAAAATTATTATTTTTAATTAAAAAAAAAAAAAATGTAAATAATAAATAAAACCGGGGAAAGGAAACCGATCTTTATGACCGACCTCCACGGTACAAACCAAAAATTAATACAATCAAAAATCTACCATGGATCTAGAAGCGAAAACCATTAAAATAATACATCCCGTTTCATGAGCGAAAATCATAAAATTCTGAATCCCAATAAATGCGATCCCCAGCAATAGCAGATAGAACCTAGGTGCCATATACTAAATCAACATCAAAATTACATGCATTATTGAATACCTAAGATACACATATCTAATCGTAGCGTGCTCACGATACAAATTGAAGGAAAAACTACCACGGCGGAAGCATGGATCTATGATATGATTAAACATCTGGTATGTAAAATTGATATTAAATAAAATTATATGTAGATTTCTTGTGGTCGAATTATTTAGACTTCTGGGTCGACCACCCGACCGGCAATCTGCCGTCGGATCTCACGACAGCGACCTGCTGACCAGCGATCTACAGATCCGATCTCACGGATCCCGTGTCTGCTTGTCAGATCTTCGGATCTATCCTCGGGGTGGTATGGATGTGTGTGGGCCTGATGAATCGGACGTAGAGCTGAATCTTGAAACGGCAGAAAAAAGCCGAAGAATAGAAAATTCTTTCTTTTCTCTTGTGCAGTGATACAAAAAATGTATGAAAAAAAAAGCTCGAAAGAAAACGCTTAAAACCCGTTACATCAGAATAGCGTTAAGTATAATAAATTATATTTATTATAAATAGCGGATTCATATAATAAATTATATTTATTATAAAAGCGGATTAAATATAATAAATTATATTTATTATAAATTTATAATTTATACATATATTTGAGAATATAAGTGGGACGAGCTTACTTGTAATTGCTAACACTACCTTTGGGGTGGCCACTACATCAAACATCGATATCTGTCTTGAATCTGAGCTTATAATCAGCCACTAGTGCACAACTCTTGCTCCCGAAATTGCGATGAGATGTTCTGCTTCCAAGTTATCTTGGGAAATTGAACCATGGAATTTTGACATTATCATTTCTTGCCCACGTCACGAATGGTTTGATTTATCAAGAAATGGATATAGATATCGTGACAAGCATTCTAGCACACATTCACTAGGGTCCACGTCTTAAGTGGTTGGTTCTTGAATTATCAAAACGAGAAATGAGCAGTAAATCATGCCTCCTTTGGTGTATGCAGGAAGGTCTCTGATAAAATTATGACTAAAGAAGTTAATCTCTTTTTTCCTATGTGGTAAGGTCCCTAAAGCATCACGAAACTAAGTTCAATTGCATTTCCACAAATCATAACTCATTTGGCGAAATTTATGAGGAAAATCACAAAAGAATTAACTAATAAATCGGGATACAATCTAATATATATCGGACAAAGGTATAGGACTTCAAGCTCTACATGTTTGCTATCGTAGCATTTTTGTTACTTCGATTTGAATAATAACGATTATAGGCAAAATTAAAAATAACTACAGAATCAGCAAGTGTCAAATAGAAAGAATCTCATACTTAGCTTCCACAAAAAAATAAAACTAGACTTCCATACCAAACAAAAAATCATAGAAATCCATACCAGAAATCCATACCTTTATTTCTCCTTATAACTGTACGCTAACCTTCTTCTTACCTGTTCTTTCTCCTTCCGTTGGAGCTCTCAAATGTGAGACCAAAAAATGAGATATTTTTGTCTCATCTTCTTTTATATTAAATTTTTCCTTTTATAATGATTACATCGACTCTTGCGACCCGTTTGCATATCAACTTTATCTTGTTTCTGATAACGCCCTCTTCTTCTATTATGACTTCCATATCCTTTTGACAATTACAAATTTGTCCTTATCTGTAAAATTTTGGGTTCTCAATTTCCATGTTTCGCATTTAAATTAAAAATTTCAAAATTATATAAATACTTTCAATATCTGAACGATTAAGATGCATATTTAGTTAATCTTATTAACCTTGATTCTCTTGAAAGACTTCAACCCGTAACCTTTTTTTCTTTTCCCTCTCTTTAACCTTCCTTTGCCAATCTGAGTATAACTTCAACAAATGGAGAAAACAGCCAAGGCTAGTTTTCTTCCACAAATGGTATGCCTGGCTCGAGCCAGACAAATGGAAATTCCCAGCTGAAATGACTTGTGTTGTCTTGCGGTTAGCTCAAGTTTTTGCCTTTAACTATTTAAGTGCTCTCTTTGTCGATTTGGTTCAAACTTATCTAAGTTCCTACAATAACATATGTGTTCCTTATTTTATGTCCTTTGGATTCTTAATTGGTAATTTATAGTTTAACCCTTTTCACATTTAACACTTAAAATTCTGAAAAATACAATTATAGTTCATTATACCCTAAACATGTCTTAAAACTACTAGGGCATAAATTGGGGTGTTACATTAACTATGAGCAAATTTCATCAACATATAAAACCAAAATATCTTATTTGATCTACTTGATACTTCATATATGACAGTGATCCATGATGTTCTCTTGACCATTAGCGGTGACAACTTCATCAAAACTTGAATACCATTACTGCGACTGCTTTAGACCATAAATGGATTTGGAGCTTACAAACCATGTTTCCTTACCAACATCCTTAAAACCAATAGGTTGAGACAGCGCCAAACATCCTCGAGCTAGTCTCCATTCAAGAAAGATGTCCTCACATCCATGCGTTGACTCGAATCAAAAGAGTCTTTAGTGGACACAAAAGATAAGGCTTCCTTAAAATCAAAACCTTCCTGTTGACTATAACCCTTAGTCACTAATATTGCTTTATATCTCTCTACCAGTCCCTTAGCATTGTGCTTAGTCCTGAACACCCATTTACACCCAATAGGTTTGTAGCCATCTGGAAAATCTATCAAGCTCCACACTTTATTATGTGACATGGAAGTCATCTCATCTTTCATTGCATCGATCTAGAAGTTGGATTGAGGACTAGCAATGGCTTCTTTGTAGGTAGTCGAATATGATACATCACCCATATCATACTCATGCTCTTGGTGAGTGATGTAGTCATATGAAGTGCGAGCCTACGCGTCTGTATGACCTCCCACCGAGGGGTATATCCATGACTATATCACGGTACACTAGGTCGTATCATTTCACCCCGGATACATCCTCAATCGGTTCATCATCGGTGGTGGCTGTGGATATTGAGTCAATAACGGGACGAAGATGAACATAAGCAATAAACTTTTAATAATAAAAAAATTTGAGTGTTTTTATCCAATTTCTCTTGGTCATGGCTTGTACAGTGTCGTACTCAAAATGAAATGACTTGATTTGACTTCGATCGCTCAAGCGGTGTGGAGCGAGCAATAAAACTGGAACCTCTTAATCCTTTGATAACCCGATAAAGTACCTTAATGGTTTTTTATCAAGTTTCTTGGATTGCCGATTGTATGGTCTCACTTCCACCTTGTAATCTTAAACATGGAAGTGTTGAAGGCTAGCTGATTTTGTGACCATAGCTCATATGGAGTCTAAGGAACAGACTTATTAGGCACTTGGTTCAAAATATAAACTACGAGTTTTTTATTTACCCTACAGGCTGGGTAATGAAATTAACAAACATACATCTGTGAGTATCAAATTCCTCCTCTGATTCTATTTTGTTGAGGAGTACTAAGCATTATATATTGAGCATCAATGCCACATTCCTGAAGATACTTTGCAAATTGTATAGGGTTGCGTACCATCCCGTTATATCTGCCATAATACTCACCACCTCTATCAGAATGAATCATTTTGATATTCTTCCCATAGTAACTAGAGCTGACTTTAAATTGAAAGTTTTGAAGCCTCGAAAGAGTCGGACTTCTCACGAGATAGCTCGTAAAACCATAACGGGAATAATCATCAAAGGAGCGTGATGAAATATTTATAAATACCCGTAGCGAAGATAATTGGATGACTTAGAAAATGTTTATTATAAATAACCGAAGCAACTACGATTGCATCGATCGATCTTGGCATCCCTAACGGAATTCGGGTTTACCCTTTATGCAATTTGCACATGTATCAAAATCTAAGAAATCAAGATCGAGAAAAGTCTCATCCTTAATTAATCTCCTCGATTCTCGTCACCAGAAATATGACTGAATACTTGTGCCAGGTAAGGAGACTTTTCATTTAATCTCAAATGTTTAGAGCTGGCAAACCAGACAACCTGTCTGTGAGACTCACATAAGTATTTTGTTTATCGATCGATAGTGAATCTGATACAATTTAACTTTTCATTTCAAAAGAAAACTATATCAGTATATAAGTAAGTTCGTATCAAATTTATCTTAATCGAGGTATGAACGCCACATGTACAATTCAAATTTCTGTACTAATTTGCAATCAAAACGCTCTACAGAAAATCAGCTTGAATATGATATCATCTCTTATCATACATGTCTTGCTCAAAGCTAAATTAGACTTCTTACAGCACATCTTGTTGCATAGGGTACAGTGTGAATGGTAACTTCGCTATCTAACCACCAGAGTATCAGCGTTTTTACAGCTATCTAACCATGAAGTATCAAATGTGGCATCCATGACATTCAGTTAACAAGAATTCACCTAATGATTATTAGGTAGCTCTGAACAATTTCTTTGTTTGCATATGTCTTGCTAATGCATCTAGAACTCTTTTCAATCTGCCTTGAATGCTTGCATAAATAGATTCTTCCATAGATTCTCATGGTCATCAAACAACAACTATTAGAATACTCTCAACCCTCGTATAACTTTCGTTTACAAGGAACTCTCGTGTGGGTTTTAAAGGAGCTTGAACTTTATTAGATTGGAGGTTTAATTATCGGGATTCATCATGAGATTTGACTCATTACATAATTAGTCCATTAAGTTTCGTGATAATGAAGCGAGGAAAGCTGGCGAAGAATAAGCAAAAACGATATCAAAATACGCGCTAAAACGAGACCTTACTTCAGTTATATAATTCATAAGACGCAGGTAATTTGGGTGAGATCTTGATGTTAGGTGTGAGTAAGGACTCTCATATACAAGTAAAACGATAACCATCTGGCAAATGCATAAAATTTATCTTAGATATGATATGATAGGGTGTGCGACTCATAGCAGCTTAATAAATCTCTTGAAACTAGCGTCACGAATAATAAAGTAATCAATATAACTGATTTCACTATCTCTACATATGGATCTTAGCCAAGAGTGATCTGCTTGAGAAATTACGATTACAAAGCGTCACTTTAAAAAAATATATATATATATATATATATATATATATACCTCATATATATATATATATATATATATACTATATCTCTCTCTATATACTAACGATCATAGACTCACGAGAGACAATTTCCCATAAGCATTCAATATTTCTCAATTTTACTGAGTTCTGGCGTTTAATCTCATTCTGATATGATGTTCATAAAGAATCATAAATAGCTTTATACATGCAAGTGTAAAGCAAAGGAAAGAATTTAATTTCACAAATGTGCAGTGTTTCGGTTGAAAGCAGAAAATTTTCCTAGATCTCGGATGATGAAATGGACTTTGCAGATTCACTACAATAAATTGACAATTTTCTGGAAAATTACTGATGTCTCAATATTCAGTAAGTAGTGATTAAATTTACCTACGAATCTATATCTATTTACATTGGTTGTTGTAAGCGTGATGGAAATAAATTAAACCGGAAAATCAATCTAGTGGAGTAAAATTACCCTACGGAAATTCCATCGATGATGTGAAAGTGGTAGGTAAAGTTCGGAAAATCGCACATAAAATGGGGACTAATCTGCATGCAAAAATTAGTAGGTAATATCGCCATTAATTTACCTAGGAAGGTAATTTGATATTTTAGTTCTGAAATGAGAAAATATGCATTCAGGGAGTTTTTGAACTCAGACCTTAGACTTGAGAAAACATGGAGGATAAGCTGGCAACCAAATGACTAATGTTAGATAAATTGAAAATATTATATATATTAATAGCTTATTGTATTAATTACCAAAATGACATATATATATATATACTATATATATATATACCATATATCTATATATTAGTTAGAATAAAATAATTAATTTTAATTCTTAGATATAATCTAGTTTAAACATTAAAATTATTTCATTTATAAATTTAAAATATTATTATAATTACACTTATATTTAATAATATCAGTATTAAAGATAAATATTTAAAAAAAGTATCAAAGATAAAATTTACCTACGGAACACTTAGTACATTAATGTTAAAATGAGTATTCAGTTGGTAAATGGAAGAATTACCTCACCGGAACACTTCAATCGATATGGTACTAAATAGGTATTCCTCGACCAAATGATGCGCAAGTTGGCGCTATATAGCGCGAAATTTACCTAAGAACAACGGTATTCAGGTACATGTAGGTGATACGTCGATGATGATACTTGCAAAGTTGAAACTATATGGCTGAAGGAAATTACTTGCCGCATCGGAGCAACCCCAGGTGAGTAATTTCCGTAGGTGATATGTCGATCAAATGGTATTGTAAAAATGTGGAAAAAATAATATCTTAACATTAAAACGATATTAAGTGGTAATTACCAGCAATTGTCAAGTCGGTAATTTTGTCGATAAAGCGCGAATTTCTTGCTTAGTGGATTGGGTCGTCTACGCGAGGAAATCTGAGATTACCAAATCGAATTAAGAGGCAGTTTGAATTCCGTTTTGAATATCGGGTGTGGGTAACCATGGCATGATCCTGGATTGCATAAGCGCTTAGGGAAGACTGTAACATGACATATGGTACTGGCTAACATATGAATAGCTCATCTGAGCCAAATGTCAAGTGGAGGAATAAAACAAGAAAATAAGAAAAAAAAAATTTAAATTAAAAGAAAAGAAAAGAAAAACAAATAAAGACGGATAAGAAAAAAGAGAGAGAGAGAGATATGACGAACTGAAGAGAGTGAGCAGAGAGAGAGAAAGAAGGAAAAGCGCTTCTCTTTAAGATCTACGAATCAAAGCGGGTTAGTTTTAGGTAGATCAAAAGGCAAAGGTGGTACAGATTGCGAAACTGCAGTGGGTACGAAAATCTTGAGTTTCGTCGAACTCCGCAAGGTGAGAATTTTCTGTGGGTTATTTCTATCAAAAGTCCATTTAATGGCGGGTTTCTTGAAGTAAATTTCGGTCGATTTTGGTGAGTGTAAGAATTTTTGAATGTTTCGGACGGTCAGAGCTCAATTACGGGATTGTTTTGAGCAGTTCGAAACGGAGATTTTGGGGCGGTTTTCGAACTTTGCATTCGGACTATGAGGTTTGGTTTGATCGGCGATGTCTTCCGGGTTTTGTGGTGTGTTTTGGTATGATGGTCGGTGACAAGCTAGTGAAGGGACGAGAGGTGCCACTATTTTATATGGGTCGAATTTGAAGTAGCTTTGTGTGTTATTATTGGAAAAATAAATAACATGTTGTGTATAAAAATTATGTTATATATACTTGCTTGACGTATTAACATAGAAATTTTGATAAATGGAAATTATATGTATGAAATATAATTATCCGAAATTTATGAATGTTGCATGTAGCTCTTATTGTGCATGTAGCATGACATCGCATGAATTGGCATGATTGCATTTCATATTCACGGTTGCATCGCGTCAAGTCGAGTGTGTGTGCATGGTGTTGGTTATTCACCATTCTTGGGGAATGTGTGGTGAGCTCGAAAATGGGATATTATCAAATTCAGATTCTGGCGGTTGTGTAAAATAATAATAATACTAAATCTGTGTGTTTAGGTGAAGCGAATGGCTGGTAGATCCCACCCGATGGTGAGCCAAATTTTATTCCTCGATTAGACATATCGTTGGCGATGGTCGTAGAAGTGGCGGGAAGGCGTCGAAGCTACGGTGAGACCAGGCCGCACCACGAGCAAATGGGATTTGATAATTAAAATTTGAGGGTTGTCCGATGGTTTAAAGTCATTGGGTGAAACGCGATGGCGGTTTTCACACTTAGTTGCGGGTGTGAAGTGATCGGAACGGGTTATGGGCATGGTCTCGTCTCATGCGTAGCGTGGAACATTATATAGGATTGCATTATTTATATGGAATATGATTTGATGTTTTATCATGGAGTTGCATATGCGTTTAAGGCGGGAGTAGCCGCGCGAAAATTTTCTCTGGGCATTGCTCGCAGTCAGAGTGGATCCTTCAGTCGGAGGGTGTATCTGAGAGGCGACTCTCAAATGAGCGGTGATTATGAGAAAGGGGCGATGTGTGGCCCTTGATATTACTTTAATAAAAAGTATTTTTTGTATAAAAAAGAATTGTAATTAAATTATTTTTGGGACTAATGTATAAATAGTTAGATATGCAGCAATGTAGAAATATGTTGAGAAAAACGATTGAACTCTCTGACTGTAATTAAAGCGTTTATTTTCATAATTTAGATTTAAATGTGAATGAATGGGTCCCGGTAAAAGAATGTATATGTTGGAGATATGGATAGATGGACCATGTAAGGTCAATACTACTTTTGTTGAGACCTTGGATGGGTTATAATTATTTTGTTATACAAGTTGTATGTTGGGTAGAGCTCCCCGAACAAAGGGACTACCCCTTTCGATTTTTATGAAATATGGATCCCAGATAAATAGGACACAAGAGTGTGGTATGAATTTTAGAAATCCACTGAGGAATTAGTGGGTTGATGGGTTGTCGGCGGGACCCCCAGTTTGGGGTGTCGACTTGAGTATCAAAGCTTAGGTAGCGGTACCTAGAGATCAGACCTTGAATCACGAGTCTTGATATTAGCTAAGTCTGTTCGTTATCCAAAGTCTGAATGCCTTGATGCCAGGGTTGATGGGCATGGGTCTAGATCATGCCTTGTTGTGTGTTGCATGTTTGTGCTTAACATGTTGTGTGATATGTGTGGTGATTTGCATGAATAACCCGCCACATCTGTCAGATTGTGTATGACACTAGGGTTAGAAAACATAACCTTAGGGGTTTGGAAAACAAAATGAACATGATAGTTTAGGAACTAATTTGTATTAGTGTCTGGCATTACGCACCACTAAGGAAAAAGGGATGAACGGTGTAGTTCATGATGTTAAAGTCTATAAGTAGTTGACACATGCACTACTAGTTAAACAAGAAAAGAAATCTCTATTGCTATCTGACATGTGTAGATGGCAAGTCGAGGAAGAGGGATATGTGAGGTCAGCTCCACCTGGACACGCTAACCATCTCGTGCTCGACCCACGTGCCTTTATGAGGCTATAGGCATCAGCAGCCGCCATCATCGCATTGTGCGAGCGTATGGTCGCTACCACTGGCATGGACTAAGGCAAACGATGGCCAGTGAGGGATTCCAGGTAACCCTAAGGGTTTCCGTGCACATCACCTCGCATACGGGAGGAGGGAACTCGATGGTCAAGACAACCTTGGCTATTGGAAGAGACGTAGATGACACATGGAGCATCCAAGATATGGGTTTTGGTGCTAAGAGGAAGGTGAATCAATCTTCTTCTAATTAGGGAAATAAGCAGAAGACTTCTACTCCCCGAGAACTTCAGGACAGTACAAGGTCGAGTCGTACCTCTCGCTAAACGAGGCAAATGACATACCACCGCCATCACCGACATACGAGGCGACTACCCCGCAGGCAAGGATCCCAGAGCCAGGACAAGGTGGGGTCTCAGCATTAGTGGGACAGCATCTGATATAGTTTATTCCTCCCACTCTAAAGATGGGTCGAGGAACTAATGCCGCCTCCCAGGCGCCGCACAAGCACTCACTATTTTCAGCAGGACACAAGATAAGTCAGTGTACGGGTCTGGGTCAAGGTTGAGGCCAAGACTCTGTGTCGATACTTAGTGGGACCTGCAGGCATGTGTCTTATGCCGTGGTACCGCAAACTCCAGCCAGAGGATCACCGACATATACAGTGGCACGTTTTACCTCACACTCTCGATAAGAGTGTCATTTAAATCTGTGCATCGATTCATGTTTATCACGCATAATGTGAAAAAGTTTAAGCTGTGAGGTCAAACCTCGGAAAAGCCATTGTATGTGAATTCTCCCTAGAACCAGGTGAGGTCGATCAAATATACCTGATCATGCTAGAGACTAGTGGATTCCGCTTCACCGTGCACTGGCGATGTCTTTTTCTGACGAGCTACCAAGATTACCTCGCATAGGATGTGGACTTTATCATTGAGTTACACCCCGGCATGTCATCATTTCTATGACTTCATACGATGGCACCAATCGAAATACAGGAACTCAAGGTCCAACTACAAGAATTATCGACAAGGGTTTTATTTAAACCAAACACTTCACCTTCGAGGGTCTTGATTCTATTTATTAGAAATAGGTCAAAATTCGAATGGAATGACCTGTGTGAGAAGGCATTCCATGAATTGAAAATGAGGTTTACTACAGCTCCTATTATGATAGTCCCGAAACAAGGATGCAGGTACACAGCTATACCAAGGATGCCTAGTGGACGGATCGATGTGTCTTGGATGCAAATCGAGGGAAGTCAGGGGCGCTATGGTTCCGCAGATGTACAAAGAATCATGAGCAGATCACTTAGATATGATCCTGGAGTTGGCGGTCGAATCTTTTCCCCTTAAAGATTTGACGCCACTATCTGTATGGTGAGCAATTTGAGGTATTTTCATACCACAAGAGTCTGAAATATATTTTCACACAGTGGGACCTCAACATGAGGCAACACAAATGGGTGGAATATCTGGACGATTATGACTTCACTTTGCATTACTCACCCCGTAAGGTAAAGCTGTGAAGTGGGCTGGAGGCCACTTGAAGTCACGGGGAGTACCGGGCTAGTGTAATTTTTTAGAGTGGCAGATGCACTAGACTGTGGAATGGGGCTTAGCCGCAGATGTTGGATCGTGCTTAAGGAGCATTAGGAGTTTCAAAAAAGCACTTTCCCCTTCTCGTAGGGTGATTATATCCAAGGCAGATTTAGAGTTATCGCCCATCAGACTGGGTACAAACTTCGGGCATACAGTGACAAAAATCAGCTATCCACACAGATGGTAGTCTTCTTAGATAGGGACGTCAGGTTCCTCACCGATCAATTTGAGAGGAGATTCCGAGGGAGTTCCACCGCTCGATGATCGTGGAATCCAAGCGCACTAAGATATCGTGATCTTCATCGCTAGGATTACTCGGAGCTTTAATGAAGCGGCACGCTTGAGATTATTCACGCGGTCTGGTACGGTCACTGTGTCAAGGCCGAGCATCGTGCCATGGGCTACCCATCCACTCTGAGGAAATGAAAGTGGGGAAGTGGGAACACGCCACGATAGGATTTTGTGACCCACTGCCACATACACCCAGGCTAAATCGTGATGCCCCCAACTCTAGCATTACGTTGTCAGTTTACGGTGTCATTTTTTTTTTCCTGTTTACTGTAAACTTATAAATTTTAAGCTTATTCCATTTATATATCGTTAAAATATTTAACTTGCAAGATATTCTCAGAGTGGATTACAAAATACATTATAAGCCTCATATATGAAAGTGTTCAAATATCATACATTTGCTATCATAAAGGTAAATTAAAATACATGATATATTTAGACCAAATGGTCTTCATAAAAACAGTGATGTGTAGTTGACTTGATTGACGACGAGGATTGTCATGTCCTCCGCTCTCTCTCTCACTCATGGATGAAACACCTCGTGCCAAGATTACATCCTAGTGAATAATAATTCGTGACTTAATTCCTTATAAGGATCATCCTACCATAGATACATGCATATGTTTCTCTATGACAAATATAACATTTATATATACTCTATCCATTTCTCATGTCTACTTTTTCATAACATGTTTGACTCTTTATCATATTTCATATACTTTCAGGTCATCTTACACTTTATTTATCACTCTTGTAACTATATACTATCATCACATACAGCATTTACGCTTCTCATATCATGTCATATCATATAGCATCCTTATTCGCGATATCGTTATTTCCAAGCTTTTATGTTTCATGCATGATAAACCTTAGAAGGATACGAAAGAACTATATAAAAATTGGTTAATATCATTGTACGGCATGCTGTTCTCTATTTGTATGACCCAACGGCCGCTTATAATGATCCAACGGATTCGTGGTCATCGATCCAAACGGGGCCCGGAGACCGTGAATTGTATGTTGCAACAATCGATCCGCGCAGGCATGTCTGACCCATCCAACTACCCGTCATAAGCAATCGGGCTTATTATGTTTTCTTAACAATCTTTCAGATATTAGAAAAAGATATCTCATAATATCATGAATAACTACTGATATCATGTGTACTTATGAGATATTCATTATCAAATAATCTCTTATAAACATTTAACTCAGATTTTTCATAATAAAATTATACGTGTATTCTCTTTTAACTTTCATAATACATGTTATCATAATTACATTACTATAAGGCATTATTTCACATAATAATACATTTATATAACCTTATACAATTTTAGTTTCTATAACTAAATTCCATTAAATAATAGGCAATCAAGTCCATTTTCTTAACTCACAATTTTGACTTTGTAAACTGATTTGTTAGAGAAAATGACCTTAACCCAATATACCCCTATGTCTTAAGTTTCTTATGGTTCAAACATCATGTCATTTGACTTTAATTTGGAGATATGGTATAAACAATCGCGACCGCTATAGACAATTTCCGTGAATGTAACTGGGAATTGTGTTCTATATTTGAAAATTTTCTAGGAATGATAGAGACATAATTTGACCATACTCTTCATGAAAAACTGTTCTCCAGATATGTCTAGTTTGTACAGAATTTGAATCACTAATGAGTATAACTCAAGTTATGATTTCCTTAAAAACAACCTCGAATTACTCCACTCGTGAGACTGCTCAAATGCCTTTAAAATTCAAATTGCCCTTACTGACGAATTCTTCAGTCCAATGCATTCAAATTTAAGATAATTTAGTCAGAATATTTGTTCTCCTGTAAATCTAGCTTACTCCATGAATTTTAATCACTCAATTTGATGAGTAAACCACTTATAGCTCAACAAACTGTCAATCCAAATCAGATTTAATTGAACTGCACTGACCAAACAGTATTTCTTCACTTTGACGACCTTTTCCAGGTACTCGGGTTCCAAATTTGCATACACCTATTTCAAGGAAAATTGTTCTTCTAGAAGTCTAGTTTATTAAAAAATTTGAATCACTCAATTTGGATTAGTTATGGTCAAGTTATGGCCAAAACAAAAACATGGGTTTAAAAACTACACCATCTCTCCAAACCCAACATTTCACAAATTTTTCTCCTATCAAAGCACTACAACTAATAAACCAAAACAACCATTCCAAACAAGTAGTCTATGTTACCATACAATTTTAGAGTTGAAGTAATTGGGACTTATTATTAGTCAAGATATATTATCTACTAAGTAAGGATGCTAAAACATTAGAATATGTTAGTTACTATGTATAGATGCTAAAGATTTAGAATCAATATATAAATGCCAAAGATTAGAATATGTTGATTAATATGTATAGATGTAAAGACTAGATAATTGGCACTATATGCATGATGACACTAATGGAATCATGAGGGAACCTTCCTCAAAAAATCTTTCTTCAGATTTTTTGTTATCTAGTATTTCACATGGTATCGTGAGGCTGTTATGTCTTTGATTTCCCTAGTCTGCTCAATAATTTTCTTTCTTCATTTTTGTGCGCTTTCTTCTTGTCAATAATTTATTCCATCTGGTGAACCCGATATGAATTTATGTAGTTTTTTGTTCACTGGTCTGAGGGTGTTCTGCCTACTTTTATTTCAAGTATTTTTTGATTGTAGTTTTGCAATTTATAATTTTCTATGTTTCGTTTATGTCTTTTTCTTAATTCATATAATATACTGTTTTCCGTGAGTTTGTTTGTGTGTTTTTCACGTTGCAAGCCATAAATTCCTTCTTCGTGGATATTCTTGTCTCTGTCCATCATGTCATCTGATAAGTCTGAATCATTCCCCATTCTACATCGTAAAATCATTCTAGTCAAGGGGGCCCAATTTAAATTATTTGGTCAATGGAAAGAATTGTGTGGGTCATATCGACGTGGAGTGTCTCACCCCACGGTGCCCAGCTCTATTCCATGGGAAACTTAATGATTGCCCTGGGGCCATGACTCTGGCTCTCAGCCTGGCGGAGTCTCACCCACCTCACCGAGGCTCCTATAAATCGTCAGCCGCTATGTGGATCATTCCTTAACACGCCAAGCAACCAAGACAAACTCTACTAAACGATTCTTCATCTTCGAGTACGAGACAATAATTCACACAAGGTAGCTCCCTCACGAGAAATACTTTTCCGTTTTCAAACTCTTCGCTGACTATTGTGACATTGTTTATGCTTAATGCCCTCGTGACCAGAACTTCTCATCGGTCTGGTGAAGTGTGGCGCCACTTCAAAGAAGTTAAGATCAATTATCACGAAGCTGGCTGAATCTGACTTTGAAATTGCACGCCTCGAATCTAATGAACCAAGATTCGTCCTGGATCTTGATGCTGTTCGAGTGAATCCTTCGTGAGGAGCAACGATTGTTGTTCCTCTTCCGTACTCCCACAAATTCTTAGCAAAACCAAACTTTACACCTACTCCAAAATGGTACATCAGATGATCCTTTCCGCTTTACTCAGCTCTCAGTAATCATAAAGTTTCTTCAAGCCATGGTATTTGACTTCTGAGCCTCTGTAACCATATGATAATAATTTGCTGTTCCTCCTCTTCCACATCGTAAATTATGATGGAAATATGAAAATTAACACCACGACAGCCTCTCTACCAATCAATGATGTTTGATCTTTCCTTCCTTATCCGACATAAGCCTTTGTGTCTCCCCGAATTTACACAAATCTTATTTTTGTTGAGAGAATTATTGATACAATTGTAATGTCCATTCGTTTAGCTGTGGTTGCATCAAGTGTCGTAATAGATGATCTCAAGTGGTTTCCAAAGTGACGACTCTTTCCTTCATGTCTCTCCTTCCACTTTTATTCCTAGTTTTCTTACTTCATTTGCAATTAATGTTGTTGGTTTCAAAATAAGATGTGCAGCGACGCTTAAGCCACCTCCAAACTCGATGTCCTTTTAGATTTTTGTTTAATTCTGATTACTAAAAGAAAAGGTGTTCTTCATTGATCTTCTTCTTTGATCGACATCATGCAAACTCGCAAAAGCAAAGTTCTACCTTTTCCATCATGTACTTGGCCTCACAACAAGCTTGGAAATGGTCTATAGTGATGTTTGTGTGGGATTTGCAAGACCCGCTGTTTCCATCAGCACAATACAAGTACTTTTACTTTCATTGACACTTAGTCGCTTACTGGGGTTTACTTCCCTCCAAAGCAGGTGAAGTCTTTCTAGTTTTTCAAATACTTTCACTCTGCAGACTCAATCTCTACCAAAGATCTGTCTCGCTTGATTCCATAAATACACAAGTCTTAATGAGTTTCCAAGTTTTCTTCAAAAGCAAAGGGATCATCTCTTAGCTTTCTGTCTCTTTCAATAACAACAAAACTAATGTTATGAGGAAAAATCGCCACCTTCTTGATGTCGTAAGAACTCTTACTTGAAGGGAAGATTTGGCGCCAGTAAGAAAATCAAACCCTAACCTCATCTTTTTTGTGATTTTCTAATTCAAAAAAGCCCTAAATAGAGGGAAAGGGTTTTCATTGATCCTAAACCACTTTGGAGTTGTTTCGAGTGATCTCATGGTATTTTGATATGGGTACTAATTGAGAAGATTGGTGAAGAAAATGTGAAAATGCCAAAAATCAAGCATCGGGCAAATCCGTAGGTGTGCTCCATTCAAAGGGATGGTACTGGCATTATGATGGCAATTCTGCACTCTGTGACCACTCAAACCCATCGATACCGACCGGCAAGAGAGACTGGTATCGTACTCAAATTACTTCCAAAGCAGTTCTCGCTTTTTGCATATTTTGCACCTAAGTCCCGTGATTCATACCTCCCGACCGTTTAGTGGACCCTAAGAAATGATTTAAGAATGGGGTTCAAATAAGGCTGAGTTAAGTGAAAACGCATCGCACTCGCCGCCGCATGAAGTTCATTTTCGCAAGACTTAGTGTCTTAAACCCAAGACCATTAAAGGAAATAAACTTGTAATTCACTAAAATTATTTAAGAATTAATTATCCACTAAGAGTGTATGTGATTGTTATCGATCAGACTCGTGATGATCACCTAACCTGTAATCGAGATCACAGGCTGCTGGCATCCGATGCCTTCAATTTGTTCTCTCGACTTATTCCTGCTTCAAGTATTTTGGTAGTTTTAATACTAAGTAACTATGAAATGAGTACATGAATGAGTATATGAAATAAGTACATAGATTGAGTATATATGTGAAAAGATAATACGAAGTGAATATGGAATTGGAAATGATATTTGAAAACCGAATGAATTGAATGGATATATCGAATGAAATCGCCGACGATGCACCAATTGGCATCCGGGCCACGGCGCACCCCAAATTTTCTCGATGTCCTACGGCGGATGCACTAATCGCATCCGCCATGACGGGCGTGATGGCATTTATTATGATACCACATGCCTGGGGTGCACCAAACTAAGATCCATGATGGGAGACTAAATTGTTAAATGTGTAAGCACATTACCTAATTATAATAAGTGGCTGGATTCATCAAACTAATCCGCTTAAATGAATCGAATAGTCAAAGTGAAATAACCGATACTGACGAAAGTGTAAACGATTTTTATGTATATGCTTAAATCTCATAAATTGAATTGTGAATTGAATTACTGCATTGAAAATGCATGTTGTGATATAGTAAATGAATTGTAAAATAAAAGCATGCGAAAGTGAATAGCATGAGTATTTGTGATATAATAGGCGTGGTTTAATGAATAATGTCTGCCAAGTTAAATTGAATATTGAAATAGGAATCAGATATAACTACTCAAGCATGAAAATCTCCAACAGATACTTGATTCATGTGTAGGTTTCGAGTAGACAGGAAGCGAAGACAAGATCGCAGCAATACAGTCATGGGAGAGAGAGTACGGCGTATAAGTATATACCCCGTCATTTGCATATCATTCCTTTTGAACACGTGGTATTTTGTAAACAAAAGGGTTAAACTCTGAACCTTGATTTTTGTATATCATTCTGAAAAGGCATGAATGCCTTTATTTGTAAATGTATTTCATAATGTCAGCTTGGGCCTAACGAATTGCATGGAATTTGTAAATGATTGCGGCTCGCCTAAACTCAAAACCGCTCCGCAAACGAAATGACATAAATAAAACTGTTTTGATAAGATAAATGAAAACGTCTGAGTAAACCGGCCCTGCCTAATCCGCTCATCTCGGCCGGGGCCAGTGGATCGTCGACACTTGGAAAAGAAAACTTAATAAAATGTAAAATAAAAGAATTAAACGGGTGTCCCCTTGTTTCGCTCTGACTCGCAATCTGCTTCATCTGGATCGGGGTCGCTACACTTAGTGGTATCGTGAGCGTGATTTAGGCGCTTTCTCTGAAAAAAAAAAAAAAAAAAAAGGGGACCTAAACGATTTTGAAAAAGGATTTTGAAAATAGTATTTGACATACATTGCATTTGCATATAAAGGGATGATATGACTCCACGCCAACTCGTGGATCTTAATAGGTAAGTGGTTCAGTACCTAAGGTCAAGGTGACCCGAGAACATTCCGATAGTCCTCGCTGAAGGTGGTAGTGGACAAGGATCTCATGCTCCACCAACGAATGAACCTAACAAGTGGTAGGAGGTACTATGGGCATCCTCCAACAGCTTAGCTCAGTCTTGCAAAGAGCGAGCAAATTCAAATTTAATTGCTCCGCAGCCGATCAACCATTGAAAGTGAATGGCAAGGTACCGACAGACTTTATGGTAGCAAGGATGATGAGCCTCGCGCAGGCGTAAAATCGCTTGAGAGAATCGAGTGAATGCTTCAGACAAATGCATCAAGACAAATTCAAGAGAAATTGGAATGTGCGAATTTCAATATCGCAAGATGGTGCTTATCATCAGGGGTTTCATGACCAGACCGCACTACCAGAGAAAGTTATACTGGCGGCTTTTCTGATGAGTTCAAGAAGCATTATGTGGGCCGTATCTATTTAAATAATACGCGGCGAGAGTTTGCAATTTGGAAACAAAAGGCACCATGTAACCTAATACTTGAGAGAATTTTTTACACAATTGGAGCAAGTATGCTCCTGCATGCTAGTAAGCTAAGAGAAGTGTCGTAAGTTCAAGATCGATTCCATGACTACATCTGTGCCCATGTCACAGGATTCTGCCATGATGACTTCTCCAAAATCACAAATACGTGTTTCAAATGTGGAACGAGTAAAGAAAAGAGGAAAATGAAAGAAAAGATAGAAGACAGTAAGAAAAATCCCTGGCCACCAAGTGCTCATCAACAAAGTAAGAGATCTGCTGGACCATGTAGATCCCGTGAAGCCTACAAATTTCGTGCTACCGGGTAGAGATACTATTCATCGCGCCGCCACGTAAGTGCACAAGGAGTTGCCTCTAGAGGACAAGATGTTCCTTGTTGTTCCCATTGTAAAGAAAGCAAGGGAGATTGTTGGAGATTGATCAAGTGCTTGCTTGCCAGGATCCATGATACAAAAATACGAGTGTACTCGCACGCCCACAACACCCCAACCGGGGCAATGTTTCACCAAGACAGAAGGCGTGAAAAGTGTTGCATCACCGAAAGGCTCCGAGAAAAGGGACATGTGATTGGCTAGGCAAGATGGTCGAGCCTCAATAGAGCATATGCAATGAAAGGAAGGAAGATACCGACGCCCTGATGTGATAGTTGATAATTTTACTATCTTGATACTATCAGGTATGATTGATAGACCTGCAGTGGTCAACTCATTCATGTACTAACATACCCAACTTGGGAAATTTACCGAGGAGTGAAACCGAGTACGACATCTTGGTGATTTAACCCGGGCTTCTGACATAGTGTTATCAGGAATAAAGTATGTGAGATCATTCCGTTAGAATAAGAGAATGTGAATTTCTATGAGACTTGATAGAGTTATCCTTCAGAGAATTTGACGTGATATTGGGGATGGACCGGTTCTCCCAACACCGAGTGATAGTCAACTGTAGAATGAAAAGAGTTACCTTAAGGACACCGAATGACGATCAGGTTATTTTCATCGGCGAGAGGTCGAATCACCTCTATAATGTAATATCTGCAACCGTTGCGAGGAAAATGCGCTTGAAGGATGTGAACTTGACTGGCCACGGATTGATACAAAGAAAGGCAAAGCCTAGAGTATCTGATATATCCCTACCTGCTAGTGACTCTTCCTGATGTGTTCGAAAGAGTCGCGTGATTTCACCCACGTATGAGATCGAGCCTTACATTCGACGCTGTATCAGCCACACCCCAAGATCCACACAAGATAGAAACGCTCCACTCGTGAGCCAAAGGAGTTGAAATCGCGAATTGTAAGAACCGCCAGAAAAGGATTTATTCACCGCGTATCACTAGCCGGAGCTCATGGCTTCTGTCAAGAAGAAGAAGAGGAAGAGGAAGAGAAGAATAAGAGAATAGAAGAAGAAAGGAAAAGCAAAAAGGTATGGAATCTAACATTGAGTATGTTTGGATTTTTGTATGGAATCTAACATTAAGTATGGAACTCTAAAGTTTGTATGAATTTTCATGCTATTGGATGGTTAGTAGCTTGTCCCCAAACCTAGGGTTTTGTTAGGATTTCATCCTAACCCTAAAATTATTGAAAGTAAGGTTGGTAAAACCCTAAATGGTACAAGAAGAATGTGGAATCCTCCTTTTGAGGTTGGATTCATGGTTTAATCGCATAGACGGAGTTAGGTTTAGAACAAACCCTAACTAATCTTTTATATTTGGTTTATGGGCAAGCAGACTCATTTGTTGTTTGGGAGGAATTCATGATAGGTTTTTGTGTAAGATAAGTATTGAAAGATGTGATTTGAGTAGAATAGAGGTTACAAGATGAATATGGAGTGGTTTTCGAGGTGTATATGAATTATTGAGTTGATCTTCAGAAAACAGTGGAAAAATTGGAGAAAAACCACCTTTTCTGGAAAATTTCGAGGGTACTCAGACAAAATGTAGTGGTATTTCCAGATTTCAAACGTAGTGGTAACGGCATTTCATAAGTATATGTCAACTGTACTGCATTCCATACTCCAATGCCTCATTTTCGGGACTGTTTGTATTTTAGCCATAACTTGGTCATTTCTTATCAGATTTGAGTGATTCAAGTGGCTAGTTAAAATATACTTCAAGGAGAACAAAACACCTCGGGGGTCAGGTACTTTAATTTGATTCTCTTGGTCCAAAAACTACTCAAACTCGGGGCTATGTTTAAGCCACTCGTCAGCTTTGATCTCATAGAGTAGTCCCGATCGTTTAGGAACATAACTCTGAGCTCTTGGTGGTTCGACGGAGTGATTCCAGTTGGAGAAGAACCCTTAGCACCTTAGGCCAAGGGAGTACAAAGAACCAGTGTCAAATATGAAGTTGTAAGACCCTGAAAATGAGAGCATTAAGCAAACTGTCCCTAGTGTAATATTTGTAAACTGACTAGTTTGGCATGAAAATGCCATAACTTTAGTTTGGATGATTCAATTGGAATGATTCCAATTTTAAAGTAGATTCATAGAGGAACAAGAATACATGAATGATGTGTACATAGCATCCTAACAGACAAGTATATGAAAATGTCATATGTAATAGGCATGAAACAAGAAGATAGTGACGCAATACGTATTATGTTCATAAACTAATGTGATATGAAATATGAAACGAATCAAAACATGAACATGAACATGAAAGGCAATATGTCATGAACACATATCGTAGTTGCTATATATGATTATTATCACATATAATCCGTAAAAGATAAATCTAACGATATGAACATACGTAATCGAATGAGCGACGTCGACCTGGCAGCTTTCTGCACTCTCAGCCAAGCATAAAGATTACATGCGGGTAGAGGCACGCTGATCCGTTCCATGCTAAATCACATTGCTACGACGATAAATGTGATGTGATTCAAATAAATCGAACTGGCTGTGGAATATCGATTTCTATAGTAATATGTGAGATTGCAATATTGAATGTGAGATCACATCACATCGGAATGAAAAATAAGACAAGATCTACCAACGAATTTGTCGAATGTCGACTTCTATAGTAATATGCGAGATTGCATTATCAATGCTAGATCACATCGCTACCGGGAATGACAAACAGATGTGATTCAAATAACCGAATCTCGGCTGTGAATGTTGACTTCTATAGTCATATGTGAAATCACAAACTGAAATGCAAAAAGAAAAAGAAAGAAAATGATTCAGAAAAGTATTTGTGAACAAGTATAAGATTCGGAAAAGACAAGAATAAGTTCCGAATATAAGTATAAGATCTGGAAGACAAGAATAATAAGTTCCAGAATACAAGTATAAGATCCGAAAGACAAGAATAAGTTCCGTGAATACAAGTATAAGATCCAAATACAAGAATAAGCTGAACACAAGTATAAGATCCGTAAGACAAGTATATGTTCCAGAAACGAGTGTGTAAGGATCTAAATACAAGAATAAGCTCAAGAATAAGGGCGGTAAGTTCCGTGAAGACCGTGATATTCTTTAGTACAAGTAGTAGAAGATACAAAGTATCAAGATAAGTTTTGGTAGTATGCACTACCTCAAGAAGGTCTAAGCAATCGACTCTACAAGAGATCCGAATACCGAGTAAGTCCGAGACAAGCATCAGTATGTCCGATATATGTCCTCGGGGAGATCCTCGATACATACGAGGAATCCGACAAGTATGTGTCCTATCGAGATAAGTATAAGTATGTGTCCTACGGAGATAAGTATAGCTATGTGTCCATTGGAGATCAGATAAGAATAAGTCTACCATATAAGATCCAGTAAGTATAAGTTTGCTATAAGTATAAGTTAAGTAATCGTGATACCTAGAGGATCTGCAAACAAGCATAAATTTGTTATATGAATCTGGCTGAAGATTCCGATATTCATATCATATATGTTTATCAGGATTCCGCATAAATGCATGTGTACCAAGATAAGAGGTGAAGATATGTTTCCCACTGTTTGTTTAGCACGTTTTCAATCCGTGTAGGCGGGAAGGAGGACGCTTCATGATCTTCCGCATACAAATGCCAAAGACACTTTGTAGGGGTTCATCACTATATATGTCCCACGCTTGATTTGTAAATGTAAAGTACGCTTATGTATATGTAAATGGACTAAAGATGTGTGTATAGATTTTGATGAAATACCACTCCAGAGTAGTTCTTTCAGGTATGTAAATGATTTTGTTATTACAGAAATTGTTCAGATACCCAATAAGCATACAAGTTTAGCTGAGAAAAAAATGTAAAGAGTCCCAAGATATAGTCTCGCGCCTCGAACTTGGTTCTGATCCGCCTATTTGGCTCTGACTGAATCGGTGTGATGCCTCTCTCTCCCTCTTCCTTCTTCCTCCTTCTCTTCCCCTTCTTCTTCTTCTTCCTTCTCTTCTCTCTTCTCCTTATCCGCTTTTGCTCTCTCCAAAGACTAAAATGAGATATTTATTTCCAAAATAAGGCCATGTTTGGCAAAAACTTATTTTTTTTTCTTTCTTTTCCCAATTTTGTTATTTGGTCCTTCATCTTTCCTCTATTTGCAAATCAACTTATTCAATTTCCTACTTTTAAGATACAATCTTATTCTACGCTACTAGTCCTTAAATTGAAATTTACCAATTACTCCTTTGACTTTGTATTAATTTCGGGTTTTGCTTATTTTAATTTTAGCATTATTTTATTCCAGAAAAATATACATTTACTTTATTATACCCAAAACATGTTATAAAACTATCACGTATAATTTCAAAGGCATAACTCTCCTCTTTAAAAGAATTTCTTAATCCTCAAATTCATAATTGATTCAAGAGTCATGATATCAGGTTCCTCATACTGCTTCCTGGGCCCTGGCAGCGGCACTTTCACTAATGGTACGGTTTGTTCCGCGAATCGTTCACCTCGAGCCAAAATTGCCTCGCTCCCAACAGGCGACAAATCCTCCCGTGTTTCGTATCTCTCGGCGACAAGAGTATGTGCAACTCATCATACCGATTTCGGCATAGACACATGGAACACATCATGCAACTTGGCTAACTCTGGAGGGAGTACTAACCAATACGCCACTGGTCCGATTCTCTCCAAAACTTCATATGGGCCAATAAACCTCAAACTCAGCTTCCCTTTCTTCCCAAATCTAAGCACCTTACTCCATGGAGATACCTTTAAGAACACTTTATCACCCACTTCATATTCAATGTCCTTCCTTTTCAAATCGGCATAGGACTTTATCGACCACTCCAAGAACCTTTAACCTTTGTCGAAGAACCTAAACTTTTGCTTCTGTATCTTTTACTATGTCTGGATCAATCACTTTATGCTCATTCAATTATGTCCAACACACAGGAGTTCTACATCTCCGACCATACAAAGCCTCATATGGTGTCATGCCAATGCTTGATTGATAACTATTGTTATAAGAAAATTCTATCAATGGAATATACCTATCCCAACTTCTAGTGAATTCCATTACACATCCTCGGCAGTCTTCGAGCACTCGAATCAACCCCTGACCGTCCATCCGGGTCACGGATGGAATGTCAGGATCGAAATTCAGCTCTAGTTCTAATGCCGACCGTAGTTCCTTCCCAGACCTCGAGGTAAATCGCGGTCTCTATCCGACACAATAGACAACGGTACCTCATGTAATTCAGATAATCTATCCCATATAACTCGCTTAGTCGATCCATAAATAGTCAATTCGACCGTATAAATGGACCGACTTTGTGAGCCTATCAACAATCACCTGTGACATAGTCATGTTTTGCTGCGCAGAGGGGAAAACCCAATAAAATCCATGGTAATGTTCTCCACTTCCAAAGCAGGAATCGAAGGGATTCAATTGCACCTATTGAACTGGGTGTTCGCCTTGACTTGTCGACATGTCAAACATTTAGACACGACTTCATCACATCTCTTTCATTCCTTTTCCATCGCATCATGTTTCAAATCCTGGTACACCTTATTACCTCCAAGATGCATGGTAAACACCGTATTATGAGCTTCAAATAACAACTTTTTCTTGAGCTCTTTATCATCTAGCACACATAGTCTGTCCTGGAAATACAAACTTCCCTCTTTCTTACTAAAACCTGCCTTTATCGATTCATCTCTGACCATCTGTACCTTTTTATGCATCTCTTCATCATTTTTCTGAGCATCTATAATCATTTGCTTTAACATAAGCTGTGCTTTTAATTAAGTTGATATAGCTCCATCATCTGCTAGTCTCCATTCACTGTATTGAAGTGACAAAGTCATATCGCTTCTTCTACTTAAGGCATCTCGCTACTACATTAGCTTTTCTCCGGTGGTAATCAATTATACAAATTAAGTAATCTTTGAATAACTCTAACCACCTCCGTTGTCTCAAATTTAATTCTTTCTGAGTTAGCAAATACTTGAGACTCTTATGATCTGTGTAAATTCTACATTTTTCCCCATATAAATAGTGTCGCCATATTTTCAAAGCAAACACTATCGTAGCCAACTCTAGGTCATATAATTTTGTTCATGGCTTCAATCGCCTGGATGCATGTTTTTCACTACTTTCCATCTTGCATTAACACACATCCTAAACCAATGCCCGAAGCAAAGATCAGATAAGGTGTACTCTTTCCGAGGTAGTCAAGGCGAATATTGGTGCTTCAACCAACACTTTTCTAACTGCTCAAACTCTTCCGATATTTATCCGACCACTCAAACTTTATTCCTTTCTTACAATTTGGTGAGCGGAGAAGCTGGGCGACAGAATCCTCTCACAAATCTTCTATAACATCCTACTATTCCCAATAAACTTCTCACTTCTAGAACACTTGCTAGCTTCCAATTAATCACAAATTCTTCAATCTTAACATGGTCAACTCTTATACCCTTTAAAGAGATACAATATGGCCTAAGAATAAAACCCTTTAGCCAAAATCATACTTCAAGCTGCATACAACTTTTCTCTCTTAAATCAGAGAACTATTTTCAAATGTTACTCATGCTCCTACTCATCTCTGGAATATACCAATATATCATCAATAAAGACCATGACAAACTTATCTAAATAGGGTCGAAACACCCTATTCATCAAATCCATGAATGCTGCTGGTGCATTAGTCAACCCAAATGGCATTACCAAGAACTCATAATGGCCATATCGAAGTTCCTCACGTTGTCTTCAAGACATCGACATCTTTCACTCTACCGATAGTACTCGATCGTTGTGTCTATCTTTGAGAAGACACCCACCCCTTTTAACTTATCAAAGAGATCTTCAATTCTCGGCAATGGGTATTTGTTTTTCACTGTCACCTTATTGATCTGCCGATAATCGATGCACATTCGTAGAGTGTCATCTTTCTTTTTCACAAATAAAACAAAGTAACCCTAAGCAAAACACTAGGTCGACAAAACCCTTTATCTAAAGCTCTTGTAGAAGGAACCTTTAACTCCTTCCAACTCGCTTAGAGCCATCCTCAGAAGGTGCTCACTTGTATTACGCAGGTATCGCTCCCTCCTTATGAAATCTCAATAGATAACCACTTCTCTTAAGGTGGAATACTGTAACTCTTCAAGGAACACATCCAAAAATAATTCATAAACTGTGACATTTTCCAATTTATTCACCCTTTAGAGTCACACCAAAGCCAAAAAGACTTCACAACCTATCTCAATAATCAAGCCGGGCTTGTATAAATGAATTACATTTGACACTGGCCTGCATTAGATACTATGTAATCATACATTCCTTAATGTGTCGAACATTTAAGCCTTACCGTTTCTTATCACAATCAACTATAGCTCCGATGTTTGGATAAACCATTCCATTCCCAAAATTAAATCAAACTCATGAAACGGCAAAGTAGATCAAGAGAAAACCTCTCTATCACGAGTCATTAGTGACAGCCTATACACTCGATTGACTCCCAGCACTATGCCCTGTGTGGGACTAGCACAAGCATATTTTCATATGGTAATCGTTTACTAATGGCATTCTATCAAACACATGTTCGGCATGTATATACAAATGAGTGGTTTCGTGGTCTATCAAAGCATGCATCTCAATATCATAAAGAGAGAAAATACCAAGACCACTCAGGATCATCCCGATCCTCATGCTTCTTCATAAAGATAAGCCTGCGCTAGTGGTCAGAAAGATAAGACAACTTAATTGCCTCAACACTGCACTCCACGTCCCCTATGCTGAATCAGACCACCTTAACCCCTACCTCGATCCTGAGTCGAAGGTGGTGCAACAGATCTCCCTCTGCCACTACCTTGTAAACTCCTATTATCCCCTGACTCTCGGGGACAATTCGCTATCAAGTGTTCAGTGCTTCCACATCTGAAACGTCCTCCCGTCAATAATCTACACATGCCCAAATGTCATCTATGGCAATGAGGGCACTCGGGACCCTCCTGGTCTTGGGCTTGAAACACCTCTACTAGAACCCACCACCGTACCCTCGTCTCTACCTCTCAGCCTCAACCAACCCCACTCCGACTCGCTGGGACTCTCTAACTCTTTACCCGATGAGGAAGAAGCTCTCTAGAAAGCTTTCTTCGAAATCTTTTCTACTCGCTTGCCTCATATTTCCTCCAATTTTTCATTGCCACTTAAAACTAACCGATAGAAATTTACTTGTTAAAGTACTGTTTCACAGCGCCTTAGATCTTTATGGACTCATTTAGTCCATATCCCTTTAAACTCGCCATAATCGAAATGTCGCAAGAGGATCATCTAAAGACTTGCAAAGATGGCTGAATTCTTTTTCATATTCCGCCACTGATAAGTTTCCTTTACTCAAACTGTGAACCTGTCTCCACTCGGGTCTCCTCAGGCACATCATATACACATTCGGGGTCCCGAACTCGACAAAAACTCCCATGGTATGGGATCCGAAGCCTCCCACTCCTCAACACTAACCTCCACTACCATGAGCACCGCCTGACAGAACAAACCGCATTTCACTCTTTTATCAGGAGGGCATCTCACCTCCTCTACTAGTCTTTGCAACTTTTCCAACCAGAATTCAGCTTTATCGGACTCTTCCATGTTTAACCCATAGAATTCCTCGTCTCCATGTCTTCTTACCATATCTATCTAAGCCGAGTCGGGCTAATCTCTCCAACACCCGAGCCATATCTCTAAGATATCTCAAAGAAAGCTTCATTTGGTCTCATTGAGCATGACTCTCACTTCCGATGTATTTAGGAAGATCCGGGCTAAGCAACCCTCGATCTCCTGAAGTTAACACTTCACCGCTTCTTCACTAGATTCGAGGATCCATCTATACAAAACACAAGTGACATCCACATCTACCAACACATTACTAAACACATGTTTTTCATCATATACTCTATCTCCGCAGCTCAAACTCAAAAGCCTCATTACCACTAAACTACGACGCCCCCCAACAAGACACTGTTGCTTAGGTGTCATTTTTTTTTTTCCTTCAAGCATTATAAACTTATAAATTTTAAAATTGCTCCATTCATATAATAAAGAACATTTTAATTGTGAAGATATTCTGAAAGTAGCTGATTACAAAATACATACAAGCTCCATATATGGAAGTGTTCAACATTTACAATATTTACATCATTTGCAAAATAAACAAAAATGCATATACATTGGACCAAATGGTCTTTCAATGCATCAATGACGTGTCGACTTTGATCGGTCAATGGCGGGACATCCCGTCCCTCCTAAGCCCTCTTTTCTCGTACCTACACGATAAACAATCTGTGCTGTTTATATCTTAGCTGAATAATACTCGTGGACAACCCCTAATAAGGATCATCTCAATTATAGACATACGATATACTTACACGATAAATATAACATTTATATATACTTATCCATTCTCATGTCTACTTTTTCATAATATGTTTCATTTCCTTATCATATTTCATATATTTTTCAAGGTCATCTTACATTTTATTTATTGTTCTTGTAACCACATACTATCATCACATAAGAGTTACGCTTCTCATATCATGTCATATATCATATACATCCTATCTACAGATACTACATTATCTGCTTTTACGTTTGCGCCTACATAAAACCTTGCTGTGTTTAATACGAAAGAACTATATGTACCCGAAGGTACTATCACCGGCATTCAGACATGATCTCTATCTCGTGACCCAAACGAGGCCGCTATAATGATCCAAACGAGATCTATGTCATCGACTAAAACCCGGGGTCTCATATCTATAAATTGTATGTCAGAGAATCGATCCCTAGGCATGTTTCTATCTATCTCAATTACTCCGCCATAAGAAAGCAATCATTATGTTTTCTTAACAATCTTTCGTGATATTAGAAAAGATATCTCATAATATCATGAATAACCATCGATATCACACTTAGCTTGTATATTCATTATCAAATAATCTCTTATGCAAACATTTAACTCGTGATTTTTCATAATAAAATTATACGTGTATTCTTTAACTTTCATAACACATGCTATCATAATCATATTACTATAAGGCATTATTTCATAACAATACATTTATATAACCTTATACAATTTTGGTTTTTAACTAATTCGCTTTAACAATTCTATAGCAGCCTCCCAAGTCCATTTTCAACTACACTCTTGAACTCCAGAAATGTGATCGTTGTGGTAGCGATCTTCTAACCTAATATACCCCTATGTCTTAAGTTTCTTATGCAGGTTCAAACATCATATCATTTGGACTTTTATTCGGGAGATATGGTCTAAATAATCAATCGCTTCCCCGACAATTTCAGAACAGAATCGAATTTGTGTTCTATATTTGAAAAATTTCTAGAAAGAGATATAATTTGATCATAATTTCTTCATATGAAAAATTGTTCTCCTAAATGTCTAGTTTGTATGTAAATTCGAATCACTCTCATTTGAATGAGATAACTGCTATGATTTAAAACAACTTGAATTACTCCAATTTAGGAGATCGTTTCAACAACTTTCGCGACCGAATTGTTTCCCTTTACTTTAACGAATTTTTTCTCATGCCCAACAAAATAAAATTTGACATACTTATTTCGTGTAAATACTTGTTTTCCTATGCTCTTACTTATCCGTAAATTTGAATAATCTACTTTGTATGAGCAAACTCACTTATTACCAAATACCAAAACTACTTTGAAACTAAATCAGATCGTAATCAACTGGGCTAACTCCTAAACAGAAATTACTGACGACTTTTCTCTGCATCCCAGGCCCAATTATGATACATCTATTTCAAGTGGTATTTGCTTTTATGTGTTTCAATTTACCCAAAAATTTGAATCACTTAATTTGGATGAGTTATGGTCAAAACAAAAACATGGGTTTAAAAAAAATGGACAGCATCTCCCTAAAACCCAACATTTTCTCGATACAAATTTTTCCTCCATTGAAGACCACAACCAAACCAAACAACCATTCCAAACAAGTAGTCTACACAAAAAGAATTATTCCAAACCCCTAAACAAGTGTCCATACAAAAATTCATACCAAAAATCCATACAAAATCCCTACAAAAGTTCCTAACAAGTTCCATACTAAAATCCATAGAAAACCATACAAATTCATACCTTTGATCTCTTGTCTCCTTCCTTCTTCCTTCTTCCTTCTTCTCTTCTCTTCTTCTTCTTCTTCTTCTTCTCCTTCTCTTCTCCCTTATCCGTTTTGCTCTTGATTTGCTTCTTCCCAAAGCACTAAAATGAGAGTATTTATTTCCAAAATAAGGCCAAAAACTCATTTTTTTTTCTTTCTTTCCATTTTCATATTCGTCTCATCTTTCCTCTCTATTCAAATCAATTTATTCAATTTCCTACTTTTGCAGATACAATCTTTTTATTCTTACTATCAGGCTCTTAATCTAAGAGAATTTACCAATTTCACTGACTCAGATAATTCCAAGTGCTTACTACTTTAATTTTAAAGATTATTTAATTCCGAAAATATATATTTACTTCTATTATATCCAAAATACTTATAAACTGGCTACGATAATTCGAAAGCACATAAACGACGCAGACGCGAGCAAGTGGAATTTGGCTTCACTAATGACATTTTCAATTGGCATTTAATTTACCTTCACATCTACGAACTTTAAATCGGTTTTATTATTGCTTTTTGTATAACTTATTTAAAATTCTTCTTAATATTTTAATAAATATTCATCAATTTTCATCTGAGCAATATTATATATTGGATATGTTACAATAATATTATATATCCATAAAAATTAATATTTTCAACTTATATGTATTAACTATACTTTTTTAAAACAAAAAATTATTTTATTGATTCAAATTTGTAATAAATTAATAAAATAACTATAACTCTAGTTGTTCAATTATCCAATCCATTTATTATCTGAATCATCCACACAAATAGAACAATGAAAGCAACACGAAGATGAAACACCACGTCCTAACAAGAATTATTATTAGATTACATGATAATGGAATTATTTTGGGGTAGTTCTTCGAATCCGTAGGTTTAAACTTTAATCAATGTTGCCAAGACGGGTGGGTTGTGGGGTGATGATAGCAGAGCTGTACAAATTCTCATCTACTGGGAGAATGCAATCCGTTCCACCAATCAGCAGCCAGGAAACGCTGCCTTGGGAATCCGTTATAGACACGTGGCAATAGCCCAATTGGCTGAATTAGATAAGGAAGAATCTAATTTGACCTTCATGCCCCAACCCCCACCCCCCACTTCATTAATGGAGGTACCATGATACCACCATCTCTGCAACCCACATGCCTCTTCAGATACATTCATCTGAGAATAGATAATATAGTTCCCAATCACCTAACTGTCTAAACTTCTGCCCCTCTTTTTGTCTTTCTCTCAAGGTATTTTTGTTGTTTTCATTTTTGCTTTTTTTTTTTTTTTTTTTTTTAAATGATTTCTAGCATTGATATGGAATTACCCACATGATTCCCATTTGGTGAAAATATTGTTTGTTTCCCTGGAAATGGTTTTGCCAATTTAATATTTGCAGAAAGACAGTCTCCTTATTCGTATTAAGCTTTATATATATATGGTTGGAATTTATTGTTGGATAGTTGGAAACAAGCCTAAGTTGTTTGTTTTAATGCCTCTTTTGATAGTTTTAAACTTTTTGGGTGAAGTGAACTAGCAAGTATTCCTAATAGTTTATGGAAGATGCTATGTGGATAAATAGATTTGTTGAATTTATTGATAGCCCACTGCTTTTATCGCCTGAGCCTATTCAGGTAGCCAATATTGGATTTGAAGTTGTAGTTAAGATCTTTCACATCTTTTTAGTGTTTGATATATTCTCCCCCTTTTACATCTTTTTCTCATACAAGTCCTGGAATGAGATTCATCTTTTTTACTCCTTCATTCATCAGTGATGAATGGTTAATGTTGCAGGATAAGATTTTTATCAAATGGGGATTGATATATTAGTCTATAGTAGTTGCAGTTCCATTTCAAATTTTCTTTTTTCCCTTTTAGATGACTTAGAATGTTAAATTTAGGATGTTTATATATGATAGTTGATTGTATGATTCATTTCTATTTTTCTTTTAGAGTAGCATGGCTGTGGTTCCAGTATGCTACAAGATGCCCTACTATAAAGACCAAGCATATCCAATTCACAAAATATCCAGACAGATTGAGAAAGGATTAGCCTGGGAGTGTATCGGCATTCAAGAGGGTTCGGCGATCTTTTCTTCAGTTTGCAGTAATTCTACTGGTATATTGATAAAGCTGAAGACAAGGGTTCATAACAGAAGCCTTTTGCAGCTTCGTCACAGAACAGAGTTGCATGGCTCACATAGCATGTCTTACACAGAAAGCTGTTTAAGATCCAATCCAGAAAATGCTTCACAAAGAGAAACTTTGGGCAAGGTTCGTTCCTTACCGGTATTCAGTACCACAAAAAGCAACTGAGATTGTTAGATTTGTATTTCGGGAGGTTCCACAATGAAGGTGATGAATCTTCTTCACATTCTTCTCACAGACAGAGCACAGATCAAAGTGGTCAATTCAAACAGAAAGAGGGGCTGGGATCTCTTGAAGATTATCTTGGCAAACTTAATAAGGGTAACAACAGTTCATTGTCACCAGATACATAATACATAAAATCCCATCAAAGGAGAGGATATATTTTTTGTTCTTTGTTCTTTGTTCTTTGTTTTACAACAAGAAAATGCCCCTTCTTGTGGCTGAATATCTGCTCCCAGCAAAGTAAATGGATGATATGGATCTTTTGAATGTTTTTTTTTTCTTTCCTGCAGCTGCAACCTCAGAAAACTACTCAACATCTCCTCCTTGTGATGGAATTAATGAAGACAAGCATGACATTGTACCATTCTCTACCACTGGAGATTCTATTCCAGTGGATGAAGGAAAATGGAAAAGCTACTATAAGTCAAGATATAAGGATGGTGGCAGCAGTGCGAAGAGTTCTAGAAGCACAAATCCATATGATGAAATCTTTGATTCATTTAATGTAAACAATTTTCTTTCTTGGTGAAATCCTATGCTACAATTGGCATGAATTTTGTTACCTTGCATTTGATTATGTGTGTTGAGTACTTAATAGTTGTTACTGAACAGGTTATGATGTCTTGTGCATTTTTCTTTTGGATGCAGAAACATATTGGTGTCTGTCAACATTGCAGTTGTTCTATTTGAACTTGCGTCTCCGATTAGGAACTCTGATCTGGAAATCTTGTCTCTCCCATTGATCTATGGAGCAAAGATAAATGATTTGATCCTAGTTGGAGAATGGTGGAGGCTAGTGACACCAATGTTTCTGGTACAAGATTGATGATTGGGTTCGTGTTTCCGTTCTGTTACTGTTTCAGCATTATCTCATTTGTCTATGAAGAGATCACTTACGAATTGTGCCTCCCCAACTTGTTGAATTGGTTTAACTGATGAAATCTGATAGATACATCATTGGTTTAGGGAGAAACTGGAGAGTCCTAAAATAAACTTAGGTTTTGGAAAGATGTACTAAGTTAAAACATTACCACAGAAATCAATAAACAAGGCCAAATCTTGAAATCCTAAGAGGGCAGATGATATATAATAGGCTAGAATGAAATGTCACAATCTGCAACCCCATTATGTGCTTCTATCATCATTTCTGCTCACCTTTATATTATTTTTATCATGGATTCTAAAATTTTGATTGATACCTAGTGAAAATAGTTGGTATGTGCAGCACTCTGGCATTTTTCATGTAGCTCTTGGATGTTGGGTGCTTCTTACATTTGGGCCTCAAGTTTGCAGAGGATATGGTTCATTTTCATTTTTCTTGATATATATACTTGGAGGAATCTCTGGCAACTTGAGCAGCTTTCTTCACACCCCTGAGCTGACTGTCGGTGGGACAGTAAGCATTATTTCCTTTTTAATTTTTTGTTACCGGGTTTAGGATGCAGATATACATGAATGAATACATCAGATTTTAATGTGAGATCCTTGGACATGTCACGAGAATGGAAGAAGAAAAATATGACTATCTATTGAGTTGTTTACATATCTTTCACAGGAGGGGGTATTGAGTTTTTTTGTTGGTGTTTGAAGATCTTTCTGAACTCTCCTTTGTTAATATGTGCAGGGGCCAGTATTTGCCGTAATTGGGGCTTGGGTCATTCATCAAATCCAGAGTAAGGATGTGATTGCTAAGGATGTTTCGGAGGATATGTATCAGAAGGCGATTATTGCTACCGCTATTAGCACAATACTAACTCACTTCTATCCAATTGATGACTGGTTAGTTTCTCCTACTGCACTCTGTAGCTACCTTCAACATCACAATAGACATCTCAAGACCTCATGGAAATCAAATATTCATTTAAAATCGGCTAGATAAGATTATGAATCCAAACAACATGTTTCATGAGTTCCAAAGACGATATTGTTCATTTTTTGGCCAAGGACTTTTAGGGCTTTAAAACACGTATACTGTCTACTGGACTGATAGGAGCACATCCTTAAATGGTGTTAGGATCTTTCTTTCTCCTATCTGATGTGAGATGTAACAAACACTCTCATGCAAAGCCAAAAGCAAAAAGCCCAAAGCCAAAATGAATAGACAAACATCCCCTAAGGGTCAAATGTACCCAACATCGAAGTCGATCTAATTGTCAGCCTTGAACGTAAGGGCCAGCTTTAAAATATTCCTAACTCCATTTTCTATCATTCGGACGTTTAATACTGCAGGACACATTTCGGTGCGGCTTTTACAGGCATAGCGTATGGATATTTGACACACCCAACACTACAAATGGATGAGACATCCTCGAAAACAGGCCGAGAAGAAGGAGTAACACTTGTAAGACGATACGCCGATCCTTGCAAATCGCTCGTTATATTCACTCTCTTCATCCTTGTCTTATGTTGTGTGCCCTTCTTTATCCAACCTCCCCTCGACACACTGGAGTCCAGTAGCTTCGAGTAAAGAAGGAGACAGGCGGATTACAGGAAGAAAGAAGTCAGTGCTTTTTAAAGCACTTCTTGCTGGTAGCATTTAGGAAGGAAACAAATAATTTGGAAACATATGTATAGAATAATTGTACAAGGAACTATATATGCCTGTTTCACTCAACTTCATTTCATCAAACAAAACCAGAGAATTCTCAAAACCAAGCATGGGTATAGAATAATTCTCAAATCCACAGCTATTGAAATTCGAATTCATATATGGTTTGGCTAACAGGGTTTTACTTTTTCACGCTGGAATTGGGTTTGGTTTTATTAAATTTACAATTTCCGGATTTGGATTGAAGTCCTCAGTAAGGAAAATCCAGGAAATGTGAAAGCATGCATGTTTTCCACGTGTCCAAACGGGTCCATTGAGGGGGTTCGGTTAAGTCAGTTGATTCCACATGTGATGCAAACCTCCACGTTTTAAGCAGTTTCTCTGCTTCAAGAAACACCTGTATGTCGAAAAGCTTCACCCACACGTGGACACCGCATTTTGGCTCCGAGGCATTCCCCATTAAAAGGTAAGATTCCTTTTTGTATTTGAAAAACTATTTTTGAAACGGTTTTGGAATCGTGACTTATTTTATTTTTCTAAGAAAAAATAAAATAAAATAAAAAACATAAACTCTCTTCACAATAGGAAAAGCAGGTTTGAGAGCACAATTTAAATTAGAGTTAGATTATCGTGTAGGTATGATAATAATATGTAACCTCTAGCCTTAAAGTTTGGATCTATAGTAACCAATTTAAGGCAAGTATGACAACTAATTACTCGATCCAAGGATAACGAGAAACAAGCAACAATTATAACATTAGAGCACATTAAACATTTAATAAATGAATAAAAAAATCAAAGTAAAATTAGATAAGAGTGTGTACCTTAGTGACGAATTTATCAATAGAAAATTAGGTTAATGCAATAACATACATTGAAACATTCGTACTTAAATTAGAAAATTGGGGTCTAAAGTGTCAAATTATTTGTGGAAGGCATACATGAGATGTTAGACCCCCACTAATGTCCATTTATTTAGCACAGAGTCAACTCTATAAAGTTATATTTTATTTGAATTATAGAATTGATTGTGTATTTAGAGTTTTAAAAATTAGGTTTAAAAAGGGAAATTTGAAATATGAAAATTTGAATTAGGAAAAAATAAAATAAAAAATAAAATGTCACTTTGGAAAGAAAGAGGTTTTGAAGTTTGGAAAAAAATGTTTTATTTATGGAAATTTAAAGAAAGTGAGTGTGAATTTTAAATTTTTTTTTAAAACATAAAGATCATAAAATTTATATTTTCTAAATTAAAGTGATTTTTGAAAAGATTTGAAATTATGAAAATGATTACTCTTGAAATTAAGGAATAGTTTCAATTTTTAGTTTAGTAGGTAAGAAAAGAATTTTAATTTGAAATTAAAAACAATTTTTTTAGATAAAAAAGTAATAGGGTGAAATTTAAAATAATATTAATTTAAAAGTTAGTATTAAATAAAAAGTTAAAATTGATAGAAAATTGTGGATGTTAAAAATATTATTTAAAGAAACGCAAAGTTTGAAACATAAAAAGATATAGACTAGTGGTTTAAAGTGTTTACTTACAAAACAAAAGACATGGATTCAATTCCTCATTGTATTTGAGAAATTTCATTTTTGAAGGTGAGTGACCTAAATGAGGTGGCGGTGACATGACAATGAGTCATAATGGGTTGGGTTGAAGGAAGTGGGATCGACATAGGTTGGGTCTAAGGAAGTGAGTTGGGCATAAGGTGGATGGGTTGGACCTAAGTAGATGGGTTGATGGGTTGGATCTTAGGAAGTGAGCTATCCAAATAGGCTAGACCTAAGCAAGTGGGTTGGGCTTAAGCAAAAGGGTTGGACCTAATGGATTGAGCTTAAAATATGTAGATTTAACTTAAAGTAGGTGGATTTGACTTAAAGTAGATTAGTTGTGGGTTGGACCTAAGTTAGACTTAAGGTATGTGGATCGGACATAAGGTAGATGAGTTGTAGACCTAAGTAAATGGGTTAGGTCTAAGAAAATAGGTTAGTCCTGAACAATTAGGCTTAATGAGCTAATAGGTTTGGATTTGGTTGGGTTTTGTTGGTGTAGTTTCTAATGGGCTAGAGGTTAAATAGCCTAATATATTTAAGGAGATGGAACTAAAAGAGTATTAGACTATTAGGTGTGCTTAAGGAAAAAAGGAGGAAGCGCCCCGCCGATACAAAGTAAAGTAGAATGATAATTAAGGTACCGAAATAATAATAATAGAATTAAATATTAATATAATTTGAAATTTGTGCGAATTAAATATTAATATAATTTGAAATCCAGAGTATATATATATATATATATATATATATGAAAATATGGATGAATATGAATATGGAAATCCGTGGACTCTTATCCCATGCATCAATCGAGTAACACAAAACTCCTCTTTGATCGTCTTTCATATGAATTCTTGGAAAACTAATCCTAAAACCCCTTAAAGGAAAGGATGACCCACCTTCCCTAAAAGAAAAAGAATAAAATAAAATAAAAAAGTAAAGAATAATAAATTAAAATCAAATCAAATTATGATAAATAAATAAATAAAGAATAAGAGCTCAATTTTAGGGTCTACAAATATGTCATCTTTGATCGAATTCACGAGTGTAACGAGAAAGAACAATGAAGCAAAGAGAATGTAAAGTGAGTGGAATAAGATAAACTCTATTGAAGAATAAAAAAGGCCCCAAAAGTGTCCACATAGGACATGACCTTGTTGGAACCGAGACGACCTAAAAGTGTCCACATAGGAATGTGAAAAGTGAGGAATAAGATAAACTCTATTAAAGAATAAAAAAGGCCCCAAAAGTGTCAACATAGGACATGACCTTGTTGGAATCGAGACGACCTAAAAGGCTCTAAAAACTTTAAAAACAAACAACAAAGAAAAAAAAAAAATCTAAGATGTCACTAAAGTCACAAAACAAGTCCAAACCTCCCCAAATGGCCTCCAAAGGTTGCCAAGGAATCGGTGTCAAAGTCAAGTGATAGTTGAATCATCAAAGAGAAACAAAAGAATATGCATAAAGGGAGATCTACACTCATCACACGAAGACACTAAAGATTAAGACAAGACAACTACCTAAAACTCAAGCAAGCACACCCTGAAGTGGAACTAATAAGGTGTCTATCTATAGAGAGTGCTCCAAATGACACTACTAACATGGATGAAGGGGGCGATCGCAATCAAGGTTTGGCATGGATCAAAGACTACGAGAGGGAAGAAAGAAAGAAAAAAACCAACTCTAGGTTGAAAGCTGATGGATCAACAAAGCCCAAGGCCTAAAAAGGAAAGAGTGAGAAAAGCGAGCTTTGAGCTCGAAAATGAAATAAAGCAGCTCAAGGCTCGACGAGGCTCAAGGCGTAAAAAAAATTAAAGAAAAAAAAAAAAAGCGAGCTCTGAGCTCAAAAAGGAAAGAAAACATCTCAGTGCTGAGAAGTCAAGGCTCAAAAATTCAAAATTCACTTTCTTTAAATTTGACAAATCAAATTTCTTTTTCCAAACATCTAAACTTCAAACCTTTTCTTTTCCAAAGTGACATTTTTGTTTTATTTTATTTTTTGCCTAATTAAATTTTCATTTTTCAAATTTCCCTTTTTAAACCTAATTTTCAAAACTCTAAATACATAATCAATTCTATAATTCCAATAAAATGAAACTTTATGGAGTTGACTCTGTGCTAAATAAATGGGCCTTGGTGGGGGCCCAACATCTCATCTATGTTTTCAATAAATAATTTGATACTTGATTTATACCCCAATTTTTTAATTTAAGTACAAATGTTTCAATGTATGTTATTGCACTAACTTTATTTTCTATTGATAGCGCTTTCGATTATTAGCCAAGGTACATGCTCTCATCTAATTTTACTTTAATTTTTTTTATTCATTTATTACACGTTTAATGTGCTCTAATGTTATAATTGTTGTTTGTTTCTCGGTATCCTTTGATCGATTAATTAGTTGTCATACCTGCCTTAATTATTAGTGATCCAAACTTTAGGGGCTTAGAGGGGTGTTATGGCTTGCCACCGTACCTTCTCAATAAGTAACCTGACCCACGGACCTAGACTCGGTTTTCCTTAGACCTACTTTTCCTATTAGGAGTCACGTTTAAGGTTTTTTTTTTCTTATTTTGTTTTTCCTTAAAAAAAATAATAATAAGTGGCGACTCCAAAACCGCTTTCATAAATGGTTTTTCAAATACAAAAACGAGTCTTGCCTTTTAGTGGGGAATGCCTCACAACCAAAATGTGATGTCCACAAAATGGCGACTCCACTGGGGATCATTTTAGAGGGTCAAGTTTGAACACAAGTTGAGACAAATGTAATTATTTGATTTATGTCGATTAATTAGGGATCATTTGGGACTGTTACATATTCATCTTGTATTCTTGCTTAGATTGTGTGTAGATTTGGATGATATGTTTGTGCTTTGCATGATTGTTTGTTGTATGGCTACCCTACTTATGCTTGATCGCATGTTGCATGTTTGTGTGGGACACACATGTATCCCCTTATCTCTAAACCACTAGTCTCGGTCGACTTGGTTTCCCTTGATTGTGTGTTTGATTGGAGACTTGTTACTCCTTATGTGCTCTTCAACCGAGCTGGTGATTAGGAGTAAGGTCTAGTGATAGGTTATATCTATGTATGGGAGCATTTTGGAGGTGGTCGACATATTGACGCTGATTGGAGTCTGATCTTTGAAGACTTGTATAGCCCAGAGCTAGATTTTAGGATACTTGTGTGACCAGTGTGTTTTCTTTATGCTTAGTTTATTAGGTTTTTCATATGCACCCACATATTCATCGTACACTTAGTTTTTTTGCTCACAGTAGTGAGAGTTATCACCATAGGAATCCCCCTTGGGATGTCGAGGCAGTGCATGTGTGGAAGTGATGACCACCTTGCATGGAAGCACCTTGTCTCTTCGAAGGCGTATAAGAGGTTGTGTATCGCTGGAGGGTATGATCGCTCTTACTAAGGACCCCATAAAAAGCCCACCATTTTTATTTTAGAGCCACCTTGACCTTATAGGTTGAGCATAGATCATTTTTCTAGGTTTCATTTTCCTACACGTGGGTGTATCTGAGAGCCTTTAGGGCAACTTTAGTCACAATTGGGTCTAGTGTTCTGCCTTTGGTCTCTCTTGAGTGTTCAGAAATTGATTAGAGTTTTGAGTATTAGTTGGACCACTCTTTGTCTTTGCACGTCAGATTTACCCCTTTCACTCAATGTATTTAGAGAACCTGCTCCATAGGGATTTCACGAGTCTTATTTTCTTGAATTGATGCTTACACTTAGTTTCGTCACTTGCCGCTTGATACCTTGGGTATGCTCATTCATCAAGCCTCTTCCACCACACACCTATCATGACCTCAATACGTTCCTTATTGAATACTTGATTCGATTTCCAATTTAAGGCTTGTTATTTCCATAAGAAAGGTGAAAGGCATATTTTTATATTCATACTTCTTTTTTTTCTCGCCTTGATCACCTTTTATTTTTTTTCGTCATGGGGCTCGAATTGAAGGTTGAATCAAGGACTAACAATTATAGATGGAGTATTGATCTCATGATAGTGTTTTTATATTCATATTTGTGGCCATCTAATTGTGGACTCCTTTACGACTCTAGGGTTCCTATCTTACATCCGGATTGTGATTACCACCATATGATCATTTAGTGTGTGTTATGTCATGTTGTTGACTTGAGAACCGTTCACTTTCATGTCATGATCACTGAGGCATGATCCATCATGGAGGGTTTTGAGTTGATTAACCTTAGATTGAATACTTGACTCAAGGATTTGGAGATTAAGACTCATTCTACCCGAATCAGAGTAGCATCTCATTCACACTTATATTCTTGCCTTAGCCTTTTTGGACCCTGACCTATTATCATGAGCTTTCTATTGTTATTACCGAGCACCATTACATTTTTATTCATTTCCCCTCCATATATACCTTAGCCTTTTATATCACTTTCTTGATTTGACCAGGTAGGGTTTGAGATGACTAGATTTGAGGAGAGTATTGCATCTTATGAGATATGACTTATGATGAGAGGACAGTTCGATTACTTGATGAGATCTTTGATCATTCTATGGCTGAGATAAGGAGATGAGTTGTTACACGGTATTCAGTTCAGGCACTTACATATGACTTCATGAGTTTGATTTGGCTATGGGAGTTGGTTTATATGAGTTGGCAGTAAGTGTTATTGCTTATGAATGAGATGCAGGAGGTTTTATAGAAAATATATGAGCTCACATGCTTCGAGAAGATTTGACATTGCTACATTGGGATCATAGTGCAGTCCTCTATATTCCATATTATTTATATACATATATATATATATATATATATATATATATATATATATATATATATATATATTGGATTTCAAATTTCCATATAATATTTAATTGATCACGGATTTCAAATTATATTAATATTTAATTTCATTTGTATGTATTCTCACATATCAATACTGGATTTCAAATTATATTAATATTTAATTCCATTTGTATGTATTATCTTTGTTTCCTTTACTAATATTTTAATGTTTAATTCTATTATTATTATTTCGGTAATTTGATTATCATTATTCTTTACTTTTAATTACGGGGCATTTCCTCCCTTCTTCCTTAAGCACACCTCATAGTCTAATACTCTTTTAGGTCCATCTCCTTAAATCTATTAGGCCCTTTAACCTCTAGCACATTAGAGATCTCACCAAACAAACCCAACCAAGTTTAAACCCATTAGCTCATTAAGCCCAGTTGATCATGACCAGTCCACTTCCTTATACCTAACCCATTTGCTTAGGTCCACGAGTCATCTACCTTAGGTCCAATCCACATACTTTAAGCCTATCTTAGGTCCAATCCATAAGTCATCTACCTTAGGTTAAATCCATATACCTTAAGTCCGTTGTCATATCAAAACCAATTTGCTTAAGCGACCACCTCTGCCCAGGTCACAACACATTTTGTGATGAGCTTAGCCCAGTCGACCCGTTTGCCTAGGTCCAACCAGTAAAACCAACCTATCCACTTTTCTTAGATCGACTCATGCCTTAGGCTAGCCGCTATGGAACCCAACCTATGTCGATCACACTTCCTTGGCCCATTGGTATAAGCTCATTGTCATGTAGCCACCTCACTTAGGGCACTCACCTTCAACAATGAAATTTCTTAAATGCAATATAAGGAATTAAACTCATGTCCTTTGTGTTGTAAGTAAATACTTTAAATCACTAGTCTACATCTCTTTTTGTTTCAAACTCTATCCAGTTTTAAATAATATTTCTAACATCCATCATTTTCATCAATTTTGACTTTCTTTAATACTAACTTTCAAACTAATAATATTATTATTGCTTTAACTTTAACCTATTACTTTTGTTATCTAAATAAAATAAAAAATTCATTTTCTTTATTTCAATTTGTTTAATAAAAAACTATTTGCCTTAATTACTAAACTAAAAAAATTAAAAAAAAAAAATCATTCTTTAATTTCAAGAAAGTTCAAAAAAAATCATTTTCTATAATTTCAAAATTTAAAAATCACTTTAATTTTAGAAAATATAAATTTTATGATCTTTATGTTTTAAAAAAAATTCTTTAATATTCAAAATTCACTTTCTTTAAATTCTAAATATCATTTTTTTTTTCCAAACTTCAAACATCTTCTTTTCCAAAGCAACATTTTTGTTTTATTTTATTTTTTCCCTAATTAAATTTCCCTTTTTAAACCTAATTTTCAAAACTCTAAATGCACAATCAATTCTATAATTCCAATAAAATGGAACTTTATAGAGTTAACTTTGTGCTAAATAAATGGACATTGGTGGGGGTCCAACATCTCATGTATGCTTTCAACAAATAATTTGGCACTTGATTTATACCCCGATTTTCTAATTTAAGTACAAATGTTTCATTGTATGTAATTACACTAACCTTATTTTCTATTAATAGCGTTTTCAATTCACCACCTAGGTACACGCTCTTATCTAATTTTACTTTATTTTTTTTATTCATGTATTATACGTTTAATGTGCTCTAATGTTATAATTGTTGTTTGTTTCTCGATATCCTTGGATCTATTAATTAGTTGTCATACTTACCTTAACTTGATTATTAGAGACTCAAACTTTAGAAACACAAGGGATGCTATGGCTATCCGTCATAAGATAAATGCTTTGGCCTACGGACTGGCTTCCCGATTTTCCTCATGCAGCTTTTCCTATTATGAGTCACATTTAGGGTTTTTCTTATTTTATTTTTTCCTTAAAATAAATAAAATGAAATTAACAACTCATTTGTTTTCAAAAATGGTTTTTCAAATACAAAAACGAGTCTTACCTTTTAGTGGGGAATGCCTCATAACCAAAATGCGGTGTCCACACTGAAAAGGTTTTGTTTCCTTCCAAAAGAATTTTTATTACTTCTCCAAACAAAGAAAACCAGATCCTTGACTGGGTACATTCTCATTCGTTATATACCCATTGGGTGGGGGTGGGTTATGGGGGTTTACATGGTGGATGGTTATGAGATGGGCATTTATGAGTGCCTTTAATGCTAGTACATTACCCATTAATTATTACATTAACTGCGTCGTAACGCATGCTCCGCTTGCTCTATCTCCCATGCCCGAAGTGGTTAGTATGCTCTTGTCGCTTGCTCTATGCCCGAGGTGGACTATTTGTTGAAGTCGGGTCACTCACATGACTACAACGTGATCGGATTCGGATTACCCATATGAACGTTTTGTAACACCCCATCCCAAGAGAGTGTACAGTATATGTAACTGTAGGAGCGTATATGAGCACCAAGTGTCACATTGTAGTATTTTGGGATGAACTTGTGAAACCATAAATTTATGAACCCGAAATTGTGGTACTAGAGCAAGGGTACAATTGTAATTGATCAAAGGGGACATGTAAGGCATAAATCGAAGATAGTATGCCAAAATAGAAATAATGAGAGTTGATGTGCAATATTGAAGTGCTTGAGGACTTAATGGCAATTAAGAAAGATTAGACTATAAATAGGCCGTGAGACCGATAAATATCACATTTTGTTCTCGTTTGGCTAAGGGCAGCCATAGGAAAGAGGGAGAAAAGAAGAGGAAGAAGAGGAAGAAGAGGGAGAAGAATTGGGAGAAGACCAAACAAGGTATGTCTTAAATGCTTGAAATCGTAGGTATTTTGGTTCTGGGTTTCTTGGAATTAGTTGCTCCTTGTTACAGGGTTTTGTGGAAAAAAATCACCAAACCCTAGATTTAATTAATTATGTAATTAAAACCCAATTGGTGAGAAAATTAAACATGGAATCCTCCTATTTATATAGTTTGGAAGAATTGGTGGACCTTAGGATTTGGTGCTTGGGATTTTACCTAGGGTTTGATTATTGAGTTCGAACCACGATACAAGTGTTATGGAGTGGTTTTGGATGAATTCTATGTTGATTCTTGGTATTATGGGTCATAGAAGTTGTATGAAGAGAAATGGTACCAAGGAAAAGCAATTGGGCAAATTCCTAAGTGGTGGGGTACAACGGGCGATCTGTACCACCAGCCCGAAGCCAATCGGTACCGGTACCAATACAAGTGGTGCGGTACGTAATAATTTCCGTAGAATGCCGTACCGATCGGAGTGAAAATACCGGTACCGCAGTGTCCAAAGTGCCCAGAATTGTGTAGTTTTGCATATTTAAGCCTAAATTCATGCACCGATAATATAGGAACCTAAATGAATGATTAAGAGAGGTTCAAATAAGATTGGAACTCGATGAAAAACGTAGCGTACCTCACCGCCTCGGCGAAGCAAATATTTGTTGAGAATAAATGCTAGTTGTGGAGTGCGTTAAGTTTATGTTATACATAGGCGATTAATGTGTTCGCCATATTCGTTTGAGTGTGTAGGCTAAAAGCAAAGGCGGGAAAGAATGGAATCGTGCTCAAGTTTAGTAAGCAAAAAGGTGAGTGTTCTAAACCTATTTTTCTTCAAATACTAGTGTATTATTATTATAAACTGTTTTACACTGGTATTTAATGGTTTTGATTTTAAACCATATTTGAAAAGCAAGCAATGAGTTTATCAAACAAACAATGGTTTTGATTTAAACTATATGTGAAAAGCAAGCAAGCAATGGTTTTTAATTGTAAAACCATATTTCAAATAGCAAGCAAGCAAGAGAATATTTTCGAAAACAAGCCTAACTAAAATCCCTAGTTTAAGTAAGCATACCGATCAGAGGTATTCCGTATGTGCACGGTGGTGTTAGGATATCATTCATGCATTTTAGATTTGCCTGGTCTGCAAACTTAGGTCATGCATCATGGCATTTAAAAGGAGGCGAGTGGCATGTCTTTGGAGTATATAGGGTTAGCAGCGTTAACTTAGAATTATGGTGATGGGGCAGGGTGATTGCCATATTTACCAAAAAAGGTGGAGTGAAGTGTGCTCAGGCCCTTCCCACACCTAGATGGCGGACAGGTCCGATACAAACGCAATCGATGCCCGGGCTCGAGTGTTCGCTAGAAGTCTGGCGGAAAGGCCTCCAGTGGTCAATGATTTATAAACATGATTCATACAGTTTGAAAAATCAACCACTGGTGCACGGTTGAGCTCAGGCTCCCGTGTTTGTTTTAAAGCAAACGATTGAGCCCAGGCTCCCATTTTTATTTCAAAACGAGCGGTTGAGCCCAGGCTCCCGTGGTGATTTTAAAGCAAACGGTTGAGCTCAGGCTCCCGTGTCTATAAAAAGTTTTGGAAACTTTTTCAAGCCAGAGATTTATGAAAAGTTTAGAAACTTTTAAAGCAAGCAAGAAGGTATGAAAAGTTTTATAAACTTTTTAAAAGCAAAACAAAGATAAAGCAATGCGAAGGTGAGAAAAGTTTAAGAAACTTTTAAAAACTAAAGCAAAGCTAAATGTAATGAAGACTTACGGAAAATATATTGTAAAAGAGAGTTTCACAGTTTGAGATATTTCAGAAAAAACAAAACATTTATAAAGCATACATTTCATTTGAGCTCGTTTAGCTCATTATTTTGTGTTTAAAAGCTATTTTAAGTCTGGGAGCTACCGAATGACTGGAGGCGTAGTAGGATTCTCCTGACATTTGTACAGTGTTGTAATTAATAATATTTTGTAAAGAAATACTTTGAATTTGTATATTGGAATATATGTATGTACATAGTGTAGTTGTGGAAATGTGTTGAGCCTGAGGCTCTTTTGAAGAACGTTGTTGGTTGTCATATTTGGAAATATGTAAAATTGTGTATGTGAGTTGAATATGTCAGTTATCTGGTGATATGTTCTTGAGATTTTAAAATATAAGTTGGAAAAAGGAAAAAATTTTATAAGAGTTTTTAGGAATGATCACGGGCGACGGGAATTTAGTCGTTAGAGTAGCAGTGGGGGTTTACGTGAATTAAACACGACTTGCATTATAGCTAGTCGGGTGGGGGTGTGTCGCGTTGGGTTTCCGACTCACACGAATGCCACGTATGTTGTAGTTTATCCCATTCCACACACCACCCCCATATTATGCTTCTTTTTTCTCTTCTCCCAGGGAGGAGCTTCAGCTTAAGATTCGGATTTGAAGATGGGCAGCCAGAAGGGGTGGAAGAAGTCTGATGGGTCCTCTTCTAGCAGTCAATTTTGTTGTGTATCTCAGCATACTCGGACTAGCCGGTTGGTCTCTTGATAAGCACATAGATGGTGAACAGAATCACCCTCGTAAGAGCTGATCACCTCTCTCGCACAGATCATGAGTCTTTTGGAAGTTGAAGTTGGGGCTTTACTTATATGTGTGTGTGTGTTTTATTTTTCAGATCTAGGAGGGTATCCATCAACAATATTTCTGCTGATATATATTCGCCTTGATTGCTGGGGCTACCGGTGCCTGTTGTGTGGTGGCCGGGTTCCTGAATTATAGAGCATGGAGAAGTGACAGTTTGGGCGCTGCAGCTTCTTCAGCGATCATCTCATGGGCCATTTCAGCCTTGGCCTTTGGGTATTTGCTTTGCTATATATTGATTATTGAGTTAGAGAGCTGAGACTATCTGGTCTGACTGCTTGTGATACTGATTTTTCTAACGATTTTTGTTGGGGTTAATGTCTACAGTGTGGTGTGAAAGGGGATAGTATTGGGATGGTGCAGAGGAAAGCGGTTGATAAGATTAATTTGTATGAGGAGCCTATGGGTAAGCCTATAAATATATATATATATATATGAAGGAGGACTAACAAGAGTAAGTGGGGGGTGGATGGTGGTTAAATGCAGAAAACATTGGAAGCACTGATCATAATATCAACAATGAGCCAGTTAATGTGTATAGTGCTTCTTCATGCTGGATTGCTGTGGAGTGGAAGTTATGGTCCTTGTTACTACAGAAGCAGCAGTTATGGCACTGAGTACGGTGGCAAACACACTGATCCAGAAATCGACAAGGCTCCTCGTGTTATTTGAAACTAATATTATATTTCTCTTTACATAACATGTTTTTTTATCTACAAGCAAGGTTAAAAATTACATTTCCGATGGATATATTGGAAATGCAAATCTTAAATTTATAGAAAATGCTATAAAAATGTATAAATGACACTAATAATAAAATATATATATATATATATATATATATATATATATTGATATTACGTTCACGATGGTCTTCTAAATCAAAAGTAATATCGATGTGGGCATTTCTATTATAATATTTGGCAGAGGAATAATCAGTATCAAAACCCAAGAATAAGTTTTTATCCCGTGCTGGAAAGGAAATGTAGGCCCTTACAACAGTAGCCCAATCTATACCAAATTTTCTAATGAATTTGTTCTTGCTTCCAATTGATTTATGCGAGGAATTTGAGCGAATGATGAATGCTTATTGATGGGGAAGCACCGAGCGTGATAGAAAAGGTATTAAGTGGATGTCATGAGATAAGTCGTGTATACCTAAAAAAATTTGTGGCATGGGTTTTAAAATATTGCAAGATTTCAATATTTTGATGCTTGGAAAGATGGCTCTGAAATTTTTTACTGACTCTCAATCTCATGTGGTGCGGATTTACAAGGCGTTAAGTACTCTCATTGTAAGTTTCATGGAGGCAAATTTAGGGTAATCAAGTTATATATGGCATAGTATATTGGAAGCTAAACAAATTGTTCGTGCTGGAAGTCATATTCGAATTGGAGATGGGAAGAACACAAATACATGGGGTGATCCATGGTTGCCAAGTGCAGAAAATGGCATTATCAATTCTAGTACACAGTCGGGTCTCAAAGAAGCAAGGGTTAGTGGGTTAATGAAAGTAAATGAAAGAGTTTGGGATCTTAATGTACTTAGAGACTTGTTTTCTGAAGAACATGTTAAGATTCCTTTCTCATAGAGATATAAGTGATATATGGTTATGGATCCATGATTCCATAGGGGTTTTTACAGTAAAGCTGCTATAGATGTTGCAAAGTTTAAGTGTTCTTGGTAATAGGCAGTTTTGGAGGAAATTCTGGTCTCTGAAAGTTCCACCCAAGGTTTTAAATTTTTCTGTAAGCGCCTCTTCCAGGAATGCATTCCGACTGCTGTTATGTTGAGAACAAGGAAGGTAGATGTTGATCCTATTTGTGCTTGGTGTAAAGAAGCTGCAAAAGCAATTCAACATGTGTTATCAAAATGCATTTTCGCTAGGGACAGTTGAACATTAACTCTGTTCAATGTGGGTAAACCACGTTCAGGTTTGATTTTATAATGGATTGCATCATTCTTTGCTATCAATAATTTGGAGAGTTGTGCATTGTTTGCAGTAACATCTTCGCAATTATGGCAGCAACGATATCTCGGCCAAATTGTAAAATTTTATATTTTTTGTTCCACGACTGCAGTTGTAACCAATATTTATCCAATATATCAGCGATATATCGCCCGATGTCTTGATATTTTCCGATTAATTTATTTGTTGGCTTATATCGTGTCGGAAGGCTGGAGCACGATATATGATATATATCCACGACATTTACGAGTCGCATTATTGCAAGTAGGTAGAGGAGTGCGGTAGCAGGCAGTTTCTTTCGGACCAGGCTGAGGAACCACATTTCCCCAAAAGCTCGACTCGGGCCATTTCGTGGGCTAAGCGGCCAGGAGCTTGGCTCATAATTTAGGCTCGATAAATTTCGGGGCTCGGCTCGGGCTCGGCTCGGAATCGGTCGAAAAAGGCTCGGGTACGTCTTGCGCGGGACCCATCGAATCAACTGGGCAGGAGCTTCGGCACGGTCTCGACCAACGAGGATCGGCCTTCAGGTGCGATCAGGCTTCGGTAGCCGAGTGGAATATCCGTCATGTGTCGGATGGCGATGTAATGGATCCGCCGAGCTCTGAATCCGTCGATGGATGGCGAATGCGTGAATCCTCATGGGCCCAGATTAAGGAGCGGCCAGCGAGCGGCCGAGCTCAGCGAATCACGCCCGTCATTTGGGGGTATGCGCAGATCTGGGATCTGGCACCGGTAGCGAAATGGTACCACGATCGCGAAGGTGTTAGGCGACGGTATGTTCAGGTGTGGATAAGCGTGAAGAAGGTCTTGTGAGGGACGTCGGAAAGGACATGGATGTTGGGTATGACCCACCGATGCGATCGGTCGATCTGAGTGTCTGAATTCGATTCTGAATATAGAGGCCAGGGCTCACAGCCAAACTACTAAATTTGCGTGGCCATGAGCTTAACCTAATCGATACCGATCAATTCAAATTTCATTTAACAAAAGATCCAATCTCAAATCTTCGGGTATCGGGGCCTTTTGGATACTGGTATCGACTTAACCCACGTGATCTAGGCTGGTATGGTAGTAAATAAGATCAAGCATGATTCGGCTGGGTTTCATGGAGAACAAGGAGTCACATCTGTAACTACCGTGAATGCATTAAAGGTAACGCCAGAGTGCCATCACACCATTGGTATGAAAATCTATACTGCACCACCCGAATATGGTGGGCGCATTCCTGATCTCCAAATCCCAGAGTGTGAAGCCTGAAATTTCAATCACGCGCAGATCTTGGTACAGAGGGTGGCGGCTAACTTAACCATGTGCAACAAGACATTTCAAAATAAGCTTATGTTGTTACTAATGAGTTTGGTTTTATGATCTTGTCGATATTATTTCTTTATTTAGATAATTGATTAAAACCAATCATGTTTCTTATTCAACATCTGTATCTTATTTCCTTCTTCACTACGCAATTTCTACTTGTTTTAATTCTATTTCATAATTTTTCACGTAAGTCGTTTCAAGAAATGACCATGCAGAATCCAAAAGGGAAACAAATGTTGAAGGAAGTGGTTTAACAACTTTAGCATCAATTTCTAAATCAACTAAGGTAAACAAATCCCATAGAAAATTATTTCCTTAATCAAGATTTGTTATCGATTGATTACAAAAAGTTAAAAAGTATATGACCGAAAGCCAAGGATTGACATAATACAAACTTCTGTATAGGCTCTGATTGCATTGACCGAGGGTGTTAAGTCGAGCTCGCTCATATGGAAAACGAGCCTAATGAGCTCAAGCCAAGCTTTTAAACTGGCTGCTCGTACCCGATTTTAAGCTCGTTCAAAGCCTCTCGGTCGCCGGTGTTCCACTACAAATTCAACAAGCCTAAATAAACGCTCAGTGCTCGCTCCTACGGCCACATCAGCCTCTAACTGTAAGACCAGCCGTGCTTCTCATATTCTGTCTTGTGTGCTTGTCCCCACTTTATATTTTTTATTCATAAGTACCTACCACTAATCCTTTCTTGTAGTTATTCTGAAGTTAGTGATTAAATAAATCCCCCAATGATCCGAGCATAAGTAAATCCTCCAGTGATCCGACAGTCAAAGGACTCATACTCTGAAGTTAACAAGTAAATCCTCAATTGGCCCGAGACTCAAAGGACTCGAAGTAGTGATCAGACACGTAGCTGCACATAGGCTCTATTTGAAATCTAAGAAGTACGAGGGAAAGAAAAAAAAAATACAAAGATAATGTTTGAAAAATATAAAAAAAAAATCAAAATATAATCAAAATTCCTTAAAATTTTTACATGCTTTACAACTTATTAGTATGTATAATAGAGAAACAAATAAAATGAATTTAAATAAACATATAGAATTAATTTATTAGGTTTAAATTTATTTGTTATTTTTCTTCATATTTTCCTCTTTATTTTCTTTTCTTATTACTTTCCTAGCCTTAACGTTTAGATCAGTTTGAAAAAATGATTGCAAGTTTCTATTGCATAACCATTATCATCTGAATAATGCTTATTAGGTGAATCCTCAGTAAAAAAACCCATGTCAGCAATATAAGAGCATACAACTTGAGTAAGGAAACAACCAAAAGTGTTTGAAATGACAAAAATATGACATTAAATATAAGAAGAATGTTCGTTTTTTTATGTAACTTTATTTTGAGTTTTTATAACATAGATGCATGTATTATATAAAAGTTAGGTGTTGCACGCAAACAAGCTAGGATTCATGATAAAGAAGCAGTTCAGATGTTTATCATACCGGCTGCGGTTGAGAATCATGGGGGCTGCTGCCAATCTACCATAGCCAAAGTATGACGACCACCACAAGCAACAAGTTTGGAGCACCATTGTCCTTCAGCTTCACTCAGATCAGTTGGTGGTGGGAGGTTCATTGGTACTTCCATCGGATGACCAGTCGTCACCTTCCTCCCGTACCCAAGCCGCCCATGGTCACCTCGCCCAAACTGTCCAATACGATAGATGACAGAAATCAGTGGTTACAACCAAAAATCATGAATCCGAGGCATAGGATCCCAAAAGGTTAATAAGCACAGAATCAAAATAATAAAGAGTGTCGCTTCTTGGAAGGCATGAAAAAATGGAAGCTCCAAATTATGAAGTAAAACTGAAAGAGGAACCCCACTAAAGGCTTTGGTACAATCAGCCCACAAAGATGAGTAAAAGTAAAATATATCCCACACCTCCTCTTCAGGCCTTTCTTTGTTTCAAAGATTCTTGCATTTCTCTTTTTCCAAACAAACCAAACCAAAGAAAGACAAATAATTGAAAACACTTTTATGTATTCTAAAAACAACCTATTTTCAAAAAGACAAAAATTACGTATTCTTTTTTTTTTTTTGATAGATAAGTAAGGATGAACAGAACTTCAAAGTATACTGGAAAGGGGACAAGCAAAACAAAAAACCTCACCAACCCCTCAATTTGAGGTCACCCACTTTAAGAAACTATACAAGAGAGCTTCTCTTACCTATATATAAGTTATTGCAACTCCATAAATTAGATACAAAAGAATGCTTTAACCTCTATACAGCTAAAGTATCATCCCTAAATGCTACACGGTTTCTCTCTTCCAAATCGTCCAAAAAATACAAAGGGGAACGGATTTCCAAATCTTTAACCTCTTTTTGCCCACAAAAGAGTCATTCCAACTAATAAAAGCCTCCTTGATTGTCTTGGGGAAGACCCAGGAAATGCCTATAAGAGAACAAGATCTCCCACAAGGGACTGACCACCTGACAGTGCAACAAAAATTACAAAAATTTTGCTTTTTCTTACTTATAAAAGTTTATCAAAAATGTGTTTTAAGTCATAAAACTAACTTCTACTCTGTTTAAGAGACAGTTATCAATACGGATGCAAGGAGCCTTCCTTTACAGTGTTTGTTTCGGCATAAAGAATGTCGAAATACTTACCGAAAACATTCGACCATCACGTGTTAATGCAACAGAGTGTGTACCCCCACAAGATATCTGAGCCACATAACAAACAGGTTCAGCCTCAAATAGTTCATAAGCAGTAAAAATATCAGGGGTGTTCTAACAATGCATTCATCAATATACAATGAATCTCAGTAGCAAATTCAATGAACAAACCCATCCCCAGACTGAAGTCATAATAGGAAATGAAGGGCCTATTTATTGATTTATTTTTTCTAAAGCGAAAATTTAATGTTAGCTAGACCAAGGCAAATACAAAAGATAGCTATTGGAGAGCAAAACAGACTATTTTCCCTGAAGTTGCTGCACAATTTAGAATATCATCTCATTATGACCGTGTTTGCTGCAATTCCTTTTTTTCGTTTTCAGAGTGAAATAAAAAATATTTGAAAGATTACATCATTATAACACAATCAAATTATCCCTTACTGAGTGCATAACTTCTAATTTAGTTGTTTAAAAAAAACACTTCTGATTTAGTTTAGTGAGCTAATAAGGATGAATTGAACTAAGTTATCATATGATTGTCTTCCAGACAACATTTTTAAATTAACCTAGATTATATTCTATATGATCATGTCTATGATTTTAAAATTAAGGAGAAAAGAATAGGGATAATGTCCATCTCATATCATTGCTACTGCAAAACCCTTATGTCAAATTGCTACTTTTACCAGTGATGATTACATTCTAAGGTTATATTTGTTCTTTCAAACAACAATAGAAAAGACTGAAAAACCTCAGTTCTGAATAATTACCAAATACCGCCTAAATCTAATCAAGCTAATCAGATAGGAGAAACAGAAAGTTCTACCTGAACTATGTCTTCCCCAACTAGAAGCTGAACCTTTTGGGGCACCATTTTGCTGCTCTTGTCATCTCCAAATCCAAGCCTTCCATGTTCTCCTCTACCCCAACCATACACCTGTGATGAAAGACATGCAAAATAGAGAAGTTTAGCAAGTCTAGAAACCAAAAGATTCCCAACAATTTTTTTTTTTTTTTTTTTTTGATAAGTAAATAAAATATATTAGAAAAGGGACACACTAAAATAGCGACCCAAGAAGAACATAAAGAACTCACCCCCTTACAAACAGCCCCCAAAAAAGCGGACCATATACAAGAAACAAACACCCTCTCATCTAGAACCCACCCTTTGGTCTCAAACCAAAGGAGATATGCAAAAAATAGTTAACCTTTTGTATGGATAGCCTTCATTCCTAAAGAATGTACCATTTCTGCCTTCCACACCGACCAAAATATACACAAAGGTCCCGCTTTTCAAACTCGTTTTTGCTCCTTTCCCACAAAAGATCCATTCCAACCCATCAAGGTGTCCCAAACTAAGAAGTGAATCACCCAAGACACACACCAAATAGGTTGAAAAATAGATCCCACAACACCCTTGTCTTGGAACAATGGAGAAGAAGATGATCCACCGTTTCTTCATACTCTTGGCATAAAAATCATCTATTAGCCAAAGGATAGAAGTCACCTTCTTGGGCAATTTATGGTCTCAGGCAAACTTGTATAGTGTTGATAACACGAATTCTTTGTTGGATTTTTTGGCTTGGTTGGAGTGTAGGTAAGGTAGTCAATTGGCTGCTTGGGCTGGTGGGTTTTTTGCAGCAGTCTGCTCTGCTGTTTTTTTTTTGCTCCCCACCTAGTTTCCTCTTGTATACTTCCAGTGTACTTCTTGGAACCTTTTGATTCTTTTTTTTATCAATATATTTGTTTTTTATCAATCAAACAAAAAAGCATCATTAGACAAGGCAAAGCCTCTTTTCTGCAGCTGCTCCAGAGTTAGAATCCTTTCCCATGTTGCTTCCCAAGCAAAAAAGAATAATTTTGGGTTGCACACAGTTCTTCCAAATACTTTTCATAGGAAAAGAGAAGGTTGGTCTAGGCTCCAAAGCCTTGTACATATCCTTCACAAAGAAAAGACCATTCTTAGCCTCTACCCAATGGATTGAATCATCCCTACCCTCTACTACTTTCTTCTCCCCAATCCATGCCAAAAATCTTTCAGCCTCTTCCAACACCCAATCATTAAAGTGTCTAGAAAAGAGAGGATTCCAACATCCCCCATCCCCCATTCCCTTCTTCTGTCTCTCCTAAATCTCCTTTGAAGAAACAATAGCAAATAAAGTAGGAAAGGTAAGGTACAAAGGAGTGGCCCCACACCACCTATCCTTCCAAAACTTTACGCTTTCCCCCATTCCGCACCACAAAAGCAAAACTACTACTTACCAAATGCCCCAATTTTTGCATTGGTTTCCCACCTCCCTCTTTCTCCCCATATTTTCCCCTCATGACATCCTTCTAGAACGCCCCTTTTCATTTGCAAACAGCCAAAGTCACTTGCAAAGAAGTGCTTTATATAAACTAGACAAATTCTTGATCCCAAGCCCCCACACTCCTGACTCAATTATGTTTTCTTGCTTTTACATCCCTAGAAACCCTAGATTACCAAAAGCAACGCTTAGTGTGCAAACACAAACTTTATAACAACCGGAGGGTGCCCATCTCCCTCTCCCATTTGTCCTTCCAAATTAATCACCTTTCATGTTGCTAAAGGTTAAAATGTGATAGGTAGTCCTTGCAGAACACCCCTTTTCATTTGCAAACCACCAAATTAACTTGCAAAGAAGTGTTTTATTTAAACTAGACAAATTCTTGATACCCCCCACACTCCAAACTCAACTATGTAATCTTGCTTTCACATCCCTAGGAGCCCTATATTACCAAAAGCAACAAATAGTGTGCAAACACAAACTTTATAACAACCAAAGGGTGCCCATCTCCCCCTCCCTTTTGTCCTTCCAAATTAATCACCTTTCATGTGGTTAACGGTTAAAATGTGATAGGTAGTCCTTGCAGAACACCCCTTTTCATTTGCAAACCGCCAAATTCACTTGCAAAGAAGTGCTTTATTTAAACTAGACAAACTCTTGATACCCTCCACACTCTTGACTCAATTATGTTATCTTGCTTTCACATCCCTAGGAGCTCTAGATTACCAAAAGCAACGCTTAATGTGCAAACACAAACTTTATAACAACTAGAAGGTACCCATCTCGCCCTCCCTTTTGTCCTCCAAAATAATCACCTTCATGAGGTTAAAGGTTAAAATGTAATAGGTAATCCTTACAACAACTTGAAAGCTCATTTAAAGCCCCATAGTGTAGATTAAATAAAGAAATTTTTTATGTCCTGCGGATGGATCTTCTAGGCACAAGTTATGGAGATACAATTTGAGATAAGGTTCTTCTACAAAAAAATACTTCCCTCTAATTCATTCACCTAGATCACAATTTACAAGACAATGACAATAAAAAAATATTTCCTGTATACTAGCTGTTTTTTTTGTTTGTTGTTTTTTGCCCTTAGCTTTCGCTATTTTTTCGGCTTTTGCCTTGTATACTTCCTGTATACTCTTTTGATCTATATATTTGTGAAGTTTATCGATCAAAAAATAAAAAATAAAAATTCTTTTGAGTAGAGACAGTGACGAAAACATTTTTTTGACTTCGAAAATCAATTGAGAGCAACAAATGGCTTGTTACTAAATGAACTCATTGATTGTGAAAATCAGATGTGTAGACAATGAAGATGTTTTCTTTGTTTTAAAAGGCAATCGAGAGCTTAGAGTGGCATGTTCTTGAACTGAATTGTTTGAAGGTGAAGAACTTGAATATGCTTAGTGGAAATGAAAAAAAAAATTGTATCTCATTTCCCCAATTAAATATTTTCCAGAAAATGCTGAATACTTCCAATGATATCCAGCCAAATGGCAAAAAATCATTCATGCTTCTTGATGCGGAGAGAAAGAATAGGCCAATGTTGAAATCATGATAGAGAGCTTTAACTACTAGGATACAGAAACATACAAGTATTATTGATACCTGAAATGACACCCAAACAGAAAGCGGAAAAGAAGGAGAAACAACCAAAATAAATAAATAAATCAAGAAATTTTAAATTTTTACATAGTTGTAGAGGAGTTCCTAGAGTGCAGAAAAGGAAGATCAATATTAGAAATACGATAGGTCAAACTTCACTGCAGATCCCAAAAAGGCAGTCTTAATAACACATCACAGACTTCAACCCCAGCAGAACTATTGATTTGAACCAAGATGAATAAAATTTGTCAGTTAAGAAGTTATCTCAAGATGATACACAAAATAACTTGCAATGGAGCTATTTTAAGGAAAGTTTGATTTGTCATTAACCAGTTGAAATCAATAACTTTTTTTGTAGGTTCACTGTTTTGATTTTTTTTTTAAACAATGTAGGTCTAATCCAGGCCCCCAAATCAAAGCCGACAGGCATCAGAGGGGGCAGACATGATGACCTTAGAATTCAATCTCTGTGCACATTACCATGTTTCCTTCATTCTTGAAGTATCCAGAGCATCGGCTTATTGTACACGGAAAGATTCAACAAGCAAAAAGAATTGCTCATGAGAAAGAATTAAATAAAAAATCAAATCACTTATTAAAGAAGAATACCCTACCCCTATCATATAGAAATCAATAACTTGAAGTAAAATGCTGGCTCTGACAAGAGCAACACTTGTTTGTATGCCACAAAAATTGCCATGAACTTTGAAGTTCAACCACAATTCAAAAAAATAAAAATACAATCCAAAAGGTCCAAGCATTACAACTATTCACTTTCATATAGGTAATTTTACTTCTTTTTCAATAAGAAAAGTATATATATTATGAAGAAACGCTAAAATAGTGGCCCATGATATACAAAACAGATACACTCATAGTTGAAACAAAAAATAAACTGTCAAAAAGGGTGTACAAAAAACATCCTTATCCTCAACGAGAACCCATCCAATCAATGAGATCAATTAGCATCCAAGGACCATCCTTCAATAAACATCTTAGTCTCCAACCAAAAAAAAAAGTAAACAAAAGAACCTTTTAGCCTTCAGATGGACAGGACATCATCTTCAAAGAAAGTTCTATTCCTTACCTTCCAAACAGTCCCCAAAATTAGCAAGGGACGTATTCTCCAAATTTCCCTTATACGTCTTGCCCACAAAAATCCCCATTTCAACGCAAGAATGTTTTTGTAACCAAAAAAGGAAGCACCCTCAAAACTCCAAAACAGAAAGAAAAAATAGGTAATTCCATTTACCCAAATTTGGTCCCATTTACCCAAACAAATAGGTAACTCTTCTCCTTCTTGTCTGGGTAAATGGAATCATTCTTGGAAGTTGGAACCTCCCCAACCCTTGCCACTGAAGCCAAGCCTTGGTGGTTCCAACTGTTCCCCACAATCTGACAATAAATCCGAATAAAGAACTGAAAAGAAGAAAAAGAAAAAAAATTCAGTGAGACTAAACTAATGTAAAGCTTTCCAACATCAACTACAATGCCTGTCATGTGATAAAATTAAGCTTGCTTTAAAAACCTAGGACCATTCAATTTTGCAAATTCAAAGGCACACTACTTCAGAAAGTGAAAGGAAAAATATGCGAAGTACACAGAAATAAAGAATATCAAGTGCAAGACCAAGCACACCACCCACCACCACCTACACCCATCAATCTGCCCCCATCTGTCAACAATACAATACCCATCCAAATAAAACGTAGAATAAAATAAGGTTGAATAATAAATACATAAAAATAAATCAAAAGAAATGAAAAGAGAAAAGTGAATGCCAAAAAGTGCAAAGCACAGTGCAGATGGATCCTGATAGTATTCCAATGCAACCTAACACATGCTCATGAATAGTTTGATGAAAAATTTTATGTGGTTAAGGGTGGTGAGCTAAGTTCACCTGTTGTGTAGGACATATTTAGAGGTTTTAATATTGTATGGCCCCAGATTCCAGGATCTTATTATCAAACATGATCTAGGAGGGAAAATTTAATTAGCCATTGGATTTTAAAATAGTTCATACAGTTTAATGAAATAATATAATTGCTCTCCCTCCACGCCTCCTTTCAATCATAGATGCAAAAGCTTGATAAACAAGAACAGATACCTCTCCCTCATCTGTCAATGCTGTAGAATGCCATCCTCCAGCAGCAATATCAACCTGGATAAGCATACATATAAAACACCTTTCAGACTCGTAAACCTATTAAACAACTGATATCCATGACACAGTTAAATCATCATAAATGGTGTTTACCACCTAAGAATCTCTCTGCTTTGCTATATATACATATATATATATATATATATATATATATATATATATATATATATATATATATATATTTGTTGAAGCATGATATTCATTTTAAATCCAAATCCTACAAGCCTGTTTTTAGGAAAGTTGGTCGTTTAACATGATATTCATATTAAATCTAAATCCTACAAGCTTGAGCTTTTAGGAGAGTTGGTCGTTTAAAATGGTATCAGAGCTTGGTTTGGCAAATTTGAATATTTGATCCTCATTTGTTGATTTAAAAGTCCATAATGGACTCTAACTCTCCAAGTGCATGGGTATGGGGCTGTGTGCACATGAGGGAAAGTGTTGAAGCATGATATTCATATTAAATCCAAATCCTACAAGCTTGAGCTTTTAGGAGAGTTGGTCATTTAACAATATTAAAGAGAATTTTTAAAAAAAAGTAAAGAAAAAGGTAGATGCTTAATTTTATTTTTAATAACCGTGGGTGTCCAAGCTAGCTTTCATGCACTTCGACTTATCTCATGGGCCCTGAAGTTAATGACCAGGTAAATTCTTCATTGGCCCTAAGGGGATTCAAATCGGTGACACTAGAGAGCAAACCCAAGGCCAGACCAATTGAGCTACCCCTTAGGATTAATTGCAACATTTATTATCCCATTTTCATCATATAAAATTCCATATCCTAAAAAAGAACTCCAAATTTGACTTTATTCATCCTATTTTCATTGTAGACCATTCCACGGTCTGTGAAGGATAACTGGCAAAGTAACATCTTTTTTCCCCTTTTATTGAAAATGGTCTAGGACTTCAATCTCCTTTACATAAGAAGAACTGAACCGGTCCTTGGGATGCTTGACATGATAAAAGGGGAAAAAAAAAAAACATGAAGATATTTGATGTTTCAATAGTCAAATATTCACATTAAACTGAAAGATAATATATTTTAAATAGTTCTCTCACTTTTACTTCTATTTCTAGGCAATTTTAACCATTAGACCTAAATATAAATGAAGGATAAAATAGGAATCCATCAGATATTATATAATACAAACCAAAGTAAGATCAGATAGCCCTTGAACAGCAATGGGTTGCGATCTTGGTTGAGTATCACCAATTCCAAGTTGTCCATATTCATTGTTACCCCATGCCCATAAGATACTGTCCTCCGAGAGAGCCAAATTATGAAATGCCCCAACTGCAATTAGCCTCACTTTTTCAAGGCCTTGCACTCGCACAGGAGTTGAAATTTGTTTTCTATGAAATCAAGAAATAAATGAATTAAAATTGAGCTATAGCAACAAGAGTAAAATGCACTCCCAAAGGTTTCTAATGTAGTGGGGTGCCAGTGAAACATGGATCTAAATTCAGGGAGTATTATTTAAGGAAGATATACATGTCACCGGGGGGCCATGGTTGTCCCCATGTCCATACATGTCCTTCACGTGTAAGCACCACTGAATGAGTACCTCCAGCAGCTACCTAAAGAGAAAGCAAGTAAAAGAATCAATAAGAACTTGTTCGGCCAGTTGGTTGGCAGATCCATGCAAATAAAAAGATAAGGTGGGCCAAGGAAACTTCCTATAACATGGAACTCAGACAAACCAATTACCCAGGCCATGCGAACCTAACTAATTTCTTCATCCACGCCTGTAAAAGTTCTGTAGAAAAATTGTGCATCACCTAGATCTCAGAGACTAAATAGCAAAAATACAAATGATCGAACCCATCAATACTTACATATTACACAGTTAATACAGCCACTACAAACTATCTAGGCAAAAGATGCACCAGAGAATAAAAACAGTTCAAAAATAAATGGATTAGCAAAATAGCAAGTTTTTCAAAACTGCATCATCTCAGTAATAGATAAACTTCAGCTTCCATCAGGCAATAGAAGAGAAACCAAGGAAATCTCACAGTTCTATCAGGCTTTGATGAGATGTAAATATTTGCTTTACTAAATTATTATTCCATTCAACCATGAAGTTGCATCTCATTTATCCATAAAATAACAAGACAGTTAGCTCCCTAACAAATTCCTACCAAATACACTAACACCCAGACCTAACACAAGAGTAGATAAAGAAGAAGTTCATTTCATGAAACTTAACACCTTTGTAAGTACCAAAGGCCATCATCACTAATTAGGCTAAAATTGATAAGCAGCACAAGATATGGAATGGTGACTTGAACATAAGCATCTTTCCTTTCTAAGGAGGAGACCATGGAGAAACTTACTTAAAGGGATCATATGAAACTTCTTATTTAAAGGGATTCATACATTTCACAAGGATAACCACTCAGGACAAAAATTCTGCTGCATCAACAAACACATTTTGATACTTTTAGAAAAATGCATGAAAACCAGAATGAGAGAGAGTTGTATTTGGCACCATGTTGAAGATAAAGAATCATTTAGAGCTTAGAAAAATCCTTAGTGAGTATCTGGTGACCAATGATTCTTGATTTCCCTTCCTTTCAGCCACAGTATATGCTAGTCTAAAATTGTTCTAGAAGACATTCTAACTCTCATCATCCTTTCAACACTTTTCTCCTTTCTAAGACCAACTTATTGAGCAATTAAGCTAAAGCTGGGCTGAAGAAAGAAACGCATAAGAATTTATTAAGGAAAAAGTTCACATGAAGAACAGAGCTCACACCACCAAATCATTCCCACCCAAATCTATTCTATATACAAGTTTTGCCCTCAAAATAATAATATATAAAATAAAAAATAAATAACTCTATTGAGCATATCCCAGTTGTATCCACACCTGACATAACTACAATGCCTTATATATGATACATATACCTCGTGTACTTAAAGTTTGAACAACTCACAGAGTACTTATTTTAAATCTAAAAATTTACATTCACTGTTTTTTAACCATCCATCCCAAATGAATACAAATCAAACGCCATAAACCATCCTAATGCATAAGACACACACTTCATGCAATTAATGTTTCAAAAACTCTTTTCAGTATGCATTTCTCACCATGGATAGCCTTACTGAAGGAATTTAAGGTTGACAGCAATATAATTTTACCGATTTTTAAACAGCTTTGTAGGAATGAAAATTCATTTTTCTTTCATGTCCCATCGCCGAATTATTTGACACACATTAAATAATTGAAACATTTCAAAATTCATCTCATTTTTAAATCCAAGGCTGACCCTCGACAGCTCAAGGCCAATAAGAGGTAGGCAGAGATGCCTTTTTAACATTCTGCCGTGTGCCTTCATCTCTTAAAACGCAAAAAGGAACAAAGATATTCTCATAAACTCATAGATACAGCAACCAACAATTTCTATTAGACTCAAATCCACTTGGAAGGCTAGAAAACAAAAGGCAGTTATGAGATGCTAACAATTCGACAATTAAATCACCTGGTGGACTGAAAGTTTTGGTGCACAACGCTGAGGAATGGTAATATCTCTCCTCAAAGGCCTGCCAGTATCATCTTTTCTCTCGGGTTCTTCACCACATTGACCATATTCATTCCCACCTGCACCCAACAGACTTCTTATACTAATGACATATAACAGCTGATGAATTCCAGCGGACAAACAAAGTGCCCAATGTTCAATTTGTTAAATTTTTATCCACAAAAAAGATGTTAAATCTTCAATGTGCTCTCATTTCCCAGTACTTGGGATCTAAAGTAAACAAATCACTTTTTTGGATGGATTGGGTGAACTTAATTTACATACTAGATTTCAGAACGTCACAGCACGTAGCAATGGAAAGATAACTCTTTTCTGTTTGCAAAAGGAATCAAAATCATTTCACAGTAATTTGGAACCGAAAAGTATTTTAGAAAAAAAAGAGTTTTGAAACATGTCGACTTATTTCATTTTAGAGAATGCAGGAGAGCCATTATTTTCTTTAATTCATTTTTTTCCAGTTTTTCTGCCCAGCAAGAAGAACAAGAAACGACAAAACAACCCCAAGCGTAAGCCCAGCTGATCATCAACCGCCAAGCAGTGCCAACCACCAATAGCAGCCTGAAATTAACACCCCACCAATCAAGCCCGGGAAAAAAAGCGAAAGAGAGAAAACCCAAAGATAAATGAAAACAAAGACCCAAGGAAATAACTGAGAATCCAAAAGGCAAACATACCTGAACAATCTTAGCATTGGCAAGAGCCTTAACCTGACTTGGAATGTTCTCAGTCTTAGTCTCCGGCGGATGCCCCAGAGTTCCTCTTTGGTTCCATCCCCATGTAAACAACTAAAAAAAAAACACCCGCAAATTAACAACGCAGAAGAGCTAAATAAACTCAATCAACAAAAAAAGAGAGTGAAGTAGAAGTGAGTGATAGTGGAGAAACCTTGCCGTCATCGCAAATAGCGAGAGAATTGCGACTGCCGGCGACAACAGAGACGACATTGTGGGCGGCGAGAGATTTGACAGCGCAAACCCACTCCTTCTCTTCGTTGTTCCCGATTCCCAACTGACCGTCTTCGCCGGAGCCCCATGAGATTATAGCCCTGTGTCTGGTGGCCATTTGTGAGGACTGAGAGCGGAAAGCTTCGAGCTTTTCCTGGCCTGCCAGCCTGCCTCTCTCTGTTATTGCTATTTGGCGGTGAGTGACGCGAGTTTGGGGAAATTGGAAGCTGATTCCAACTGGGTGCGTTTGGTTTGATAACGGCTAAAACGACGGCGTTTCACTGGTGCTTTCTCAACGTTTCTTTTTTTCTTTTTTTTTTTTCTTTTTTTCTTTTGACGTATATTCATAATTCACTTTCCCTTTCCTTTCCTTTCCTTTCCTTTCATCATCTCGAGGTTAATTTTAATGTATTATCGAAACGATGGTAGGCAAGCACAACAATCTCTTTCGTTTCATATCTCAATCAAACCACGTCCTACAAGTGGATGGATCGCTATAAAAATAAAATGCAAATACGCTACCACAAACCCAAATATATTTGAGTTTTTATAAATACTATTTTAAAAAATTCTGAAATATTTTGAAAATCAATATTAAAAATAGTGTATACAAAGTATTACAGGATTACAACGAGACAAATGTGGATTTATCTTGAGCAATGACTTGGCTTTGATTTGATTATAAGTTGTTATGGACGGTTCACTTAATTTTATTTGAATATGCGATTACGAATAACGAACTCATAGTTTTTTTATTTAAATTGTCATTGTCTTGCAAGCGTTATCGTCTTTAAAATGTCCGAATGCCTGCCATACACTCCGTCTCTCATCATCTTCATTTCGCAGCTCTCTGTTTGCGATTTAAGGCTTCAAAATCTAGGGATTTTTGCTCCATTTTTCTCTTATAGTGCTTCATTCAACTCCACAGCAGATAACCCTCATACATTAGTGATTAAATGTGTATTTTCTTTAAAAACAGACATAAAGTGCATAAGGCCTTGTTTAGTAGCTGTTTTATACGTCACTTTTTTTTAAAATTTCTAGGTTGTCCATAAACTACGTATTTGTTGAAAATAATGAAAACTGTAGTGTGTTTTGTTGATAATATGGTATGTCTTTTCTTGAGAAACAAACATATAGTGCATAAGGCCTTGTTTGGTTGTCGTTTTGTAGGTGACTGCTTTTTTTTTTTATTTATAGGTTGTCGTCATAAACTGTTTTTTGTTGAAAATTTCTTAATGTGGTGTGTTTTATTGATAATGTGTGATTAAATGTGTATTTTCTTGAAAAACAAACATGGAGTTCATAAGGCCTTGTTTGGTTGCCGATTTTAGGTTTTTTTTTTTTTTTTTAATTTATGAGTTGTCCTAAACTGTTTTTTGTTGAAAGTTTCTTAATATGGTTGTCCTAAACACTATTCCTATACAACATGAACAACTATAAATTTGCATTCGACATTTGTTATTTCAAAACTAAGAAAACTCTGATAATTGAGGTGTTTTTTCTACTTAGCTTGGATGTTTTATCATTCCATCTATCTCAAGTAGAGGAGATTTTAATATTTTCCAATCATTATACTTTTCTCACATCTTCAGTAATTGGATTTCATTACTTACTATTCTAAAATTTTCTTACATTTATTCACTTTTCATAGCACATTATAATATTATGTTATTACAAATATTCGAGTTTGAAACATCTCATTCCCCATCTCACCCCTTTACTACTTGATTCAGGCCTCAAAGACAACCAAATTTGATATCTGAATCATTATTTATCTCAAATAAACTTTCATTGTACAATAAAGAAATTCAAATATTCATTTTCATCATAAGTGATGCATCACCATTAATGATGTATTTCGTATTATATGTTCAAGTGTTTTTTTTTCAATTTCTTCAATAATTTATATAAATATAAATATATAAATTATTTATTGTGTATTATAGGTGCCGTCCTAAGAAAAATATAAATACTCCATCGATCAATGATATATATTCATATTTTATATATCGATACTAGATACAAATTTTATATATTTATACGATTCTATTGATGACAGAGGTCATAATCTAGCTTCATGCAAATTATCAATATTCCATGATTCAAGATTTTAAAACGATAATATACAAACTCTGGAGCACAACTTGTGAAATAAAAAAAAAATGCTCCAAATATTTTCAAATAAAACTTGCAGGTTTATTTGGAATTTCAAGCTACTTTGAATATGCTTGTTGTGAAAATTTAAAAATATATTTGAGTTATTTTCAAATAAATAACTTTTTGTGCTGATTTACAGATAATTTATTATGATAATATAACAAATATATTCAAATCAATTAGTTCATGTAACTTATCAAATAGTAAACATTTTAAATAAATTTAAATGTTAAAAACAATAATAATAATTTGGACATAATTCTAATATTAAAACATAAATGTCAATGACATGATAAATGACATCAATTTTGAGGTCGCACCACACTGGCTGACAACGACATTCCTCGCTAATTAAAATTCAAATTGCCGCTATTCATAACAGCGGCAATTGCCATGTTGTAATCCCACATGGCCCAGGCGCATTATTTTGGCTAATAATGGCTTTCTAAATATTTCAGAATTTTTTTTAAATAATAAAGTATTTTAGTCCAAAACTCAATATATTTTTGGTAAAGTACATTGATTTGAGAATAATTTCAAAATAGACATAAATAATACAAAATACATGATTTAATATATTTTTATACAAAATAATTATATTTCAGGTATGATAATACTTAGGTAATACCTTAATAAATAATATATACTACCTTAATGTCTTAGATACTATCATGATAAACGATGTCAAGGTAGTATAAAGTTTTTTAAAGTAATATCTAGATATTACCATACCTAAAACATAATTATTTTTTATTAAATCATCATAAACCATATATTCTATATTTTGTCTTCTTTATAATAATTCTTAAATCAATGAGGTAAAACACTTGTTTCACATACTTAACAAATCGTTTGGTTCTCATTTTTCATGTTCTAAAAAGTGAAAAACCGATGACACCAAAAATCCTATATTTGAAGAGAATACCAAAAATGACATTATCTGAAATTTTTAAAAACTGTTTACTAGGACAGTTTTTAGCAACAGGAAACCAAATAGCCCTCTAAATTACTTATATATATATATATATATATATATGCATATATATATATATATATATATATATTAAATTTTTTTATATTTTTATTTGTATTTAGATAAAATAAAAACGAAAAGGATTATAAAAAGTCAGCATATAGACCCACCATTTAACCACTCACCATCATCCATCCAATGCTTTAAAAATAAGGTGCAAATGTACACCAAGAATGTTCAATGTTGAGGAGTGAAGGAGAATAGGGAGGAGCCATTGCCGTTCATTACAATGGCTCCATTCAACAAATTCAAGAGATATCTCACCAATAAAGATGCGTTTGGTGACTCACTTCTGGCTTTGTCAATTATAGAGGGACAACAATTCTGAGTCCGCCCAGAAAGAGTATAACTGATATGCTCCTTAACCCCCTAAAATGGACTGAATTGAGGTGAGAAACACAGGAGAAACAAATATTCGAAAGAGGCAAGAAAAACCAGAGTGAAACAAAGCAAATTATGTCTGTTGGGAACATTTCAACCCTTGAGCACCCTCTGCACCCACCCTGGGCTTAAAATGTTCGACTCCATTAAGCAAATACTTATACAACAACCCAAATGGCATCTGTCTGTCTTGTCTGTCTGTCTGTCTGTATTTAAGGTCACAAACTGAAGAATAGTACACAGCACATATTCTATGATGAGTTCATCACTGCTGCCCTTCCCCTTCACGCTTTGATGCTGCTTCCTTGATGTCATCCCCACCATCATCCTATAATCAAACCAACAAAGTAACCATAAGCAAAGGAGCAGTGAAGCTTAAACCATCAGATATGATCCTTTTTTTTTTTTTTTTTTTAATAAGTAAAATCTTTCTACTAGTGGGCTCGCAGACTGAGAAACAAGCCAAAACTTTCTACCTGCAAGGCAAGGTTGATAGGCTAGAAATGAAGAACATATTTGAATCTGTAAAACTAGTAAGCATGCACACAAAAGGTACAAACTTAATTGGCCTAGGTAAGGTTGAGATCAATAATTTTAGTCTTGGATAGGTTTTAATTGAGCCTATTTATGTTTTAAGCTATATTTGACTCAATGGGTGGGACACATTTGCTCTCAGAACTTGTAATAGTGTAAATAAAAAAACAAAAAAAAGAGGCCCAATGAGGGGCAAAAAAAAATAACATCCACTTCAGTATCAGTTTTTATAGTATGTATTCAGATCAATCAGATTGAGGGAGAGAGAGAGAAACCGTGATATCAGAAGTCCACAGGGTCAAGTTGTCTCTGAGAAGTTGCATGATCAATGTGCTGTCCTTGTATGACTCTTCACCTAATGTATCCAGCTCGGAGATAGCCTCATCAAAAGCCTGCCAAATAGAATTTTACCAGTCAGATAAAAACAATCATTTATGCCACAATCCTACGTCCACCATAATGAATATTCTCTCTAGTCAAGGTTCAAGATATCCTTGTAGACCTACATATCCAATTCATCAGTCCAAAAGCAAATCAAAATTACAAGCTTAAGATAAGTAATATTAATTTCATGAGACGGCCAGCAGCAACAGCAAAATGCAGAAGAGCCCAGTACTGGCACCCCCAATTAAGCATTGTAAAGGAAATTCTGATTCCATGTCATGCCACCATTGCACTTAATATCAGCCTCAAATAGAGGCTAGAGAATATTTTGAAGTTTTACCTACATTAGTTCAAATAACAAAATTGCTAAAATATTATTAAGTGAAATAATCAAATCACAGCCAAATTGTTGAATGGTCACAACTAAAGGGTACAATTTATACAAGCAAGCTGGCCTCAAAATAACCCAATCAAAATCACAGCCAAATTATTTAAGCATCCATAACCAAGTAAGAGGTCCACTGTTTACAAGCAACTTATTATCAAAATGATTAAGCCAAAGAAATGGCCATCTAGGGTTTAACTTGAAGGGCAGCCATTAACAATGTTATGGAACATGAAATCGTATGATACAAGTAACTTTTATAAAATTTTATACCACGATATCAATTTATGAGGTACAAACAAGTAGAAAGTAAAAAGTAAGCAATTCTAAAGAAAAAAAACACCCTTCAAGCTTTTAAATCCCTGTAATCTGCCTATAAAATCATTATCTTTTTAGTACCCACATATGTGTGTGCATGTGTGTGCGGAATCTCTAAAATTCAACACCCCTCCCCACTTCTCCAACACGCCCAACCAGAAAAAAATATCAAAAGACAAAGAAAAGAACAAGTACAAGTAACTAAATGAAATTACCTGCTTTGCAAGATTGCAAGCACGGTCTGGTGAGTTAAGGATTTCATAATAGAACACAGAGAAGTTAAGAGCAAGCCCCAGCCTTATTGGGTGTGTAGGAGCTAGTTCAGCAAGAGCAATGTCCTACATCAAAAGAAAAAATGAAACGAGACTCAGGACACATTATAAGGGTTAAAAAAAAGTAACTGGGATATGTATGCATGGCTGTGAAAGAGCAAAGTTGAAAACACAACACAATGATGACCACAAACCTGAGCAGATTTGTAAGCCAACAAAGTGCTCTCTGCAGCTTCTTTCCTACCGGGTCCAGTCTTAAATTCAGCTAGGTACCTGTGGTAATCACCTTTCATCTTGAGGTAAAACACCTTAGACTCAGCAGATGAGGCTGAGGGGACAAGATGTGATTCTAGAAGGCTTAGAATCCCATCACAAATCTTGCTGAGCTCCAAGCCACAATAGAGGCCCCAATCCTTAATAATCGCTACACATCTTCATTTCCCCTGCTCTCTTCCTTGCCTCGATGGATCTAGATAATTCTCCTCCATGAAGCCCTCCTAGCCCCAATCACATTTTTGTAAGCAACAGAGAGGAGGTTCCTTTCTTCTACTGTCAGCTCTTCAACTTCAACTGTTTTTGCAACTTTTTCCATGAACTCTACCATTTCCTCATATCGTTCAGCCTGCTCGGCCAACTTGGCCATGTAAACATTTTCCTCCCGAGATGATTCGTTCAACAACATCTTTGTTATAACAAATTAAGACCTAATTCTGCAAATTAGAAAATCCACCCAATTCTATCAAATTGATAACTAGCTTCATAAGACTCTCAGGCATTCATCAGGAAATAATCTGGTCGGTTGAAGACCATAATGATCCAAAGACACGAACTTGAATTTTGAATTCATGCTCTACGATAATTTTAGTTCAATGAATCCTAACAAATGCATCAATAAGGATAAATGACTACATAATTGTTCATTCACATCTCAAATATTGAGACACCGAAGACCGAAATTTTTTGACTTCTTTTCTTCTCCCACGTTTTCCTAGCAACCAAACAGATCCAAAACGCTCATAGAAAAATAAATAAAATAATAGTTTCGATCTGAACTTGGATGAAAAATCCGGTCCACATCTCATCTAAGCACAGTGCACAGCAGCCCTACCGAAGCCAGTTACTAAACAGTGTCTTGTTTCAAAGTATTCCAACAATGTAAAATCTAAAAGTTCAAACTGTTGATCCACTTCCATTCATTTTTCCTATAGTTTCCCAAGCAATCATCGACAATAATAAAGCCTACATATCATCAGATCCGACCAACAACACAAAATCTGAACAAGAACACTCAACAATACAACACCAGATAATAAAAACAGTGATCACAGATCTTGAAACATAACAAAACATACCAAAAATAAAAAAATAAAAAACCGAAAGAAATAAAGCACAAAACTGAAAATCAAAGTCATAGAGCTTCGAATAAGAAAAGGAAAGGAGGGAAGAGAGGTTGAAGACGCGTACCAATGTGAGTTGGGGACAGGAAGGCACAACACGGAAGGAGTGGAATTTGGATTTGCAACCTAAAAAGAAAAAATTAGAATAGAAGAGACGCAACTTTAAAAAGGTCGCCCCGTGTGTTTTGGGGCTTAGAAGTGGTCCAATAGGAAGCCGACAGATGGCGTGTGACGGAGATTCCCTGAAATTTCATCACCTTCCCCCCTCACAACATGCCGTTGACTGCCGATACTCCCACCCAAGTTTCCAACCTACCCCCAGGGCCAACCTTTGGGCTGGGCCTGGACCCCTTCAACCTCACGTCACCGGTCACCCCCCTCCAAGTCCAAGAATTTTGACAAATAACACAGTTTTCTTTTTAAATTAATTAGTTTTCACCCGTAATAGAAAAATCATTCCAATAACCACCATATTTTCTAACTTAACTAGTGATTTCGAAGATTTGCTCTAAAATACAGACATGATGATGATAGGGACCAGAGATCATTTTGGCGAATCATCTCGACCAGATAAAGATTAGCTGAAGATGATATCTTAAAACGCCTTCAGATGTATTGCACTCCACTCCAAACTTCTCTAGCGATCTAACTCAAAAATAATTCCAATAACAGTGATTTTGGATATAACAAAAATAATTAACATTGATGCATGATTTTATCATTTTACTGTGAAAATATGTCTATATTGAAATCATGTTTTAAATATATAATTTCATTATTTTATACTAAAATCTTATCTTGAATACACATCAATGTTTTAAATATTTGATCGGCCAATTCAACTAATCAGATAATTGATTGATAACTTTTCCGATCTAATTTTAATCCAATTCCATCATTAATTTATTTCTAAACTATAAACTATAACTTTTTCAATTCACTCACCGATTCATTGTTTAAAACATCAAGACACATGACAAGTACACAGTACTATTGAACACATGACATCTACGTGATAAAATTAAACCGGTCCCATTTTTAAGACATTAAAACACACTGCATCTACGCGGCACTATGTACGATAGATTTGAAAATATCAATTTTTTTTTTTACAATGTTTTTAGGAATATTATATTTAGTGTTGTGTTTTAAGAAGTATATTTTATAATAAGGGTACATTATTATTATAATTATTATTTTCAATACACAATAAGGGTACTTTTTAAAAAAAGCCCTCCAAGTCCATGAATTGCCAGTCGATCAACAAGTAAAAAGCTTTTCCAAAATAGTTTTGGAAAACAGTTTTTAAAAATATTTTTTTACTTTATTTTTCGAAAATGTTTTTGAAAATTTTTCTTATTTTTTTATTTTTTATCATAAAAAGGTAAAATGGCTTTTACTTCCAGGTAGTTTTATTAAGGTCAATGCCTTTGAAGATGGAGTAGGTTGATGTGTAGTTGGAAGTGGACAGTCTTTGTATTCAATGGATGATGACCTGGAAGATGTTGACCAAGTCAAAAGCCACTTCTTATTGTTTTCTAATTTATCTTTCGCTCTGCCCTTGTTTTTAATTTTACGGTTTTTATTTAATTATAATTGAGTTTTTAGTCAATTCGGGTTTATTTTTTTCAAATTTGGGACAGATTCGCCATTGTCATTCTTCGCCCGATTATATTTTTTTTAAAATTATTATTTTATTTTTATATTTTAACATATATAATAATAATATTTTATAATAAATAATTTATAAAATTAATAATATTTTTTATTTTTTATGAAATACACACTTTAATATAATATAAATAAAAATCAAAGATAAAAAATAAAATAAAAATAAAAATAAAATATAAAGGGATCGGATTTGACAGAATCGATATAGGATCGCTCCGTCCTAAACCCGCCGTGTTGCCATCCCTACTATCCACCAACCGAATTCTGGCTTATATTTTTCATAAAATCCAATATTGGAAATTCTGGAAACTTCTGATAAAACTTTCAAAAAAAAATTGACAGTTCCTCTCATCAACAACTGACATTTGCATATATCAGAATCGCTGTTTTAAATGAATGTATTTTTTTCTAATGGGAGAGGATTTTTTAAGAAATTTAAGCCGGCATAGAAAGTGAAGTAGAGAAAGAAAATAAATATAAGGAAAAATTTTATTTTTATCATAATTAGTTTTATTATAAAATTCAAAAATAGAAAATATAATTAAAAAATTATTTTTATAAATAAAAATTATATAAGTTAAAGAAGTTTAAAATAATATATAAAAATAATTCATTAATCTTAAATTTATTTTTTTATCTTTAAATTTTATTTTATTTTTGTTTTATGGTTATATATAGAGGTGTGTATGTGTTTGTAAACTAAGCATCGTGTACACGTAATGAAATTCAAATTTCAAAGATTTTCTATTATCCTATAATTATCTTCCCTCGTTTAATCATTCCACTGATGCTTAATCTTATTTCTTGAGTGCAATATGGTTTTTTTTTTACATTTATTCACTTGGTATTATAATGTTGTAATATTATTATATGTCTCATTAAACCCTTAACCATTTATATAATTAATTATTATGCTATTGAGTATTCTTTTATTTTTTTAAAGAAAAAAATGATTGATTCAAATTAGCAATACAATATTTAAAAACACATAATCAATAGTGTTAAAAACTTTAGAGTATGACATAATATCCATATTAATAATAAAAAATATATATTCATGGTAATCCAATAATATCTTAAATACCTAAGATTCTAGATCCGTAACATATCGACGAACAAGATTTGATCTGATAAATTTGTCGGATCGAACTTTTCCATCTAAATTGTCAACGTGAAAACCAATAAAAAACTAACTGTCGGCAATACAACAAATCAATGACAAACAACATGAAAAAATAAAGAAAAAAAATAAAGGTGAACCTATATTAAAAAAACTATTTTATTAAAAAAAAAATTAAACTATGAGAAAAGAAAATGATGAAAAATGTGATTTTAGGTAAAAAAAAATGACTAAAAAATAATATCTTATCTCTAGCCAACAAGGGATCGAACGAAAAAATAGAAAAAGGGACGGCTAAGGTTTTTAGAGAGAAGGGTTTCTATTAAGTATTCTAAATATTGGGATTTATGTCGATATCAAGTTTAATTTGGGTATGCTAAACCTTCAACCCTTTAATTTGAAAAATGATATGGGTAGGCCTTGCATCCGTGAAGGCTTTTGAAATAATGAAGGAAGAAACTTAGGTGCTATTTGTTTTTTTTGGTAAGAAGGAAAAAGTTAAAATATTTTGTTTTTTTTATTTAGCTAAAAGCATTATTTTACAATAAAACAAGCTATTTAAATTGTACATATAAATGATAAATTCATTTAGCCAAATTTAATGCTATTAATAAGATACTTTTAACTCAATAGAAAAAACCAAAAAACGAACACCGTCTTAGCCACATGCTCGAATTCACGAGTTTTAGATTGAAATAGTGTTTGTGGGGAAAATAAATGACTATAATTTAGTTTTCCAAAGAAACTAACGTCCAAATTAGCTGCTTAAATATCATACAGCCAATATTTATTTCCTTCAAGCTTCTTAATTACCGCTGTTTGCATGTGCCAGTGATTCGATTTTAAATTTATTCAATTATCATTGCTTTGATAACAATATTCGTGCCTTTTATTTATCTCCCATCTTATGCTCCTCTCTAATTTATCTCGGCTTTATAATATAGTTTAAAAAATAAGAATATAATAGTTTTAAAATTTAAATCTAATATAAAGGCTATGTTTTTTCTCCATCTGTATATCATGATATTTTCAATATACACCTTCCATTAATTAAAATTCTTCTATCAGCTAAAAGATACTTGAATATATTACTTTTATACTTAAAATTTTAATTTACATTAAAATGTATTTTGAAATATATTATTTTAATCATTTCACAAATAAACGCCTTTCAAGACGCACTTTCATAATTTCCTCAAAAATTTTTAATTTTCATCGAAAACACATTTATACTATTTCGTCAAAGTATTCAAGAACATCTCATAAATTCTCTCAAAATTTTCAAACTTTAATACGACGCATTGATTTATGTGGGAGAAAAACTACATTATATAATTATTTTTCAAACTACATTTTTTAAGATTTATTTTTAATTTTATTATTTTTGAAAGTTCCACTCTCCCTACACATTTCAATTATGTGCTTAATCACACGGCATTTGGTAATTTTAATTTCAAATTATCATTATTCACGACAATAATATTATGGCACACTACTTGTGTGATAATTCATTTTTAAACCACTTTATAATTTTTAAATAAAATATTTCGATCTAAAACTCCGTATTCGCTAGGCAACAATATGTTAGCCTAAAATGACTTTATTTGTAAATCAACAATATGTTTTTCCCGTATCCCAACCACAATGGTCCACGCCTAATTAAGATTTATGGGGAATTTATTTATTACTTTAATAAATAAATCTACCATTTCTCCTCAAGTAAAGTTAGTATCTCATAAAAATAACGAAAAACGGCTAAAATTGTTCTTTAAGGAAGTGGCAGGTCGAAGGCATAGATGGTGCAATGACTGCATGTGAAAATCTGCCCCTAACGTTGGGGTAAGGGAACTCAACCTTGGGCATTGCTCAAAGCCAAGGTGGCAATATCAAGCTAAGACCGTAATATAATTATCCGCTGATCCGCATCGATAGTGCCGAACGCTCGACTATAAAGATGTGACTTTTCTTAATCCATCAAACGAACTTTAAAGTCACAAGTCTTCGTGCCAAAAACAAATAATATCTATACGACGGACGGATTATTATAAACCCAGATAGACCGATCACCGACCCCGGCGCTGGTTACAGGAAATCGCAGTATTCATTATTTCGACTCTCACGATTTACGACACAATAAAGGTGACGTTATATCTATACAAGATATTAATCACATATCCAGTCATCTTATATTTAGAGCTACGATTAATTAAATACAACTTTCCTCAATCTAATAAACGCTACTAAAAATTAATATTCTTCACATGCAAAACAAACAATATCTACATGTTGAGTTTTGTGATTTAAAATTGTGTTGTAGTATGAAGAAAAAGTGACAAATGTTGGGAGTGGAGCCATATAGTTCAGGTTATAAGGATATTTTTAAAATTGTCATATCTATGATTATCATAAATACTTTCTTATGTAACTTAATTTTATATAATGGAAATATTTCAATCTCATTCAGATAGATGTAAATACCCTATCGAATCACGTAAAATATGTGCATATTCATTTTTCTAGATTAATTGTTGCAGGTTTGGTGAGATAATATATTGGGTCGTTGTGGTAGTTGCACAACCACACCCAAAGCTCGACAATTCAATCATTCGAATCAAAAAAAGAAAAATCGTTGCTTTTTTTGAATAAAATCAAGGTTCTTAATAAAATAGTCTCGCGACCATATAGTGGTAATTTAAAAGCAAGCGCTCTGCTGACTTAACGCCGAAAGCGTCGAATACCTCGAAGACAAGTTCGTTCGCTTTTTTTAAAATTTCACGCTTATCACGAAATTTTTTAAAAAAATTTCGAATGTAACTGAAAATACTCGGGCTTTTTCTATCTTTCGTAAAAGTCATTTTCCACAAAAAATGTTAAAACTCCACACTGTCCATATAACAAAGTACAAGAAATGGAATAATATACATTTACTATATCATGACAATTTATGGTTTGATGAAATCCCCATTTTCGCTCTGTTATTTTTCCACTCAAATCTATCTCCATTTTAAAAAATTAAATGCATGCATGCAGATGATAAAATTCCTCAAATCCGCCCTCTGCTTTTATATTTCTATTTTTGCTTTTATTTTTAAATTTAAAATTTTTATATTTGCTTTTTTATTTTTATTATATTAAAAATTAATATTTTTTCATAAAAATAAAAATATTATAAATTTTATAATTCTATTATTAAAACACTATAATATCACAGATATTTTATATTAAAGTATAAAACAAAAATACAAAATATTTTCAAATATAACTGGCTGGCTTATTATTATTATTTTTGATATATACTCACATCGTTTATTCTGCATCCGTTTCGCTTCCCTTTGAAAACGAAAACTTCGTCTCGTGGAAATAATAATCGACAACCAGAGTCCAAAACTAAAATCTTTCGTTTATCTCAGATCCAATTCAACTTTTCATTATTAGATTTCGCGCATTTAATCTTAACGCCAACCGTTGCTATTCAGATCTAGAGAGCTTTCTAAATCCCTCGAACTTTATACTGTTATTATTACTTGTCATTTGATTAATATTAAAATTTCTAATTTTCTCTATTTTACAGAGAAAGAACAATACCGAACTCAGATTGATTTAAGAAAATAACCTCAAAACCTGGTTTAAAAACCCGATTAAATTAAATTAAACACGTGTCATAAAGAAGCGGTGCCTTGAAAGCAATCCCGCAAACACATGTTCCTACTGTCATCCCCACTCACCACCCATCGTTATAAACAAACAACTTAATACTTAACGCTTATTAAGATTATTCAAAGATGTTCAAAAGTTATATTCAAAGATGTTTAAAACAAACACAATCTTGTAAAAGCAGGATAAATGGAAACACAGCTGATAATGGTCGTGCGGGTTCTTCTATGACTTCACATGGGAATTTGGAATACGGAAATAATTTTGTAATTTTTCACTGTTAATAACAGAAATTGGGTGCTCTGTAATTTGATTACATCTTCGTTATCAAGTTTACTTTAGTCATTGAACACCTGGGAAAGGTTAATTGCTGAAGGAATAGCATCACACATTTATTGGTAAAGCAATCACAATTATATGATGTCAGAAAATTAACTTATTTATAAAACAAATAAGAATGATGTTGAGTTTTAAAATTAAAATAAATTGTTTTCTCATTCAAAATCAACAAATTAAAAATTGTTAAAAAAAGAAAGTTGAGATCTTATTATCGTACACTTATGTTTTGGTTTCCATTTTCAAAAACAAAATTGTTATTCAAAAGGCATAGTCATTTTTATGCACTGGACATTTTTTATGGGCTTTTTTTATTGATGGATTATTTAATTGAATAGGAAAAATAACCACCTATCCTACAAAAATAATTTTCATCCTTCATATACATGACATGTCAAATTATGGTTATATTTATAATTTTTAACAAGTCTCAAATATAGAACTTTATACCTAATTCTATTGGTTAGTGGGTGCTGGGCATATGGGAAAATGGATCGAAAGTATGAGAATAAAGTAAAAAATAAAATTATTTTTTCCAATCATGAAATGTATTCTACATTTCCTGCTCTAGCCCGAGAGTTCAAGCAAAATTTGGACATTTTGAGACTATAGTCTTCGAAAATTGTTTTTTATTCTAAAAGTGTATATAACACGAAAATGTTTGGTTCTTTTTTTTTCCAAAAAATTACTAGAAACACTAAATTTATCGAGTTAGCCTGTATAACAAAAACCCTAAGCTTTCAAAACTATTATTATAAATCGCTTAAAACAAGAACGAAACGATGCTTCGATCTTTATCCCATTCACGTTCTTACTCTCAATCTAAGGAAGATTATAAAAATTCAACATGAGAAAGTTTAAAGCATTTTCGAGTTTCAGCCCGAACAGTTTACTACTTTATTATATTAAAAAGTGATTAGATTTCACAAAAAAAAAAAAGAAAAAAAATTTCTTATCCCAAGCCCAACGTCGTTCATCTGGGCTCAAAAACATGGGCTGAGCTGGAGGTGGTAGTGAAAAACGAGCCCAACTCCGTCCTACTACCTAAATGAAAAAACTAAAAAATGGGAGTATGGAAGATTTTGCAGTATAACCTAGTATGTACTGAAACAGAAGCCTAACCCAACCCAACTCCCCATTTTGAGACTGGAAGGAAGTGAAGAATAATATAGCTTCTGGGTGTTTTGAAGAGCTGCGAAATACTACATTCAAGAAGCCAAGGAAAATCTAAATGAAGAAGAAAGGTATTCACATCTCAAAACCCTTTGTTTCTTCCTTCGCCCGCCGTGAAACAGAGAGAAGTGCCATAAGATAACTAAAAGAAATCAGAATTTATGATCTTCGATTTTCCCTTCATTTTCAGCAAACCAAACGGAGCATTTATGTTGCTCTACTGTTTCAATTCGTACTTAGTAGGAACCAAACTTATGATCAATGGCAAATTGAATGGAATGGGACACTGGGAATGAGACAGACACTCAAGTCATATGAATCATATTCTCCCTGGATATATACTTGTATGTGGGAAACCAATTTATTTTAAACAGCGCTCCGGATTTACTGGCCTTCCCATGGGAAATGGTGTAGCTGCAGAAAATATCAGCTCGCAATGAAATGAGTGAATTTGATGAAAATGTTTAAAATATGGCATTTAGGTTAACGGAAATGGCGCCATTCTTTTTGCAGGGCATTGCTAGAAGGGCCCCTTGAGGTACCTTCATTTTCTAGTATGCATAATTATCACTCAGTGTTTACTGAAGTATTTTCAAAGAGCTAAACATTGCCCAAGAGGGTCAAACTTGAAACCAGGTATGACATGAATGCAAGATGGGCAAGGGATGATGGCATGAATTAGGATTGGTCTACTGAATCTACAGGTTTTATTCTTTTGATCACCTTATTTTTTCTACATGGTTCCTTTGCTACAGGAGCTCCCACCTCCCTATGCTAATCTTCTTGAAAGCAAAACAAATTTGAAACGCAAATAATTTTTGTGAGGAAATTCTCTTTGGTTTAAATTTTCTGGGTACATCTGGAAATGTTAATCACTTAGTGGAAACAAAATTTTTGCAGTAGCGGAATTTGAAGGCAGATGTTTGAAAATTCTTAATGGGATCGATTAGCCCCTTCTTTAGTCATCCTATTATTTATACTTTGTGCTAGTATATATGGAAACTAAAATTGCTTGTTAGCATAAACGCTCGTGGGAATAACTGTGTTGTTGAATGATTTAGAAATATTACCAGCTGCATAGTTGCTCGTGCGTTTATATTTCCATGTTCACCTATGCATCACCTGATGACGGGAGTAAAGAAACTGATGGGAACGCATATCTTAACCGGCTGAAGCTCCTGAAACCAGAAATAAACAAAACCATATAACGTGGCAAATGTCAACATATCTAACTTGTCTCATGTTTCAGGAAAACTAAGTGGATTTCTGATTGTGCCTGGGGAAAAGTATTCCGTATAAGGAGAAGTTCCTAGTATTTTCTTTTCTTTAACTAAATGCAATAACTAAATTCTATTTAATTATCTTGTTCATAAAGTGGATCATATATATGTTTTTCTATCACTGAGAGTTATATAGTATTCTATGCTTTCTTTGGAACTAAATGCATTAACTAATTCTATTTAATGATTATCTTGTCCATAAACTGATCTATATGTTTTTCATTGAGTTATATATATATATATATATATATATACAGAGAGGAATATGCAACCTCCTCTGCTCTTCCATCTGTTCACGTATTATTTTTTTAGTTCAAATTTGATGCAGAGTTTTAGAAGAAAAAGGTTTCAATGGAGATTGATGCAGAATACAAGAAATATAGTTATGTTTAAAGAAATATTTAGGTTAGTTATGAGAATAGTGAACAAGGGATGCAATCTTCTTTCCTTTAAAGTGGTTTTGGAGTTCCAATAGTTGCAAGTTGGTACTTGAAACTTTGATAGTTTTGTTTAAAGTTCATATTTTATCTAGCAAACTGTTTATCCTGCTCTCTACATTCAATGTCACTGAGGCATTTCTCTTTGTAGGCACGCCACTAGCTAAAACGCCTTCATACCTAAAAATGAAAAAATTACGTTAAGCAAGTATCTTTTGGGGATATAGGAAATGTTTTTTTCTCTTGGTCCACATTAAGACTCAAACCTAGAACCTTCCATAACTCCATCCCATCCCTTTACCTCTTGAGCCAAGTCTCAAGGACATTACTAAACAAGTAATTAATCAATTTATAACATTTAAAGCCAAGAATCAATATAAAGGAACATGAATAGCAGACTACGCTTTTATCCTGCGTATCCACTTTTTTGGAAATGGAAGTTTGAATATTCTTGGAAGCTAAGTTGTAAGATGGCAAGGTTCATATTGTTTATATTTTGCAGTTACTAAATCAAAATCAAATATGGGCAGCAGTTTTAACATGTTCTGTTTTCACTTCCCTTGCTACCTCCAGTGGTATGCTCAATCCGTTTATTAGGAACCCTCAAGTTATTTGCAGGTCCTGAGTGTTACATATTTTTTGATCTGTTAACTATCATAGTCTGATCATTAACTATCATAGTCTGATCATCATTGCTATCATAGCCTTTGAATTTTATTCTCATGTTATATTTTTTCCACGGTGATGGTCTGTTCCAGTTTGACTAAATAAGTGAACAAGAGGGAACTATTTCAGTGTATAATCTAGTTATTTACATTATGCTTTTCATGAAATCTCACTTGTTTGCTTTAATTAAATATATTCTGATTCTTCTGTAAAGTTTAGATCTAAGAACTTGCACGCTATCAATAATTCATCTACAGGATACAAAGCATCTATGAACTCAGAAGTCAGAAGGTAGCAAGAGAAAGAAAATTATTTACTAGTATCAACCTAGTCTTTGATATATAAAGAGACATCATACTTGCAATAAATTTATCTTTCTTTATCATAAAGTAATCATACATCAGAATTTGAATAGCTGCATTTTGTCTTTCCTGCTTATATCTTTAGCAAAATGTATTAATACTTTCTAAACAGCTTTACAAAAATGAAGCATGAAAAAGCCAAAGCGGAAATGCTGAATATGCTTCAAAAATATGCTCAATGTGCAGCAGAAAATAATATCTGTTGAGCTTGGCAATGTCGCAAACAAGCTATGAATTAAATGAATGCTACATCCATAAAAGGTAAAGTTCTTAATATCTATCAAACACTTGTTTGGTGCCATTGTTGTTTGTTGTTCTTTCTTTCCAAATGATTTGCGGTATTGTTTATATGGGTTTACAAATCTGGATGCTTGGCTCACCTGTATGAGCAAACTATGATTCTAAAGCAGTTACGGCAACTTCATTGTGATATATTCTTCAGTTAGAAAGAGCGGTTTTCCTTTAAAAGTTGCTTTTATTGGGGAGTGGTTAATGCATACCATGTGTTGTCCGTGTAACCATTTTAGCTCTGAGTGAACCAATGAACACAACCTTCAAAAGAGCCTTCATATCGCCTGCTTGTGTTCTCAATACATCAACTACATTCTGAAATGTTCCTGAGTAATCAGATTACTTGGATCTTCTCATCTGCTGCTCTTAGCTTCCAGACTATAGAGTGTTACTTTCGCTCTCATAATGTTTGGTTGAGGTTTACGCTATATGACATATCTTTCTCAGTTTGACCGATAAATTTTGAAAAATTCCTCCCCTATTTTGGCCACTGTAAAGTTTCCAGGTTAAATGAATAGTTGGGTGATGTTGATTTCAAGATGATTAAACCTTTGTTATAAATGTTCAGGCCTATAGCTCCTATTGTATTGAGAGATGCAGGAAACCCTCAACCATTTTGCTGTCAAGGCTGACCGAACCTTCTTAAATAACATTCGACGTTCGGCACTGTGAAAGCTTAAAATAACATATTGTGAAAAGCAGCCCGCAATATGGACAGAAAAAACCCAGTTTTGTGCCGTGGCTTGCCCAGATGAGCTCCTGAGTTGCCGCAGATGGACATAGTTAGGGCTCGTAGCACTAAGTTCTTTTGGGCACTGAATATGAACATCCTGAATACAGCTGATCAGAGAAGGTAGTTGCTCCAAATAGCTCTTTATATTGCTTGAAAACAGTTAACAGAAAGAGAGAAGTACTGGCTACACAGGCTGGAGTCAGATACAATTTGCCGCCATTTAGGCTCGAGAAACAGGTGGATTGGTGAACTCAAGCTTGTTAAAGCAGCCTGAACATACCCATGTTGTCTGGGTCGTGGGCTATGATTGATGTCAGTGACTGGTGGAGCAGTGCAGCCTAATGGCAGTGCCTGCTGTGTCTCCACATTTCCTTGGGAATGAGCATTTGCGGGTGCCGTGTGACTTTGAAGATGGGTCTACTGGTTTTTAGTGGTTTTGGTTTGTTTGCTGTCACTTTCCTCACCTTGCAATCTGAGTCAGAATGAACCAATTTCACTAGAAAAGGAAAATTTTTTGGGGGGATGAACTACTTTAAGTTTTATGTAGTGTTAATATTAATTAATTATTGCCATCTTGGTCTAAGTTTTATTGTAAAGGCGAGCAAGACTGGGCAGATGACTTGTTGATTGGAAGATCTTACAATAAGATTTTGTTTGCACCAATACACAGTTTGGGAAGAAATGGCAAAGAATACGTGCCCAACAGGGAGGGAAAAGGACCCGTTATAGTCTAAAGTCACCCTCCCTCTGGTATGAACAAACTAATCAAATAAATCAGTATCTACCCAAGATGGTTTCTATTGCCGTGCCGTATGCCTGTTGGCACAGTTTTTGGCTTTGTTGAAGCAGCGCTCATAGCTTCTATTTATCTTCTCCCCTGCATCTATTAAATGCTGAAACGGCGATCTATGCTTATTTTCTGGGAATAAAAAGGGATCAGTCGAGAAGCAATGTAAATCACAAAAACATTCAGACTGTAGGATTGCATATTCAGCATATATAAAGCTTAGTTGAATTCCAGGAATTTCACAACGCTCGCCCATATTTGGCAATGTGGAAGGCCAGGGAATTCTCCAATTAACACCAGAACATTCCTTCTCGCAAACCCGCCAAGCTCGGAGGCAAAGCCATGAAGTCCCAGATTGTCACTCCTTCATTTTTTCTCGGCTAAACCAGCTCGTCTGAGAACCAAACAAATCGCAATCGGTCCCGCAACACACCGCATGATAGAATACGCCACAGCCATGAAGAATCAACGAAGTGAAGTGGAACTTGAGTAAAAAACCAGTCCATCTTATGCAAACACAGGCAGGTCAAAATGTTTTTCTGGGAACCGTCTCTGAACCTTTTCATCAACGTAATCTTAAACATCCAGTTCTTTACAAAAGAAACAGATGTCCACGTCAGCCACCCAACCAAACCTAAACTAACAAATAATGCTGAGGGCCACCCTCTCAGCTTCACATCCAATCAGGCAGCAAGCCTCCAAAGCCCATACTCTCCGTCTGAAGACGGAATTCAAGGCATATTTATTACCCAACACCAACCATACTCTCTTTAAACAAGAAATGAAGATTCTAAATTAAAAAAAAAAAATTCACTGTAACAAGGTAGAAATTGTAAATAACTTCAGACTTTCACTCAACCAAATACAAATATTGAACTCATCGCCTAATGTTAAAGGTAATATCTCTCCCAGACTTGTATCTGATAGAAGCTCTTCAATTATGCGATTCTCAACTCCATTTGATATATGGAAACCCATAACGCACAAGGTCAGAAACTCCATTTTCAGAGCTATCTTGGCCGAAGAAGGGTCATAACACATGACCATCAAACCCAATAAATGGGCAGACACAACAAACACCCTTCACAATCTGGAAAGTTCAATCACACCAGATGTGTATAACCACCAAAATAGTTTGTTTCACGACAAAAATTCCAACAGTAGCAAAAAGGGGACCTACTACACAACCATCATCCAATCACAAACATTTTAATTTGGCTTCCGTCCAGCACGAATTACCTCATCTACATCATCATCAACTGATAATTACTGGCCTGCAAACAGAATTGCAGTTAGATTAGCTTGATTTTTGTCTCTCACACAAACAGACAGTAAAGAAATAGCGGCCCTTTTATGCGTGAAACATTCAATTCGACTGAAGGCTTCGATTTCATATTCCAAAATGAAGATAAATGCAGAGTTATGCCACTTGCTCACCATGCCTCCACCAGCTTTAGATAACCAAATGAACCTCAAAACATGAACTGGTCAATGATGGTACAAATTTTAAAGCTTCTGCCAAAACTTAAATTTGCGACACTAAGCTTCACATAGTAGAAGCCGTCGCCATGCCTCTGGCGTGGGTCGACTGGAGCTCTGTGTGGTGGTCTAGTCCTAATACTATTTGTCATTATGCTCTGAACAGCAGTATATATAAAGTATATATATATATATAGTATATAGTATGCAAAGCAGGCAGTGTATATATATATATATATATATATAAATAACAATTACATAATAATGAGGACGAAGATAAATTTGACGGTTTCTTCCAGTTAAAAGTAAGAATAAGAAAATGCGGATCATAACAAGAGGAATACCGTGAGAGAAATGATCACGCCTTGGTGTCAAGCCCATAGAGCTTTCAAAGCGTTTGAAGTACCCACCGGGAAGGGCATCAGCAAAGCTTCAACACTAAGTTGCGCACGCTGTTCCAAGTCTCGTGAAATACCAATGTTAAGACAGCATGCTGATTAAGCTTAAGAATACTTTTCTGCCACAAGGCAGATTCACATTATTAATTTCCTTTAATGGTAGTTTTCTCTTCACCATTGATCTAGTACGTTGTTCTGCTGCAAACTTCAAAAGCCTCTGAATAACAAAAGGAAGCAACCCCTTTCACTACAAGAAAAATATATACAAAGAACAATAACAGATCCTCGTAATGGATGCCACTGTTTATAAAGTCTCATAATTTTCATATAGTTTGGTGAAGAAAGTGGGACTTTCAAAACAAATTGCAAGTCTATGATATGTTTTGTCGTTTGTAGTTTTACTGGGTGCCACTCTTGTTTGACTATAGGTTAATTTTTTTTATAGGTTGCACTTTAGGTTATTGTTATTCTACTTATGAACTAATTACAAAATTTTTTGGCCGATTTGTGTTCAAAACATTACTGGATCTTTGTTTGAGCACACTCAAGTCACACATATCAATTTTTCTCCACCTACTGTTAATAAAATAAAATATTACAAAAACAAACAATCTTACTCAACACTATTAAACAAAATCCATCAATGAGTCAGAGTCATATGATGCTCCAACTATTAATAAAATGTTCTCATTCGTGGATATGATCTCCCGGATTATGGTGATCAAAAGTGAACGATGTCTCAACACACAAATTCCTTTCTCCACTTAAGCTGAATCATCTCCAAACAGAAGTTATCTGCAAAGTGTCCTCAAAATTAGGATGGCCACGTGCAGTAAGCTTTCCAAACCCCGCCCACCCCTAATGGGAAGGGAAGTTAGGAACAATTTCAAATGGTATGGGCAGGGTTTGGTATGATTTTGAACTCCAATGTTCTAGGTGGGTTTGGGTTAAGTGCACCGCACCCACCATCCCCGGTACTAGAATGACTAAATTACTCCCATAGATTTACAAAATTACTACAATGATCCCCTATATACAAGTTCCTAATTAACCTAACCCTAATCTCTCCTCCCATTGAAACTTCTCACGCTCATGTAGTTCGGTACTTGCAGGCGTTACTTCATTTCATATACTGTGATTACTACAGACATACAAAACTGTTGGTGTGAACCCAAAGTGCACTGGCCTTGATAAAAAAGCACATCTACAATGATTGCTCTATGAGATTTACTGTTAGAGAATGTTGCCATGCAAATCACTATACAGCCGTTAAGGTATAGTCTCCCATCCATTTAGATTATTTTCCTTCTCTCTTAATTTCAATTGACTTTAAACCCTGCTCATTTTTGCCCTTACCACTATATAACATGTATGTTACCTCCTTCGTAAATTAATTACAGAATTATAGTATTCTCATTTTCTCTCAACATGCGGCCTGCAGTCATAGAAGAGATTGAGAATATTAGGGGTTAGTTTCGCGAATGTGGCCAATTCCACACATCCACAATCCAGCTGTCCACCGATCGTATTTGAAGCTTGTCGCAAAGCCCCAAGAGCCGGCCACAAACACCATCAAACACCGAAAATTAGCGCGATCACGACAACCCCCGTCAACGCCGTATACTCTGCACCAAGATCGCCGCGTGAGCCTTCGCCTGGCCTGCCGCGGAAATGGCCGCTAATGAACCTCCACACGCAAATTCACCCCTCCCCCTGCGCGCAGCCCGGCCCCTGATTTACCCACCCAAGTCGCTGTCGAACTACATGCTTCCATGTTCCTAGTTTTCCGATCCAACACTTGCACTTCACTTCTTTTTGTCTCCATTTTTCTCCCCACTACCGTATACCAGCTTCTTTTTCGATTTTCTTCTCTAACTCCGCATACACTCTAAAGCCCTCGCCTGATCCCGAGTTGTTTTGTTCTTTCAAAGCATTAATCGTTGATTTTGTGACTCTCTTTACCGATTTCTCCTTCAGCGGCAAAAAGAAGCCTCATGGCTGCGAAAGATGTGCCCTATGGCTACTTAAAGGTCGGCCACCTTTATATTCGAACTCCCATGATTACCTTGGATAAACTCATCGCAGCCAAAACATTCATCGCGCGGATTGTGGACCTATGATTTATTAGTAATGGTTGCGAGACGACTGCCAAACCGCGCCCGCGACCTTTAAATAATGTAATGTCCATGGCGAAAACTGACATCTTTGCCGACGTATTGTTCTCCGCACCCATTACGCCGCTGACTTGTTATAATATCGGGCCAAATCATACAATTCTTTTGAACGTGAATAAAACCAGATACCAATTATGGAGTCAACATCTCCACCGGTAATATCCTCCAATACGTTAATTGAAACAACTCGATATGGATATATCTTCTTACGTTGTGATCGAATAAGCCTCAAGGATGAACTTCCCGTACTATTCATTAAAGTTCACACGTCGTGATCAACAAAAGATGATCTAGCCCTTACGATCATTCTTCGCTAACTTCATGACGGAGGAATTCATCCTGGAAGAAACTCACTTATATACTTCATTCCAAACTTTTGATGAGGCTCTCATCACATTTCGCCATACTCACGCCACTTAGTCCATGCGATTTGAGATTACACCGAACACTTATGATGCGGTTAACCCATTTCAAAAGTGATTCAATGTTGTTAGCAACCCAGTGTGGGAGCGGGCCAACGCCCTCACATGACATTATCATAGTCGACACAATCACCGCGATCACGCTATCGCCATGGGTCACTTCTCCCGCAAAGGATCGTCATTCGCTTGGGGCTCCTCTGAATCATCAAGGAGTTCAAATTCATCCTCAGAGCTCCATCCACAATCAAGTGATCATTCCTTACCCCGATCTATCATTTAGTAGTACCTTCGCCTCACCTGGCTAAACTAAATCTTTGCTTCATTGCTTCCGCTGGTTCTGATCGTAATGTCTCTACTTGCCTTGGCCATCCATCTCGTACCTTGAATCCTGATATTGAAACATGGATCATATCTCCGTGAAAGACTTTTTCTTTCTCTTACCTTTCCATTTTTACCCACTATTACCTTAGCTAATAGTTCTCAAACCATAGCTAGTTGCATTGTCTGGGCTTAACCCTCCCTTCCTCGCTCTCTCTTACCTCTATACTTTGACATTTTTCTAATTTTCCTTTTAATTTATTTTCACAAGAAGTTGATTCATGATCTTTCATTGTGTACTTACTTTTACAACCTCAGAATCTTTCCGTAGACCTGAGTATTACAAGATTTTCCCTTCCACTACAGCCGCCTCTTGCTCCACTCGCTTTCACTTTCACAGTATTCTCTCATCCTCTACACCTGCCTCAGCTCCTCCAAGCATCTACAGTTTCTGAAGCTCACCTCATATCAGTTTATCTTCGAGTGTAAGAGTCATGTCACTGGAAAACATACTTGTGGCTCGTTCCCAAAGCGCTTAAATCCTCAGACAAAGTCTCCTTTTGAGCTTGTCCACACTAATGTTCGGGTCCTTTCTAAAATTACATCTATTTTAGATTTCATTACTTTTTATAGACGACATTCACATTTGATATTTTTAATGAAAAACTCGCTGTTGCTATTTTATATTTCAAAATTTATGCTTTAAATTCACACTAATTCAATATTTCCTTTTATTCATGTTTTAAGAAGGTGATAACAAAGTGAATATTTCTATGTCATTCTCTTTCTTTATGTCTTCTCATGACTTTTCCATCAATCCTCTTATGCTTACACTTCTCATCAAAATGGAGTGGCTGAGCGTAAGAACCATCATTTAGTTGAGACTGCTCACACTCTCCTTTTCCATCATAAGGTTCCTCAATGTTTTTGGGGGATGCTATCTTAGTTGCATATTATTTGATTAATTGTATGTCAATCCTGCTTTTGCACATGATCAGATCCTCATTCGTCTGATACCTAATCACCCCTTTACGCCTCCTCCTCGCTGCTTCCGGTCAAGGCTTGTTTTGTTCATATTCTCACTCCTGGGTAAGACAAACTCTCAGCCAAAATCACGAAGCGTGTTTTCTTGGGTTATTCTCGTCGTCAGAAGGGTAATAGTTGTTATTCTCCCGATACACCCGCTACTTTATCACTACTGATGTCACCTTCTTTGAGTTATTCCTCCTCCTTCTGTCAGTGGCATCCTCCCGTTTAGCTGTCTTATCTATTCCTTTGTCTAACCATCTCCAATTTCCCTTCTCCACTCCACTAGATGTTGTGACTCTGACCTGTCAGTTTGTCACTCGCCTCACATAGTCCTCCTACATGGCCTCTTGTTGAATCAACACCCTTCACGCCACAACCCGGCCCGATTCCGCAATCGGGCCCCATGATCTACCACGCCATTCCTGAAGGCAGCACTCCGCCCTCTACTTCTAACCCACATCCTATTTTATACCTTTTCACTTTCATTGTTTATCTTTACCTTACTTTCCCCTTTCAAGCTTCACCTCACGTCATTCTCTACCCTCAAAAGCACACCCGTTGAGGCCCTTTCATCCGGAAATGGAATTAGGCAATGCATAAGAAATGAATGTTCTTACTCAATGGCACATGGGATTTGTCACTCTTCCCGCGACAAGTGTTTTGTTGGTCGTCGTTGGGTTTATACAGTGAAGGTGGGACCTAATGGCCAGCTAACGCTTAAGGCTTGTTTAGACACAATGGGTACACTCACGTTATTATGGCCCTCAAACTATTATCGCTACCTTTTTCTCCGGCGATCACATTGTCTCTATTCGCTTGTTTTCTTCTATGGTTGCTGTGTTTTTCACGGCCCTTCTTTTCAATTAGAGTTATCAAAAAATGCCTTCATTCATGGTGATCTCGCCGAGGAGGTTTATAAGGAGCAACCGCCCGGGTTTCGTTGCTCGCGGAAACCGCTTCGAGATAAAATCCGTCGCCCTTTATATGAACAAACGCCGGGGAGCTTTATTTTAATGGGCGCTTTTACCGTTAAATGGGTTCAAAAGTTTGCAAGATCTCGAATCAGCAACACCATTCTCGGTTTTATTATCACCTCACCTGATGCTAGACATTTGATTGTTTATGTGAATGACATTGCATGTGATTCAAGTTATACAAAAAAGAGAATTTTGCTGGTTGGTAATTATAGCCAAATTATGTTAGCAGTTTGAGTCAAATTACGATTTATTAGTCAAAAGATTTTCAATTTCAAATTAAGATTATCATCAGAGCTAAATTACATTCTTTTTGCAAATTCAATCGGCTCTGGAGCCAAGCAATGATTATTATTAGAATTTTAGCAATATTTGTATTTTTTTGGAGAAACCCATAGTCATAAGGCTCACTGATGTGTCAAGACAGTTTTATTAATAATATTTATCTTTTGCACTCAACTCTCTTCAATGGTGAGAGATTCCATTAATCTCACTGGGTGAGACTCCATTGACTTTCCAGCAGACTCCTCAGAGAAAACCTTAGCTGAAAGATCTCCAAGGTTTCACCTCATCCCCCCTTCTCTAGAAGTACACTCTCTTACTTTATTAACGCAAATCCCTCTCATCAGTTATTCCTGATTCTACATTTTTAATTTCCATCCCTCCACCTTCTTTTCCCCAAACCCACTTTACAACAAACCCTTCTTCACCCACCTTAATCAAAAGCCTCCGTGGTAAGTCCTACATCGCTATCAGCCATTGCGTCACTCAAATCAAGATTTATTCAGAACTCAAACAACAATCTCACCACTTTCAAACAAAAGACTTGAGAAACTGCTACTTTTCGCGATTGGTTATCAGCTTCAATCTCAAATGATATTTCTTGGGGAGTAAAGATACTCTCGATATATGGCAAACATTATATTGGACCTAAGCCCTGTGAGACACTCTTGTTCAATGTCAAACTCATCGTCGGGAGCCCCACCAGATTCCTTCAGGAGATATTGACAACCTATATGAATCAACTATCTCACTATCACTCCGACTGTAAAGATTTGCTTTCCTGCGTTGTTACCGGGCCTTCCGCCAATCACCTTGTGATAGCCATTGGAATGTTACAGTCAGATTCGCTATGTCAAAATAACACTGTGTCAGATGGTATTGTACGCAGAACATGTTTCCATACCCATTGTCGCTATTAATGATGGTGACCGGCAAGCTCACCACGTATAAACTCTACATCGATATCGTGTAATTCATCGAGTAACCTTCAATATCCTAAAGATAAGAAACAAGTTGTAGTAGCCAAATCTCACGTCGTTGCAGTGGATCAGCCAGTAGCTCGAAGCAACATGCAAACTCACACATGGTTGAAGCATCTTCATCGGCTCAGTAAACATGTGAACTCACATGGCGAAGCATCTCCAAGAGAGCCAAGCATTTGAGGTGGCTGACTTAATGGGACGGTTTTTGTATGAGAATCAACCTCACTGTACATCATCTCAACCCGTAATTTTCTGGCACCTGAGCACATCATGGGATTGTCTTTATTAGAGAAAATGCACAGAGATGGCTGATCAACAGTTTTGCTCAACCTTAACGACTAACTAAAGGTGACATCTTCACCAAATCTCTCAGAGGTCCAGAAAAGTATATATGTGACGTTTCTGCTTTGTGGACTTCATATGCTCAACTCCTTGAGGAAATGTGTTAAGGTTTAGTCTCCCCAATTTATTTAGGATTCTTTTCTTTCTTTGAATCTTCACTAGACTCTAACTTTGTTTCCCTTTTTTCCCTAACACTAAAGAAACACGATGTTACTCCTTTCAAAATTACTGAGAATTATGGTAGCCCTTTCTCAACAGTGTTTTATGCTCAGCCTGGCAACATCGTGAACCACTTGCTTTTCAAACTGAAAGTTGTTTTGTCTGAAAATACTTAAGCTGTCCTCACATCCTTTTGTTTTTCCAATTTCACCCTCAGAGGAATGACTTTGCTCTAGCCAAAGCTTGTTCTGCCATGTTGTTAGACTTGACCAGCAATACCCTATTTTGGCTAAATATTATACTTTGTCTTTATCAATAACTAATTGAAACTATAAATGGTTTGACATAATATACCCACCCCACCCTGCCATATAAATGGGACGGGGGTGGTATTGCTTGACCCCACCTCGTTTCGGGTTTGGGATTCTTGAACCCGCCCCATTAGGGTTTGGGATGGGGATGGGAAAAGGTATTGGGTAAATGGGAATATGCTGGATAGCCACCCTCGCCGTTCATTCCTGGGGTGTCAAAACTTCAAACTTCAAACCATGTCAACCCAGAGGAGCGCAGATAATACAGTGGACAACAAACATTATAGAGCATGGTCGTGAGCCACCGAAGCATGGACACAAAAACACCATTCCAGCTCTCCACCATTTAAAAAGAATTCAGCTCCTTCCACTATTCTTATCCTATAACTTCATAGTTGTCTGTCATTATTTTGAGATCTTTAAAACCCACTGTAATTATCTAATGCATCAATAACAAATTAAACCAAATTTGGTCAAAGTGTAAGGTGGCACGCTGTCTCATGAATGTAAGGATGTTGGTCAAGCATGTAAAGTTTGCTAGCTGCTGCTTTATAAAGCAAAGATGTCATTTTTTTGTGAAATTCTCAGCCTTACGTGCTGATTCTGCCACAACATATAGACTATTTTTTATTTTATTACTGGATAGATGAAGAATAAAATTTCTTTAAAATAATCCGCCAAAAGAGGTTTTACCCAAGCTCTGCGTCAACAAATCATCCAAAATCAGGATCAAAACAGGAAGCTATGATATTAGTTTTATATAGGTCACAGGTATTGTTGGATCAATCAATCTAGAGCCACTTAAAAGATACCAAGATAAAGCAAATCCCAATCCAGAATATGATGAGGAAGATCAGAACTCCATCATGACATTTTCCTTTAGAAAAATCATCACGTACAACACAGACAAGATCCAAATTATACTTTGCAAGAGCTTGAGAGCGACTCACTTCAAGACAACAGATCACGATGGTGTTCTTGACAGATCTCAGGCCATCTAACAGCAATCTCACTGGGCACCGTGTGGTCATTAGGTCCCGCCACCAATGGACATATCATGAGATATATGATCATGCTGATCCATAATAGCAATTATGATGATGATATCAAACAAGACATCAACAACTTCCATGCCCAACCCGTCAGATTGACCATTGATAGAATGGTCAGCGTGATTAATTTTTTAACCTTACCAGTAAACAAACCACAAAAGTATTCTTCTCTCTCACCATATGCCTCACACAAACAACAAAACATTTCGCCACCCCTTTAATGGCGATCGTAACGAAAGTAAGGTGATTCTTCCAATACTTTCCATAAAAGTATATTTCTCTTCACCAAGAAACATGTTCAAGTGAACAAGTCCAGCCCAACCGCGCAATCAGGAGTCAACACAACAATCCCATAGCCTCCTCCACAAGCCAAAAACCTGAATGCCCAGGCCTTCTTCTTTAAAGCCTTCTGAGAGCAATCATTTTATGGAAAGATCAGCAACAAAAAGTGGATTGTGATCGAAAGTACCAAAACATATCTAATACTCCTATAAAAATCTTATAATGAAAATTGAAACTGAAGATCTTCCAGCTTCCCTAGACTACTTTTGTGCTTCCTTTACTGCTAACCTACTATTCCAGGAATGAAATATATGAAAGTGTTATCTCAATGGATATCAAATAACAAATACCCCAAACACAACAGCTGCAGAATTGTTCATGACATAGCCCCCGCTCTAAAAGTAAATAACCAATGAATATGACCAATTCCCTTTTCTGATTAATAATTACCATGCTGTTATCGCTGCTACAGAACAACTGATATGAAAGAGGTACAAAGAGTCAAAATCATGATGTACAGAGTACAAACTATACACTCCCATCATCAATGTATACGTAAAATGAACCATGCATTTTTAACCTCTCTACTCTTTGTTCTTAGTTCTATTATTTTCTTCACCCTTTCAATCAACTTGACGCTCAGCTGCAACCATCGCTCTCTGCTCGTACTGAGCGGAAACCGCATTTATTTCACTGAGAAGCACAACATTCAAGTTTCAAAGCTCACAATATCAAAATTAATCGCAATATTAATGTTTCACTCTAAAATTTCCACTTCAGTGTCACACTATAATAAATCGAACTTGGGAAAATCAAACAATATGGCGTAATACAACAAATCAACACTAAGCAGTCTCCTTCCCTTCCCCTCCTTGACCCAACCCCTAGGCCAAAAGCACACTGGAATTTGAAATTGTTAACCATTTCACCTTAGGTTCTTTTTTCAAATGTAATTTTTTTTCTTTTTTTATCCTCAATGGGACTTGAACCTCAACTCTCCCACAACTCGAACTCCAACTTTTGCCTACTGAGCCGACCGGCGCGCACCCAAATAGTTTTGTCTAAAGCAACACATCACTGTAAGTAGATTACCCTTTTATCATACTCCAAGGATACATTACATGTCAAGATATAACAATTCTCGGCACGCCGCTTCATATCAGGGTGTCTTGAACCATGATCAAGGACAAGACCTTCAACCTAGAAAAGTATATAACATGAGAACTTGAGGCATATTAAAAAAAAGGTAATTTTATATTCAATAAAATATTTTTATGCAAGTACCATAAATGGAGTTTATGAAAATAAATAAGTGTGGCAATTCGCCATTCTGGTCCACATCAAAGGAATAGATTCAGTCCTTATTCCTAAAGAGCATTATTACTGGATAGTGGATACACAGAGCGTGGGCAAACCCCACCATGCCATGGTTTTCGCCCAACATTGCAATAATACGGATATTATGCTACTTCTTTTTCTTCGATAACCACAGGTTCGGGCCAACTTCTTTACGCGGCACCCTCGACTAACCCGCGAGTCTTGAAATTAACAAATCATAAATCCTCTAAGGAGACTCTAAAATGGTAGTTGATTAGAATAATGTCAGAATTTGCCTATTAAAATATACAGTTCTACTAAGTAACCACTCTTTTCTTCTAATAAATGTACTTTTTTTCTATTAAAATATACTCTTTTTTTTATTAAGATACTCTTTTTAATAGGTAAGCATTTGTCTATTAAAATATACTCTGTTCTCTAATAGATGTCATGTAACACAATCAATTATGACAACCTATGCACTTTCCATTCATCCAAGCAATTTATAAGTGTCCCTTTCCTTCCTTTTTCTTTGCCTGGATAAAAATGTATTAACAAGCTGAGATGGCATTTGGTTGCTTGCCATTCTTCTTGTTTATAAAAATTAATCATTTGTTCCTGCTATGTTTCTTTTTTTTTTTTTTTTGTGAAAAGGAAAATTTAAAATTAACAAAACAGTTTTGTGTGTGCGCATGTCTTTTAGATAAATAATCTGAAAGATGGCAACCATGCACACAAAATGTATAAAAGATTCGCTCAAAAACAGGGAAGTAAAAGGGCCCTAATTAACAAACCCAAAACATCAAAGACATCTACAAGGGATGGCCTTCCATCTTCCACATATATACCAAACTCCAGACCACATTCCTTTTCATATAAACAAAAGATTTCATAAAACCGATTGCCAAAACGAGGATGCAACTTTCCTTTGACCTCTAGATTAAATAGTTAATTTTTTATCTGAGTTATGCAGTAATTGAGGTTTTCTGTGCAGTGATCGAGTGACTGATTGTGGCCACTATGATGTTAGGGGTGATTAGCTGCAGACTAGTGGTCAGTGGCAGGGTGGTGAATGGCTGACTTTTGTTAATAGAAGCCTTACTTTTGTTAATGATTAAACTGAAAACTAAAATCCCTTTCTGCAATATGTGAGGTTATGGATGCTTAGGGATAAAATCATCAAATCACGTCACTACAATTGCAGAAAACCGGTCCATTAATTTACAACCAAGTAGAAAGAGTTCTGCAGTGGCTTGAAACACAAGTGCAAATTTTTCTGTATGCAATTTTTTTTTTATTAAGTAAAATGAGCAATATATTAACAAAAAGGGCCAAGCCCCAAAGTATACAAGGAATATACACGGGACTAAGCAAAGCAAAAAGAGGCTGGCGAAAAATAACCTACCACCCAACCATAAAGGCTATAGACACTAGAGGATACACAAAAGCAATCTTACAATAGAGTACTACCCCTCAAAAATTAAACCTGCCCAAGAAGTGAGGGACATAATGAAATTATTAGCAGTAGTTAGTCAATGATCCACCAGCAACTCTCATCATTCCTCCAGCTAATTATTATCAAAATCATTCGACAGCTATTGGTTAGAGATTATTTATTTAACTAGATAATGTATGAGTAAATATTGCACCAACCACAGTTTCAGAAATGAGAATGCCCAATTTTTATTCAAAAAGATACAGCAACAAGCAAATTTCCAATATTTTCAGTGCCTATCCCGAAGCTCTAGATAAAGGAAGAGGATTAAATCTCAAGCCTGATCAGAAGGGGATGTTCGTCTATGCGGTTGACAGACAATGTACAATTTTTTTTTCTCAAAACAGACAATGTAAAATTGGGAAAGCATTATCAACGAGAATCCTCAAACTTCAAAGATAACAACCATGGGTATAACATTATATTGTGTAATATGAAATTAATTCAAACAATAGAATTATGTTTGCTTTATAAATTAAAGCAATTGCTGATGAACATACCAAGCGGGTGTCCACATCAAACTTATGGCGCATGTGCATGATCTCCACCATGAATAAATCAATAGCTTCCTCAGGCTTGCGGATGCAAAGCACCTGTCAAATTTAGCACATCAGGACAAAAGGTTATTGTTGCTAACCGCAGCTCACAACAGCTAAACTTGAGGGAAAATAGGGACAGCCAAAAAGTGAAACAAGAGTTAAAATCGATCATAGAATTTAGAAGAAAAAAAAGGCTTGAGTCAATGTTAACTGCATGAAAAACACTCACCGCATTAACAACTATGTCGGTCAACTGATCTGACAACGCCTCGTATAACTAATGCAAACAACAAACTATGAGAAAATAATCATGTAAAATAACATAAAATACTGCAAAAAGAAATCAAGGGTTACAACATACCTTTGTTCTAAGGGTTGTTCTTGCTACCATTTTTAGAATCTCTTTATCAGGCTCATCACCCATTACAACAGGAGTTTTAAATTTTTCAAGGAACTGGAGGGTAGCTCGTTTTGCAATCTCAAAACCATCAACCAGAACACGTGGATGCATCCCTGGAACAGGCAATTCACCTCATATATAAAAATCATCAAAGAGACACAAAGGAGCATAATCTCAACTTGTTTTGAGTATTTATGTTTGAATGCAAATTAAATGTCATTGACGTGATTTTGAGAAATTGAAGCAAAAATTGGAAAATAGGAACAACTTGGACCCAAGTTTGGGACCTAGGCTATCATTTTGATCACATCTTTTGCTCATTAGTACAAATATTTCCAACAAACCATTTTTTTTGGTTCAAGAAACCACCAACCCAACTTCAATCCCTGAAATCAAGGATGAAAAATCTCACATCCCTGACACCAAACATGGATCTAGGCAGAAGGAAGTTTGTCCAATAAACAAAAAGAAGTTCAAAGACAACTGATTTTGCTCTATATAATGATGCGGAAGAACACAATTCCTGCAAAAGAATCTCTTATTACCTACATAGAGGCCATCACTACACCAATGCATGACATTTGCAGTAACACATGAAAAAGTTTGAAAAGGATTAAAAAGGGATGCCTATTTTTTTATGGGTAAAACAAAAGGATGAGTAAATTACATCAAGAATAAAGACAATACAAGAGAATTAGCTATAACACCATCCTTTCCTCTGAAATAAAGAAACGCTTAGAACAGTCACAAGGCTTCTTTTCCATTTTTAATTTTTGATAGAAAAGCAGTAGCATGCATTATGAAATCCACGATCATATAAGTAGAATAATGGTATCACAAACCTTCATCAATGCAGCGTTCTGATTGTTTCATAAGCTCGCCAATAAAGAGAACTGTAGATGTTGTACCATCTCCACTTGTATCATCTTGGGCAACAGCTGTCCTTGCTATCATGATTGCAGTCGGGTTTTGAATTTGCTGAAACAGACACAAACCATCAACCAATAACACACTAAAAATGCAGCTGAAGGAAATGTAAATGCTAAACACAATTAAATACTTGTGTGCTTATAAAGAAGCAACATATAATAGGCCTTGAAGCCTGTCTCAAATGTAGGGGTGGCAATTTGCGTTAGCAGGTCATGTTTGTATTGTGTCATATGCAACTCATTCAACGATCAGTTCTCCTATTTAATAATCATGGTGGGTAAGATCTAATAAAAATCTTTCTTTTTTTTTTATAAGAATCTATACAACCGATCTCTTAACATAACATGTATATAACTTAATTGATGTATTTTCTTAAAAAAAAATATTAAAATAAGAAAAAATTGGTTTGAAGTTTGAACAATTTAAAGTCATAATTACGTTAATCAACAGGACAATCAAATATCAATTCAGATCAAATTTGTGTAACACATTTTGACCCAAAACCTACCTATCTATTAAACAGGTTATATAAGTCAACAAAAATTTGACATAAACCCAATTATAATCAATCTACACCGATGAAAAGTGGGTTAGGTTCAAGAAGCATTGGTGAATCATATCAAACTTTGACACCCCTACTCAAATGGGGAGATGCGGGGGTAAGGGCTTGAGAGGTTCTGGGTTCAGAAAAAAATGTTATCTTGAAAAAGATTAAATGAAAGTAAATGTTTGATAGGGTAGGACAATGATCACTGTAAAAGGCTTACAACAGTTCCTTATTTTCTCATCAAGACATTGCATGCATACAACCCTTGAAGCGTCTGAGTAATGCCAATGTTGAGCAATGATGGGGAAGACACGGCAATGCAGATCCAATTTCCTTGATGTCACCCCATGTTTTGGAATTAGATCCTTTTCTGCCCCACCCTTACAGCCCAATAGTTTTACTTATCACTATACAAATCTTCTCCCACCCTACAAACACTTAGGTTCTGTTTGCTCCAGCAGAAGATAAGATCATGAAAGACGTGTGTCTATGCCATGAAATGATACTGCATACAGTTACAATTGTGCAAAATAAGCAGCATTACTAGGTTTTTATCAAACGTATTACTAACAAATTCTCAGAACATTAACCCTGAGGGATAGCTCGGTTGGTCCCCTCTTGGGTTTGCTTCCCAATAGTCACCAAGTCCCCTAAGGGTCACAAGAAAATTTACCTGAGTCCCCTTTGGGTCACAGGAGAATTTACCCAGCTGTTAAATTTAGGGCCCCATGGGATTTAGTCAATGTGGGTGCAAGCTGGCCCAATGTTATCAAAAAAAAAAAAAAAAATCTCAGAACATTACTTCAAGAGACATTGTAAATCCAATATGTTTTCTGTAACGTGGCAGCAGTTTGGTTTTGTGATTTACTATTAACAATTTTCTGCTCATATCTTATCAAACACCAAACAGAGTCCTGAGTGCTACTGTACTACTCTTCTCCGTATTTGATCCAAAAAGCTAATTAATCCCCAATAAATTCAACTTAGTACAGGCCAGAAATCATATTTCTCATTTTTATCTGAAGTAAATCTACCGTCTTTGTAAATGGAATCAACTCCAAAAAGTCACATGGATCAGCTCTAAACTTAGGGCAAAAATTAAAATGGAAAAATACTAAACACAGTTACAGCCGAAAGAAAGATCAAAGATCTAGGATTTTTAGAGAGAGAGCTGACCATCTCTTTCAAGAGAGTGTTGCCATCCTTGGTGAGTTTGATGTCGCCAGCTCCGCCAACAAGCCTGGAAATGAAAATGAGAGACAAACGACATTGAAAACGGAAAAAAAAAAGAGAGAGAGAGAGAGAGGGAATAAATTTGAAGAAGAGGAAGAACAAGAAAAGGGAGAAAAAAGTATACATCTTTATGGTGCCTTTTGGGCCGAGGTTGGTCTTGAGAACATCTTGCAAGCCCTTAGCGGCATTGATATTCATGTGAAGTGCTGCAGATTTGTTCAGCACTTCTGCGTTTGGGTTCAACACTCTCAGCGACATCTTCACTTGGTTTCTGGGGATGGAAGAAGATCGAGAGACGGAGAAAGAGAGTGGCTTTACGAGGTTTTTTAGAGTTTCAGTTTTCCGCTTATGAACCGAAGGGAAGGAGTGGGTTTTAGGGCTTTCTGGAAATGGAGGTTTAGGTTGAGTCCCCTAAACCGACGTCGTTTTGAGGTCTCGCAAAAAGGCGCTTCTTTTGGTTTTGATATCCTTCTAAACGCATCGTTTAGGGTGTGGAGTGCATGATGATTAAATTTACAAATGAAATATAGGATGTTTCTAAAAATCATTTGGATGTTATAAATGGTTTACTGATAATTACGAGTGATCACATATTTATCGGTGAATAATTATTATGATATTAATGACTGTAACCGATAAATAATTATTACGATTTTAATAACTGTAACCAGTGAATAATTATTAAGGTATTGATAGTATGTAGTATATATATACATATATATGGGTTTACGAGAATAATAAAAATATAGTTTTTCTTAAATTATATCTGTATTATTATACCATTAACATTTCTCTTTTTATATTTCGACGCGTTATGTGCGAGAGTTGAGAACGATCATAAAATGCGAGGCTTATACAATGTGGCCAATAAAAACGAAAGGTACATTTCATTTTACCGCTTTAATTCTGTTTCAAAAGTAAGTTATAATGTATCTTTGATCTATACATTTGTGAAATAATCATAGCCTGAAGTTATGGTATTGTTATAAGATTATGGGATTGTAATATTGAAACCCATAAAAGAAAAATTTATAGTCTTAATTTTTTTTTTGAATTTCAGAGTAAAAAGCCTGAAGCTTGAATTCTGTTGTAAAAACCTTGCCAAAGTATACGTTTGAAATATTCAAGCCTAATTCTTGAAGATGAAAAATAATTATTTTATTTTCTGAAAATCGGCCTGAAGCTTACTTCTGGAATGTTCAAGCCTGAATCTTGAAGAAGAGGAAGAAAAACAAAACAAAAAAAAATGATTTTTTAAAAGGGGGGGAGGGTTACTTCTAAACAAAAAAAAAAACATAAATAAATAAAACAAAAAATTTATTTTAAACCAATTTGAACCCCTGATGTTAGGTTTAATTTTACACCAATTCCATATATATATATATATATATATATATATATATATATATATATATATATATATATATATATATATATATATATATATATATATATATATATATATATATATATATATATATATATATATATATATATATAATTGTTAATTATTTCGAGAAAAAAATGTCAAATATCCGCAAACTCGAATTTGAGCACGCTTGTATTTCGAGTAGTTATTTATCTTGGATCTTGGATCATGAATCTTGGCTTAGCGTGAAAGGAGGAAATCTGCACACTGCGAGTTGCGGCCCCAAGGTCTTAATATTCGCCCGCATTGTGTGAGTGAAGGCACGAAAAGTGAATATCAAACAACAGGAAGGTTGGTCGTTCGGAAAATATACCGGAAACAGCGGGTTAGCATGAAAGTTTATGAGGCCAGATATTACGTAATATGAATGAAGGTCGGCTGATGCAAATCCACACATTAAATGCAAACACATTTGGTTGACGCTGTCGGCTCCAGTGAAAGGAAAGTAATGAGTGAAGCAAAATTTTATTGGCCAGGAAGGAACTTACTATGGGTCCTAATGATCCTTTATTTGATGATGATGCGATCGCTGGGAAACATTTTGATGTTTATGATTTTTGAAGATCGAGTGGAAAAATTAACCATTTGATTGGGGACCAGCTGATATGTGTTATGATTGGGCAATATGATTATCGCATTCTTTTTCTATCATTATTTTTTCCATATTGTTTTTTCAATCTGGTTCATCTACTAATCTGAGACTTTGATTTTCTATTTAAATTTCGTTTTTATTTTGAAGATATATGGATCCCTCCTCATAATTGATCAATTATATGACATATGTTGGTGATGCATGTCTTGCTGATTATGCCACAACCCACACGATCTTGCGTGATAAATACTCAGCACCACATTATCTCAGTCTAATGTTCCATACTATCTCGAGTCCACATTGACCTTATTAAAGGCTTCGGAAGAGCCACCATTATTCTGAAGGCACTAAATTTCATACTGAGAAGATGTCTTTATTCTAATAAATCTAGTAGAAATTTACTCGGTTTAAAGATATTTTTCCGAAATGGATATCGTATTGAAACTATGAATCATGATGAAAATGAGTATTTAACTCATTACTTTTTATTGTTATGATGCAATGTATCTTAGAACAATTGCCTTCTTTATCTTGTGGGTTATATCGGACAACTATTAAATCGTGAATCTTATCTTTGTCATGAAATAGAGTTCAATGACTCGATACATTTTTAAGCATGCGAGCGACTTGGGCATCCACAGATTTCCATGATGCGTCGTATCGTTCAAAATTCTAATCGGATCCATTAACAAGCGGACAAATTTTAGTACCTGATGGTTATACTTGTGCTGTTTGTTCCAAAGGCAAATTAATTATTAGACCATCTTTTACAAATGTTACATTTGAATCCCCTGCTTTTATATAACGTATTCAAGGGGATATTTGTGGGCCTATTCACTCACCTAGTGGACATTTTCGTTATTTATGGTTTTAATTGATGCATCCACTCAATGGTCTCATGTATGCCTTATTTCTAGTAGAAATGTTGCCTTTGCTAGACTATTGGCTCAAATAATTCATTTCGAACACAATTCCACTAATCACCTATCAAGGCGATTCGTCTTGATAATCTTTATTAATTCTCATCTCAAAGCATTCATGATTATTTGTATGTCTATTGGTATAGATGTTGACATCTTGTTGCTCATGTTCATTTTGAGAATGGGTTGGTGAATCTTTTATCAAGCGTCACGCAAATTGATTACTAGACCATTACTTTGAAAACCAAAATTGCCTTTATCGGCATGGGGACATGCTATTATACATCTTGCACATTAATCTAGCCTTAGTCTTACAGGTCAATCACGATTTATCACCCTTACGACGCTAAGGTTATCAACCTAATATTTCCATTTGCTAATTTTGGATTTGTATTTGTTTATGTTCAGTGCCTTTTATCGACCTAAGTTCGGTCCTCAACTCCGTCTTGGTATTTATGTTGGCTTTCAATTTGCATATATTATAAATTATATCGAGCCTCTTAGGGAAGTTTTTCTTGCTGGAGTTGCGATTGTCATTTGGTGAAAGTATCTTTTTCCCACCATTAGGGAGATAAAGCCCGATTCGGAAGAATGGCGAGAAGTACATGGGAATTAAGTCATCTTTATCTCATCTTGATCCCAGTACAAACAATCCCCGAACTATAAGTTCGAGAAAATAATTCATTTACATGGTCTTTACTTGAATCAATTGCTGATGCTTTTATTGATTGACAAAGTTCTAATCCCATATCCCATTTGCAAATATTCAGCGAGAGTTGAAATCGACGGGAAAATTCTGAAAGCGTGTCGAATGAACTAAGCCCGCAATTAAAGCGTGGAATAACCTGTGGCTCCAAATACACAATTCCTATAAAAAGGAAAAGTGTTATATCGCCCGTCACGAAGAGCATATAATGATAAACCCGGTCGATAAACAAGTGGCCCACTGCGAATACGATCGAAAGAGTTATCTCTTAATGATATGGGGTACATAACAATGAAGAGATCTCTATCAATTATATACATGGGGGGAAAATATGGGATCAAAATACTACCCGTATAAATGATGTTTTTTTCTTTCAGAGTAGGCATGAACATCATAAGAAATGATGAAGATCAAGAGCCGCAAAACGTGAATGAATGTCGACATCGAAACGATTGGTTAAAATGGAAAGAAGTAATCAAAACATAATTAAGATCACTGGCTAAACGAGAGGTGTTTGGACCAGTAGTTCAAACACTTACAAATATACAACCTTTTGAATATCGATGGGATGTCTTTGTCGAGATGAATAAATGGTAATCTGATATAAAAACACGCCTTGTGGCCTAAGGTTTCTCATAAAGACACAGAATTGACTATAGGAGACATATTCTCTCGTAATGGGCATAATCATATTATGATATTTGATAGAAGTTGCTTAGTGATCTCGGAAAATTTGGATATGCGTACGATGGATGTAGTCCACTGACATATTTATATGAATCTCTAGATGCTAATGTATATATAAAAGCATATTTATGGATCTGAATCACTTTAATCTTATATCTTAGAAATCCTTGGAAGGATTCATATTGCACGAAGCGATAGATTTAAAAACCAGACATGTATTAATCAGGGATTGCAAAGATCTTTATATGGATTAAAACAATGCAGTCGAATAACTGGTATAATCATTTCGCTTGATATTTACTCAAAGAAAGATATATGAATAATTCAACTTGTCCATTTGTTTTTATCTAGAAAAAACGAGAAAATGGATTCTGATAACCAGGTATATGTAGATGATTTAAAATTTGATTGGGACTCTAAAAATATCAAAGCGGCCCGACTATTTAAGGAAGGAATTTGAGATGAAAGATCTTGGGAAAAAATATATTGTCTCGGCCTGCAAATTGAGTATTGTTTGAATGGTGTATTGATTCGTGATCATTATTATCTGAGAAAAATGTAGAAGTGCTTTTATACTGGATAAATCGCACCCACTGTTCCGTGGTTGTTAGATTCGACGATAGTGAAGTCGAATTCAGAGCTTTGGGAAGAAAATGAAGAAGTTACTTGGTCTGAAGTGCCATATCTTGATGGAGTGTTTTCTTGTGTATCTTACAGAACTATCTTTCGACCAAACATTTGCTTTCTTAGTTAATTTATTAAATGAGAGATCTGACTCATTGACTCAACTAAAAGGCAACTCAGGATAAGTCAAGCATATATCAGGATATCTCCTTGGGGATAGTGACATGGAATTATTTTATTCAAAATGGAGCCTTGATTACTTAGCTATGCGGATCTGCGAGGATATCTTTACGGACCTCCTGGCTCGATCACAAGCGAGGATATATATTTACTTATGGAAATCACGCAATATCCTAGAGATCGGTTAAACAACGATGGTGACCCACTCACTCCTAATCGTTCGAAATACTTTACTGGTGATGCATGAAGCTAGTAGAGAATGTGTTTGGTTGAGATCAAGGATGAAAATATCGGTTTTGACGGATATATTGGTACTTGAATTTTATGGATAAATCGGAGATATATCGATGGATATTTTTACATAAATATTGGTAATTAAAAATTATTTAATTAGAATATATTTAAGTTACTTATTAAAATTATTTTAAGCATGAGGAATGATAATATCAATTAGATTTGGTTTTTTTTTTTACATTATTTTCCTATATTTATATTTGTTTATAAAAATTTAAATGATTTGCATTAAAATATATTTAATTAAGAAATAAATTATTTTTATATGATTTTATACAAACTATTTTTATTCAATAGTTTTTAAAATTTGGTAATTTAATAATAACAACGTAATAGAATACAATATTTTTATATATTTTATATTTATATTTAGCTATTATAAATGATTAAAAATATTCATAAATTTATTAAAAAAAACATTCATAAATTAGAAAGGCCAGTATATTAAGAATTTGCGATATATATTCTGGGGCATCCTTGCTTTAGTGGATGGGAGGTTGGAACCACTGCACTTTTAGGCGAGGGTTCGAGACCGACAGCAGGCCTACCATTTTATGAACAATGGCGATTCATGTGACCGAGTTGTGAGCGTTGGCCAAGATATATCGGGGAGAAAAATCGAGTAAAAACCGATATATAGGCGTCCATGATACACACATTAGAGAATCATGTAGATTATCTTATATTAAGAATAATCCAACAGTATTATATGAAGACAATGCTGCATGTATTGCGCAAATCAAAAGAGGATATATTAAAGGTGATCAAACAAAGCACATTTCGCCAAAGTTCTTCTATACTCATGAACTTCAAAAAAATGGTGAAATTGATGTGCAACAAATAAGGTCAAACGATAATATAGCGGTTATTTTACTAAAAAGCCACCTTATACGCAGCATTCCGAGAAACTTTATGCGGCAAGAGTTGGTATCGCATGAAGCTCAAGATCTTCAAATTGAAGAAAGTTGAAGACAATATGATCGTGTCACTACCGGGGAGTATGAGATAAAGATGTTGAATCTGCATGCTGTTTTCAGCCAGTCGAATTTTGTCCACTAGGTTTTACTGGCAAGGTTTTTAATGAGGCAGTACTAACAATCTAGTGATGGTCATTTAAGGGTGAGTGTTATAAATAATTCAACGATAGCATGAATGACCGCACATTACCGGTGAATATTGTTAGTTAATGGCATGCTTAGAGTGTGAATAATTATTACAGTATTAATATTTATGTAGGTGAATAGTGATACGGTTAATAGTATGCAAAGTGAATAATTAGTATGGTTAATGACTGTAACCAGTGAATAATTATTACGGTATTGATGACTATAACACTATATATATATGTGTTTATGGAATAATAAAAATATAGTTTTCTTCTTGAATTATATCTATTATCTCTTTTCTCTCTTCTTTATATAGTGTTACAGTCATTAATACCGTAATAATTATTCATAGGTTCGTTCATTAGTAGTGACGGTATTCGCAGGTCCCTGATCATTAACCACCGTAATAATTGTTCACCGGTCGATCGTGTCATGGTATTCCGCCGACAAATATAATGGTAAATCCACGGTTATCGGTGAATACGTAGCATGGCCAGATCGGGGAGGTGTACGATCTTCTGGCTTATTTGTGAGGCGTATAAGAACAGTCATCAGCATGTGGTAAGTATTTTGGAACTAAAAGTAGGAAATGAGAGTTTATGGAACCGAGGATTTGTGTGTGAAACGAGAGATACAAATTGTCGTTTAACCCAAATAGGACATTAATATGAAAATCATTAAGGTGAGATGAGCCACAATACAAATAGCATAGATTACAATTGAAAAATTAAAGAGATGAGGGTCAAATTTCAATTAATGAAAAGTGATATTAGAATAATGGGAAAAAACAAAAGCGAAATCATATTTTGGTCTCTCCTACAACTAGGGTTCACGTAGGAGGAGAAGGAGAGAGCCAAGAGAAGGAAGAGGAAGAGAAGGAAGAAGAAGATCAAGATATGTATGTCTTGGAATTAAGTGTATTTTGATGTCTAGGACTTTTAGTATGAATTTTCCATGAAGATTGTTCTTCCTTGTCTAGGGTTTTGTGGAAAGATCACATAAACCTTTGAATTGTTGGGGTTATGAGATTAAAACCCAAATTGGGAGAAAATAACCATGGAATCATCACATTTATCATGGTTTTATAAGGAGTGGAGGGACCTTAGGTAGAGTTCTTGCATTTTCACCTAGGGTTTGTGGTATGAGTTTCCAAATCACCAATTCAAGTGTTGTGAGATGGTTTGGATGAATTCACGTATTGGTTTTGATGGTGTTGTAAAGAGAATGTTGGGTTTTAAATTCTGTCAAAATTTAGGTAAACTCTATTTTGTTTTAATTTTATAGATTAAGTTATAATCATCCAAATGAATTTGGTTTAATTGGTAAAGAACCATAAGAGATAGCGCTACAAATAGCATAGAAGGAACCAAAAGCAAATTGTAGCTCTAAGGCTCCCAAATGTCTGAGGACTGAAAGGTGAGCTCATTAGCTATTTGATTTCCTTTACATTTTGGGTATGGATTTGTAGTAATTTTTTAGCCATAAGTGGAGTTTCACTCATCAAATTGAGTGATTCAAATTCTGGTAAAATAGACTTCTAGGGGTGGTAGCTGAAGGAAGTGCCACATGCAAATTGTGAACCTAAAGTGCCCATAAATTTTCTAAGTGGGCCTATTGCAGATTCTGTTACGCCAATTTGAGTAAATCTAGATATATAAAATACAATAACTTGAGTTTTGAGTGATCCCAAATTAGGTGATTCCCTGGTGGAAGAAACCTTAGACCATGGCTTTGAGTGGTGAATAAACCATTTCCAATTTATGGAGTTAAGATCCCAGAAATCAAGGATAATAGTAGGTGATTGAGTGAGTTTGGAATCAAAAACATCGCGTAACTTGTGTTGTTACGTGGTTGAGGGCCTTAGAAGAATTTTACATTGAAATTTGGAGATGTCATTGGATATAAAGAGGTGTTGATGCGGAGGGGTTTCATAATTTTTGAAGACTTTTTGAATAATTTTTTGGGTAATAAAAATTTACATAGAGAGTAGTTTTGTGAGAATGTGTTGGTACATCTTTGGTTCTTCATATTTAGATTGGAGCTATGTGCGACCGTCGTGCTACTTAGAGATTTTCAAGCTGCAGATTTGCAAATCCCCAAGTTTGAAAAATAAAAGAAAAATTATAAGAAGTTTTATAAACTTCTAAGCAAGCCAGCAATAAAAGTCTTATAAGCTTTTAAAGAAAATATGAAAACAACAGCGAAGCAAAGAGTATTAAAAAGTTTTATAAACTTTTTAAAAGCAAAACAAGTATAAAAGCAAGCAAAATTGCAAAAGCAAGCAAGCAAGAAAAGTTTTGAGAAAACTTTTAAAAGGCAAGCAAAGCAAGAAAAGGCTTCAGGGAAATAATTGTAAAGAGGTTTTACTGTTTTGAGATGTTTTTCGAGCAAAAACCTTTATAAGCATACACTCAGCGAGGCTCAGTTTAGCTCATTATTTTTGTGTTTTTAAAAACTATTTGCACCCTGAAACCCATATCGCCAGACAATGAGCACAATAAGTCCCGACTTGTCGATATAAGTGCTATTAATATAAATAAATTTGTATGGAAATACCTTGAACTATTATAAAGGAATATATGTATGTACATAATGTGGTTTATGAAAATGTGGGGTTGTTGGTTGCCATGTTTGATATAGTGTAAAATTATTGTATCTGAGGTTTTGGGACATGTCCTATATACGAATTTGTTATCTTGCAGAAATTTTATAAAATCATGGCAGTTTAGAAAGAATTTTTTTTTATACGGGTTGAAGCAAAGAAGCGATACGGCTTGGCTTCACGGGACCCTCTAGTCGTTAAGTAGCAATTTGGGAGTTACATGGAGTGGCCGCTACTTAGATGGTAGAGGGGGTGGGGTGTGACGAGATTGGTATCGGAGGCATAAGTAATTGTAGCGACCCTGAGCCGGCGCGACTTGGGTTAAGGCGAGTCAGAACCAAAACCAGGGGACGTATTTAATTCTTTTATTTTACATTTAGTAAGTTTTCTTTTTCAAAGTGTCGCGACCCAGGAATCCACAGGCCCAACACAGATGGCGGATCCAGGCCGAGACCCGGTTTACTCAGACGTTTTTATTTATCTTATTAAAAACGTTTAATTAAGATTTATTTAATTTGCGGAAGCGGTTTTGAGTTTTAGGCGACCCACGATCATTTACAAGTTTCAAGCGGTCGGTAGGCCGCAAACATTAACAAAATACATTTACAAAGAAAGGCATTCTATGCCCTTTCAAAATGATATACATTAAAAATCAAAGTTGGGGTTTAACCCTTTTTGTTTACAAAATACCACTTGTTCAAAGAGATGATATCATGAAAATGACTGAATTATATACTTATACATGGCAGAGTACTCTTTATATGACTCCGCGTGACGCACGATCTTGTCTCCCCTTTTATCTGCACGAGAGCACTGCGCATAGATAAACTTCTCAGCTAAGCATTTTCATGCTTAGTGGTTCTATCTGGGTTCTATTTCAATATTCAAACGTAGCTTAGCATGCATTTAACATTAAACCATGCATATTAATTCAACATAACATATCTTATTTATTTCGCATGCTCAATTTCTAAATCATTTACCAAATCACATCATACAATTTCAGCACAGCAATTCATTTCACAATTCGATATGTGAGATTTAAGCATATACATAAAATCCCATTTATACTCGTCAATGTTGGTTATTTCACCTTGACTATTTAATTCCGTTTACGGCCAGTTAACGTTTAATGAATCCCGCCCTTGTATCATTCGGTAATGTGCTTACATATTTAACGGTCGGTCTTGTCATGACGGATGCCGTTTGGTGCACCGAACGCGGTATCGATTGTTAAATGCCATCGCCATCGGGGCGGATAAAATTTACGATTGCATCCGCCAAGTGGGATATTTCTTCAATGCCATACGCCATCATGACGGATGCGATTAGTGCATCCGCGAATGGGACATTGGACAATTTCGGGGTGCGCCATTGACGGATGCCGATTGGTGCATCCGTCGGGGCGGTTCGTGTATATCATTCAATTCATTCGGTTTTCAAATACCACATTTCAATTCCATATTCATTTTCGTATCGTCTTTTCAAAGATATACTCAATCTATGTACTTATTTCATATACTCATTCACGTACTTATTTCATATACTCATTCATATTCTCATTCGTATTACTTATTTCATATTCACAGGGTAAGTGCAAAATACTTGGAATATAAGAATAGAGTCGAGGAGAACAATCATGCAAAACTTGAAACGAGGGAATAGAAGTCAATAGAGCAAACCCCAAAGAATACTGCCTTTAGTTTGATCACTGCCAGGGATCTCTCAATCGGTTTGGCTTTCCTCTTAAGTGAGTCCCTATTCAAGAAACCATTAAAGAACAATATTATTACGTGCGTACTAGTAGTTTTAGTTGGGATTGAACCACATATATTGGCTTATGATTTCCAAATTCGAAAAGCTATATATAGGTGGATTCTTGACTCAATGGGCTTTCCATGGGGTCACAAGAATACCGAATCGAGGATCGGATGAAGGAGTTATGACCTTGGTTGGAGGGGTCATCACTGTGATCAAATCTGAGGCCCGACGAGCTGACCTGACCTGGACGAGCTCAATCTATCACCTTGGTCAAACATCTTCTATCCTCCTCAGGAATATGAATGTATTCTTGACTCAATGGGCTTTCCATAGAGTCGGGAATACGAATCAGGATTCGGACTAAGGAGATATGACGCTTAGAGTTGGAGGTCGTGCGTAGTCAACCTAGACGGGCGACGGGCCGGCTTGAGAGCTGGCGACCTGGACGAGCTCGATATAACACCTCAGTCTGACATCTAATATACTCCTCAGGTATATGAATGTATTCTTGACTCAATGGGATTCCATATGGTCGAGAACACCCCGAATCGGGTTCAAGCGAGGAGATATGACCTTCGGGATTTGGAGGTCATGCCTTGGTCAGTCTTGAGGCGACTGGAGGCGACAGTGCACCCCTAAGTGGCAGGCTCAATCTAACACCTTGGTATGACATCTAATATCTTTCACGGGCATATGGATGGATTCTTAAACAATGGGATTTCCATAGAGTCCAGAACACTTTCGAATCGGGTTCGGGGGCCGAAGAGTTATGATCTTCGGGGGTTGGAGGTCATCTTGGCGGTCGGTCTTGAGAAGCCCGGTGACTGAGCGGCGGTACACCTTGAAGTGATGAGCTCAACCCTAACACCTCGGTCTGACATCTAATATCTTATGCAGGCATATATGGATGGATTCTTGACTCAATGTGCTTTCTATAGAGTCAGAGAACACTCAGATCGGAGTTAGGGCAGAAGAAGTTATGACCAGTTGGAGGTCATGCGCGGTCGATCTTGACAGTTGGCTGAACTAACGAGGCTGCTTGAAATGGCGAGCTCGGTTTTAACACCTTGGTCTGAGCATCAATATCTTCCTCAGGCATATGGATGGATTCTTGACTCAATGGGCTTTCATAGAGTCGAGAACACTCGAATTGGAGTTCGGATGAAGAAGTTATGACCTTCCGAAGTTGGAGGTCATCGCGATCGATCTTGACGAGCATTTGAAGTAACGAACTCGGCTCACCGGGACGGTGAGCTCACTTCAGGTTGCTGAAACTAAGCTCACATAGCCAGTTAGGCTACGCATGAGTTGAAGCTGTATGGCGAGTTGAGGCTCTTCGGGACGAGGCCTGGCGACCTCGACGACCTCTATGGGCGACCTTTCACCCGTTGTTGGTTGGTGAGTAAAGACCATAACTTGGTATACAAGGGTCCAGGTGAAATTCAAAAGCCCTAACATCAAGTTCACGGACGTGGCTACACTTTCCCAGAAGGACTTACTTCCAAAATTCCCTTTATTTATTACAAAGCCGTTCTGGGTCCGGCTGGTTTGACCAGGTGGTAGAAGCCCTGACCCGACCCGGTTAAATTGGGCTGACCTCGGTAAAAGGACTATAACTTAGTCTAGGTCAAATTGAGAGATTCAAAGCTAACATCAAGTTCATTGAGTGTGGTTACGGCTTTACCAGAAGGACTCTTTACGATTCTCTTTATTTCTTACCAAAATTCGTTCATGGTCCATTATTAAAGCACTATCACAATGTGGTAACAAGGGTAGAAAATGACCAAAGTAAGGAAGACATACTCTTGGAGTTTAATCGAAACTCGGTCGTCTGCAGCTCTTGTCCACAAGGAAGGACTTTCCCTCTTGCCGCTTAGGACCTATGGTCGTCGTTGAAATCTAGAAGAAGTGAGGAAGCTTCTCAACTGCAAAAATCGCCAGATTTTACAACAACACTATGGATCGCTCTAAATCGTATTTTAAAGGGAGAAACTTCCTCTAACTCACACATGCCACGTGCCCTTTCATGATTTTTCTTCTTTTGCTTTCTTGCTTTTTATATTTAGGTCCATAGTTTTAATTATTAACCGTTAAGTCTCACATTCCCAAGCTTAGGCAATATAAACTTATTTCTGATTATTACTTAGGTCGTTCTAATTCATGTTATTTTATTTTTCCCACTTGGGTTTATTTAAGTTATTAATCATTTAATCAATATTCATTCTAAAAATTTCAGAAAATACCCAAGTTAGCCTCACTATACCGAATATATAAGGGTACATTATAAAGAATTTTAGGGTATTTTGAGTGATTACGATGTCGCGACCATGCATGTTCCAACTTAAGAATGCATTACATATCAAGTGATTCAAAGTATTAAGCGGAGTTGATATTTTTTTGGAAATTACAGCATGTCGGGAAGAGGGCGTAGAAATTAGATCCCCAGAAATGTTCAGGTGTATGCGAGGCGTCTGAAGTACACGAGGAGGGATGAGCACATAGTTGGTTCCACTACGCCTGTAGATCGTATTAGCGTGGTCAGATGAATGTCCCCAGGCCGCGGAAAGACTCAAGTGCGAGGTTGTTGTTTACAGGCGAGGAAGCGGGTGGCCACGGTGCGCGAGATAGTAGCCATAGCGGCCAGCGTCGGCGGTGCGACGCCCACCACCACCTAGAGAGGTTATTGAAGAACACGGGAGGTCGATGGGAGTCTGAGAAGGCGGGGCGTGGCGTATGAGCGGCAGTGGTGATCAGAGGTAACTGGTTATGGCTAGGCCAGAATTAAAACAAGGTTCTGAGGTTATGGGCTACCTGAGATGAGCAAAGGGTCTTGTTTTCCAGTTTTTGATGGAAAGACGAGGGGCTAAGAAGTTGGTGGGACCGTGGAGAGGAGGTATCTAATGGCATATCCATGGGACCCATTTCCAGCAGAGTTCCAGCGATAGGTTAACTCCTCAAAGTCATAAGGATTGAAAATTGATAGGTTCTTGAGGTTAGAACAGAAGAACACATGTCGGTGTCGGATTATGAGAAGGATTTCTCGGAACTTCAGGTGGGTGGTTCCATATATTCAAGGCGATGAAGCATTGAAAGTCTGAGTTTTTAAGCTAGGATTGCGACAGGATCAAGTGCATTTGCAATGCAGTTCCTCATAATAGATTTGGGGACTTAGTTGAGGCAGCTCTTAGAGTTGAGCAAAGTACGACGGTTATGTATGGGTAGGCAAGAAGGAAGAGGAGTGCACGGGCACTTCAATAGCTTTGGACGGTCTGAAGAGGGAACAAGGGTAGGGGTTACGGAGGCCGGAGTGCGGTCGGGAGCTACCTCTAGTCAAGGATCGGTGAGGCCCCAGGTTGCTACTTGATGGCACCGGAGTATTCCTCCGTCACATCATATGTGTCGGAGCGACACCATAGAGAGTGTAAGAGATATAGTACGGATGTTTCCTTTGTGGCGAAGGCCATTTCATTAGGGAGTGCCCTCGGTGATTGGTGCGGAGACGCTCGGTAGCGATCTAGCTACCCCGATGCAGAGATCCTTTTACAAAGTCGACGGGGAGAGGTTTCAAAGTAGAGGGGGCCATACGGCCCGCGAGGCGGGGTGGCCGTGGTAGAGGTAGAGCGGTGCCAGGGATACGGGCTGAGCCTCGCACTGGGCGGTATATGCGTGACTCGTGAGATGCGGATCTGACTCGGATACAGTCCCTTTGGTATTATTTCTATCCTTGAGCATGATGCATATGAGTGGAGTGGACCCAAGAGCTACGCATTCATTTTGCGTCGAGCCATTCTTAGGTCGTTTCGGATAGAGACCCGACCATTGGAGGGTCGTATGAGAGTGTCCCTTCCAGTTGGAGATCTGTTATTCTCAGATAGAGTAGATAGAGATAGTAGAGTTCTGATTGAGGGACAGGAGTTCCCAGCGGATCTTGTGGCCTTAGATATGAGGGATTTTGATGTGGTTCTCGGCATGGATTGGCTATCTCGCCATAGAGCCACATTAAATTGTTATAAAAAGGAAGTAAAGTTGCATAGGCCTGGGAAATTGGGGTTAAGTTAGGGAATATGTGAGAGTTATCTTCAGTATGATCTACGCCATGACGGCCCGCGAGAGAATCTTTGTGTAAGGAGTTGTCGGGTTATCTAGCTTATGTGGTGGAAGCAGGGAAATGAGGGGACTACAGTGGATGAGATTCCAGTTGTTAGAGTTCGGATGTATTCAGGATGATATTGCGGGATTACCTTGAGGAAAGAGGTGGAGTTCACCATTGATTTGATCCCGAGGTGAGCCCATTTCCATTCCTCCTTATAGGATGGCTCGATGCGAGTTGAGAGGCAAGAGCTCGGTTAGAAGAGCTGTTAAGTAAAGGGAGATTCATTCGGCCAGGAGCAGCATCCCCATGGGGAGCTCCGAGTTCTCTTCGTTAAAAGAAAGATGGGAGTTTGCGGCGTGTATAGATTACGAGACGGCTGAACAGGTTACCATCACTTGTCGGTATCCACTCCCACTAGGATCGATGGGTTATTGATCAACTCCGAAGTCCCGAGTGTACTCAAGATAGATTTGAGGTCGGGGTATCATCGAGTTGAGGGTGCGAGGAGGGTGATGTTCCTAAGGCCACATTCGGGACACGCTCACGGACATTATGAGTTTACGTCGATACCGTTTGGCTTGACTAATGCTCCAGCGCGTTTATGGGTTGATGAGGCGGGCCATTTCCGGCCGTATTTGGATGGGTTCGTCATAGTCTTTATTGATGATATCCTAGTGTATTCGGGTAGTTCGGGAGGAACATTCGGGCCGGTTGTGTTGCGGACCTTAAGGGAGGCGACGGGTTGTATGAGTTGAGCAAGTGTCGGTTTGAGAAGCGATAGGTGGGCGAGTTCCTAGGTCATGTCAGTCTCGGTGAGGGGTGAGTGTGGATCGCTAGAAAATAGAAGGTGTAGTAAATTGGAAACCGCCAAAGAATGTGTCATAGGTTAGAAGCTTCCTTGGTTTAGCGGGGTATTACAGGAAGTTTGTTGAGGGGTTCTCGAATCGCATTGCCCGACCAAGTGACAAGGAAGATGTCAAGTATGATGATGATTGGGTGGATGCACACTTGCGGCGAGTTTCTAGGAGTTGAAGGGTGGTAGATTGACTTCGGCTCCAGTTCTAGCTTTGCCCGATGGGAGAATGGGTTTGTGGTTTACGGTGATGCTTCCCAGACAAGGCCTTGGTTTTGATGCAGAATGGGGTGATTGCATATGCCTCTAGGCACGGTGAAGAAGCATGGGGAGGAATTACCCCTACATGACTTAGAGCTTGCAGGCGGTCGTGTTTGCCTCTACGAAGATATGGAACATTACTTATATGGTGTTCATGCGGGATCTTTACAGGATCATGGGAGTCTTGATATATTTTCACCCGAAGAGTGGCTTTGAGGCGAGAGATGGCTTGGGTTGATTAAGGACTACGGCGGTGCGATCGGTACCATCCGAGGGAGAAAGAAAGCTAATGTAGTAGCCGGTCTGTGAGTAGGCGACGAGAGTTCTTTGTCACATGAGATCGGGTTATCTGCCATTATTGGTAGGTCACGAGGCTTTGGAGTGATATTGGAGGTTCGAGGATTCAGGAGCCTTGTTAGCCCACGTTTCATGTTAGACCGCTCTAAGTGGACGGATTCTACTTGAAGGCGTTGGCGGGGATCCGCAGTTAATTAAGCTTAAGGAAGAGATAGAAAAAGAAAGAACGAGTTTCGGATTAGAGATGATGGCATGATAGTGAAAGCTAGAGAGAATGTGTGTGCGGTATGGCGAGGCGAAAGAGACATTATGGAAGAAGCACATTCATCTGCAGTACATGCATCCAGAGTAGTACCAAGATGTATAGAACTTTGAAAGAACATGCCAGTGGAATGGGATGAAGAAAGAGATCGCGGGGTTTCGTTTGGGGTGCCTAACTGTCCCGGCGAGGTGAAAGCGAGCATCAGAGGCCGTGGGGAAGATCTGATTACTCCACCCATTCCGGTGTGGAAATGGGGAAGATTACTATGGATTTTGTTACGGGTCTTCACGTACTTTCGGAGCGACATGATGCGATATGGGTGATATTGTATTAGATCGGTCGCAGAAGTCTGCTCATTTCCACCGATTAATGTTGAAGATTCATTGGAAAAGTTGGCCAAATTATATGTAGATGAGATAGTGAGACTTCATGGGGTTCCAGTTTCGATAGTGTTAGATCGAGACCCCAGGTTCACATCCAGGTTTTGGCCTAGTTTGCAAACAGCGTTAGGTACTCGCCTACACTTTAGCACAGCATTTCATCCTCAGACGGATGGCGGTCGAGAGGACTGACAGGACGTTAAGAGAGGATATGAGAGCTTGTGTGATGGAATTCAAAGGAAGTTGGGATACTCATTTGGCACTAATGGAGTTTGCTTACAACAATAGCTATCAAGCCAGTATTGATATGGCTCCATATGAAGTACTGTATGGCATAAAATGTAGGACTCCAGTGTGCTGGGATGAGGTTAATTGAAGAGAAAACGATAGGCCACGGCTAAGTACGGTCACTTTAGAGAAAGTGAAATTGTTAGTGATAACTTGAGATGGCAAGAGATAAATGAGAAGGGTTATCTCGGACAACCGTCGTAGAGACTTCGAGTTTCGAGATAGGTGACCAAGTCTTTTTGAAGATTTTACCGAAGAGACTGTGTTGAGATTTGGGAAAGCGAGGCAAGCTTAGTCGGGGATATGTGGACCTATGAGATTGTGAGCAAGGTGGGGCCCGATAGCTTGGGTTGAAAGTTACCAGGAGTTATCAAGGGATTCATGATACATTCCGTAATGCCGATGTTGAGGAAATATATCGGATCCACTTCCACGTATATTGAAAGAGCAACCAGTGCGGAGTTAAAGGAGAATTTGACTTATGAGAGATACGTACCAGATTGTAGGCGCAAAGGAACAGTGTTGAGGACTAAGGTGATTCCTTTGGTTAAAGTCTTATGGAAGAATCACGAGAGGGGCAGCTACTTGGGGTCTGCGTTGTCGAGTACCCTCAATTATTTTTCAGGATAAAATTTTCCTTCCCTTTCTTTTAGAGTTTAGTTTATTCATTTCGAGGATGAAATGTTCTAGGGGAGGAGGGATTTTTGTAACGCCCGGAGTCCGGAGGTCAATACTGAGTCTGACAAGCGTAGGGCATATAAGGCCCTAAGGGTGTCACATAGTAGTATTTTGGAGACTAAAGTAGGAAATGAAAGTTTATGGAACCCGGGATTTGTGTATGAGGAACAAGGGAGTCTGGTGTCATTTAATAAAATAGGACATGAATATGAAAATCATTAAGTGTAGAGATGGGCCTTGTCTGAGAAATAACATAAGTTACAATTGAAAATTACAAAGAGATGAGGTCAAATTTCAATTAATGAAAGTTGATATTATAATAATGGGAAAAACAAAGCCAAAATCATATTTTTGGTCTCCCAGCTTCAGGGTTCACGTAGGAGGGAGAAGGAGAGAGAGCGAGAAGGAAGAGGAAGAGAGAAGGAAGAAGAAGGAGGAGGAGGAGAAGAAGATCGGTAAGTATGTCTTGGGAATTCAGGAGGTGTATTTTTGATGTCTAGGACTTTTAGTATGAATTTTCCATAGGTGTTCCTCCTTGTCTAGGGTTTTGTGGAAAGATCCACATAAACCTTTGGTGTTGGGGTTATGGATTAAAGCCCCAATTGGGAGAAAAATAACCATGGAATCATCACATTTATGTGGTTTATAAAGTGGAGACCTTAGGTAGAGTTCTTGCATTTTCACCTAGGGTTTTGTGGTATGAAGTTCCAAATCACCAATTCAAGTGTTGTGAAGTTGGTTTGGATGAATTCCATGTTGGTTTTGATGAATTGTTGTAAAAAGGAGAATGTTGGGTTTTTAAAGGAAATTACATCCAAAATTGGTAAGAACCCTGTTTTTTGTTGTTTTACAGTTACATAGATTAAGTTATAATCATCCAAATGAATTGGTTCCAATTGCTAAAGAACCATAAGAGATAGTGCTACAAATGTATAGAAGGAACCAAGAGCAAATTGTAGCTCTAAGGCTCTCAAATACGGACTGAAAGGTGAGCTTGTAGCAGGCTCACTGATTTGCTACATTTTAGGGTATGGTTGTAGTGTTTTGGACATAAGTGGAGTTTCACTCATCCAAATTGAGTGATTCAAAATTCTGGGTAAAATAGACTTCTAGGGAAATAATTTAGCTGAAGGAAGTGCAAGCAAATTGTGAACCCAAAGTGCCCATAAATTTTTATAAGTGGAGCTATGTGCAGATTCTGTTCTGCCAATTTGAGTAATCTAGATATAAAATACAATAACTTGAGTTTTGGTGATCAAATTGGGTGATTAACACACCCACACAATTGGAGAGAGAGCAGAACCATAGCTTCAAATGAGTGAAGAAACTATTTCCAATTTATGGAGTTAAGTCCCGGAAATCAAGGTGAGTTTGGAATAAACTGCTCTTGTAACTTGTATTTATGTGGTGAAGGGAGCAACAGGCTACACATTGACTAAGAGACATCATTGGTTACCACAGGAGACGGTCATCTGGAGGTTTATGGACCACGAAGACATTTGAACAATTTTTGAATGACAAAGTCACACATGAAATAGTTTGAAGTATATTGGGCATCTTTGGTTACCTTATTTTGGATGTGGAGCTTGCATTGGGCAGATAAATAACTGTGAGTTCTCCTTTAAGTTTGCTATTAGATCTAGGTTTGAAAAATAAAGAAAAGTACTTAAGAGTTGCATAAACTTTAGCAGGCGACAGCTTAAAGTCTTATGAAGCTTGAGAGAAACAGAAATGAAAACAGACTTGGCTGAGACTGTTAAAGATTTTATAAACTTTTAAAGCTGGCTTTGACAACAAGAGCGAGCAGGGTGCACAAAGCAGGCTGAGCAGAGAAAAAATTGCGAAACTTAGAAGCAAACTTAAGGCAAGAAAGAGCTTCCGGAAGACAGTTGGGTTTTGTTGGGGTATATTTAGAGAAAAGCAAAACCTTTATAAAGCTTTGCTCCCCCTTTCAACCGAAGCTTCGTTGCAACTCTTATTTTGTGTATTCCAAAACTTATTTTCCCGGGCGCAACAACGCCGAGGAACGCTAGAGCACAACAGGAGTCCCATTTTGATCATTGCAAGTGCTGTAACATAAGCAGACACAGTATGGGAAAACCACCTTAGACTTTGCTAACAAGGCTGCTGTAACAACTTATTTGCAGCTTGTGATTTATAGTGACAGGAGGATTTGTTGGTACCATGTTTGACCTTAGTAAGTGCACGTGTTTTGGGACATGTCCTGCTCATTTGTATTGCTCTTTGGCTACAAAATCTAAGTTGCCAGAAAAATTTTTGCTCCCGAGACCAGGCTGCTGGCTCGACCCAGCTTCCCAGGTTTCTCTGAGCCGTTGGGAGCACGGTGGGGATGCAGTGGGTGGCAGCACTGGCGATATGGTAGGGGTGGGGGGATAACGGCTTTGCTGTCATTTATAACGCTCCCTTGAATGACCATCACTATGGATTATTTGTGCGCTTCATTAAAAATCTTGCGATAGAAAACCCGTGGGACAAGGCTTTGGGCGAAAGGAAGAATACGGTCTCCCAACGTATCTTTATTCGCCTCCCACGGTGACCGACTTCTTGTTGTCTTCAACTTTCAATTTGAAGATATTTAAACTTCAGTGCTTTTGTATCCTTTTGACAAGTCTAATTTCTTGGATGTGGCAGAACGGAATTTTGTAAACAAATATACGCTGAGTACTCATTGGACACGACATTTTTGCATCGAACTACCATCTTTTGAAATTCCTTGGAATTGTGAAGGAAACTTTTGGAAGGCTATTGCTTTTAGTGCGTCCCCTTTATTGCTGCTCCTTCATTTGTTTGCGCAATACGGCGGCATTATAACATGCAATAACGTTGGATTATTGCTGTAGGAAACAATCCACGCGATTAGGTCGAGGCAGTGATGACATCATGGTTCTGCTTAAACTTACATTCTCTGCAACTTCAGCCGCCGTAGTATTTGGATGATTAGAGGGGTAGCCACTGCGCCGTTTTTATGATCTCGGAACAGCGAGCCTTCCCACGCGAAACGGGGCCTTATCTTTGTTTGGCGATCAAGCTTTAGAGGGCTCCGGATATCACTATCACGCCTTGGCAGTGTAGTTCCGGCCTTTGGAGCAAAAAACAATCCATATCGCATCACGGAGGCGCAACTCTTTCAACACTATGTTTGAATTCCATTCCGATTACCTTTGGTTGGGTTGGTGGCTGCTGTAGAGATGCGGAGAACGACAGCAAATTAGAACCTTGGTACAGAAGACCATTGGTGCACGTTAACTTAACATGGTTGCACTTACGAGACTTAAACAGCTTCTTCATTTTCTTCCTGGGTAGGATGGATCTTTGGACACTTTAGAGGCGACTGCTATGCATGGGGAGCAGGAGGTTGTGATTTATTACATATAAGGGAGTAGCTTCCGACTTTAAACGCGCGATTATTGGATAATATTTATTAGTATGAGACCACTCTTCGATATGGCTGAGAACAACTATAACATTTCCCAAGATATCTTTTCATCTCAAATTCATTTTTCTTAAACTAGTTATTTATTTATTGACTCTTAGAGATGCAATCAAATTTGGAAATCGCTCTTCTTGCCTTGGCGACACCCTTCTGAATCGTCGACCCGTTGGATGCGAGGCTGGATCCGGGATTGCTCTTAAGCCCACGATGCCGTTTGGGACTCTGCGATGGGATGCTGCTTTCACAACTTTTGGCAGTATGACTTGTTTTGCTGTGCGATACAAGGATACAGAAACAACCTTGAGTTCCAGCGGCCCCAGCAATGTTCGCATTTACCATTGTTTGAAAACAAGGCCTTGCGTATACGAAATATCTTGTGATGGACCCATATGGGGACATGTTGACACGGTCTTGTGATTGGATGGTCCGTTCTCTGGTTTCACTCTTCTCACGTTTGCGGATGAGACACCGTTACTAGCTGCGACTTTTAATTGGGAGAGCAAACTTTCAAAAAGACGACTTCCTAACCTTGATCATCTTTCTCTTTTAAGCTTTCTTCTTTCGCCTTAACATGACCTTGGTACAATCTTTGCACGCTTATACCTTTCATTTATGGTATCTATACGCTGCACTAACTTTGTGTTTCATTCCTTTGGGTTTTGACATCATTTATACTTTTACTTTAGGTAATTCTTGTCGTAGCATACATCGCCGCACTTAAATATTGTAACTTCCCCCGCTTATCATATCAAATCCTTGCTCCTTTTCACTTATATTCTTTTGTATTAATCTTTCATTTCTTTTGCCTGTTATTTACAAACCTACCTTTGAGGATACGGAGGCTGCTGTATTGCAGAATTTATGTAGGCATTGATACTACCTCGACACCCCAAAGGCGCACTCAACGCCACGAGGCGACGGTGCTTTCGGCCGAGGCATCATCGCGGCACGAAGGCGTGACTTATACCCTTAACACACTTAGCGGCGGCTTTTTAGGCAGGCGATCAAACGGGATCCCCCTTATCGCCGGCAACGGAGACTCAATGCTGCGGCGCATCTGCTGCCGACTACGGCATAACTTCCTGCCCAGGCAGTAGCTATCTATCCCGTCTTCCGATCGCATAGAACGGTGGTTTGTGACTACGCGGTTTTCTTTCGGCAGCCATACTGTGTTATCCCGGCAGCACGCTGAACGCTCTGGAGACGCCGTGGCAGCACATGAAGGTGCTATTCATGGAATCAAACTAACATCTCTCTTGCTGGCACCATGATACCTTACTTTTTCATACTAACAAGGTCATTACGCTTATCTTTGGCTTTCGCTTATGGAGATTTAACCTTGCGCATTAGAGGCTGCCTTGCCTTGTTCCGCTACGCGGATCTGCCCAGGAATTGGAGTCATTCAATTGGATGTCAAACTAGGTTATGGCATTTTTCGCACCGGCCGAATATTGCATTTTTACCGAGGGACGGTTGCACCTGACACCGGTACCCAAATTAACATTTTGACTTGCAACGTCTTGCTTATTCATTTGAAGCTTGGAGTGCTGAGATTCTATTCCCAGCTGGAGCATCACCCAATTCGGGGCTGCCGGAGCTTCAGGCCGTCAGCGCTTTCGGGACTTACTACGCGATTGCGATGCAGGGAAATGGGCTTGCACGCCTTACTTTAGATTGTTTTCGACACTTAGGTCAGGCTGACAGCCGCTTTCTGCTGAAGTTTGGTTGCTCGCTTGGTCTATTTCCCAGGCGCCGCTTTGACTCCTTTCGGAAATGGGCCAAAGAAGTAGAGGAGTTACATGACTGAAAACTGCGGCGGTCGGCGGGGCTGGGACTGAGTTCTACCGGTTGGAGACAGCCTGGAAGTGTGGAGCGGCCCAGAATCGACCCGATGGCACGAGTTACCGTGGGCAGCTACTGAGAAGACATCGGCTGGAGATGGATTGTTTTCTCTGCTTTTCATTCACTTTCATCCTTGGATCACTCTGAATGCTTAAATCGCTTCATCCCAAAGGCAACATTACGATCCTACCGACAGCTCCTGGGCTGCTTTTGGTAACAAAGGATCTTGGGTTCATACAAGGATGCGATTCTTATAAAAACCTTACGACCTTATTTTGAAGGATTGTATCTATTCGCCTCCAGCTTGGGACTTCAACTAAGGTACAAGCAAATCTGGAGGTTGGAATGTTTGCTAGCAAGGCCACAGAGGAGAGAGGACGCCAGGTGTGTCCCAGGTAAGGGCTTACAGCATTAAATGAGGTGCATGATAAATGCTTTAGATCCACGGGCTACGCTAAATAAGGCTGTAACATCATACGGCTTTGCTTTTGCTTTCTGTCTTCGGCTTCCTAAATCTTCTTGCTTTCTCTTTCACTCCCCCAAACCGTATGAGCATTGTTTGGAACAAAATGATTATTTTGTCTCATCTTTCACTTTGCTGCTTTAGGTTCTCTTATTTGCCATTTGGTCACTCATTAACTACTCTTATTTCCACTACAACTTAGAGTTATTTCCTTGTCTCTGATCTTCGCAACTTCCCATTTGCCCTGTTTTGACTAAGTACACTTTTTAACATCCTTGTATGCGCACTAAATTCCGGTTTTACTTTATTTTATTTTTTGTACTAGTTTTTAAAAGCCTTAACACTGCACATGATGCAGGAAGCATGATATAAGATATCGGGCATGTTTGGAGACAATTACAGCACTCTTGCTGCTTTATTGCAAATCCATTTATGTTTTCTAGATGGCTTTCAAATGAACAGAATATGGATCATTCGCACTGTCATTTTTTTGAGCTAAATAAGGCTTGCTTGTGCTGCATTCGACGGGCGTTTTATCCGCTATAGGATTATCTTTTGCAGCGATTAGAGCCTGTAACGATGGTTTTGGTGTTGCCCGAGCATTGCGGTCGACCGAATTTTCGCACGCCATTGCTGTATAGGGATCCCATGCCTGCAAACATATTTGTGACTACATCCATCAACGCTTATCCGGTCACCGGAGGCGCTTTAAACACTCAAACGCCGGACGCGATTGTCCATTGCGGAAGGGCTGTATGCTCACCGTACAGTCGGATTGCGGATAACCGTGAGAAACCTTAGGCTTTAGGCGTTGCTTTGCTATCGCTGATTTCATTTATTCTCATTTCACTTTTCGTACGAAGTCCCCATCGATATCAACGATTGCTGCTGTGGCAGGTGTTTGAACTACGAATCAAACTCTGAATTGTGTGATCTAAAATATGTTTTGATTGCTATTAACTTTCCATTTAACAATAGTTTCGTGTCAACATTCATTCTATTTTGCGCTCTTACGATCTTCATCATTTCCTTATGATGTCCATAGCCCTTGGAAAGAAAAAACAGGCCTTATGGGTGACGGCCCAGATCCCTTATTCTTTGCGCAACGCTTATAGTGATATGAATCTCTTCATTGTTTAGCAACAGGATGCATCATTAAGAGATAATAACGACTGATTCACTACAACTGAGGGGGGTTACTTTTGTTCATCGAATCTTCTTCGGAATCATGAATAACAAACTTTTCATTTCTAGGAATTGTATCTTTGAGCCAGTAGATAACTACGTTTTAATCATATTGGGTTCATTTGACATGCTACTTTGTAATTTTCTGTTGGGATTTCAATCTTCGGGATTTCGATCGGAACCTTGATTTGTAACTTTTGTTGGATAACAAAATTATCGAGCAGTGATTGCGTAAGACTTAACAGCAAATGATTTATTTTCTGAACTTCTGATTCATATTGCTTTAACAGGAGGGAGTTGCAAGGGTGAAATCGAGTTGGATCAATAAGTCGAGACAATTGATTCCTAGAAGGCGTTGGCAGACTGTTTATTTTGAACTGGTCGGTTGCATTACGGGGATCAAGTTGGAGGATGCAAGGTGACTTCATTCCCACGCTGCAATTTGCTAAGCCATTTTCCCCCAGAGGCCGACGCTCTCCCCTGGCTGGCGGAAAGATTTTTCGTAGGTAACGATACTGAATCGGTGGCCAAAGACTTCCCCACGTAAGGGCTCGTGCAATTGCCTTAACAAATGCGGTGGATACCAACGAAATACAGAGGAGCCGGTGTGTTGAGGACCGAACTTGGGTGGAATGACGGGAGACATTAGATTTATAGCGATTTGGCAAAAATTAGCAAATGCGAGCTGTGGGTTGACAACCTTTGCTAGCGCAGGATGACAAATGGGTGATGGTTGGCAGGGCGTGGCAATTAAATGTGCGACATGCGCAATAGCGCTGTCCCCGTGCGGAATAAAGGCTGTTGGTTTTCCAAAATGACAGATACAGGCAATCCCAATTGCGGGCGTTTGATAAAGGCCATTAACCACATTTGAAAACAGACATGGCGGCGAGGATATTTGACATCGCCACAACAGGCTGTATACAGCAATCAAGATGCCGGAATGAGAGAATTCACCGGCATTATCCGGCAGACCTTGACAGGGTGATTAGGGTATGTTTGGTCGAATTATTTGAGCTTAACAATCTGGCAACTACTACCCAGAAAGAGGCATACATGAACATACGCCGGTGGGCGCAAATTAAACAACAAGTGCGGCTGTGGGTGGGTGAATGGTATAAGTATCACAAATCGTTATAGAAAAGCGGAGATTGAATGTAGTGTAAAGACGAAGTGCTAATAGTGAATTTGCCTTTGGAGCAAACACAGAGGTAACAACATCGGTGCTCAAAGTGTAAAGCATTGTGGATGCCATTGGAATTTTGGCACAATATGAGGCGCATCATGGAATTAAGTTACGATGGACCAAGTGCGAAGAAACAAAAATCGTTGGGTCATTGGACTTGGATTTCGCGGCATCATAAGATAAACCAGATCCCATTGGTGGCCACGATATAACCCCACAGATAAAAGAGGCTTGGTATTCCCAGACCTGCATTTTGCCCAGAGAGAAGCTTAGTAGAGAGGCCCAGCGAATGAAACCTTTCATTTTCATCATGATTGTAGTTTCAACATGACCTCTGTTCGCGGGCTTCTCTTTTGAGCTTGAGCAGAGTATTTCTCACAGATTTATTACCAACAAGGAGGCATCTTCAACAGATTTGGTGCCTTTTTTTGAGCGAGGCTGCAATAGTAGTTCTTACGGAACAGTACCAGCTTCGGTCACGAATGCCCGGAGCTTGGGTAGTCTGAGCTTGACCAGATTGGCAACCGCGGGTTGAAATCATTACCTATCGCAAAGATCGGTGAGATTGTAGCGATCGGCCAGACATATCTTCCACGCGAATGACATATGATTGGTGATCAATTATACGACCAGGATCCATATATCATTAAATGAGAACGAATGAGAAAATTAAAGTTACAGCATTATGTGATGTTGTTTATTGAAAATAAATGGAAGAAAGACCAACATGAAGAAATAACGGGGATAAATCGTATCTCATCGTCAGCGACGCGTTTTGTGATCACACAGATCAGTGGTCTCAAATTTTCTGCGGATCTTCAAAAAATGCCGGAAACATCAGATGTTTAAAGATCTTTTAACCTCAATATTAAGAAGGATAAACTAGGGATCCGCAATTGTCTTTTTAAGTGGCTTAAGGTGTTTCTTGGTTGCATGTTTTAACCTTGAGGCTTTGGGTAGAGATTCGGCTTAGGAAATACTTTTGGCCACCGGCAGTGAACCGGTGACCTTTCATTCCATTTGCTGGCACATTCGGTCTCGCCGGCTTTTATTAGCATTTCCCCAGACAATTTTTTTTTTTTGAACGTTCAACTCCGGTTGTTGGAGGCATTGTTTTTCAGGCTTCGTGTCGGAAGGATCTTGGCTGGATATTGACGGTTGAACATTCTTTTTAGGACAGCTTTGCGAACGCGGTAGGCGGAGAGGATATTGGGCTTGCAGATGTGCGATCTGGCGAGATTAGCGACGGGCATTTCCTGGGCGATTTGTGTTTCCCGAAGGTACCCAAATCCGTTGGTTTCGGCATCAATATCCGAGACAAACAATTGCTGGGATATCAGAGGAACGGCACAGGTAGGATTTTGTGATATGCGGTTTGTTACATTTAAAGCAATTAACACTGTATTAACTTAAAGGCAACAACACTGCAACAACAGCAGCAGCTGTGTTCTGTTTGCTATGTATTTATTCTCTTGCTTATGAAACTACTATTTGCAATTGAGTTTAAGTATGGAAGATGCAAGAATTAAAACTGCCTTCGGGTTATTCGGTTTGAAGAGAGCTTTGAGCAGAGCTTGGGGCTTGGTTTTTAGAGAAACAGAAAACAGGCTATTTTCATGTTTACCCAAGCATAGAAATTGGGCTGGCTGCTTTGCTATACTTTTAACGGGTTTTACACGATTCGACATACGCTTCGCACTGGTCAAAAGAATGAACTGCAATTTTTTAACTGGGTTTCAGCCACGATCCTGTCTTTGGCAACTTATCGCAGCTTCTGAGCATGATTATTTCCGACTTCAACAGATCAAGCCGATTTGTTTTACTTTTGAAGGCAGTAAGGCCGTAGATATTTGCTCTTTCATTTATGTTTTGGCTGCCGTCCCAAGGTCAGGGTTCACGGGTTTTGCTTTATTTGTGATTATTGGGGATACGTCTTGTGCGTGTAGGCTCTGAAGCTGGAAACAGTGGCTGCTGTTGTCTCTTTGACCTCAGCGGGTCTCCGACTTTCGCGGCGTCAAGCTTAGGCCAGAGGGAGGCTTGTACCAAGGCACAGCGGCGGGTGTGGGGAGGCATTTGTGGAGATCTGCTGGGATGACACCATCCCTCAGCGGCTTCGCGGGGGCCTTTTGACCTGCTGCTGTTTTCTTTTTCTTGTTTCTTTTTTTTTTTTTTGTTTTAGGTGCGGAAGGGGTTTGCAGGCAAACAAGGTGCGCCTTGCCTCCTGGGCCTTTACTGCGTACCTAGCATGTCGGTAACCATTTTTCTCTATGAACATTGGGCTTGCTCATTCGAGGGCAGGCTTCATTGCTTCCCAACCCATGTTTAGCTAAACCTGCCGCGATTCAAATCACGGGCACACGTAGCATTCCAGTCTACGATCTGGATTGGGTTAACAGTTAACAGTAGGGATGTTGTTTATAAATATTGCTTGTGAAGCAGTGCACAACCTGGGGAGTCAACTCACAGCAGCTTCTAAGGCGCAGCTTTCATGCTTGGGAGCCGAGGTTCAGTTTGGAAAGGCAGCTCCTTGGGCTTTGGGTTAGAATCGGACATTGAATCTAGGACGGCACAAGCGGTTTCACGTTGGGTGATCCTTCTCACGAATCAATTTGCGTCAGATTTAGGCTAGGGTTGGATTTGGATTGGAATTGCGTTTTATTTCAGTACTTTTTTTTTTTTTTTTCAGATGACTTTGATGTGTTGTGACAAAAAATCATATACATACTTACCTTATTACACATATTTATAGACACTTAGAGATGATAGGAAACAAGCTTTGACTTGAATCAGATATCAAATATCGAATCAAGACAAGGAACAAAATGGTCATTTGGACTGATTAATGAGAGGAAAGAACTTGACAAAATAACTAAACATTGACCATCTCACTGCCTTTAAACCAAGAAAAATGTCTTGAAAAAAAAAAAAGGAAAAAGACTTACAGTAGGTTGCAAATTCGTTTTTAAGAGTGAGAGAGTGTCATTTCTCTCACAGATTTCTGAGCGTCAGAGCCCGATTCGAATTATTTGGAAGCGAAGGAAAGTTGTTCTACGAGGAGAGGCCTACGCGTGGGCTCGATTTTAGGGTTTATGTGAGCCACAGCGTGAGGTAGGGGTTATCTACTTGGGTTTTACTTTATTTAAGTGTTTTATAATGTTTAGTTGGATTGGGGCCTTGAGCAGCCGTTTGATTGGTCCCCAAAAACTTGGGACCGGGTGTTTGAATTTATGGAACCCCGAATTTACGATCGGGTGACTACTCCCGCGGACTGTTTGGAGAAATAACTAATTGTGTAATTTATGCCATGGATTGTGTAGGGGCTGTTTGGGTGTTTATTTCATAAATTTATGAAATAAATCTTGTGTTGATGGTATGAGGCTGGAAATGGCTTGAATTGTGTGGAAAATGTAATGTGGTCGTAGACATGACGATAACAGAGGTTTCCTTTGTTCTAGAGAATAGTGTTCACAAAATAATTTTGGCAAAATAATGTGTTTGGTTGAGTAATTCCATCCAGTTGCAAGTGTTGGATAATTAGCCCAGTGGCAGGCTCTAATTTTGGTGTAATGGATTGTGAAATTACATAACATGTTTGTGTGATTAAATTATATAAATGTATATCATATTTATATATATTCGCATGTGTTATATAAATTGTATTGGAATTGACAACATGCATTCCATATGCCATTGGGGCACCCTAGAACAATAGGAGTGAGTGCAGGAGGTGATTCTTGAGAGAATGGTTTCGGAGGGTTGACTAAAAATAATAATTATCGGAGGGTAGTCCATATAAAATATCAATCGTCGAATTGACTGATTGATATACATCGGAGAGGTTGTCCACTAAAATAGAACATGGTCGGTCCACTACTTATATCGGAGGGGTTGTCATAAATATAAACAAATATATTTGTTTTGAAAAAAAAAATAATGTTTCTCATCACGTGGCTTAGGAAAGTGTGAAATTCGGTGAGGACTTCGGTGAGTGTCAATTAGGCGTTAGTAGGATCGCGCATTCTTGAATGTATGTTTTCGATGGAGCATTGCATATGCACTTAGGTGGAAGTAACCCATTTAGGGTGATTCCACTCTTGGGCGATAGCTCACCTGTCGAGGATATTATTTTTTCGGTACGAGGGGCGAGGGACGGCTCGTCATAGGGTTGTTTAGAAGAGAAAGTAGGGTTGTGGCTTTGGTATTATGATATAGTACATATATTAAATTCTAGAATTTTTAATATATGTTTGTATAAGTAAACTTTTAACTCTTGGAACTATTGTATATAGTTGGGATTTATTTGGATGAATATTGGTTTATGGGCCCAAGTGGCCGTTTTCACTCATATATTGTTATATTGGATTGTTTGAGACAGGTTTGTATATGGGTAGAGCTCCCCGTACAAGGGAGACTCTGCCCGATTTTCGTGAGAGATGTCGGGTCAATCGACATTCCACCCAGTGTTTCATTTGGTTGTGGTGGTCGATGGACCCTCGCGTTTGGGCGTCACGACTTGGTATCGAGGCTTAGGTATCTGAATACCTAGGGAGCTCGGGTTTGAATTATCCATCGCCCACTTGGGTGGTTTGATGTTAAAGTTAGGTATGAGATTACCTAGGAAATCCGGGAATGAGACTAGGACAAGCATGCATGTTTGGTGTGTTTTGTGTGATTTGATGAATTTGTTGTGTGAAAATATGCATAACATGAATTATGTGTTGTGATTGTTTGTGTGCTTAGTGATTAGCACATAGGAAAAACATGATGTGTTGGGAAATTTTTAGAAGTTTTTACAGTGTGTAAAAACTGGAACCAAGAGGAGAAATAAAATAAATTTATTTGGTTTAATGGATAATAAACTAAAATTTTAATGAATTTTAAGGTTGAACACTAGGTGTAGTGTTGTATCAAGAGGTTTGAGGAGGGATTGCCCCCAGAGACAGGGATCCCAGGGTTTCGGGACAGCGCAGTCCCAGTCGGTAGTAGGACAGGAAAGGATGTTACATTCCTCCCATGGCCGGTCTGGGACGGAGGAGCCGGTTCGGTTCGGGGGCTGGGCTCCGGGTTGTTTCACGGGGCGGGCAGGGGCAGGGTTAGGGACGAGTGGGGGCCGAGGCCTGGCGGGGACATTAGGGTTGGGGGCGTGTCTATGCCATCCTGCTTGTAGGTTGAGTCGACGGATCGGCTAGTCATACATGGTGCGTTTTGCTATCTACTTTATGGGCGAGAGTGTTATTGATTACGGTGCGTCGCATTCATTCATTCTTGCATCGGTTGTGATAGGATTGGGCTTAGAGGTTGAGGGCTGTAGAGAACTGTGTATGTGAGTTCTCCCTAGGGATTAGGGGCGAGTAGGTATGATATGTCGCGGTTGCGAGTTGGAATCTCGGGACTCTCACGATGAAGCGGGGATCATGGACATGTCGAGTTGATGTCATCCACAGGGATAGATTGGTTGACGGCTTACAGAGTTGTTATCGATTGTGAGCATGGAGATTCACAGCCTACAACGGGGGATGAAAATTTTCGTGCAATTTAAGGGGATAAGCATGACCATTTGCCCCGGACGTTATACGAGTCAGGTGTCGAGACGATTGGCGGGTTAGGTATGCGCCTTACCACAGAAGGATGAGGTGAGACCGGACTTAAACTTACCTCGAGTAGTTTGCGAGTATGTGGATGTTTTTCCGGAAGAGCTACCGGGATTGCCTTCGCATAGGGATGTAGACTTCGGTATCGAGTTACACCACAATTGCCGTATCTCTATGACTCCATGGATGGCACCGGATGAGTTAGGGCTGAGTCAATACGAGGCCCTCTTTGGACAAAGGGGTTCGATGGGCCAGACACTTCACCATGGGGCCCTCTGGTTTTATTTGCGAAGAAGAAGGACAAGACCCTTCGACTGTGTATTGACTACAGACAGTTGAATAGGGTTACAATTAAGAATCGGTATCCATTGCCGAGGATTGATGATTTGTTTGATCAGTTGAGAGGAGCGCGAGTCTACTCTAAAATAGACCTTCCCTTGGTTACCATCGGTTGAGGGTTAGGGAGGCAGAATATCCCTAAGGCGGCGTTTGGGACGTTATGGGCACTTTGAGTTTACGGTGATGCCCTTTGGATTGTCGAATGCAGTATTCATGGATCATGCATAGGGTATTCCGGCCCTATCTGATCGATTTGTCATGGTCTTCGTGGATGACATTTTGATATACTCTGAATGCGGTGGGCATAGGTATCACTTGAGGATGTGTTACGGTTGTTGAGAGACCATCGGCTATGCGCAAAGTTCGGTAGTCGCGAGTTTTGGCTTGCGGGTGAGATTTTTAGGACACGTGGTGTCGGCATCGGGCGATGTCGGTGGACCCCGGAAGGTTGATGCGTGATGAGTTTGGAGAGAAATTTGGCCGAGTCTTCGAGATCTGCGAGTTTCTTGGGATTAGTACGGGTATTGGGAGATTCATTGAGGATTTCTCGATTAACGGCTATGGCGAGGTGACCGGAAGGAGTCGAGGATTTGATTGGGATGGCCAGATGCGAGGAGGCATTCAAGTTGAAGGAGGCTTACTTGGCTCCTATCTTGATAATGATCGGATAGGGGACATGGGTACAGAGTGTATTGTGATGCCTCAGTGGGATGGGATGTGTTTTGATGCAGTCCGGGAGGGTAGTAGCTTATGGTTCCCGTCAGTTGAAGAATCATGAGCAGAATTACCCTACACACGACTTGGAGTTGGCAGCCGTAGTATTTGCTTTAAAGATTTGGCGCCACTACTTATATGGCGAGGAGTTCGAGGTATACTCAGACCATAAAAGTCTGAAGTATATTTTCACGCAGCGGGACCTCAATATGAGAACCTTGAGATGGATAGAGTTCACAGAGGATTCACGACTTCCTTTTGCGTACCATCACGGTAAGGCCGTGTAGTCATTGATGCACTGATCGAATCCTGGGAGCATTGGCTAGTATAGCTTCCGGGAGTGGCGGATGCTCGAGGCTATTAGGATGGTTGGGATCTGATGCGACGAGGCCACGAGGGTATGTTAGGGAGTTTAGTGGCTCACGCCGCATCTGCGGTGAGGCGAGTGGTTGGAGTCCTAGTGGCAGATCACGAGAGATAGTGTCCATCGGGGACCGGAGTACGGTGAGGTATAGGTGAGAATTTGGGCCAAATCCTGGTCAAGTAGTCTTCGATTATAGAGGACGGGTAATGGTTCCCATTGACCGATTTGAAGAGAGATTCTTAGGGAGTTTCCACTTTTTGCTCTCGATTTGCGGAGTGATGCGTCAAATTGTACGAAGATGTACCGGGGATCTTCGTCGTCGGTGCACCTCTTGGAGCGGGATGAAGAGACCGTAGGGGACTTTGTGCGGCGATGTCTCACGTGTCGGCGGGTAAAGGCGAGCACCGAAGCCCGGTGGGGTACACTTCGGCCGTTGGGTAGTTGAGTGGAAGTGGGGCACGTCGTGCAGTGGATTTTGTGACCCACTTGCCACGGACACTGCAAGGACATGATGCGGTATGGGTGATAGTGGATCGGCTCACGAAGTCGGCACATTTTCTAGCCGTGAGGATGACCTTCACATTGGAGAGATTCTGCAGGTTGTATATTCGAGAGATAGTCCGGCTACATGGAGTACCAATATCCATAGTGTCGGATAGGGACCGGAGGTTTACGGCGCATTTTTGGAAGAGTTTCCAAAAAGCTATAGGCACACGGCTGACGATGAGTATAACTTTCCACCCACAGACGGATGGTCAGTTTGAGAGGACTATATAGGTGTTAGAGGACATGCTGCGAGCATGCGTCCTGGATCATAAGGGTAGCTGGGAAGAACATTTTCCCTTAGTGGAATTCGCTACAACAGTTATCGAGGCGAGTATACGGATGGCACCATGGGGCATTGTATGGGAGGCCCGTGCAGTCCGTTATGTTGGGCCAGAGGTGGGAGAGGTTCATCAGCTGGTCACGATCGATTCGAGACACCTGCGAGAAGGTGAGCGATGCGACGGCGTCTTCTCACGGCTCGGCCGCGAGAAGAATTATGCAAATGTCTGACGTCGACCCTTAGAGTTCGAGGTTGGAGATCCACGTTTCTTGAGGTGATGCCTAGGAGGTGGTCGAGGTTTAGCGAGCGCGAGTATCCGCAGAGATTTGTGGGCCTTCGAGATCTTCGAGAAGTAGGCCTTTATTCTTGTCACGGGTTAGGCGTTCACAGCCCGGCTATGTCGGTGTTCCACCGAGGTATTTCACGTCTCCATGCTCCGGAAGTATACTCCAGATCCAGCTCATGTGGTGGATTGAGGACATATTGAGGTTGACACTGATGGGACCTTTGAGGAGGGACCAGTGAGCATTTTGGATAGCCGTGATCAGGTTTTGCGACACAAGATCGTGAGGCTAGTGAGGGTGCTATGGCGGCCCATGGGTGGAGGGTCGCGTGGGAGCGAGGACACGATCACGGGCCACCTATCCCTTATTGTTTAGGGATGAAGGTCGCGTGGTTGGTCGTTTAACATTTAAATGACTAGTTTACATGCATGGTAGAGTGCACGTTGCATATGCATGTGAGTGATTGTGATTGTCCAGAATTTCGGGATGAAATTCCTTTTAAGGAGGGGAGAATATAATATCCGATAAATTCCAATTTATGGAAAAAGGGCAAAATCGTAATTTCGGTTAAAAATCCGAAATTTATTCTCTAGATCTCGGATGACGAAATGAATTTCACCGTTGGAATCGTCTCGCGAAATCTAGTTTCCACGTTGAATTTCGTTGAATTTCGAGACAGTCGGAATTTACACGTTTTTCGAGGCATCGAGTATAGGGTGCCGGAATACGATTGGTGTTGTGACAAAAGTCACATATAACATGTACACATGTTACACATGTTGTATGGGTATAGAGATGATGGAAATGAACGGCCGGGATAGTGTCAAATGTCGAAAATCCAAGTTAAGAGACAAAATGGTCATTTTGGAATTTGATTAAATAGAGGAAAATATGAAATATGGCTTAATTGTGTCTCTACGCTAATAAAGAGAAAAACATGAAAAAAAAAAGAAAAGACTTACAGTAGGTTGCAAATTTGTTTTTAAGAGTGAGAGAGTGTCACTTTATAGATTTCTGAGGCGATTCGACGTAAATTCTTGAACAAGAAGAAAAGGCATTACGGAGAGCACGCGTGAGCCGATTTTAAGGGAGTTTTGACAAACTCTGTGAGGTAGGGGATTTATCCTACTTGAGTTTTACACTTTATTTAAGTGTTTTATAATGTTTCGGTTGGAGTGAGGCCTTGAACGGCCGTTTGATCGGTCTCAAAACTTGGGACCGAATTGTTTGAATTTATGGAACCCAAATTTACAGTCCGTGACTGCTCACAGACTGTTTGGGTGGCTAATTGTGTAATTTATGCCATGGATTGTGTAGGGGCTGTTTGAGTGTTTATTTCATAAATTTGTGAAATAAATCTTGTGTTGATGGTATGAGGTCGGAAATGGCTTGAATTGTGTGGAAAATGTAATGTGACCGTGAACCGCGAACAGTAACCCGAGGGTTTCATTGTTCCCGAGAATAGTGTTCACAAAATAAATTTTGTGAAATAATGTGTTTGGTTGAGTAATTCAAATCGAATTGCTCGTGTTGGATAATTAGCCCAAATTGGAGCTAATTTTGGTGTAATGGATTGTGAAATTACATAACATGTTTATTAATGATTAAATTATGTAAATGTATATCATGTTATATATATTTCATGTGTTATATAATTGTATTGGAATTGACATCATGCATTCTATATCTGTGGGGCACTACAGAGCAAATAGGGTGAGTGCGGGAGGTGATTCTTGAGAGAATGCTTTGGAGGGTTGACTAAAAATAATAATTATTGGAGGGTAGTCCATTATAAAAATGATCGTAGGTCGGCCCTGATTGATATACATCGGAGGGTTGTCTACTAAATAGAACATCGGAGTCGGTCCACTACTTATATCGGAGGGTTGTCCACAAATATAAACAAATATCTTTGTTTTGAAAAAAAATAATGTTTCTCATACGTGGCTGAGCAGAGTGTGAGAGTCGATGAGGACTCGAGATATGAGTTGATCGGTAGACATTCCGTAGGATCAGCATTTACTTGAATGTATGTTTTAAATGGAGCGTGCGTATGCGCTTAGGTGGAAATGCTTGCATTTAGGGTGATTCCACTCTTGGGTGATAGCTCACCACAGCTCGAGGATAATATTTTCAAGTACGGGAGCGCGCGAGGGACGACTAGATCTAGAGGTTGTTTTAGAAGAAAGCTGGGTTGTGGCTTGGTATTATGATGTAGTACATGTATTAGAATTCTAGAATTTTAATATATGTTGTATAGAAATAAACTTTTTAACTCTTGAACTCTTGTATATAGTTGAGATTAATTTTGATGAATATTGGATTATGGGCTGAGTGGCGTTTTCACTCATATATTGTTATATTGGATTATTTGGGACGGGTTTGTATATGGGTAGAGCTCCCATTACAAGGAGACTGCTAGATTTTACGTGAGATGTCGGGATGTGACGCATTCCACAGAGTGTTCGGATGGTTTCTGGTGGTGATGGACCCCGGGTTTTGAAGTCACCGCCCGGTAAGTCAAGCGAAGTCCATGGATCACGGCCCAGGTCTTGACTTCCAAGCCAGTGCCCATTCTTAAATTAGAAGCGTATCCTCCTAACCAGTCTCCCTGATGGTCTCGTAAAACACCTCCAACCCTAGTTGAGCTTGTCTTCCAATCACAACACCCATATGTATTGAGTTTGGTCTATCCGGTCGGTGGGGTACCCATCCAACCCATCGCATAATGCCCAAACCAACTGCATCATGCATAAGAAAGTATTGGAGAAGGCTATTTGCACTTCTTACATATAAGATCTTATTTTAGCCGCTTTAAAATCGATCGGGGGCTCCTAATTTTTGAAAATGGCTTCGTTTCTGCAATGCCAAATCCACCAAAGACAAATAGAAAATTGTTCCTTCCATGGTTCTTCATCCGCCGACATTCTGTTGCTTTGTAAGTTCCAAACACACCAGTCACTGAATTCTAAATTCCTTACCTAGATCAATTGGCTTTCATCAACGAGTGTCGTCCATATGCTCCTCACCTTAGTGTAGTTTTTGAGTACATTATTTAAGTCTTCCACCTCCCCCGAGCAGTAGTGGCAATGTGGGTTTTGGGTCATCCCCCGACGTTGTCTTTCCATGTTGGTCATGAGCTTTCCATGCAAAATCACCCACACCATGATTTTAACTTTTTGGGCCACTTTCAGCTTCTATGTTTCCCCAAGGACGATTAGGCCCATTGACAAGCTCCCCATCTACTAGATCATAAGTTGATCTTACAGTACGTCTCTCACTTGCTGACAATCCCCAACACATCAGATCCTCTGTGCCATCCTCTTTTTAACAACTTCGTGGCAAGCTTGAGTAAGTTGTGCTGTGGGAGGAGTTTCGATAATACCTATCACTTTTAGCCTTTATTTGTAATGTCCTGAAAATACTTTAACAGTTTTATAACATGTTTAGGATATAAAATAAATTATATTATATTTTTTCGGTGTTTAGATTACTAAAAACGAAAAAAAAAATGATAAAACCCGGAAATTATACAAGGGACAAGGTTAATCTAGTAAAAATATCAAAATAAGGATCCAAGGGTCATAAATGAAGAATTGTATATGTCAAAATGAAAATTTGATAAAATGAAATGGAAATGAAAGAGAAATGAAGCCATAAAATATAAAAAATGGGAAAAATATGAATTAATGTGTAAGCCAAACATGACCTTATGAAGGTTTAGAGTGTTAAGACCAAATTAGTCGTTAGAATGAGAGAGTCTCATTTAGGCATTTATGTTTTGGAAAAGTTAGGGCAAATCCGGTTGAGAGAAAAGGGAGATTAGAGGGATCAGTGGGTGATTTTGCTCCATGAAATTAGGAGTTTAAGTAATCAAGAAGAAGGAAGAATAAATAAGAGAAAATAAGATATTTAAGATAAGGGACTAACCCTAACTTTCCTTAATGTTGTGTATGGGTTTAAAAAGAAATCTAAGTTGGTATAAAAATGATGTTGATTGGTTTATTTTAGTTTTGGGGGTTAGCTTTCAAGGTGTATCGTGGTTTGGATTTGTGTTGAGGAATTTTTGTATAAAGGAAATGTTGGGTTTTTATGGGAGATGCTGTCAAAATTTTCCAAAACTCATGTTTTTGTTTTTGTCATAACTTAGCCATCGCTCATCCAAATTGAGTGATTCAAATTAATAGGTAAACTAGACTTCTAGAAGAATAAATATTCCTGAAATAAGTATATCCAAATTTGAACTCCATTAGACCCAAAAATTCGTCAAAGTGAGGCTTTGTTTTCGGGTCAATTCTAGTTCAATTCTGATACAGGTTTGGTGTTTCAGAACATTTTTGGTATTTAAGCCATAAGTTGAGTTTCACTCATCCAAATTGAGTGATTTACATTTTTAGGTAAACTAGACTTCTAGGAGAACAAATTTCCCTAAAATAAGTTTATTCAAATTTGAACCTCATTAGACTCAGAAATTTGTCTAAAGGAAGCTCTGTTTTTTAGCAAATTCTGGTTCTGTGTTAAAAATAGAATAGTCCCGGATGTTCATGACATATCTGGAGCTTCGGTGCTCTAAATTAGATGATTCCAATTTTTGAATAAAATAGATTTATAGAGGAACAATGAACAAGTGATGGTGTGTTGAGTATAAAACAATCATAACTAGAAACCTACATAAGCTAACTTATATTGTTCTCTAATTGTAATGGATTAGGGGTTGGTGACGAAGAAAACCCGAATTGAAGTCGAGATTCGAAGGATAGGAATCGAAGTATGACGACCTTTTTGGTTCGTTCTCTATTATTCTATTCTTATTTCAAGTATTAAAATTGTTTGTGCAATGATTGAAATGATTTTCAATAAAACTGCATATTGATTTATTTTAAGTGATTTGAGAAAAAATTGATTGTGAAATGATTGCCATGAAAAATTGCATGAGTATTGAAATATGCTATTTGAGTATAAATGTATGTACCCTATTATAAATTTTTATGACTGATTTTTAATGCCATTAATAGAATGTTATTCGTCATATTCGAGTTAAGGATATATTGGTATACCAATAAGGGTCAAACTAACAGTACTGTGAACAAACGTAATGTAGTGTCACTCTGATCCATAGCCCAGCGGGACAGTATCGGTAAATGATTTTTAATAACCAGTCAACAGCTTAGTGGGACCATACTATGTTATAAAACCTTTTTATATCGGCCTGTAGCCCAGCGGGACCGTGTCAGTGATTCCATTATCCTACGCATCGAAAACATTGACTAAATTCGTTTAAGAACAAAATGAAAAGAATATTTGTGAAATGCATGATTTGAGTTTTGAATGAGTTATTGCATATGAAAGTGCATATTTGAAATGATCAATGAATTGTAAATGAATGTATATGAAATGAATATATATACGTATTGTATTGCATTGATCACTCAAGAAGGTTCAAAAGCGATGTTTTAGAAAAGTCGCATGATTTGTGTTAAAATGAAATGAAGAGAGAATTGTATAAAACCATTAAGCATGAAAATGCTTAGCGTGTTTTTATCGTGCGGTGCAGAGTGAGCATGTTGAAAGCAAGAACGTGTAAGCGTAGAGTCATCGTCGAAACCGCCTGGAGTAAAGTAAAGCTCCTACCGTACATACATAGATGAAACCCTATGATCGCTTTTTAATACTTTTTGTATTAAAACTATGTTGTGAAAATTGAAATCTGATAAATGTTTGTAAATATTTTTTTTATATTTAAAACGGCTTATAATGTCGTAATGTATAAAGGTGGAAAATAGAGCAAATGAGCATATAATGCCATATTGAATGAAAATGTGTATTGAGAACAAAATGATTGACCCCCTTTAAGTTAACGTGATATATATACGTATATATTTTCATAAGGATAATTATCCTTTACAAATGAGTATTTGAAATGTGTTTTGTTAAGAAAATGAATTGTATTTGGATTCGTAAAAGAGAGGACCGCGTCCGGAATCCGATTTGGCTTTCGAGCCGGGTCGGGTATGAGGGTGCGATGTTATACCCAAAATTATACCCTTACAGTTTTATATCATGTTTAGAGTATAATAAAAGTAAATGTATATTTTTCCGGAATAAAATAATGCTAAAAAAAATAAAATAAGCAAAACCCGGAATTAATACAAAAACCAAGGATAAATTAGATTGTGTAATTAAAACCTAATGACATAAGATTAAAAGCTTATATGATAAAGTGGAAATATATTAAGTAGGAAATTAAATAGAATGAAATGAGACTTAAATACAGAATGAAAAAATAATGCAAAAGAGGTTTTGGACAAACATGGCCTTAACTCAAAAATGGGATAAGACCAAACAATTGGTCTTAGAATTGGAAAAAGCTAAGAAACTACAGTGAAAAGAATAGAAAGAGAGAAGAGAAGAGAAGAAGAAGAGGAGGGGAAGAGAAAAGAAGAAGAAGAGGAGGGGAAGAGAAAAGAAGAAGAAGAAAATAAAAGCAAGGTATGAAATTTTGTATGGAACTTGTTAGGATTTGTATGGATACTTATTTGGAGGTTTAGAATACTTATTTTTGTGTAGAATCCTTATTTGGAATAAATCTTTAAGGTATGGATATTTGATGGAATGGTTGTTTGGTTTGGTTGTGGTCCTCAATGGAGGAAAATTTGTATAGAAAAAATGTTGGGTTTTAGGGGAGATCTTTGTCGTTTTGGCTCAATTGTTTTTTGTTTAGCCATAACTTGGCCATCACTCATCCAAATTGAGTGATTCAAATTTCTAGATAAACTAGACTTCTAGAAGAACAAATCTTAATGAAATAAGTATATCCAAATTTGGACCCCATTGGACCCAGAAATTCGTCAAAGTGAGGTTATATTTTCGGGTTAATTATGGTTCAGTTTTGGGTTTCGGAACAATTTTGGTATTTAGGCCATAAGTTGAGTTTCACTCATCCAAATTGAGTGATTCAAATTTTTGGGTAAACTAGACTTATTGGAGAAAAAAATCTCCCTGAAATAAGTGTATCCAAATTTGGACCTCATTGGACCCAGGAAATTCGTCAAAGTAAAGGAACAATTCGTCACTGAAATGCAATATGAGCAGTCCAGCCCTGAATTAGGTAATTCACGGTTGTTTAATTCGTAGCAGGTTATCTTGGTCCAAAATGGGGTGATTCAAATTTTTGTACAAAACTAGACATCTAGGAGAACAAATTTCATGAAGAAATTATGAATTAAAGTATGTCTCTAATATTATAAAATTTCAAATATAGGACACGATTAGGATTATGTTCTGGAAATTGTCAGGGAAGCTGATTCGAATGTTTAGACCATATCTCCCAAATTAAAAGTCCAAATGACATGATGTTTGGACCATAAGAAAGTTAAGACATAGGGGTATATTGAGTTAGAAGATCATTTTATCTAACAATCCCGTTTACAAGGTCAAAATTGTAGTCGAAAATGGACTTGAGAACTACCTCGAACTGTTCAAGCATAATTGGTTATGAAAACTGAAATTGTATAAAGGTTATATAAATGTATTGTTATATGAAATAATGCATCATAGTAATATGATCATGATAACATATGTTATGAAAGCTAAAGAGAATACACGTATAATTTTTTTATATGAAAAAGTACAGTTAAATGTTTATAAGAGATTATTTGATAATGAATATCTTATAAGTATACATGATATCGATAAATTATTTATATTATATGAAATATCTTTTTATACGAAAGATTGTTGAGAAAACATAATAAGCCCAGTTATTTGCTTATAATTAGGATAGTTGGATAGGTAGAGGCATGCCTATAGGGATCTGATTCTTTGCGACATACGAGTTTATGATCTCGAGACCTCGTTTGGTCAAGATGACATAGGTCCACGTTTAGGATCATTATAGCGGCCTCGTTTGGGTCATAGTGAAATGCATCTGTGGTGATAGTACCAGCCGAATTTTATCACAGGTTCTTTCAGTATCCACTTTTAAGGTATATGGTATATGCAGGCATGAAACATAAAAGCAAATTACAGAACATATGATGATTTGGATAATTAACTGACATTATATGACATGATATGATAAACCATAACTTGCTATGTGATAGCCAATTATCTTGTGACAAGAACAAAGAAGCAGAAATGTATATGGAGAAAAGTGTTTCATCTACCTTAGATCACAAAAGTCTTAAGTATTTGCCCCTCCATAATGAGAGCTTAACTTGAGACAACGTAGATGGATGGAATTGATAAAGGATTATGATTATGTGATCAATTACCATCCCGAAAGAACGAATGTGCGGATGCAGTAGAAAGTGATATAAATGCTTGACGTTGAATGCCTTGTCGGATAATGGTGCAAGCGTAGGCGGAATTGATAAGCGAAACCCGGTTGTTGAGATTGAGTGCTAGAGGCACAAAAGAGAATGATTTTTTTCTACTATTGTGTAAGTCAAATAAAGAGGGGAAGAAAGCTGAATTTTGAGTGAATGAGGATAGATCTTTATCTTATGAGATCGGGTTTGTGTACCCAGTTGATAGGCCCCGAAGAAATCCATTCTTGAAGAGGCACACAGTGGATCCTTTGTTATGCATCTCGGTAGCACAAAAATGTATTAGGATTTAAAGACTTCATACTGGTGGTCCAGAATGAAAAGAGATGTTTCGGAATTTGTGACTAAGTGTATGGTGTGTCAAAAAGTGAAGGCAGAAAATCAAGTTCTTTCGAGATTGTTGCAGTAATAGGAAGAAAGCATGACTTAGTTTGGGTGCATTAGTAGGCCAAGATTTGACTAAGTTCACTTCCCTACCGGTAGAGACTAACTATTCACTTGATAAGTTAGGCGAGAGGCTTTACATCTGAGAAAATAGTTCGGTTACATGGGATTCAGTGTTTTATCATTTCGGATAGAGATCGAGAGGTTTACCTTAAGATTTTTGGGGAAAATGTGAGGCTTTAGCACTCGGCGAATTTCGCCACGACTTTCCACCCGCAGACGGATGGACAATTAGAGAGAGTGATTCAAGTTTTAGAAGATATGATGAGAAGTTGTGTGATCGACTATGAGGGTAGTTAGGATAGACACATTCCTCTAGTTGAATTTGTGTATAATAATAGCTTCCAGTCGAGTATTGGAATGGCGCCTTATGAGGCTCTCTACGGAAGAAAGTGTAGAACACCACTATGCTGGATAGAGTTTAGTGAGAAGAAAATAATTGGCCCTGATTTGATTCAAGAAACCGAAGAAGGGTGAAAGTGATTAGAGAAAGATTGAAAGAAGCCACGGATAGACAAAAGTCTTACGCTAACTTAAAGAGAAAGGACATTCGATATGAGATCGGCGAAAAAGTACTTTTGAAAGTATCACCTTGGAAGAAAGTCATGAGATTCAAGAAAAATGGCAAGTTGAGCCTAGGTTCATTGGGCCGTATGAAGTGATAGAGAAAGTGGGTCCGGTGGCATGTCAGTTAATACTTACCTTCAGAGTTGGAAAAGATCCATAATGTCTTTCATGTGTTAATGCCAAGGAGGTATAGGTCATACCCATCGCATGTAGTCTCTTCAAAGACAATTGAACTTAGACTAGATTTGACATACAAAGAAGAACCTGTAGAGATCTTGGCTCGAGAAGTGAGAGAATTGCGGAACAAACGGATTCCATTGGTCAAAGTGCTGTGGAGAAACCACAAGAGAAGCCACGTGGGAAAGTGAAGAAGCTATGGAGCAACAATACCCGCAATTGTTCAATAAAGGTAATTTCGAGGACGAAATTCTTTTAAGGAAAGTTATGAAACAAGAAAATACCTAACAATTTTATAACATGTTAGGGTATCAAAATAAATTAAATTGTATTTTTAAGTGTTTAAATTGCTAAAAACAAAAACAATGATAAAACAGAAAATTATATGAGGACAAATTAATTTGGTAAAAATGTCCAAAAATAAGGATCAAGGATCATAAATGAAAAGTATATGCAAAATAGAAAATTTGATGAAATGAAGTGGAAATGAAAGAGAGCAAAGAACTAAAAATGCAAAAACTAGGAAAAATAAATTAGTAGCTAAGCGAGCATGGCCCTTTGAAGGTTTAGTGTGTTAAGACCATATTGGTCTTTAGAATGAGAGAGTCTCTCGTTTAGGCATTTACGTTTTGGAAAAGCTAGGGCAAATCAGGTTGAGAGAAAAGGGAGATGAGTGGGTGATTTTGTTTCATAAAATCCGGAGTTTAAGTGATCAAGAAGAAGAAGGAAGAAGAAAAAAGAGAAAAGAAGAGATTTGAGGTAAGAGACTAACCCTAACTTTCTTTAATGTTGTGTTTGGGTTTAGAAAGAACCCTAAGTTGGTATAAAAATGATGTTGTTTGGTTTATTTTAGTTTTGGGGGTTAACTTTCAAGGTGTATTGTGGTTTGGATTGGTGTTGAGGAATTTTTGTATAAAGGAAATGTTGGGTTTTTAAGGGAGATTCTGTCAAAATTTTTCAAAACCCAAATTTTTGTTTTGGTCATAACTTGACCATCACTCATTCAAATTGAGTGATTTAAATTTTTGGGTAAACTAGACTTCTAGGAGAACAAATCTCTATGAAATAAATGTATCCAAATTTGGACTCCATTAGACCCAAAAATTCGTCAAAGTGAGGCTCTATTTTCGGGTCAATTCTGGTTCAATTCTAATACAGTTTTGGTGTTTCGGAACAGTTTTGGTATTTAGGCCATAAGTTAAGTTTCATGCATCCAAATTGAGTGATTCAAATTTATAGGTAAACTATAATTCTAGAAGAACAAATCTCTCTGAAATAAGTGTATCCAAATTTGGACCCCATTAGATCTAAAAATTCATCAAAGTGAGGTTTTGTTTTCGAGTCAATTCTGGTTCAGTTCTGATACAGTTTTGGTGTTTCAGAACAGTTTTGGTATTTAGGCCATAAGTTAAGTTTCGCTCATCCAAATTGAGTTATTCAAATTTATGGGTAAATTAGATTTCTAGGAGAACAAATTTCTTTGAAATAAGTGTATTCAAATTTGGACTCCATTAGACCTAGAAATTCATCTAAATAGAGCTCTGTTTTTTATGTTCAGGACATATCTAGAGCTTCGGTGCTCCGAATTGAATGATTCCAATTTCTGAATAAAATAGATTTATAGAGTAACAATGAACAAGTAAAGGTGTGTTGGGTAGAAAACAACCACAGCCCAGAACCACTAAAAGAAGCCAAGAGCGATATTGTTCTCTAATGTGGTGATGAATTAGGGGTTGGTGACGAGGAAAACCCGAATTGAAGTCGAGTTTCCTAGGATAGGAATCGAAGTGCGACGACCTTTTTGGTTCGTTCTCTATTCTTCTCTTCTTATTTCAAGTCTCAAAATTGTTTGCACAATTATTGAAATGATTTTCAATAAAACTGCATATTGATTTATTTTAAGTGATTTGAGAAAATTGATTGTGAAATGATTTCCATGAAAAATTGCATGAGTATTGAAATGTGCTATTTGAGTATAAATGTATGTGCCTTATTGTAAATTTCTATGACTGATTCTTAATGCCCTTAATAGAATGTTATCTGTCATATTCGACTTAAGGATAGATTGGTATACCAATAAGGGTCAAACTAGTAGTACTGTGAACGAACTTAATGTAGTGTCATTCCGATCCGTAGCCTAGTAGGACAGTATCGGTAGTGTTTACAAAATGATTTTTAATAACTAGTCAGCAACCCAGCGGGACTGTATTATAAAACCTTTTTATACCGGCCTGTAGCCCAGCGGGACCATATTGGTGATTTTGTTATCTTACACACCGAAAAAATTGACTAAATTCGTTTAAGGGTAAAATGATAAGAATATTTGTGAAATGCATGATTTGAGTTTTGAAAGATTTATTTCATATGAAAGTGCATATTTGGAATTATCAATGAATGTATATGAAATGAATATATATACGTATTGTATTGTATTGGTCATTCAAGAAGGTTAAAAATCATTGTTTTAGAAAAGTCGCATGATTTGTGTTAAAATGAAATGTATTCGAAATGTGTTTTATTGAGAAAATGAATTGTATTTGGATTCGTAAAAGAGAGGACCGCGTCTCGGATATGATTCAGCCTCTGGGCCGAGTCGGGTACGGGGGCGCGAGCCCTCACGTTATTAATGTCCCAATAGCCCATTACTCTCTGGAAAGATTCAGCTAAGGATAAGTTTTTACACGTCTCATTCAAGAGTGGGTGGCGTTCTAGCCAAACATCTCCAAAATAGGGTAGTTATTCCATTGTGCAATTCCATCTTCATCCATTTCTTGATAATTGTTGTTGCCTTGCTGATGCCTCTCCAAGCCTTAGAAGCGATTGTCCTCTTCTCAAATTTACTAATTTCAGGATTCCCTCGCATATATTTCTTCCAGATGACCCTAGCCCATAACTTATCCTTCTTCAACACCATTCTCTATTCTAACTTTGCCATTAGGGTTGTATTCATCGCCTGCATTTTTTTAATTCTTAGACCCCCCTATTTCCTTTCCTTGTGTGACCGTATCCCAATTGATGGTAGAACCCTCCGTCTCTCATTTGAACCACTCCATAGAAAGCTTCTAATGAGTTTGTCAATTTTCCCACACACACCTATCAGAAGAGAGATTGTTTGCATGATATAAATAGGGATGGACTAGAGCACTGACTGTACTAATATATGTTTGCCTACCATTGTTAAATACTTCGTTTTCCAGCTATCTAGCTCCGATGTGAGTCTATCTAGTACTAGTTGAAAGTGAAACTGTTTCATACGGCCATGAATTGAGGGTGTTCCCAAGTAATGTGTAACACCTCGAAATATATCATAGTCGTTTTCAGCATGTTTAAGATATTTTGTAGGTATAATTTGAATTTTTCCTAATTTAAATTCAAAATGTGAAAGCCCAGAAATGAATTATCTGAGTTAAGGAGTAAAATTAGTAATTTACGAATTCAGGACCCAAAGGTCATATGATAAGAAGATTATAGGCTAAAGTGGAAATATGAATAACTTGATTTGTAGATAGAGGAGAGATGAGGGACTAAAGTGTAATAAAAGGAAAATTAAAAATCAAAAGGGGATAAGACCAAGTTGGTCTCTCATTTTTGGAGAGGGCTTCAACGTGAAGAAGGGAGGAGAAGAGAAGAAGTAGAGGAAGAAGAAGAAAAAGAAGAAGAGGAAAGGTATGGAATACTATGAGTTTGTATGGATTGCTATGGTTAGGTATGGATGTATGGATTTGTATGGATATTAGTTTGTTCCATTTCTATGGTTTAGGAATTCATTATAACCCTAGATTTGTTGAAAGTTGGGTTGGTAAAACCCTAGTTTGTATAAGATGAGTATGGAATCCTCCATTTGAGTATGGATTCTTGGTTTATGATGAATGAATACTTGTTTGGGTGTTAGGAAGTTAACCTAACTTACAAGTATTTGAGTTTGGGTTTGGATCCACCATAATTAATCTCTATGTTTGGTTTTTGTTGGGTTCGAACACACTTTGGAGTTGTTTTCGGTGATGGCAGCTATGGGTTATTTTAGGGTTTTTAGTTGGATTTATGGAAGAGGACGAGTAACAAATCTAGGAAATTTCGGGGTCTGAGTCGCGATTTGGGGATCCCAGCCAAGGCGTAGGTCACGCGGCGTGGCATGTCAGCAGCGGCGCGGCATGTCAGCGCCACGGCGTGGCTAAAGGAAGGCTTGGGCCAGAGCCTCGAGTGCGTCGGCGTGGCAAAGCTACGCCGCGACGAGTCCTACGCCCTTGACGTAGCCTTTGTTCACATCGTGTGTTTTTGTCATGTTACCTTTATTCGCAGTTATTTTAATTGGTATGCATTGGACTAATGAGGACCCTATAAGTGTATGAAAGGGTCCGTTCATATTCAGTAAAGGTAAAGGAAAAATTAAGTGAACCTCAGGGCGAAGCGGATGTTATGCAAATTTAATGCCCTATGATAAGATAGTAAGTTCACGAACCGTATAATTGTAGAAGCTTCCCAAATAGGATATTGAATATACGGCTGGCGCCACATTGCGTGGGCGGACGTATATAATCTTGGTGCTGCACACAGTTAGTATGTGGCTCTGCTACGTAGCCCGGCACATTTAGTACTTCGGTACTCTCTAATTAGTGCTTCGACATACTTAGTATTTCGGTACTCTCTGATTAGTGCGATGACACTCTTTGTCAGTGCATCGGCACTCCTGCTTTGTGTTACGACACCTCAGTACTGTACCGTACCTTTAGGTACTTATTGTGTTGTGTCCTACTCATTTCTTATTACTGGTCTAGGTAGTCAAATAGTTATATGATAAGAGCTTGAATAACGAATAAGAGTAAAGCAATGTACATCGTTATGCTCTGAAGTACGTACCTCCGTATAAGTATAAGTTCTATAATACCCTCTGTGCATTGCAAGTATAAGCTACGTAACTCATGCGGAGATGCGAACAGAGTATGAAGTCTACTATAAGTACAGAGTATGTGTATAAGTTTGTTATCTGAATTCATGAAAAGTCGATATTTACTCTTGTATGTCTGTTACTGTTATATGCTTATTGTAAATGAGTATTAGTGCATGTGTATACGTATAAGTTATATGTTTCCACTAGGCGTAAAGCAGCACGGGTTTTAATACGTGTAGGTACGGAGGAGGCGTCCATGATCTTACATCTTGTTGGGCGGCACACTTGTAGGGGTTTACACTGTATGGGTTTTGCGCTACGATTATGTAAATGTAAATGTACGAGTTTTTGTATATGTATATGTAAATGGGACTCGGATAAGGAGAAGTTATCTTACGTGGGAAAGGAAAGGAGAAAAGGCCTCCTGATAAGAAAATATACGAGAAAGATGCAAAAGCAGATGGGAAGGTTGGAAGCTTACAATCAAAGAGAAATCAAGGATGTCGAAAGCGAAGTGTAAGTTGTCAGTAAAGTTTGGGTTAAATTAAGCCTGAAATGTCTAATTATCTACCTCATTATCCAAGTCACACATTACAAGCCTAAAAGACCTATTTGATTCTGAAGGTGGTGTTATGCCTACATTAGTGGAGATTCATATGATAAACAAGCATATGAGACTTTAAAATGAAGAGAGTATGCAGTAATTATTATCCCATAAGATTAAGCGATGCGCAAAGAAAAAGAAGAGTAAAGACAAGACTGCACAAACACAAAAATCAGGATTGAATGATTAAATTGTTACACACTATGAATTATTGGTTGGTTAAGTGAACTTAATTGAAAATCTTCCTAATTCTAATTGGAAACATGTTTAGAAGTAATTCTACAACTGACTTATGTTACTTGCCCAATTGAGCTTTAAACAAAAAAATGTTCTTAAAAATAAAAAGCTGAATTGTTTGAGGATAAACAAAATTTTTTTTCTTTACTTGGGGACAAGCAAAATTTTGAGTTTAAATAATTATTTTATTTATTTTATATAATTAAAATAGAATAAATAAAATTAATAATTTAAAAATAATAGATTGATGAAACCAAAATTAAATATTCTATGTTTTAAAAATATTTTGAAATATTATGTGTAAATTTTAAAAGATTTATAAATATTACTACCTTTCAATATTTTTATTTATAAAAGGATAAGGGAAAAAAGACTAAGTATTTTAAAAGCTGATTTGGGAAATCAAAGAAGGAACGGAAGCTAATTTATGGAATTCATGAAGGATGTAGTTAGGGCTGGTAACGAGCCGAGCCGAGCCGAGCTTTGAACATTTCGAGCTAGGCTTGTTAATTTATGAGGGAGCTCGAGCCTGAGCCGAGCTTTTGAACGAGCTTAAAATCAGGCTCAAGCTTGGTTTGATTTAAAAAAAAACTTGGTTGAGCTCATTAGGCCCGCTTCATATGAACGAGCTCGAAGTAACCTCGAGCTCAAGCCCAATCCCAGCCTAAATATGACCAAAAGCAAGATAATGATATGGATGTTTCAAAAAAATAACATCCATATCATCAAGTAAATAGGTATTAAGGTTAGAAGATAAAATTTTGATGATAATTAAAAAAAAAGATTTATCTCATAAATAAAATAATAAAGAATGAAAGATAACATGATAAAAACTGAAAAAAAAATATAATTTGCTAAAAAGATTGAGATAATGAAAAATAGCAGATAAGATGAATATTAATCTAGATTAAACAAAGGCTACGAACATAATTGTAATTCCCAAGTTTTTTATACAACGTTAAAAACAGCTAAAGCTAAGTTCTGGCCGCTATCTTCTTAATGATGCAAGAGCCAAAAAAATAAAAATAAATACTAAGACAGATTAAAAATATAGCTAAAAAGTTGCGTTTTTGGTTGAAAACTAAATCGCAATCGCAATCCCAACCTACGGTTTTGATGAGGCCAAACCAAAAAAATAAAAATAAAAATACCTTTTTAATATATAAAGAAACTAAACCAAAATCGTAAGGCAAATTACATAATAACGCTTCTCAGTGGTTATCTATACCGCATGACAATATTAAGTTGCTGAATTAATATGAAACATTGAATGAGCATTCATCTGTTTCCTAGACCAATTCCCAAATTTTTTACACTACTAAAAATAACTAGATTACCGACCAAATTACCGACCTAAAAAATTGGTCGGTAATTACTGACCAAATCACGACCATTTAGAGACCAAAAAGGGGTTTGGTCAAAAAGAAAATTTCTGGCCAAATTTCCGACCAAAGATCGACCATATTTACCGACCAAATAATCTTTGGTCGAAATTGGTCTCAGAATTAGGAGGAATTAGCGCCAAAAATTACCGACCAATTACTCGACTGGGCAACTTAATTTCAAAAATAAATTACCATGAAAATGGTCGGTAATACATCTAAATTTAACCTCGACGATCAAATTTTTGGTCGGTAAATGGTCGGTATCATCGACACATTTACCGACCAAAAAATCGGCTCAGAATTACCAAAGTTAAAATTTTTTTCTCTCGATACGTATTTGAAAGCAAATCACCGCTTCATCTTTTCTTCCTTCCTTCTCCACCGTCAGCACCACTAGCACTTCACCGCGGTCGTGAAGACCCCGAGAAATTCCAATTTCTGGAAAAATGGCAAAATCGTAATTTCGATTACAAAATTGTTAATTTCGTTAAAAATCCTTAATTTATTCTCTAGATCTCGGATGACAAAACGGATTTCACCGTTGGAATCGTCTCGCGAAATCTAGCTAGCACGTAAAATTTCGTCGAATTTCGAGACAGTAGGAATTTACACGTTTTTCGAGGCATTGCATTTCGGGTGCCGTAAAAAGATTTTCGATGCGAAGAAAATCACATATAACACATACTCATGTGCTATAAGTGGTATGAGTAGAGAAATGATGAAATCTGACGGGCCGAAGGTCGAATGTCAAATCGTAAACTGGTGGACATAACGGTCATTTTGAAAAGATGGTCACTAAAAGAATAAAATGCTACGTTGTCTTCTCCTTCATTAAACCCAAAGAGAAAACGCGGAAGAACCAGAATTTTTCGGGCGCTGGGCCATTTTGAGTTTTCTTTAGAGAGAGAAACTTCTCTCTAAAAATACCAATCCGACCGTCTGGCAGCGCCTTCTGACAAAGCATGAGTCGTCGACGCGGAGCGACCTACGCGTGGGTACCGGATTTGTGAGTTTTAGACAAACTCCGAGAGGTAGGGGTTTCTCCCTACTTGGGTTTTACATTTTATTTAAGTGTTTTTCGATGTTTCGGTTAGCTTCGAGGCTCAACGGCTGAGCTGATCGTCCCAAACTCGGGGGACTGAATTGATATAATTTTCAAACCAAAATGCAGAGCCCGTGATTACCCATGGTGGCTGTTTGGGTCTTTAATTTCAAAATATTATGCTTAAATCATGTATTGATACGAAATAGGTCGAATGGTCATGATCGTCCCAAAACATGGGACCGAATGAATCAGGAATTTTTTTAGACTTTTTCGACGTCAGAACCTCTTAGAACCGGACACGTGGGTCGTTATGTTGGAATTTATGCATTAAATTCTCGTTGTGAGTAGGAGATCGAAATGGTAGGGAATTCGTTCCAAAAAGTGGAACCGAATGATTAGTGGGTCGCCCATGGACAAATTTCACTTGGTTTCGGATCGTTAAAATCGCTCCGGTCAGGTGAATTGGACAAAAATCATCCATGTGTTGTGTGCTTGAAATTGATGAAATGAATGACTTGAGTTGTGTGGAAATAATAGATAAAGTTAATTGTGTGACGGGAATCAATCGGGGTTTCGCCGAGGATCTAGTTATACGCTTTGCTTCGACCGTGGTTTTGCTCTATGTGTGAAGATTTTTAACAAAGATTTGAAGAAGTTTTCGGGTATGTTTATTCAAAGATTTTTCCCCGTTTATCTCGTTTCTTCATTTTTAGTCACACTTATAATAGCCCTTGACTGTGGTTTTTTGTTTGCTTTCACATTTTATAGATCTCTTAAATTTTATTTGGTTTTCAAGAGTAAGCTTGACGCTTAGTCCTTTCCTTCGAAAGGTCACTGGCCTGAGGACTTCACACTATTTCCATGGAAAAGTTGAGAAAGTTCCATTTTTATCTCGTTTTGTCTCGCTTATATAGTTATTTGACGACACTAATCGTTAATTATGAAAACTTGTGTTTAAGTGAGGATGACAAAAGTCCAAATAGATTTTGTTTCCTCGATGAATATATATATTCTTCAAGGATCCATTTAGGATTGGTTTTTTCTTACAAATGGTGAGTGTATGATATGACTTAAGCTTCCATGGGTATTGGGAGAAAGTTCTTGCTATCGCCGTAATTTTAATTAACATGAATCGACCAAATTTGGTCTTGTATTTAATGGTAACCGAGAAAACCTTATTTTCTTAATTTGGTTATTCTGTATTTTCTAAGATTCAAGCCAGATCCTTCATTTAATTTGATCCTTGATCTAACCAAATTCTTCCGACAAATTATTTCCCCGAACCAATTTCATCGAGGGCAGATTCATTAACATCTTTCACACTAAGAAGAGTACTAGTATCAGTAGGGTCAATATTGAATATCCTCTACCTTGATTTTTTCCTCCTAACTTATCAAGCAAGAATAAGTTAGTCCAGTTTAGCTGATTATTTCCCCCATGCTGAGGACATTTCCAATACACAATTGTTATTATCGAGCTTACTTCATTTAAAAACTCGCAGAACAATAATAAACCAAGAAAATTACATGTATTCTAATAATGGTAATGGTTTCTAATAATATTATTTCTCAGATTTTGACTTGAAGTTCTTGTTCTCACATGGTAATTGTTTTTGCATTTGCTTACTGAATATTTAACTCTTCAAACACACAATTTTAAGACTAAAAAAAATTTAGTTGACTTCATTTTTGCCTTCATCCTACCTTTTATTGTTGATTAGATAATAAGGCATGTTTGGGAGTAATTTGATTGCTTTTTTCTTGTTTGATTTTTGAATAGACCGGGAGGAATGCCATAGATTTATCGTATGATATACCTCAAGAAATTAAAAGGTTTATTTGGTTTCACATCCCCTCGAAAAATTTATGTTATCCTACTAGGTATCTTGTTTGGTCTCCCGGGAAAACAATCACACACTTTTGATGTCGACTAAAAAAATGTGGATGGACTTGTTTGTGGTTGGTTTATAACTTGACATGATTGTGCTTCTCAAATCTATTCATGCTTTACTTTCTATCACTATGAATAGGTAAATCACCCAAGTGATTGTGTGAAGTTGAAAATTAGCTAGTGATGCAGAACTACACCTTTGCAAACCATCTATTTTCGGGGGGCTTACGAGGAATAATTTCGGTTTAATTTATTCTAATAAACTATGGTTGAGCTGCAGTTGAGATTCATGCATGGATACAAATAGAAAAGGACTATGGTGACACATAAAGTTAACTTCCTTTTTGCTTGCAATGGTGGTCCAAGAAGTGATAGGTTCAGCCCATTCACCTCCTTATGGACTTGTTGCTGCCTTTCTGCTAGGTAGAGATTGAAATAAAGTACTTAAGGCTGTAATCAGTTAGAGAAGGAGAGGGTTTTTTTTCTATACTTAACACTAAAAAATTAAAAATAATTCATACAACTATGGTAGATCAATAATTTAGAACAGCAGAGTTGATTATGATTATCGAATGTGGGTTTTGTACTTCTTCCTACATCTTGGGTTCACTTGAGCTAGTTTTGCTTTTATTATTTTCTTGAGCTAGTTTTGGTTTCAGACCGTCAAGCATCGGCCGCAAGTTGCTCATTTTCTTCAGGGATTGCAATCCTGTATAACTCCTTCTCATAGGAACTCAAGTTATAGGTGTTCTTAGACTCTATAGAAAGCCCTTGAGTCTAGAATCCACCCATATATATAGCTTGATAAAAATTGAGCTCATATCCTATCGTTGAAATGAAAATCAAGTGGTCCCGTCGCCGCAATTACGCAGCAGGCCGATTTTCTCTTCATGATTTGAAACATGCATAACTCCTTCATTAGAATCTTGATTTGGGTGTTCTTAGACTCTATGGAAATCCCTTTGAGTCTAGAATCCAATCTACATATATAGCTTCTGGATAAAAAATTTAGGTCATATCCTATTCGGAAAATGAAGAAAATCGTTGGCCCCGCCGTCGCAATTACTCGCAGCAGGCCGATTTTCTTCATGATTTGAAACATGCATAACTCCTTCATTAGAATCTTGATTTGGGTGTTCTTAGACTCTCTATGGTGCTTTGAGTCTAGAATTCATATATAGCTTGATAAAATTGAGGTCATATCCTTCCGAAAATGAAGAAAATCATGGTCCCGCTTGTCGCACCACGCAGTTGTGTCGATTCTTTCTTCATGATTTGAAACATGCATAACTCCTTCATTAGAATCTTGATTTGGGTGTTCTAGACTTATGGGAAAGAACTTTGAGTCTGTAAATCCAATCTTATTATATAGTTTCATCAGAGTTGAACTCATATTAGATTCGAAAATGACAAAAAACAAGGGTTGCCGCTTGCCGCCGCATCGCTACAAGTTGCTCATTTTCTTCAAGGATTGCAACTTGCATAACTCCTTCGTTAGGACTCTGTTATAGGTGTTCTTAGACTCTATAGAAAGCCCTTTGAGTCTAGAATCCACTCATATATAGCTTGATCAGAGTTGAACTCATATTAGATTCGAAAATGACGAAAAACAAGAGCTGGCCAGGCTGCCAGCTACGGGGCCGCAAGTTGCTCATTTTCTTCTCGTGATTGCAACCCTGCATAACTCCTTCGTTAGACTTTGTTATAGTGTTCTTGAACTTCTATGGAAAAACCCATTGAGTTTAGAATTCGACCATATGCCATTTATCAGTTATTGGGTACCCATATATTTCTCGAAATTTAGATTGGGAGTACCAAGTGTACTAATCACTTCTGAATGAAATTTATAAAGAATATATGAGTTGATTACATGATATAGTATGAATTTATGAATGATATGGAGGAAGAACATGTGATAGATTAAATTGAAGAAATCGTTTAACATATATAAACTAAAATTTTTTTAATTATACGACGAAATCGCTGCATTCTCTTAGCAACGATTTGAAAATGCATCATCGTAAATGATTAAAGTTGTCGTTTTGATTCATATAGTTAGCCGTAGAATACATCCGTCCATAACGGTTTGAATACACTGATTGTCCTGAAGGGACGCTTTGATAAAGGACGTTAATTAAATGATCATGATTTATTTTAAATCTGCATATGGCTATGTGTCATTTTGTGTCTCTGCTTCGTTTGTTCTGCAATATTAGATATATAAATAGTAATGCAATTTGCTAAATCAAGCAGATTATGCATTATTATTTATATAATATTTAGTGTACTTGGAGAACCACGCCGGAGGTCACGAATGTGACACACATAATGAACATGCAATCGTGGATCTTTTTTTAACGTAACTTTTGTAAATGGATTAGGACCAAACCTATTGAAGAGAAAAGAACTGTTGGACGGGTGGAGGTGGAGGTGGATGTAGTAGGGCTGCATATCACACGCGTAAAAAATAACTTTATCTAACCACACAATGGTTAATGAACATAAAAATAATTGAGGACAATCGCTTGCTTACTAAATTGATTTTTTTGTGACTAGTTATGGAAGACGACGTTAATGGATGTATGAGGGTCTAATAGAATGGAATGTTCTCTAATGAATGGGGGGATAAAGTTGATGAATTTGTTGCGTTCGCTCTGAGACATCCTGAGTGTGTGAATGGTGGCACAACTATAAGGTGTCCTTGCACTTTAGTTAAATGTCAGAATAAGAAGTTTTTGAATGTTGAGACTGTGAAGGTGCATTTGTATAGAAATGGTTTTGTGCCGGATTACTATGTTTGGATATACCATGGTGAGAAGCAAGTCCACCAGAGGTGTTCAAGTTCAAGACGGGTGTCGCAAGTGAACCGATCGTGATGGTCTCGATAATATGAATCACACCACATACCATAGAATGGTTTGTGATGCCGCGTATCCCGAATTCAACCCGGATGAGAAACCCAATGCCGAGGCAAAGGAATTTCTATGACATGATTCGAGCCGGGAGACAAACCCGTAGAGTATGAGGGAAATTCTAAGCATACTCAACTATCCGGCAGCTGCGGAGGATGTTAGAAATAAAGTGCGCATACAGTGTTCGCAGCATGGCTCGGATGATATGTCTAATTTCATTCAAGAACTGTTGTTCACAAGATAACTGATGCCATTGGATTTCTATATAATAAAGAAGTTAGTTGGGAGGGTCGGGATTACCCTCGTACGTGTCATTCATTGTCGTGGTGAACAATCGTATGATATACCTGGGTGATGACAAATGACCTTACCAGCTTGTAAAAATGTGGGCATGCTCTAAGATAAGCAAAGGTTAGGGTTCCTCGAAATGTATCAGATATACCTTGCTGGCTAAAAGTCGTATAAGAAGATGCACTATTTTCCAATAACACCTAGGTCGCAGAGATTGTATGCATCAACCGCAACGCCTAATGAACGAGGTGGCATCTCGTGAGCATCATATGGAGGATCTGGTGAAGATGTGTCACCCTTTCCGATGCCCCCTCGCTGGGAAACATTTGACGGGTGTTTCGATTTTTCATCCTAAGTTCGAAATGTTAGGTCGGGTTTATTTGCCGATGGTTTTCACCGCTTGGTCAATCCGACAAAGAATATTCTTGTGGCCCGTGGTGGTGACGCCAGATAACTTGCCTTATTTCATGTATGAATATGAATTTATGTTTTGACTCAGGTTAGTGCCGCCTACGAATCCAAAGGGGGAAGATAGATGTTTTCTTGCAACCATTGATAGCGGAGCTTCGAAAAGTCCTGTGGGTGTCAGGGGTTCAACCATGATATTCCAAACGGCAAAATTTTCGTGATGCGCTACGCCTCACGTGACCATAAATGACTTTCCAAACAGATTCTATGATGTCCGGGTGGAGTATCACGTATGTTGGCATGTCCGCATTGTGATGGAAGATTCCCATGCTTTTAGATTAATTAAGAGCTGAACAATGTGGGTTCGACAAACCATCGGAAGTTTTTCCCATGAATCATCTCGTATCGACGTAACACCAAAGACTTCACAAGAATAACAGAAAGGTTACTAAACAATTCCCGGGTTAGATCCGGGGATGAAATTCTCGTAGGATTTGAATAACAAGAGGGTCGGGAGGAAGGCTGGGTGATAGATGTTGATGCCGAGGTTGTGAATGCAGCTATATCTAAGACTTATGAATTGAATATATACTTTCTCGGGATTTGACTCATCGGCGTGAACACTTGCTCGTGCACAATCTTGATGTTATGCATATTGAGAAGAATGTGTTTGACAATATTTTCAATACAGTGTTTAACATTCCATGGAAAACTAAGGACACGTACAAGTCAAGAGATGAGTTGAATAAATATTGTCAAGCCGCCCTCAATTTGCACAAAATCTTGTCACCAAGAAATACCCCGATGTGCCATTTGTTCAATAAATCACGTAAGAAGCGATGTGTTGGAGTGGGTAAAAACCGAGATTTCCGTGATGGTTATGCTTAACTGGGGGAGATGTGTGGATGAGAACAAACTTAAGATGTTTGGCATGAAGAGTCATGATTGTCATGTATTCATGCAAAGGTCGTACCACCGTCTTCGAGAATTCCCTCGCCAGCCAGAATACGGGAGCCGATAATCGAGATTTCTTTATTCTTCAAGCAACCGACTTCTTCTTCTTTCGGGATCATGAGGAGTTGAGGAATCTTGATGAACAAATTCCTCGGTTATTCATGCAATCTTGAGAAGATCTTCCCTCCAGTTTTTCACTCACTGAACATCTTCCAAAGGCACTTCGCTTACGAAGCTAGATTGCCGGCCCGCCCATTATCGCTGGATGTATCCTCCGTAAAAGGTAATATTAATTCACTCAACCAATTCTTTTCCTATATATATATATACACACATACATGACTTGTAAGATTCAATAATCTTCTTGTAGATACTTGAGGAAAATAAAGCATAAAATCATGAATAAGGCTCAGGTAGAGGGTTCTATATCAATTGGGTATATTATGGATGAGGCTGCCAAATTCGCATCATTCTATTTCAAAGAAGGAGACTCCAACTCTTCCACTTAAGGAAAAGCGAATGAGGTTTATCTTGATGACATTGTGGATGATGATACATGTTTAAATTTTCAAGTTCTCCCAGAAAGCACCTGCCGAAGGGAAACGGTATCTGAACGCATAATGAATATATCACAGCCTCATCTATATGTCCTAATGAATTGTCCGTGAGGTTCAAGCATTCATAGAGTAAGTAGTTGCTAAAAGTCAAATGACTATTTAGCATGTTAATTTACTATTTCCTCTCAATGTATCCATTTTCTAATTTACTTCTATTTTTAGTGTATTCAAGCATTAAAACGTAAATCGCTTCCAAACTTGAATGACGAAGTCAAGCAATGCCGTGACGGAGCAAGAATTTCCATCATGGTTTGAAAAATACGTATGTTTACTAAACATGAAAAATCACAAACAATTGTAATGTTCTCGATACAAATCTATAATTGTAATCTCAACAATACACCGATTTCGACATAGTTCATAATCGTGCAAATAAAATTTCCAATCATTATCTTTGAACTATAGCACGAGGTCCCCTAAGAGAGGTTAGAACTTACAACGGTTACCGGTGAATGGTTTTGAATTTCACACCGACCGTATGGAGTTACCGTGCAAATGCACAATACGGTATGCATTAAAGGATCCGTATACAATGAAACCGACCGACTATTACTGACTCCGTCGGCGATCGAAGAATTTGAAGCCCTCCGTTAAAAGAACTGCGGTATTCAAATGTGAATGGTTCACCAAACACCACATGTCGACATAGTTGTCCATCCTATATAAACTTGTCGATGTGCACGATAAAAACGATTCAACAAGTATGAACTCGGTTTTAGCAAGACAAGCATCACGTGTTTATTATTGTGAATATCCGACTCGGGTCCTAGAAAGGATTGGAAAGCTGTGTGCAAGATCAAAGTTAGCTCAAATTGACATCCCCGCGACGTCAAGTACCGATGTCATAGAACCAAAGATTTCAAAATGATGAGACCGATGTTATAATCGGCCGTGTCGTGGGACGAAGACGCCTTTAGTCAGATCTTCCGAGATGGATACAAGTGGGGATGTAGATGTTGATGAACATTTAATTGATCATGAGGAAGAAACGAGTGATGAAGAGAGTTTGAAAATGATGTTACTACATCTCAAGAAGAAAACGAACCGTATTTGGGATGATTCCGACGAGAATGAGTAGTTAGTGAGTTTTAGTTATTTCAATCATTAATCATGTTTGTTTATTTTCATTGCCTTATGTATTTTACTTGATGCTTACTAATCAATAATGTGTTGTTTATTATTTTTAACAGATATGGCACGTGGACAGGTAGAGGCAAGATGTTGCCAGTCGTATTAGTTCTCGGGTAGAGGCAAGAAGGCTCCTCGTGTACGCCTCGATCCCCGGTGTAGGGTCAAAGTGGATGAGACCCCACGTTAGGATGTAGGAGGTTGTGAATGTATCACAAAGAAGAATATCAACAGACTGATCCACATCATGGTCCTGAGATTGTGATGAATGATCAAGAGACATGGGAGGGAGAGGAGGGAGAGGATACATGCTCGGGCAGTCTTCCTTGAGCACCCTACGCACGAGACTCTCCCCTATTATCGCCGCCTTGATCCTCCCGACACCGATAATCCGTAAGATATCGTAAACTTAACTAATGATTTATCCATTTCTTAATTTATTTCTTACTTGCTATGAAATTTGGGTTACAGACTGGGTTAGAGCCGTCGTTCAATTCTAGGGTCTCAGGACACTTTCTTCGTGAAAGTCCTTTAAACCTCATGGCACTCGAAGTCACTCGATGATATACACCCGCTGATGATTCGAGAGAATTTAAGGTATATATTACTACTTAACATTTTTATATCTTTTATTTATTCTTTTGTTCATCGATGAAATATGTTTAAATTATAATTAAAGTTTATAGGTGGACACAAGCCTAAGGAGGCCACAAGGGTGTTCTATAAACATGCTGCCAGTCGGTATAAAGACACCGTGTACGAGGTCAAAGATAAATGGTTGAAGAAGAAAGAGCAAGATTTGAGTGTCCCGGATCATGTTTTCCAGGAGTGGCGGAGAAGATGGGAAGATCCTGATTATAGGAAGAGGTGTGAGAAACAGCGGCACCGTCGCCAGCAGCCGGAAAGGGTAAAGGCATGTCTACACACACTTGGATCTCGCTCTATGCGTGAGCACGAACGAGCATTGGTATTATTTCTAATTTATACTTCTTATGTTTATTACTTTGTGAATTGTGTTCAATTATGCCTATTTTTCATTTCTCAGAAGGATTTTTTTTTCAATTGAATTAACGTATGTATTGTTTGTACCAAAGACACGCAAGGAGGGTAAGAAGCCCGCTATTCTCGCTTATTCGCATACACGACACGAAGGGTCATGATGATCAGACTTTTTGTTGATCGGGATCTCAAGGCAAGAAATTAAGTTTCATTAAAATAAAATTATTTTTTTTTTTTTTTTTTTTTCAAGATAAATTAAAATACTCTATTTTTACTCATTTTTATCCGTATGTGGACCCGTGGTGGCCTGCAGGAATTGTCGGGACAGCTGCCATGTTATCGACATGTTGCATTTTGCAGAGCTCCCCGCACAAAGGAGACTCGCCCGATTCAAGTAAACCCTAGTCTTGAAGAAAGGGAATCAATGAAGCGGTGTCGGGCCACCCGACATCCACGGTCATTATGCTAGTTGATCTGTCGTTAACCGAATTCGAAAAACCGGGTGTCACAAAAGAACATCTCCTACACCATTTGCTAGAAGCCAACCTATGGAAGTAAGACACAATAGAGGAGGAAAATTACCCAGACCACAAGCACATTATGAAAATAGACCCAGGCCAAACCAATCATATGACGAATCTATAGATTACAAACCTAGCCAAGACTTACCCAATAGAAACCCTATAGCCTCCAAGGTCGCCCAGGGGCCAAATACTAAATATAACATCTCACGATCCACAATTATGGAATAGTGTAATAGATGTAAGGAAATATCCAATAGTAGTATACGGTCTGAAAAAATGTCTCACGAAATGCACTCAAAACTATGTACAAATATTTAGAAACCTTTTTAGGAGAAAGTACAAGGGCATTATGGGAATCATACAAGACAAACCCATTAAGAAGAGTCAATACAGATTTTGTAAAAATATATTTACACCACAAACATATGGAATTGAAGAAAAACAAAAAAAGAAGAAATATAAACCATATAAGAAATATAATAAAAGATATTTCTTAAAAAGATCTACTAGAAGAAAACCTTATTTAGATCCCAATGCACGTAAAAATATAATCCAAAAAGATTTGGTTTATACTTCTCTCTTTATTTTTTTGAAGATCACTAAAATACTTATTTTACATGTTTGGTTAGACAAGATATGAGGAAATGTTAGCCGCTAATTTTTTGCGTATTCCCAGTTTGTTGCATTACAGGTTTAATATATGTTTGAATTATTACCAGATTTATTAACACTTGAACCATGTAATATATATAATTGATTGGATATATTTTTGTGAGTAGTGATGTAACAATGAAGTGGTGTCGGGTTACCCGACATCCATGAATATTCGGCGAGTTGACGGGTTGTCAACGGACCCCCGGGGAACATGTAAAAAAATATAATCCAAAGATTTGGTTTATACTTCTCTCTTTATTTTTTTTTGAAGATAAATTAAAATACTTATTTTACATGTTTAGGCGAGATACGAGGAAATGTTAGCCGCTGCGACTAAGCGTGTTCCCAGCCTACTTCAGTTCATGTGACGGGTGCAACGTAGTTTCTCATTCATCGCTCCACCGGTTGATACGACCGATTTGGTATGAGGTCGTTGATGGCAAGGAGAAGATGCTCGCCCATGGCGCTTCTGCTCGCCGACATCATCATTCTACTCGCATAGACTACCGGATTATGAAGCTCCATCTTCAGGACCATTTTCGAATTTGTTCTCGACGATGGAGGACTTTCAGGACGCTATGCGAAATGCGATACAGTATCAGTTGGCCGATACCGAGCGACGCATGATCGAACACTAGCGATGATAGGATGAGCTGGGCGCCCCGCTGATCGCTTACAAAGAAGTGTCAGGAAGGTGGACTGCAGTTCAACCCTGATGATCTACCTCGGATTGCCTGGCAGACGCCCAGCCTACGAAGATCTACCCAAAGACTCCACAAATAGCCCCGCAAAGAACCGCGATCGTGATTAGCGTACAGCCAGACAACTCTACCCCCAAGACTCGACATCCTCACCATACACGTGACCATATACATCCTCAAAGATCACGATGATGACACTAGGTTGGATGATTGAGTGTATTACACACTTTTTTTAATGTCTTATACTTGATTTGGGAATTCATGTTTTTATTTTCTTAATTTATTTACTATATATATGCAAAGATATATATTAGTTTGCTTGTTTTAAAATATTTTTTACTTCCTCTTTTTATATAATATGCATGCACTATCAGACATTTTCTTTTGTTTCATCATCTTAATATATATATATATATATATATATTTAAAAGCAAGATATCAAACTCAAAATGGCAAAAAAAAATATTTAAAAATTAATTTACCGACCATTTGGAGACCATTTACCTACCAAATTCTTTCAATCGGTAAATGGTCGGAAAATAGTCGGAAATTGTTTGTCGGTAAATGGTCGGTAATTTACCGACCAATTGATTTTTTGTGGGTGAAATAATTACAGACCGAAAATTGCGACTAAATAATTTGGTCGGTAAATGGTCGGTAATGGGTTTACCGACCAAAAAATACTGTTTACCGACCAAAAAAATCGTCGGTAATTTGGTGATTTTTAGTAGTGTGATGAGGCACACAAACTTTCAAATGCCTCTTTAGATGACTAGTGGCACCTCCCCTCTTATAAGCTAAAATATTCTTGCAGTGACTGCATTTTGCTCCTATCACCCCGTCTTGTCACTCCCAGTTACAACATCAAATTCATCCCAAACAACTAATTTTTTTCTTTGGTTTGGTTTGGACATTAATGAAGATGATTCAATCCCCATTTCTTCTAATTCATCCATATCATCTGGATTTGACATTTCATCCGTATTTGACATTTTTGGTATCTAGCAGACTAGCAAATAAAAAGAATTCCAATCAAATTAATAATTAAAAAAACAAAGTGGTAAAAACAAGAAATTACACACACACATGCACGAACACATCCTCCTTGAAAATTAAGAGAGAGATCACTGAAAGTGTGAGGAGATTATTTATGAACCAAAAATTATTTCATCAAAAAGCTACTCGAACTAATATAATAAATCGCTGAGTTCTTCACTACTTCACCAAGAAAATTATAAGAAAAAATAAAATAAAACAAACATCAAATCAAATCTATTGGCGTAAATCCAACAATTTAAGAGTACAAACAAAACCAACAACACGTAAATTACGTAAAATTGGCGTAAATTGGCGTAATTACACACACATTGGTATCTCGAAAATTTATATCGTCGCGGGCAACATCTCTTTCTATTTCTCGCAGTAGAATCAACTGAAGGTTTACTTTCTTCAAGTTCTGAGCATGAGATAACATCTGCACTTTGACCCACTTGACACTTAACTAACTGAAAGGAACCACCAACTGCTTTAATAATATCCAAAGCTTCATTTATCGTAAACCCATCAAACAAATGGATTCACTGTAGACACCGTTAGTTTTCACACGTGAATGTTAAAAAAAGGATTTACTGCAAAAGTATGAGATTAGAATGATCAACCAATAATATCTAAAATTCTGATATCATTTAATATTCGGATAGTTTTGCTTCTACATATTAATGTTTTTATGGAAAAGGAAGCAAATATTTAAGAGCAATGAAAATTGAAAACCTACCAATATATTGTACTTCTTTTATCAAGTGGCAATTGGCAAGAGTTTCGGTAATTTTCGCAAACACAAGTGAAATTGACACTTACAAAGATGACAAATAAATGTATGGGTATCATTTCTTGATCAAATAACTTCCCATAGAGCCTCAAATTTTTAAGCAAACATTTCATTGGTTTAATATAATGACCAGCATCTAACAAATCAATATGAGGAAAATCTTATTGATATAAAAGGAAAAGAAAATCGTGACAAGGAATAATGAAATGTCCTTCGTGTGAACTAAAAGAAGAAAAAGAGAGCTTAAAATACAACCGCCAAGGTAATAAAACAATACTCAACAAACAAAACCCAACCGTAAAGACATCTCGCACCAGAAAAATTACTATTACTAACTCCAAAACTCAAAAGGCACCAAGAAAAAAATAATAGTCAAGTGCCGCCCACCGGAAGGTTGCTAAATCCCACGGAGGACACTGCTACCAAACCTTCCAGAAAAAAGTTAGGACTCCACCTCAATGACCAAAAGAAAGAAAAAAACAACAGCTAAAAAAGGAAATGAGGATTTCACTAGTATCTTCGAACTCATCAACCAATCCCCATCTACCTGTGGTTACCCAAGAACACCGACATTTTGACTCAAGCTAGCTTTCCACACAGTGAGAGGATATACTTTTTTCGACAATAGATTTCCTCCTAACTCGAATACCGCCTTCACTAGTGATCGATCTTTAAGAATGTCAAGGATGATTTGGTAAAAATGCCTAAGAAAATAAATAAAAATAGCTACGTGATCAATTAATGGATCTTCCTATGAAGCACATGTGTCGACGAAGAAGGAAGCCGCCTGCTAGGGCTGGTGCGGTGGTCGGTGGGTGGTGCCTTCAAAGTATAGGAAGAATTTGGGAATAGGGTTTTTGATTTTCAAATTGGCGAAAATGGCAAGGAGAGAGAGAGGGTTGAGGGAGTTAGGGAGGCGTCGTTTGCATTAGGGATTTAGGGGCTGCTGGCTGAGGGTTTTTAACTTTTTATTTTGGGTTAAGGCAATTAGGCAAATAATAAAAACGACATCATTTTTTAATGTCCAGGCTCGGCTGGGCTCGGGCTCGACTCGCCTCGGCTCAAATTTATCGCTTCCAATTAAGATCTCAAGCCTCGGCTCGTTTAGCTAATTCAGCAAGCCCGTCGAGCTTTTTCGAGCCGAGCCCAAGTAGCTTGGCTCGTTACTAGCCCTAGATGTAGTTATGAAAAAAAAAAGGTCTTCAGGAGTATAGAATGAGACTAGAGAGTTGTAGAAAAGATAAAACACAAAATAAATGCTAAACAAGTTATTTCAATAAAAAGGAGGCATTAAAGTGATTATGATACTAGTAGGAAATCAATGATGATTTTTCTTTTTTACCACCATTTCCAAATTTTTAATTCAAGGCATAAGAATGCAAACATTTAATGCATGCCTTTTGAACCAATTTTTACATGAGAATGTGTGGCTATCAAAATTTTGATACAACCTCTAAAGAAGTTAGTCATAATTTCTTCATCTATTATTATGGTCAATATCGATCATTTTGATATAATTTAATACTCAAAACCTGTTATTGAAATTTCAATACCCATATTAGTAAGAAAAACTATAATTACGTTTTTTTTTACCATTGAAAATTTTAACACAATGGATATTAATAAGAAGCATAGAAAAGGAAAATATCATCCCCTTCACAAATTCAATCTCCAAGGAAAATGAAGAGTCAATGACACCTGAACCAGATAGTAAATCCAATATGGCAATATGTAGAGCAATTATCCAAGGTCTACTAACAACTAGATTGGTACTAAATGATTCCAACAGCTAATAAAAGCTAGAATAAAAAATTGAAGCATTTTTCTTTTGATATTTGGAAATCTCTTTTTGTCCTATGTTTACAATTGAATGGCTTAACAGTTACCACATTAGTATCATCTTTTTTTTAAAGCTTTTTCCACCAAACATGTATATATGTATCACATTTTTAATTAATGAGCAGGAAACCTTTTTGTTTCAAATTATTACTAAAAAGTTTTTTTTATTCTTTATGGTATCAAAGCCTATAGCTAATAATTCCAACAATTTCACATTCAAGCCCTCACTTAATATTCAAGCATTAAAGCTATTAACTAATAAGATGCAAATATACCAAGTTATAAACTAATGAAACATGGGTATGAAACAATGTACAAAATAATAAGATCAAGGTAGAAACAAGTTAAATTAAATCAAATTAAAGTATAAACTTTTGATATACAATTTACATAGGTTTTCATTAGTTTATGAGCACATATGTACCATTTTAAATTTTGATTCATTTCTCCGCACAAAACTTTATGTACAAGGATTTGATGAAACCAAATATTATTTTAGTAAATATAGTTGAGAATGAACTCGAAGAATCCTATAGTATTTAGGGCCTATAACAAATACTTATGTTTTCTTAGATAGCAGGGTATGTATAAATGTTTTTATATGGTTAACAATATTAACCTAAAGGAATTGATCATAGTGCATATTCCATGTACATTCACTAAGTGGGTTAAGGGTCCATGGGTGATAGAGTAGTCTTTCTCGCAACAGTAACTATAAATGGGCAAAAAGTCATCAAATCCCCATGTAAGGGAGCATCAAAAGGAGTGAAATTATAGACCACCCACAAGCACAATATTTATTTCATCAAATATAAAACTCAAGAAAATACAAAGTACAAACATAGGTAGGTAGCAGAGTACATGATGATATGTAGGTTAAATAAAGGAAAGAGGCTCTTCTTTAAAGCCCTGTTCGGATCAGTTTCGTGGACAACACTCTGCAGAAGGCAAAAGGCAAGCACAATTTTATTTATTTTAGCAAGACAGGAAGGTGATCAGTAAGCATTTCACACCAGCTTTTCTTCTTTGGTCTGGTACTGGGGTTGTGGCTACAAGGATGCCCTTGGTGTAAACACCATCATACAGATTGTAAATAACATACTTCCCGTTAATCAAGATGTCGCGTTGAGTGTAGGAGAAAGGAACATCGCACGAAGCCTGTGTTACTATCATGGTCACGGTCACCTTAGTCATTGCCGGCACAGTAACATCGCACACAGCCTCCATCGTAGTTGTCACTGATTCAGTTTCTCCCCATTCATACACACCCTTAAACTCAGAGGAAATTTCGACCTTTCCATTAGAGATAAATGGAACGCTGCTTTCCATTGTGACTTCGACACCTAACTTCAATGAGACGCTGCCCTTCCAAGCACGGCTCTTAGTCTCTTCACACGAGAGCATCACCTGACGAGTGTGTGGTTCATGGGTCATGTTAACTGTGTCTGCGGTTGTCATCACGATGACCCTTTGATCGTAGATCCTAGCGTCCGTCAGGTGAAAATCGACGTTATAGATTTCTCTGGATAAAATAAGCTCTCTCACCTCTAGGTGAGCCTCCCTTGAAATTGTGGAGACGGCCGCATTGAGACAATTGATCTTGCCCTCGGTGGTGAGGCTTTTACAGAAATTGTTGTTACCACAATTGCGGAGAGCGAACATATTTTTGTCAACTCTAACAGGCCAAAACAAAGTATCGGGGTTGTTGGTGGTGGAGTCATTTGAGTCGGCCCAAATCCAGTTAGGGCTGCGCCTCCAGAATTTTCCAAAGCAATCAGACTTTATACGAACGCTTCCATCGTGAGTGGTGAAAACCTCGTTCCCCACAGTTGGGTCTCCAATGTCACTTGATGCAAACTCCAAATATGGGTGTCCCTCAATGATTCGGCCACTGAGGTAGCAGCCATTACTACCTTTGAAGGCGACATGTTTTGGCAATATCAATAGAGATTCCCAATCAATGATAATACAAACATCGCAAAGGTCCTTATCAATTGAAGCGGATCCGGCAAACAAACAATCACCATAAGGAGGTGGAAGCCTCCATAAGCATGCATATTGTCCGAGCTGGACATGGCGAAATCGGAATGTTTGAGCATCACCATCTACTTGCACAGGCTCGAACAAGGTACATGACCATGACGATTTGTCTTCATCTGGTTCGTCCGCTCCGGCAACAATCCACCAGTGGTTCTTGGACCACCTTACCCAGTATTTGTTGTTGTAACAGCATCTTATGTTCACTAGTCCCTTCCCAATCTTTGCCCTCTCCACTTGGTACTTTGAGTAGGGGCTCACGACCTCCTCTCCTGAGAATTGGAGAAATCTATGAACCTCCACATCTTCATGTATGTTCCGCAAGTACTTCTTAATTGTTATATTTTGATTTCAGCACCACATACTTCGGTAATGCCATTTACTCTCCAATAACTTCTATTCAGTGGTACCTTACTTATTAGAGGAAACAAACTATACTTAAATTTAAAACCATGTTTCCTTGGATCAAGGAATGAAGCTCTCAACAAGAAAGAGGCTCATCATTTGGTGGGGAGCTTGTATTAAATCGTTGGATTTACGCTTCAAGAATCTGTAATCGTCATCAAGAAATTCTTTAATTAATACCACATAATCCCAAGCCTAGCCTATTAGACGACGTGTTCATTTAACCCGATTATTAAGATACAAGAAGAGCCCATTTATCGGGGCTCATAGGAAGAAAACCCTGTGAGATTGCATAGCTAGCTATAAATACACTCGCTTATTAAATTTGGCTTAGCTTACGTATTATTTTAGAGACAGACCAGCAGAAAAAAAAAAACACTTTGAGAGAGAAACAGAATCTGTAAGGTTTCGTGAGCGTTTTTCGATTAACCTTCTAGCTTTTAGGATGAGGTGCGCCCACACGCAGACTGCCACGTAGTAATAATCCCAAGTGGTCACAGTGATTCTTATAAGAGATTTTCTCGCACTACTACAGGTTAGTAATGGTGAGATGAAAAATATATCTATCATACATTGTATTTAATCGTATGATTCCCGGCTTCCACAGATGACTCCCGCACTGGTATCGAGCCTGCTGAAATTGGTGTGTGATAGATTGAATCCATAATTGTATATGTGATGTATATTAGATATTTGGCACCTAGGATTCTATTATTTATGTTATTTATAATTTTTGTATTATGAATGAATGATTTGGTTTTGACCTTAATCCATGGTAGTTTTTGCTTGTATATATTTTTTTGGGATGTAACAAGGAGGCTGTAATCATAAGATTTAGAAGTTTCCTCCTTGATTTATTTATTATTTATTTATTTTTCCTCGCAATTTTTTACTGCTTTATATGAAAATCTGGATTTATTAAAAAAATTGTAGAAACGGGCGCCTGGCTATCGAATGGGCTGATTTTGTAGGGTGGTTCCTCGGGGATATGCTCACCTCCTTGTAAAATTTCATGACAATCCGAAGCCTCAGGTGCATTTGGCCGGGTCGCGGCCGGCTCACATACACAGCAGTGCCAGGTTCGGGCAACCCAGTGCTTACTCCTAACTCCCACACCCCATGGACTTACAAGACCTGAAGAAAAGAAGAAGTACGAGCCAGATATCAAGTTATGCTTCTTAGCCCTATTGGGCTTGTAATTTCCTTTTCTAGGAAATCATGGATTAGGCCTATTAATTATTCTATATTTATAATTGTTTAAATTATATGGATATAACATGTGATATGTGCTTAACATTCCATTTAGAATAGGTGATGCCATATAATTGCATCATTTTTATTATATACATGCATAATAATATTTTAAGTTTTATTCTAGATAATATTATTATGGAAAACCCTAATTAATGATAAAATATTGTACGTATGTTAAAAATTAATTTTTAATTAATTCGAACATGCGGGCTCTATTAAGGGTCCAATAATAAAATGGTTATGTGATATCCCAACGGATAAGCATGGTCGGATTTTATTGATTTGGATCTAAAATAATTTCAAAATTTTAATAAGGTCAGACGGCCCAATCACACAATGCTAGACTATTAAAGATAATTTTGAAATTAAATTAATGGTTATTACATTCAATTTACTAATATTAATAACCCTCATAACGAGGCTCACAATGTTATTAAAGGCCCAAAAGAATATTGAAACAATGGTTGTTTTTTTAAAAAATCAATTTTGAATGCATACAAAGCGTTGTTATTCAGTAGTCATTCGTTCTAATATGATAGAAGCCCAAGGAGTCCGGCACTCCACCCTTCACCTTCCCGAGCTAACTTACAGTGACAATTGCACATACCATGTTCAAAGTTCAAGCACTTACAAACTGCCTTGCCCAACGTATTTGTAATGGAAACTAAATTATTAAGTTGCAAATAAACATTAATAATAAGTAGTTTAAGGATCTATATATTTGTATGTTTGTTGTGTGGATTACGTGTTAATATATGTGTTTTTTTTTTAATTTTAAAATGGCATCATTTAATCCTCTAGGCTAATTTTGAGTCAAAAGCCATCGATGGAAATAACTACCACCCATGGAAAACCAATCTTATGTATTGTCCTTGATTTGAGAGAATAAAATTCATTACAACAACCTCGAAACCCCGTATTCACCGCTAATGCTTCGTAGGAAACTAAGAAGCAATTTGCGATTGCCAACGGGCAGCAAATACGATGAAATTGCCGTTATATTCTCGCCAAATAAGCAGTAACACCGCGAAAGCAAATTAATGATCTAGAGAGGCTAGGAAATAATCTCGCACTCTAGATGGGATGTTTGCTAAAAGTGTTAAAGATCAAGTAGACAAGTAGCCATAGGCAATTCAATGAACACTCGTATGATCGGGAGGAAACGTGTGCACGACCATTGTTTAAAAAATGATGGGGCACATCAAGACGCGAGGTGATGAGGGCTGGTCGATCAAGAGATGAAGATTGACATGATCCAGAATTCAATTAATAGCTTTTGGTTAGTTCAAAATGAATTATAATATGAACAACCGAAGCGGCCCTCATGGAACTTACGCACGAGCTCGGGTGGAGTGCCGAAAAGGTCTCTCGTGAAGTGCGGAAGTGCTTATCATGCCGAAAATTCTTCAAAACCCAAAAGGGAAACCTAAGGGCGGAAAAAGCAAAGAACAAAAGTGTATGAAAGAGGTCCAATATCAAACCAATCGCAATGAAGAAGCCGAAAGGCAAGTGCTTCTGCGCTAATGAAGGTCACTGAAGAAGGATTTGCCCAAACCGTATGGGTAGTATAAATGTTGTTTCAGGCTTGTTTAGTGGAGAATTACACGATAAATGGATCATTGGATTCAGAGCCACTAACCATGTTTGTTACTCTTTTTGGTTCAAACAAAGCAGCACTCACTAAAAGGACAAAGAAGCTTGAAGTTGGGAAACGGGGAATATGTCTCCATAATGGCAGTAGGACTAGTGGAGTTATGTTTTAATAATAAGACTTTATGTTTATCAGACTGTTTATTTGTTCCGGATTTTAAGAGGAATTTGGTTTCTATTAGTTGTTTAGTTGAACATGGTTTAACAAAGGTGCTTAATTTCAAGCTTCAATAAAGAGTAATAACACTTTTATTTGTTCCGATTATTGATAAATGGTATATATTTTTTAACTCCTATGTCCTATAGTATTAATGCTATTGAAAATACTGATGATGAGCAATTTCCTTTATCTAAGAAAAGGAAGGTTTCAAATGAAACCTATATGTGGCATTTACGATTGGGTCATATTAATTCTAGTAGAATTCATGGTTTGGTTAAAAGTGGAATTTTAAATCCCTTGATCTTTGAACCTATACCAAGATAGAATCATGCTTAGAAGGTGTACGATAAAGAGGCCCTTCAAGGCCAAAGGCAATTGTGCCACTATACAGTTGGAATTGGTACACACCGATGTATGTGGACCAATGAGCGTTCAAGCCCGAGGCGGGTATGAGTATTTTATCACATTTACTGATGACTACTCAAGATATGGCTATGTTTACCTAATGTGCCATAAGTTTGAAGCTTTTGATAAATTTCGAGAGTATGCGTCGAGGCGCAGTGCCAATTGCGTCTATATCGCGCCTTCTCGGCCCGACCGAAGGTGAATACTTGTCTCGAGAGTTCAAGTCTTACTTGGCTCAAGAGGATAATATCTCAATTATCATCTCCGAACACCTCAAAGAAATGGGAGTCTCCGAAAGGAGAAATAAACCCTTTTTAGATATGGTGACGCCGATGCTCGCTTATTCATCATTACCCGAATCGCTCAGATATGCCTTAGAACAACCAGATACATACTAAATTTAGTTCCGTCTAAATCGCTTCAAAGACACCACTGCACTATATGGGAGCTGGGCGCAGTCTGCCTGAACCATATTAGGATTCAAAAGCCTGCCATCAATTTTTCCTGATACGTAAACAACAAAAAGTCGGAATCTCGAACGTAATGTGGCGCTATTGGCTACCCTAAGGGAACGAGGTGGAATATTTCATAATCCAAAGGAAAAGAAGGGGGTGATAGTGAGTACTATGCCACTTTCTTAGAAGAGGATTATATGAACAATTTTAAACCTAAGAGTAAAGTGGTTCTTTAAGAGCTTCGACTCGCCTCGAGATACACCACAAACTCCTATTTTTTCCACCCCGTTTTCCTTCGCTGGATGTTCAAAGAGGGGGAAATGTACAAAATGTACCCGAAGGTGAACAAACACAAGGAAACAACTCAGGACCAAATACAAACACAGGAAACAGCTCAGGACCAAATTCAAGAAACTCAAGAACAAGAACATGATGAAGAGATTGGTAATCCACCAGAACCGTAAAACTTGGATCCTTCTCAGACATACAACAACTATCAAAGAAACTCGTAGTGGGAGACTGATACGAAACCTCGCAAGGTATGCCTTGTTAGAGAGACTTTATCAAGTCGCTTTTGGATAATCCCGATGACGCACCCTACCACATACGAAGAGGCATCGAGGATGTTGATGTGCAAGAGGAAAAGGCACGGACCGTGAGATGGAATTCCATGTTCTAACCACTCGTCTTCAGGCACCTAAAGGGGTAAAACCACTGTGTAAATGATCTACAAGAGAAAGAGAGGACTGTGATGGGAAGGTTGAAACCTTCAAAGCTAGATTGGTGGCAAAAGGTTACACCCAAAAAGAGGCATGATTATAATGAAACTTTTTCGCCGCAGCCATGCTTAAATCGGTCCCATTCTTAGTCAGAAGAAGAAATTTCACGAGATTTGGAAAATGGATGTCAAAACAGCTTTTCTAAATGGAGAGCTTGAAGAGGATATCTATATGCAACAACCGAAAGGGTTCATAACCTTAGGTCAAGAACACATGGTTTGCAAGTTGCATAGGTCTATTTATGGGCTTAAGCAAGCATCTGTGTCAGGAACATCAGTTCGGGACTGCTATCAAATTATATGGATTTGAGAAAAGTCCCGATGAACCATGTGTATAAGAAAATTCAAGGAATAAGTGGTAGTTTTTTGGTAATTTACAGATGATATTCTCTGCGACTGGAAACAAGTAGAAAGTGTTGTCGACGTAAAGGGTTACTTCGAAAAGAAGTTTGATATGAAGGACTCGGGGTGAAGCTAACTATATTCTAGAATCAAACTTACGACTGGAAGAATAAGGTGTTAGCTTTATCCCCAAGCCTCCTACATTGATAAAAATAGTGACCGCTTTGGCATGGAAAATTCCAAAAGGGGGACTTCTACCCCTTCGCAGATGGAATTCATCTTTCTAAGGAGCAATCACCAAAACTCCCCAAGAGAAAGAACTCATGAGTAAGAAACCTTATGCTTCGGTGGTTGGTAGTCTCATGTATGCTAAGTGCCATGTACTGCCGTATCCTACATGTAGTGGGAGGTAGTAAGCCTACCTCAACTTATCCCGAGTAGAACACTACAACAAAGGAAAACATATACTGTGCATTTAAAGAGAACGAGGGATTATATGTTGGTGTATTCCAGTGGGAGTCTTAAAACACTTGGTTATACGGACTCAGATTTTCAAGGGGATATTGACTCGAGTAAATCAACATCAGGATATGTGTTTACCCTAAATGGGGGAGCCATTTGTCGGAGGAGTGTTAAACGCATCTGCAGGTTGCCGACTCCACGACCGGCCGACATGTAGTCGCATCTGCCGCAAAGGAAGCTGTATGGCTTTTAAGAAATCTTTGATCTTCATGTGATACCAAGGCAGATCGCCCATTACCCTTTACTGGTGGATAAATGCAGCTGGGGTCAGAGCACAGCTCCAAAGAACCAAGGTCTCACAAAAGCGTAAACATATTAAGAAAGTACCACTTCGATCCATGATTTCATTGATAGAGGAGATACAAAGAGCCATTAAAATAGAATCTGAGGAGAACCTAGCAGACCCTTTTACTAAGTCTCTTCCTGAACGTGTGTTTGAGAAACATGTAAATTGTATGGGTCTTAAGAGGGTCCCAGGCTTACTTTAGAGTGAGTGGGAGTTGGTTACATTTGTGCTCTAGGAGCAAGACAAGTTGTAATTTCATTTTCTGATATAATAATATGAAGTTTTTTGCACATTATATTTTTTACACATAAGGTCCGTATTAATTATGTAGTATATGATCATATGAATACTCCATACATACATGATCAATCGGTTCTCATAATTAATGAATTGTTCACGCTTGTTAAATAAAAAGTTGAAAGCACTTTGATGACCGCAATATTTTTATGAAATGATCGCCTTGGTTATTATAAAAAGTATTGGAATGAATTATGGTCATTCTAAGAGGATCGGAAGAGATTTAATCAAGGATACCGCGGAAAGGAAATTGGAATCTCAAAGCATATTAGATATGCGTTATTTTTCTTAATCCTCGAGTATATTATAATGATAATTAAGTTACTATGGTTCTGCCATCATCAATAAGTGAGGCCTATTTTAAACGACCTCAATATCTTGATAATTTGGAGATTATGGTATTTTGATTATCAAGTATTTATGAAATATACAAAATGGAATTTGTATGAAATATCCCTGACATGTTTCAAGACTTGATATTGAAAGTCAATGCCAAGGCATGGGATCCGTTAGAGAAACTGATAAGTCAAGAGAATAAATAATTAATTGATTTACAGAAAAATTATCAATTAATTATTGATATTTTACAAAGAGGAAAATACATTTGATATAAAAACATTATTAATTTTGAATTCACATCCGGGCTTTAGTGTAGTAGCCCTTGATAAGATTACGGTCCTGTTTCTAAGCAAGCGGTAGATTGTCGATTTATGCTTCGTAAGCAATCTAGACCGCTGGATCAAGAGCCTTAATTAATAATGGGCCATAGGATCCCTAAGCTAGCTCATTAGATGACGTGTTCCCCCATTTAACCGATTATTAAGATACAAGAAGGAGCCCATTTATTTGGCCTAAGGTGCTATAAACCCTGTGAGGATAGTATAATAGCCTATAAATACACCGCTTACTAGCCTCCAGGGTTTTAAGTTTTACGTATTATTTTAGAGATTGAGAATCTCGTAGAAAAAAAAACACTCTTAAGAGAGAAACAAACTGTAGTTGAGTCTGCAGTATTTTCGTGATTAACCTTCTAGTTTCTTTTGTGATCAGGTGCGCCCACACGCAGATCTGTCACGTAGAGAATAGCTTGGAAGGTCCTGTGGATTCTAGAAGAGATTTTCTGCACTACTATAGGTTAGTAATGGGTGATGAAAATATGTCTATCATACATTGTATTTAACTGTGCTATTCCTAGCTTCTGTTGTATGATTCCTGCATAAAATACTGAGATTAATGAATATTGCTTCATTGCCTTGAAAGCGTGCTCAAGATCACCATTACAGCAAATTACTTACTCTAATGGAGTAACTTTCTGGACACCCAAACATTCTTTCGTATACCTAGCACTTGCTATGATTGCTTCTTTAAAACATCATTAGGCTGAATAATTGATGTAAATGCAAGTGGACAGGGCGGTCGATCGGATCTCAGCATTGATAGGGGCCTTACCATCCTCCAACATTTTTATCCTAACTCTAGTTATTTCTAGTGAATAAGCATAAGAGAGCATGGTTCAAAGACACGGTATCGGTCCTTGACTCGGAGGGCCTCGAGAGTCATATCTGCCCCGTGTATCTGGGCTGATATCGGGTCAATACGTAAAATAAGATAATTTGAAATTTCAAAAATTTTTAAAAAGAATTATATAAATTATTAGAAAATAAGTGTGTCCTACTCATTCCTTATTACTGGTCTAGGTAGTCAAACAGTAATATGATAAGAGAATAACGAGTATTGTAAAACATAAGCTCTGTAGTACCTATGGGTACCTCAATATAAGTATAAGCTCTGAAACTCCTACGGGAGAACTGAATAAGTATAAGTCTGCTATAAGTACAAGTATATGTATAAGTTTGTTATATGAATTCATGATAAATCATGATATCTGTTACTGTATATTCGTTACTGTTATATGCTTACTATAAGTGCGTATCAATGTATTTGTATACGTATAAGTTATATGTTTCTCACTAAGCATAAAGCTTAGCACAAATTTTAATCCTTGTAGGTACAGAGGAGGACGTCCGCGATCTTCCGCATACTGCTGGGCCAACACACTAGTAGGGGTTCATCACTAGTAGGTTCTGCACTCTTATTATGTAAATGTAAATGTAAATGTACAGTTTTTGTATATGTATATGTAAATGGACTCAAAGGATCGTATGTGTTTGGTATTTTATAAACACCACTACAAATGTAGTTTTATTTTGTATCCTTTTTTATGATATTTTGATTTAGTTATAAGACTCGTGGCCCACCAACGCCCGAAAAGCAGTAAAGAGTCCCAAGATGCCTCGCACCCTTCGTCCGCCTAGGCAAGGGTTGGGGGTGTGACAAAGTGTTTTTGGTAAATTTGTGCAACTGCATCTTGTTTGAAAATTTGAGCAATATGAATAATGAGCATGGAGAGTTTGCTTGTTTGGTTAAATTGGTATAATTGTGTTGAGCTATTTATGTTATGATTGTGGATGATGAAATGAAAGATTAATCAAATGAGTTTTTTAAGTTATACAATAGCACAGTAGCATGTGTAGAAACCAAACAAGAAATTGGTTGATGAAATTGGGGTAGGATGAGCTTACCTGAAAACTGGAAGTTGTAATGTCATGAAGAAATAAGTTGAACTTCAAGAATCAAGAAGATTTAAACAAATGATGGAACAAATGAGACTAATAATTCTATTTTTGTAAACAGTTTAGTTATTATAAACTCTAAAAACTTGCACAAGGTCAAAATTACCTCTGAAACTAATTGTGTTAGGATTAGGGACATCTTCTGAGATCCATCACAATTTTAATCTCCACAAGGTCCTAGAACTTGCTAGATTAATATTCAAGGCGAAATCCTAAGCAACACAACTAACGGGAAATGATGTAGGCCATCCTTGGAAATTTGAACCTTTCAAAGCTTACCCATGAAATATGCTTATGCATACACCCTAGTTCCTTATTTAAGCCTAATGCCAATTTCATCATCAACAAGCAAATGAAAAGCCTAAATCCCTTCTTAAAATCTAATCCTATAGAAAATACTCTGTAGTTTGCCCAAATTGCATTATAAGTGCAAAAGAAGTAGACAAGGAGCGAGTTTAGGGGAGTAAGAATTTTGTAATGTGAATAATGATAGATTATAAAGGTGGAAAATCAACTAAGATGAAGAAAAAGAAAAGAAATGAACAAAAGAAGTTGTGGAAATATAAAGTATCGAGGTGGAATGAGTTTTGTCTTGTAGCCTTCCTCCCTTGATTAATTAAGTTCTTACGGGTGTTTCAACACTTAGTACCCTCATGCCAACTAGTAAGGGATTTGCTAACCCAAAGCTCTCTAAGGGTGGTAGAAAGCTTAAAAGGAAAAAATATTGCACCATTCCAATAAACCTTGAAGTAAAATGAACATTACAAAATCTCTAGTTTGAAGAAATGTATTTGAATTATGAATATGTTCAAGAGAATTGCCACAATTGAGAGCATGCAAAATCAAGCACCAAACCAAGTTTGGGGGTATTTGAAAGTTCATGATAGTAGAAAGTGGAAGGATGAAGAGTAAAGGCAAAGATGTTGAGTTGTATATGCAATCTGGGTAAACTTGGACCCAAACACCCATTTATCTACCCAAGTATCTAAACCACACATTACAAGCCTAAAAGACTTATTTGATCTTGAAGGTTGAGTTTGCCTACATTAGTGGAAAATAATATGACCAACACACCTATGAGACTTTAGAAAAACCAAGGAGATGTTCACTATCTGAATAGTATCTCAGAAGATTAACTAATTTTCCAAATTGAAAACAAGGGAAGACCATCACACACTCACTGATCTAGGGCAATGATTAAATTGTTTACATTATATGAATTATTTGTTTGTTTAGTGAACTTAATTGATAATCTTCTTCATTCTTGACTTGAAACTTGTTCAAAGATGATATTACAGTGATCCTATATTTGGACTAATTTGTGGATGTTAAAGAAAAGTTGTCTGGTGCAAAATAGAAAAATGTCCTTAAAAATAAAGTTTAATTGTTTAAGGACAAACAAAATTCTTTTCTTTGCTTGGGGACAAACAAAACTTTAAGTTTGGGGGAGTTTGATGAGTCTAACTCTCATCTAATTTTAAGCCAATTTTTTACTTATATTTTAAGGCTTAATGTCCAAAATAATGCCAAATTATGGAGTCTTCACCAAAAATTGTATTTTGCAGGAATTTAGAGAAAAGAAGCAGAAAAAATGACTAAGGCAGGAAATGCAATTATGTCACGACGTAATTACAACATTGTCGCGTGATGAGTCTTAAACTCATCTATTTTTAATCCATTTTTCTGGCTTGTTTTTAATATTTTCAAAGTTGTTTAATGCCAAATTATGGATTATTTACAAACTTTGTGTTTTGCAGGAGTTAATTCAAGGGAGAGATTTCGGCGAAAGAAGAAAAACAGCAATGCCGTGGTCTTTATCATGACGGACTTTACGGAATTACTTAAAAACATCTAAGCAAATGGTAGTGTGTCTAACAATATTTTATGTGTTCTGTCCTGGTCACAGAAATTGGCCGGATGAGATATGTCGCGACAAAGATAGCAGGTTGCGATAGGAAATGGGAAGAAGCCAGCTGAGACAAAGATCAGTTATGTTGCAACATAATGAAAGACCAGAAGGCAGAATCTATGTCGCGACAGAATCTACTCTGTTGCGACACTGACTCTTGAAACATGAAGGAGCTAGTTGAGACAGAAGAGAGCATTGAAAGAAGAAGTTCAGTCGCGAAAAGAAAATCTATGTTGTGACAAATGACGCTTAATGGCCTAGTCGCAACCAAGGAACTCAATGTTGCAACATACTTCAAGCTGAGGAGATAAGTCTATGTTGCGACATGGATATTAATGTCGCGACATGAAATATTTGAAAGAGAAGCGAGGTCGCGTGGAGCATTTATATGTTGCGACAAGGTTTCCAACACAATCTGAAAGAAGTCTTTGTCGCGACGCAACAAGCCGAATCGACATAGCAGGTAAGCTAAACACGGAGTCTTGTCACGACATGACAACTTTACAAAGAAGTCATGTCGCGACATCAAAACAAAGCTATGACGAAGTCAAGCTCGGTGGCAAACGAGCCTTTGTTAGATGAACTTCACGGGTCGCGAGAGAAATGCGTAAAATCTGAAGGCAGGTGTTGCATAGCACGGAAACCGGAGATCTTTGTCGCGACATGAAAACTTAGATTCGTGCAACTGCGAAGGCCCCTGCCCAAAATTGTGTTGCGACATGATTATCGATGTTGCGACATAACTGTTTTAGGAATGCACAAAATATTGTCGCGACAAAGGAAACTCAATCGCGACAGAGTTTTCATGCTAAAAGGAAGAAAACATCTGCGACAATATGTGCCATGGCGAAGTAAGAAGGAGCCTGAGATCTTTAAGTGCGTGTATTTGCATACAGTAATAGAGACCTGCATTAAAGACACAAAACTCTGTCGCGACATAACTTCTGGGTTGCGATATAGAAGGCAAATCTGGGCTAGAATTTTTAGGGATTCACACATAGCCTCAATTTTAGGGCCCAAACTTTTAGGGCTTTATAAATAGAAAGCATTGCGAGGAAGAGTGAGTTAGTCGATCCGGCATTAGAGGAGACCAGTGCACAGGGCGAGGACTCTTTGTATTATATTTTTTCTTATTTTAGCTGCTTATTTTCTTCGTAGATTAAATTAGAGTAGGATTTTTATTAGTTCTTTGGATCACGAAACGTTAAATTGTTCAGAAGTTTTAAAGTTGATTTAAATCTTGGAAATTCATTTCACGATTCTTTGTTTGAATCTAATAGACTTGACAAAAAGATTGTAACTCATTTCTTCAGTTGATTGTATGTACAGTGAAATTTTCCTGATCAGTATTTCAATGTATATTATAATCCAGTTTTCAAGAATTTTCTGAAACTTACGCTAGGAAGATCGATGTTAATTGGTCTTTTCTTCACATTGAAGAAAATTTCCTGATTTGATGGTTTGAATTTATTTGGATGGTGATGTTATGAAATTAACCACGATCTTAGTAACTATACGTGAAGGACTATTGTGCAGCTCTACGATTTCCGGGGAGGCCCTTTGAGTGACATAGAGATGGAGATTCCTGAGAGCTTAGACCAATTACTTGAGGATATGTTAGACTAATATTGAAGAACTAATGAGCTATGACATGTTATTTAGATAAATCCTCAATTTGATCATGGTTTGAGAATCGGTTGAGTGATATATCAATTTAATCAATTAGAGATTTCTCCTTGGTCTGGAAGAATGATCTTGATCCCGTGTTAGCATGCAATCTAATCAAGGAAAGAGAAAACTCTTTCAGATCTTAAGGATGAGACATCATTCATTTTGTAGAAATTTAGCAACTGCCTTGTCTTAGAATAATCTGCTGATCATAAGAAATGAGTATGAAGTATTGGAAAGAAAAATACCAGATCTTACGGAGAAATTCTAATTACAAGTAAGTGATTAGAATCTGATTCGAAATGAACATGAATCTCTACTCGGTGAAAAGGCAATAGTTAGAGGAGGAATCTAAACTATACTACCTTGCCTCTTGTGATTGATTCAAACTCGGGGAGAAAGGGTGAATTAAATTATGATCTGGGAATTGATAATTTCTAGCCGGTAAATCCCAGTGTCTACTTCTAGCAATAATCTGGTTCAGTCCAGTTTCTATTTCAGATTTACATTTTTCCCTTTATTTTAAATGTAGGATTATAGTTATTAAAATTCTTATTAGGTTACTAAATTTTCTCTAAACTGAATGTTCAAATAGTGTAGAACTTGAGTAGTTGGGGTAGTTGAAGTTTAAATTCTTTTCATTCTCTATGGGAACGATATTCGGACTTATAGGTCCACTTTATTACTTGTACGACTTGTGCACTTGCAGTTTTTAAGACAAAACTAAATCTTTAATTGAGTTAAGTGACAAAACAATTCTTCTTATAATCATACAAGTTATATTTGGTTTTAACAAGTTTTTGGAGCCGTTGCCGGGGATTAATTTATAGTCTTCTGGTAATGGTTTCATAAATTTGAATATGCACAACATATGGTCTTAACAAGTTTTTGGCGTCGTTGCCGGGAATTCTAGTTAGTCTTTGGTAATAGATTGTTGTGACATTTCACAATTCTTGACTAAGAAGAAGCACTTGAATTCTTTCGTGACATGGAAATGAATTTTGTGACAAAGGACAAGGCAAATGGCAACAAAACATTGTCACGACATATAGAATTATATCGTGACAAAGAATACAAGGAAGCACTGAAAACTATATCGCGACATAAAACTTTATTTTCGCGACAAAACAGAAAGAAGAAGACTGGAAGTATGTCGTGACAGTCATACCTTGAGTTGCAATAAAAGCTGGAAAAAGTTCAAGAGCAATTACTACGACAAAGTTTGCAATGTCGCGACCAACCATTCAGAGATTAACAATGCAGGGCATGGAAACTTTATCGCGACATCAGAAACTTATGTTGCGGCAATTACAAGATGAAGTCAATTGAAACTTTGTCACGACATTTCCAAAATATGTCACGACGCAACTTGATGAGAGGGCAAGAACATTGTCTCAATACTCATTCCATTGTTGTGACAATTATAGAAAAAAGAATTGAGGCATATACTGAAATAATGTCGCGACATAAGAAAAGATTGTCATGATAATGACTCAAGAGGAATACAAGGCAAAAATGTTGTGACAAACTCATAACAAGGATAAAGGCCTAAGAAACTGTATTTATGTCACGACATTCATAAACTTTATCGCGACAAATTTGACAAAAGGTAGACATTGAAGACATGACAGAAATGTTGCGACAAAGCCACAACAAACCCTGAAGACACACAAGTGAAGTTGCAATGTCGCGACAAAGACACTTATTGGGCCTGCATGGAAATCCACAAATTCAACCTCAAATTCTAGCCCAGCATTTATGAACCCTATAAATAAAAGGAGATAGGGCAGCAAAAAAAAAAATCTTCGGTTCGAGAGCTTTTCAGCAGCTTTTAGCCTTTTGGAAGAGTGGAAAACTCTTTGTATATATATTTCTTTTCTTTTTTTCTTTTTTTTTTCCTTTCTTTTAGAAGTCAAGGTAGATCTAAACTGAAATTCCGAGATGATTTTAATGATAATCAAGCTTCATTTCGGTCTGAACTAGAGTGAAATCTAGAAATTACTTGAGATTCATTTTTATTCAGTTTTAATTACAGTTACAATGAATTTGTCTGATTAACTAGTCATTGTTACTTGTGATTCAGAGATTGAAGGTTTAGCTCTCTAGGAATGTATTTAGTTTTCTTATGATTTTGTAGTATTTTGAGTGAAAGTTTTGGGTATGAAAACGGGTTCATCTAATTAGCATTGCTCTTGTAATAAGTTGTTTTATATATAAATGTTTTTTACTAAGAAAGAGTTGTATCTACACTCTGATTTCCAGGATCCATCTGAGTGATATAGAGATAGACTACCTGAGAGTATAGAGCAGTCACTTTGGGGTAAAATATATTGATATTTGGGAACTAATATACTCTAAGTATCACTTTGATACATCATAGGTGATGTTCTAACCTCTGATTTCAAAGGTTCCCTTCTGGGTGACAGCAAAAGTGTGTTCTTGAGAGTCAAGGACCACTCAATGAGTTATCAATTTAATTTTTAGAGATTTCATCATAATCCAATAAAATGATTTTAATCATGTGTTAGCTAAGATTCTAATTAAGGGTAAAGAGAATTCTATTGAATTGATGGTTGAGATGTCGGTTACCTTGAAGATGGCTTGTGTTACCCTGTCTATGGAGGCAAGTAATTTCTAGTCCCAAGAGATGGCTATGAAGTACTGGTTTAAGAAAAATAGTCAAATTTTAAAGATGATCAAATCCTAAAAGTAACTACTTAGACCCACTGACCTGGTTTAGGAATGTGGTAAGCTAAACAGTGAAATGTGTAGTGTCAATAGGCATTCCAAGGCTACACTACCTTGCTCTTGGACAAATCTAGGATTTATACCTTTAACAATATTTTGTTTGGGAAAATATGCAATTTTATATTTAGAATATTAGCCACTTCTCAATGTTATTTCAATTTGGTGAAGTCTTTAATTCAAATTTAATTAGAGTTTTGATTAGTAAAGTTTATTTCATTAATTCTTTATTTGATAATTTAGACTTCCATTTAGAGGTTCAAATAGTGATGATCTTGATTAATAGGAATAGTTGATCTTTAGATTTTATAATCAATCATTGTGGGAATGATATATGGACTTATAATCCATTTTATGACTTGTATGACCTGTGCACTTGCAGTAATCTAAACCAAAATCAATTTTAATTTACAGATTATTTTATATTCAACAAAAAATATTATTCACAAATGTAGTCAAACAAGTTTTTTGCATAATTGCTGGAGATTGAAAAGTTTTTGGTAGTAATATCATAAATTTGCATGATCACATAGAGTGATTGGTCATCGATAGGGGAGAAAAGTCAGTTTCAAAAGAACGACAAGAAAATACTTTAAATGTATCTACAATGTCTCATTTTGATCATCGTACAAATCAATGTGAATTGAAAGTTCAAATCATCAATCATTTGCAAAATCTGGCAAATCAATTACCAGATGTTTTTATAGATACAAAGAAATGACAAAGTCACATATCCCGACTGCAAATACTCCAACACGGATTGATGTCCCTAAAGGACAATTACTAAATGAGTCTAAAATACGCCTGAAGTGTGGTAGACCTATTGACTCAAAAAGATATAACCCCTCGGAAAAAAAGGACACAAAGGAGAATTGATACCCCTGAAGAGGTACATGATAAACAAAAACCCCTTATAGAGGCATATGATAAACAAAAAGCCCCTGAAGAGGTATATGGTGAACAAGAGGCCCCTATAGAGACATACAATAAACAAGAAACCCTTAAAGATGTTCGAATAAAGAAATGACCCCTGAAGAGGTACAAGTACCTGAAAATTATGAGATCTCAATAAATTATTTCCACAATAGAGAAAAATGGGATTGAAATAAAGTTGTTATCAATAATATTTGTACTTTCCAAGCGGCCTTAGACATCATAAGAAATGATGAGGATCCCGAACCACAAAATGTGGAAGCATGTCGGCATAGAAATGATTGGCCAAAATGGAAAGAAGTTATGCAAACATAATTAAACTCGTTAATGAAACGAGACGTTTTTTGACTTGTAGTCCAAATACCTAAAGGTGTAAAGTCTGTTGGGTATAAATGGGTATTTGCACGAAAGCGCAATGAAAATAATGCGATCATAAGATATAAAACACGATTAGTAGCACAAGGTTTCTCCCACATATATGGTATTGACTACGAGGAAAAATATTCTTTTGTCATGGATGCAATCACTTTTCGTTTTTTAATAAGCTTGGCAGTCTCTGAATGACTAGATGTGCGTTTCATGGATGTCATTACAGTTTATCTATATGGATCCATAGATAATGACATTCATATGAAAATACCTGAACGATTTAAATTGCCTGAAGCAAATAATACAAACTCTCGTTGAATGTGCTCAATCAAATTAGAATAATCTCTATATGGATTGAATTAATTCAGACACACGTGAATCTGATGTACTCATGATTATTTTACTAAAAGAGGGTATACAAACAACCTATATGCCATATCTATAAGGAAAGTAGAAAATCGGATTTGCAATTATTGTTGTATAAGTTGATGATTTAAATCTTGTTGGGACTCCTGAAGAGCTCACAAAAACAACAAAATATTTGAAAAAAGAATTTGAGATGAAAGATCTTGGGAAAACAAAATTTTGTCTCGAACTGCAAATTGAACATTTCTCTACTAAAGTTTTGGTTCACCAATCAACATATACTAAAAAAAATTTAAAACACTTTTATATGGATAAAACACACCCTTTAAGTTATCTAGTGGTTGTCCGTTCACTTGACGTGAAAAATGACCAATTTCATCCTTGTGAAAATGGTTAATAATTACTTGGTCCTGAAGTACCATATCTTAGTACTCTTTGTGTACTTATGTATCTTGCTAATGTACTTGCCCATATATTACTTTTTCTGTCAATTTATTAGCCAGGTACAGTTCCGTTCCAACCAAAAGACATTGGAATGGTATCAAACATATATCGCGCTACCTCAAATGAACAATTGATATGAGTCTATTTTACTAAAAGAAATTAAAGCAACAATTGCTTGGATATGCTGATATAGGATACCTGTCAAATCCACATAAAACTAGATCACAAACAGGGTATGTGTTTGATTGTAATGAAATTGTTATTTCATAGAGGTACTTTAGACAGATAATGGTAGCCATAATACTGAATCATCAAGAGATTATAGTAATTCATGAAGCAAGTCGTGAATGTATATGACTAAAATCGATGATTCAACTTATCTAGGAATCATGGACTCCCCTCTATCAAAGATAGTCTGACATCATTATTTGAAGATAATACTGCATGCATTGCACAAATCAAACAAGGTTATATCAAAGGATATAAAACTAAACATATTTCTCAAAAGTTCTTTTATACACATGAACTCCATAAGAGTGGTGAAATTCATGTTCAACAAATACGCTCAAATGATAATCTAACAAACTTATTCACAAAGTCATTGCCAACCTCAATATTCAAGAAACTAATATAGAAGATTGAAATGGACCAACTGAAGGACATTGACATCAATGAGAGTATGCTTATGATATGATATTAGTGTACTACAATATTTTTTCCTTAGTCCAGGTTTTGTTTTACAGACAAGGTTTCTAACGAGACAATCCTAGCAAACTAAGAACATTCTACAACATCGCAAAAATATTATAATCTGTTTCCTTTGCTAGGTTTTATCCCATTTGGTTTTACTAGCAAGGTTTTAATGAGACGTATTCTTTATGGTGATCATTCAAGGAGAAGTGTTATAAATGAGAAGTTATTGCATATGGTAAACGATCATATGCATTATGGTGAATGACCATATTCATCTCACCATTATTAACCCTTTGTTACTCTTCCATTAAGGCGAGTAATGGAAGTCACTTTGTAAGCCTATAAAAGGCCCTCATTCCTTCGTGTAAAATGCATCCTAGAGAAGAAATGATTCATCTTGTTCTCTTTCTATCTCTCTCATCTCTGAGTTCGGTCTCTTTTCCTCTCTATTTCTTGTTATATACACAAAGAGATAAATATACTCCTTTTCAAATTTGCATTTTATATAATATTTCCACAACAACAATAACTTGATAAAAATATTAAGGCTTTATTTTAAAGTATTTTTAAAAATAATTATGAAACAATTTTGTTAATCTTATCTTTAATTAAGGTTTTGATGTTAACAAACAAAATCAATTTATTGATTATTAATTTGTGTATTGAGATGAGTGACTGGTTACACTTGATCATGCAATTCCAAAATAAAAAATAATTTATTCAAGGAACATAAGAGCAACTCCAACAGGAGTTGCTATCAGGGGTGTCATCCCCATAACCGCTAAAATGGCACCTCAACGATAAAAAATCAGGCTCCAACGGAGGTGGCAAAATGTCATCCAGGGTTTTGGGGTGGCATATTTGGTAACTTTGGAGAGATAATGGAGAGGTTGCAAAATAGCGGTTGGTGGCTACTGTTCCTTTCAACGGCTATATTCCATCCAAATTTCTATAAAAATACAGATAAGCAAAGGGGAAAGGAACTTACCTAAAAATTGATTTGTGTACTGCTTCCTTGAATCCTTACCTTTAATATTGAAAACCCTAACTTCTCTGAACCCTACCTTTCCTGAACCCTAGCCCTTGTCGTTAATTTTAGTGTAATGGCATAGCTCCGTTGCCGTTGTAATTGCAGAGAGCCGTCGGAGAAAGGGAGGAAGAGGAAGAACAATCGGTTTGGTAAGAAAGAAGGGAAGAAGACGATGCTTTTATTTAGGGGAAGGGGTAGGCATTGTAATTTTTAATTACATCTTCCCCTTGTTCTTTTTATAATTTAGAATTTGTAATATAATTTATAAATTGTTTATACTTTATGATAGATTTATTTGTTTTAATTAAGGGTAATTTCATTTATTTTGTAATTGATAAATTGCTTATTCTTTAAATTGAAAATTTGATTTTTAAATTAAAATTGATAAATTGATAATTTTTTAATTGATAAATTGCTGAATCTTTAAATTGATTATAAATTTTATAATTGATAGATTTATTTGTATACATTATAAAATTGATTATAATTTTTTTAATTGATAAATTGCTCATTCTTTAAATTGACAAATTGATTTTTTAAATTTAAATTGATAAATTGATAATTTTTTAATTGATAAATTGTTCATTCTTTAAATTGATTATAAAATTTATAATTGATGGATTTATTTGTATACTTTATAAATTGCTCATTCTTTAAATAGATTATAATTTTTTTTTTGTAGATGGATTTGTAATATGACGGTTCTTTAACTGATTTGCTTATGAACGACACCGATTTATATGATGATACTATTCAAAGCAATCCCACAGTATTGGCGCCTGTACAAAATGAAATCATTCCAAGAGTGAGAAAATCTCAAATGACAAAAAATTTCTCTGTACAAAATGAAATTTGAAATTTAAAATTTTTACTATAAAAAAATATCCGTTAAATTGCGATTGTTATGAAAAATATACCCGTTAAAATATAACCGTTAAGTTTAATTATATTTTTTAATAAAAATATTGAATTATTAAACGACACCTATCAAGCGCGACATACCATCGGAAGAAAAACACCGTCGCAGAGCCGCCAAAATACTGCTCGGTGACAAACGCATTTGGCACTTATTTTTTGGTAACTCCTATTGAGCTGTTTCCAAGAATTCAAAGTTAAGAAGACAATCGAAAATTCAAGCTTAAGCATTATGTGAATACCTTTCATGCTTTAGATCTCAATGCAAGGTGAATGTATTTGTGCACTATATGTTATCTTTTTATACATGCATCCTCTTCATAACTCAACTTTAGTTTTAATTGCATAAAAATCTTTTAAAATCCGAGTTTGAACTTCAAGCCCTATATAATTGGACATAAAATTGTTTTAAATAAGTTGCCTAGAGTTTTCAAAATTAAAAAGGTTGAATAAAGACTAAAGATGACCATTAGAGGGGCTATAGATACTTAGATAAAGGTCGTTCATACGGCTCGGACGAAGTAACATAAACTAGTCGAAGGTATGCTTGTTATGATGAGGGACATGGATCGTCCCTATGAGTTATGCTTACTCATCTATTTTCCATAATACTTGGTCATCCCTATGAGTTACAAATCATTTGAACAAATCATCAAATACGTAAGTGAGATGGTTGAGATATCTCATAGTTTAATCAAAAGTCTCGAATTCGAGTCCTATGAATATAGTTGTATTCTGTAGTAGAGCTTTACCATTCTTGTAGTCCATCTTGACTTGAATGAAGATTAGTTTGAGTGTGATATGACTTAAAAATGTTTTTCATATATACACGAACCCACTCAAAATACTTTATAGTGTGACAAAAAAAAAATTACAAATCGTTGGAACAAATGGAATTGATTGACTGGACAAGGAAGTTTAATCCTACAAACAAGGTAATGGTCACATGTAGAGAAACTAATGCTACAACGACTAATAATCTGGACAACCCAATATGTAGTTTAGACAAGGGGACACTTTTGATGCCTGAACTGTATTCCTATGAATTGGGAGGTTGACTTTATTTATGACAAATGACAACAAGATTTCTTGTATTTATGCCTATAATTACTAAATCTTTTGCTCATTTTCTCTCAATCTAATTCTTGGTTCGATATTTAATTTAACTTGCATGCTCGGAGAGTGCACTATTGTCTTCGTTCTTACTCTCATGGTGTATTAAACTTATAAGTTGAGCTAGTGAGAGAGAGTTCATTGTAATCACAAGTGTTAAAGTTTCAAATGAAATTTACTTGAATGAAGTTGTAATGTGCTTATTCGATCCTGAAGCTAAAAAATAACTTGGGTTGAAACTTAAAGAATCGTGAAACACGCACTGGAGACTGGAGTGAAGGTTAAGGAGAAATAGACATTGGTAAAGGCATATCGAACTACTATAAAGAATTCATTTCTCTTATATCCTTACCTTCGTTATTTGATTTAATTGAAAGTTCCTATTGATTGAAAAAAGTTTTTAATAAACGTAATTTACCCACTAGCCATTTGATATTTCAAATTGATGTTTGATGGAATTTAAAATTTTATCTTCAATCAGAAAATTTCTTAATTTAATGTGTTTTTCACTTCTTAATTTATTTTAAAACAATTTTTATTTATAATCATTTTTATACTTATATTATTGTTTAATTTTAAAAATAAATCTAAAAATTGGCAAAGAATTTCATGAGAATATCAGCTAGTTAAAATTTTTGGAGTTTTTTTATTTGATGTTTTTTCAGGTTATTGCTACAAAAAAAAAAAATAATTACGTGACAACTTTTAAAGGTATATTTTTTCTTTATAAACTTATATTTGGAATGTTTTGGATACTGTTTGTAAATTTTGATGTTCAGGTGATCCATATATAACTCTCGGTTTCAAAGTAGGTACTTGCCTTGTGAAAAAACAAAGCCATATGGCATTACTTTTATTATAAAACAGCCGATTGAGACCCCGACATACTCCTCGTCGTTTGAACCACAGATAAAAGGTGAACATTTAATTAAATTAGAATAATGAAATTTGCAGCTTATGACTTATAAAGAAGAAAATGAGTATATATATATATATAAATTAACTTATCAAATTTTCAAGAAAACATGATTCTTATGCGAAAGCAACGATACTTACTTGTTTGAGCATAGATCTTGTGTCTTCAACGCTTGAGGGTAGAAAGAGATTATCATAATCTGTACTTTTGAATCATAATATGAACATGCTTCTTAGAGTTTGATTTTTCTGAAGAATTTGGATAAGAGATTGTACTTGAATAGTAATTTTTAGGAAGAAAAATCATATAAATCATAGATGTCTCAAGTTTATGTATTTATAAGAATATGAGATACCCTTTTATAAAGACACATCCCTTTAATGTGTCCCATGGGTTATAGACTCATAGGATATGTCTTATGGGTTATAAGTCTATTAAAGCCCACTTGAATAACCCATGTTTATAATCAAACAAATTAATTTGAAAATTTTGTATCATAGCATGGGCCCATCAACAAATTGGTCATCACACACTCTTATCATCGGTAGCTTTATTTTCGTTAGCTCAATTGTTCAAGAAAAACATGAATAAGCAAAAAAAACAAAAAAACAATACAAATTTATGTAAAAACCCTGTGTTTCGAATGTAGATATGATTGGAATATATTGAAGTATTAGGACAATGAAGAAAAAAACACGAAACCCTAGAATGTTACAAACGATACTTCATAATAGCTTGCTAACCTAAAAATTATATCATATATTTATAAGTATCATAAAACTAAAACATATCCATATTTCGATAGGCCTCAAAGTATCCTGCCTATCAATTGGTATCCTGCCTATCAATTTGATGCCTTTAATTATTAAAATCCGAGAAATGACATTACACAACTTTTAGAGTCAAATTGAACATACATCGGATCATCAAAGCTTCAATGAATTGTGTTGGGAATCAAATGAATGAAAAGTTGTGTCCACCGATTCATGCGGCTTTTGAGCGAGCATGTGCGTTCGTAGAGACACTTCCTAGGCTATTTATACTCCCGGTTTTTCCATTTTAAGATAACAAAAAATTCTCCTCACACTGCATATCATTTCATTTTTGTGCGATTATTCTGTAAGTTGAGTTCGTCGGGGTCCTCCGATCCGTACCACTTGGAGCGAGATCGTTATCGCAGAGGCGATTGTCAGGTATCGCCGGTAAAGTTGAAATTCAGAATTCGTCTTGCAGGCGCGACATTATCGTTGGGCTCGGATGCAACTTCTGTCGTTTGTTTATTTGCAGGTTTGCTTCCTTTATGTTTTTGTTTGTTTTTACGGAAGCGTGAGGAACTAATCTTAAAGCCAATTTTCTTTTTTCGGTTCTGTTCGAATCAGTTCGTTTCTGTGGAACGAACGCTTCTGTTCGTTACAATTTTTCGGTTCTGTTCGAATTTCATTTTTTTTTATGTTCGTTTCTGCACTGCACTGAAATTTGACTCAAACATTTTTTTTATAGTGCAGTTTGAATTTGTTTCTAAAGAAATTTGATTCAAACATTTTTTTGTAGTGCAGTTTGAAATTCAGTTTTTTGTTTTCGTTTCTGTATTTCTGTTCGGTATTGAAAAAAAAAAAAAACTGTTACAGTGTTTTCCGGTTTGCAATACATTTGTTGAATTGGGTCAGGAATTGGATGCCCATTAGCCACATTCTCGAAAGTGAAACCGAGGCGGGCTGGTCGTTATAATTCATTTCCTGAATGAAAACAAAATGTAGTTTACTGTTTGAGGGCTATGCATACACAGATTTCTATCATTCGTCCATCCGTCCTGCGATCTACTTTTATGTTGGGCCAAATCTTCAGAAACATTGATGGTATTGAGTTTAAGTTCTATGTATTTTGAAATGCCAGCAGAATTAAACAAGTCATTACTTGAAAATTTGGATCTGGTGAATCTCTTGAATGTGTCTCATGGTCTAGATTGAATTCAAAATCACATGAGTTGTATATCCATGCCATAACCAACATAAACCTTCACCTTTCGCTCTCAAAAAGATATGGATGTGTCTTATGGGTCTAGAGCCTCATAAAAACGACCTATGCCCATAGGATGTGCTTCTGTTAAATTTGGAAGATGTGTGATAAATTTTTCTTTTAGTTTGCCGCCATATATACAAGCGAGTCCACTCGGGTACATCCCGATATGTCGGCACTTGGGCGCATTTACAGCTTCTAGTAATTGAATTGATAGAGGGAGATAAATGTGTATATGTTAAGCAAACTCATAATTGTTTTGCCATTTTATGTCTATATATAGACGATATGCTTATAACATGCAGTGATGGTGAGACTATTAAGAAAATCAAATGCTTGCTTACAAGTAAATTTGAAATGAAGATATGAAATTGATGTTATTTTAGGAGTTAAAATCCATAAGACACACAGTTAACTCTATCACAATCCCATTATATTGAAGCGATTCTTTGGAAAATGCAAGAATCTAGATATAATACCGATAAAGACTCAGATGATGTTAATTTACATCTTTCTAAGAATCTTTGGTGAAAACAAGCTCAAAATGAGTATGCTAGTATACTGGCGCGGTTTAATGTATGTATGAGGCGCATGCTTGGCGGGACATAGCGTAGGTTGGCAAATTTAGAGATGGAGTTCTGATTGATCGAATGAAAATCATTGAAGCTATGGCGTTTATTGGGCTACTTAAAGCATACTGAATTATGCTTTCATTACAGAATATCGGCAGTACTTATGAAGAATGCGTGATGCAAATTGGATAAATAGGCACTAAAGGCATAAAATCAACAAGTGGATATGTGTGACTTGAGGTGGGGCGATGTCTTGGAAATCATCCAAACAAACATATTGCTAGATCCACTATGGAATCGAAATTTATTGCTTTGTATAAGCGGGTGGCCAGGTAAGCCGAGAATTTTGGAAGATATTCCTAATTGGCCTAAACAGTGCATTGTATGTATACATTGTGATAGTCAGCGATAGGAAGGGCAGGGAATGTCATATAATGGTAAGTCTACGACATCCCAGAAGAACATGACGATGACAACTTCTTTCTAATTGGATTATCACCATTGACTATGTAGTCAAGATAATATTGCGGATCCATTGTGAGCCTAACTAAGAGATGATTGCAAAAACATCAAGAATGGGTTTAAGGCCTTAAACAAGTCATCATAGCGGACACCTACTGTAGTTGTGGAAGTCAGGGATCTGAGTTGAAAGACAACCACAAGTTATGAAGGCGGTGTAGAGTCTTGTCTAATTTGTTTACAAATTACCGGATAAAGAGCCGATATTAATATGTGAAGGTTTAAGCAAAAGCTTTTTAATGATTATGAAACTATATGTTCATAAATCACCTATGTGAGTGTGAAGTGAGGCGAAACCTTGTGAGAAATTCTGTGAATTCTCAACACTCATGAGACAGAGCGATTGTTCATGGCTAGCAGACACAATAATGAAACTGATTTTGTTCGAAATGGTTGTGTGATTTCTATTGTCTAGGCTTACACGAAGGTCGCGGTTCAAAGACATCAAGTCTTGATTGAGTAAGTCAGATGGAAACTACTAAGGAAAGTTCAAAGTCTCGGACTACTTGTCACGATGCAACGTTTTCTCATGGAATGTCGCATATTGCATCGTACATACAAAGTTTTGATATGGAGCTTTTTATTCGTAGTAGAGTTGTTGGGAATCAAATGAATGAAAAGTTGTGTCCCTCAGTTCATACCTTTTCGAACCGACATGTCTGTTCGTAGAGACACTTCCTAGGCTATTTATACTCCCGGTTTTTCCATTTTAAGATAACAAAAAATTCTCCTCACACTGCATATCATTTCATTTTGTGCGGTGTGCATAGAGTTGAGTTCGTGAGTCCTCCGTCCGTGCCACTTGGAGGAGCAGAGATCGGATATCGTGGGAGGCGATTCTTACAATATCACCGGTACAAGTTGAGGGCCAAATTCGTCTTAAGGACACAACATTATCGTTGAACCGGATGCAACCCCCGCAATAATTTGTTTACCTTTGCGAGGTTTTGCTTCCTTTATGTTTTTTGTTTCTGTTTTTTGAACGAACTGGGGAACTACAAATTGTTGGCATGGCAGCTTACAGTAGTAATTCAAAGAATCAAATTACGGATATATATTTGATATAATGTGAACTGCATGCACCTTATTTTTGGCGTCCAATCCATTGTCAGGTTGGATTTGGACAAAGATGATGCATCCAGATGGGCAGGCCGGGAGGGCGAAATAAACAAAGGGTTCTCGGTCTTGTTATGATGAGTAACAACACTTCATAAATTTTTTAGTTATATATATATATATATATATATATATATATATATATATATATATATATATGAGTATATTTATTCTTTATTGTTCAGAAATCTCCAAGCCTCGAGCAACGGTAGGAGGTAGAATGGGACATCAAGAAGTAAATCATCGATCTGATCCCTTTTCCGGTCACCCTCATATCCTACAAGAGTCTACTGATCCCCAACTACTGCATACCCCGCAAACAAATCATGCTCATGCTATCCAACCAAGGCCACAGGTTCCATCCCAATACCCGCATGCAATTCCCTTTGATGCCGTACAACATATGCAAAACCCAGTACTGCAGTACCCTGTACAGGAAACACAGTTCATGCCCGGCCAACACCAGCAGGCTAATGTAGTTTATTATGCTAGCGCTCCGCCTGTTCCGACAGCTAATTTTCAACATGCATCCCCATATGTTCCTGCTAACATGGTGCAGCCACCGCCACGCGTTACTACTGCGGGCACGGAGGGTTGGACCACTGGCTTATTCGATTGCTTGGATGATCCCACTAATGGTTTGATTCTTAGATCAGATATTTAGATGGTTATTGGGTTATTATTATGGATTTTAATTGTTAATTCGGTGCATGTTTTCAGCTCTTATTACGTTCTGCGTCCCTTGCTTGACCTTCGGACAGGTTGCTGAGATCGTCGACAATGGCCATACGTGTAAGAGCTTGGTCCTAGCTAACACTAATGTTATTTTAGAAACCTCGTTATTTTCTTTTGTAACATTATGATTGGTTGTTTGGAAAGTGGTATTACCATGTCAAGAAAATACAACACGTACAATATAATATAATGCAGGTGTTTGTCGACTTTGATTTATGGAAAGGACTAATTAATAAAAGAAAAAGATGATAAAAGTAAAATTATTCTTACTTAGAAACTCATATATTATTAAGCTATTAAGTCTTATAAATAAAATGGATTTGAAGTAATAAATAAGAATAATATGTGACTATTTTTCTTTCTTTTTACTTTTCATTTTAAATTATTTTCTTTAACTTGCATTTTTTCTCAAATTTCCTGAGAACCAAACATCAAGATTACGAATAAAATGGGTTTGAAGTTAAAAATAAAGATGCTTGTTTTTCTTTAAAAAAAAAAAAAGAAAAGAAAAGAAAAGAAAAGATGCTTGTTTGTTGGAGTTAATTATATTTTGACTTGTATTTATTTGATAAACAGCATGTGGAATAAGTGCCCTGATGTATGGAGCCATAGCATTTCTGATTGGGTGTCCCTTCTTGATATCGTGCACTTACCGAACAAAACTTCGCAGCAGATACGACCTTGTTGAGTCCCCCGCCCCAGATTGGCTTGTCCATCTTCTTTGTGATTGCTGTGCTCTCTGCCAAGAATACAGGGAACTCAAAAACAGAGGCTTTGACCCTTCAATAGGTAACCGATCTCAAATAATGGTTCTTTGTAATATTGCTCTCGTCATATATCTATACAATCCATTTAGGTGAACTAAACATGCATTTCAAGACAGATTTTTCATATAAAAGAAGAACACTCAAATGTCAATTTCACCATTTAGTAAAAAACTCAGACATTAAGGGTGCTAACTGTATTGTTGGAGCAAAATTAGTTAAAATCCATACGATTTTTATGCCCCTCTTCAATATTTTGCCTCTTAACACATTTTCATTTTCAATATAGGATGGCATGCAAATGTAAGGCTTATGCAGCAACAGCAAGTTGCTATGGTAGCCCCACCAAATCAAGTTATGATGGGAAGATGAAGGGATCAAGAATATTTCATCCCTGTACTTTGTTGATCAAATTTATATGTACTTGCTCACTTCATATGTTATTAACTCTTCAAGTTTATCATCAATTAATCCTTTTTAGTGGTTGAGTATCTTGCAATAGCAAATTAAAATGCAGAGATTTAGGATAAGGGCTGAAATATATGTGCAATTAACTATATTCTTGCATGGCTGTGAGCCAGAGCTCTGTATGAAATATTGCTATCTAGGATTGATGACTGCTTAAATATCATTGTTCTTAAGGTAATGTAACAGTATGCAAAGAACCTTTCTCTCTGGCTTATCTATTAAAACGGAGGTATTCTATCCTCGAGAAATTGGTCGGGTACTTATAGGGTGCCTCACAACCTTACTGGTTAATTATGCAACATTTGTTACAGGAAGAGAAAACATTGCGGTTTTTGGGGTAGAAATTGAGGAAGCAAATTATTAGATAATATGGTTTTCCGAAAAGTTCAGATATAGCATCAACTGTACAGATGTCAAGACATGTTTCAGTAATGTATCATATAGTTCATATTCCCAGGATCTCATCTAGATTGAGTTTGATCTAGAGACATCTATAAAGCAGAGGATTGAGAAAATGCATGCTGTTTGGTAACTATCTAGAAAATGAAGGTTCATGATACATAACAGAATTATCTCATCAACTATAACTAAGAATGGAGGTGGTCAAAGGGGAAAGGAATGGTTGGAGAATAAAGATGAGAACACCGTGAAGAACATCAATAAGGAGGAATGATTTGGCTTCAGTGAGGATTTGTAAGAAGAATCCAATCTTTCACAGTACTCAAGCAGTGTGTGAGGTGAGTATGACCCTATATATCATTTCAATGGGGTTGTCTTAAGATTTTTCTGGATCTGAAGTTTTGAGGTATCCTGATGGCAGGATCTAAACAGCTTGGACAGTGGTGCGAAAAGATTTCTATCAGTCCATATTTTTGGTATAAAATCTTCAGTATGGGTCCTACTGAATATTGTAATCTTTAAGAGCAAGATGGACCTTCCTTTTTGCTTTAATTGCAGAAACATCTTTAAGGAATATCAAACAAAATTCAACTCTGTTAAATTGGTCAAACATTCTAGACTTGAACTTGTTAACCGTTTTTCGAAAGAAGATTGAATTAGAAGTGTCCAAAGTTTTTTGTTTTTGTTTTTCCATTTCTTCAAGGATAATGTAAATAAGACTTCTGTAGTAAACCTCCATTTTACACCTGTTTATGTTCATGAAATGATTTATGGACTTAATTGTTTTCAAACTTTAATCTGTTGTTTGTTAGTTCCTTACTATTTCCATGTCTTTATTTCCAAAGAGCTCAAAGGACATGTTTTAAGTAAGTTGTTATCTTGAAGTAAAAGAATGTAAGCTCAGTACGATATCATTGTAAGGGTTCCATCTACAAAAAGAATTAGCAGCCCAACTTATTGTAATGAAGTGCATAATGAATTAGGTGGAAAACTACCTGAAAAGTGAACACATTTTTTCAAGAATCTCTTCACATGGCTAGCTAACATGGGACCATTTTTGAATAATTGTTAATAGAAATAAAAAAAGCCTCTAACTCTTGGTATCCCTTTTGTTGCCTTTAGGACCATGCTAAGAAGTATGTATTTGGTGGGGCTTCTGGTTCAAATGGTTGGCAAGTCTTAAATTCTTTGATTCCCACAGTTAGAAGGAATATAAACCGAAAGCAGAAAGGTGTTTCTTTTGTCAATGTTGACTGATCTGGAAATTTTTTCTTTCACATTTTAAAGTTTCTCCCCTCCCATTCTTTTTGTTTAAGCACATTCTATGTTGTCACTGAATCATTCATGAACTTGCGTACTTGTGTCTTAATCAAAAGTGCGTATGACATCCTCACTTTTGACTATTAGTTAGTCAACAATGGAGTTTTCTAGACCCTTGTCAAAGATCAAGATGAATTGAAAATCAATCAGTTATGCATCTGAATGCTTTGTAGACCATGAGTGAAATGGACAGAAGGTAAAGATTCTAATATTAGGGCAAAGAACAAAATCCCAAGAATCCACTTCCACATGCTTTTCAGCTCTCTCTACTTTTTTGAGGGGGGAACATTTCATAGAGATGAATGGTCATTTTTCAATGGTTCTTTACCTAAATAAGTAAATATATACTATGGCAAACCAAAATTCAACTGTCGGTTATACCAAGCTGTAATCTTAAATAATTGTTTGGAGAATATAGAAATAATATCAGAAATACTGTAATCTTATTGTTTTTGTGTTCTATGGACTATAATCACTAACTATTATGCTTATCTTCTAATTGCAGGTTACCTGTCACTGGGCAATGGGCAACCAGAGAAGAAAGGTGTAGAAAAAGAGAGTCAAAAGCGCATGGAAAGATTGTGGGGATATTTTAAGAATAAAGTTTGTTGTCCATTTTCATGTACTTGGAGTACTTTGAAGCACACTGGATCCTCAAATCAACAATCCATTCAAGAGAGTAGCCATTAAGCGCAGTGTTTGGATATAAGGGTGAGAATCAAACCCCATCACTCCCACATTAGATCAAATCAAAAGTCAATATGGTATCAGCCAGCCCCAGAACATATCAAACAGTTTGGTATAATTGCCCAACTCTGTGGCCAGCCCGAATATTGATCCTGAAAGAAGATAAGTATGCATCAAAATCTCTGTACCGGCTAATCAATAACCCTTCACGAATCAGTAAAAGTCACATACTTAACTTGCCTTTTTCCGTCTATGGTTGAGTTAAGATGATCATGGTGCTTGATGCACAATTTCTTTTGAGCACGAGCATTTTCAAAGTTCTTAGTTTTCTTTTACCTTTGCTATGCAACTTCTAATATTCTCCAAGGAAAAAACTTAGATAGGGAAAGAATGCTTTCTATTGACGAAATTGCATGTCAACTAATTATGTGAAGAATAAATTAGAAGGGGTGGCAGGTTGCTGGGTTGACTCCATTTTCAGGTAGTTGTCATTATATTTTCAAGGACAGGGCATGAGCAGAAAAGAATTTACTCCCTCTCATCCTATCCGTATTCATTCTGATGATGCATTCACACAATTCATATTTGCATGATTGCTGTAATTTGTATGAAGTATGTCAATAAGATAAGAGCAAATATCTCCTAATAATTCTGGTTCATGTCAACTCAATATTAATGCTGCAAAGTTGATAAGAACATCATCTCCTAATAATTCTGGTTCATGTCAACTCAATATTAAGGCTACAAAGTTGATAAGAACATTATCTCCTAATAATTCTGGTTCATGTCAACTCAATATTAACGCTGCAAAGTTGATAAGAACATGAAATAAGTCATACTGATAACAACATAAAACTAGTAAAAAGAAAGCTTGTAAATGAAATTAATTGAGTTTTTATGGTTCGGATTTGTTGTTAATACAAGAGGTCGAAAACTATGCCTCCCAATTCACACTAGAATCTTTGTGACGGGATAATATCTTGAGTTCCAAATTGCCCCACTTGTTCCATTCGTTAACCGGGTTTTATTCCTTGACCCCCAAAAAAGGATAAGCAGATAGGAACCTTCCTTCCACTTTGTTTTTTCCATTTCACACCTAGTGACCTCCTCATTATTTAAGCAAACCTTCAATGCAGTCATATGGGTACACCACTCAAGCTATAATCTTGACCAATCTAGTGTTTGAGAAGAAGAGGAATGGCTGCCCTTTCTCTAGATCCAAGATTGAGTCCCCAAATGGGCAAGAAATTCCATCAAAATGGAGTAAACATTGAAAAAATTGAAGGGCTTATCAAAGTTTATAACGATGGCCGTGTCGAAAGACCTGCCACCGTCCCCAATGTCCCTTGCACAGTGGCTTCAGAACTTGATGTCACAGCCAAGGATGTAGTTCTTGATAAGTTCAGTAACTTATGGGCGCGGCTTTATGCCCCGAGCTGCCCTGCAGGCAAGCTCCCTTTGATTATTTACTTCCATGGAGGTGGATTTTGCGTGGGGTCAGCAGCTTGGAGCTGCTACCATGGTTTCCTAGCTGAGCTTGCTTCCAAATCAGGCTGCTTGATCATGTCCGTGAACTACCGTTTAGCCCCCGAAAACCGGCTCCCAGCTGCTTATGACGATGGTTTCAATGCTGTCATGTGGGTGAAAACTCAAGCCATGAGTGGAGCTAGTGAGCATAAATGGTGGTTGTGCAAACTCAATTTCTCTAGCTTGTTCCTAGCTGGCGACAGTGCTGGTGCCAACATAGCTTACAATGTGGCCGCGCGTATAGGATCATCAAATGCCACCCTCCTAAAGCCGCTGTCTCTCAAAGGCATGATCCTGATCCAGCCCTTCTTCGGAGGGGAATCCCGAACCGGGTCGGAGAATCACGCCGCTCAACCGCCCAACTCAGCGCTAACTCTGTCATGTTCGGATACTTATTGGCGCTTGTCACTGCCTTTGGGCGCTAACCGAGACCATTCCTGGTGCAACCCTCTGGCAAATGGCTCAACAAAATTGCGCGGTTTACAACTTCCCCCGGTAATGGTATGCGTATCAGAAACGGACATACTGAAGGACAGGAACGTACAGTTCTGTACAGCCTTGGTGAACGCTGGGAAAAGAGTGGAAACTATTGTTTACAAAGGCGTAGGCCATGCGTTTCAAGTTCTGCAAAACTCTCACCTCTCTCATCCTCGAACCAAAGAGATGATTTCTCACATCAGGGATTTCATCAGACAATAATACTTAGCTAGTAATGTCTTCCAGTTTGTATTAAAACCTTAGGAACTGTAAAATTGAAGGAGTAAACCAGTTGTTTTGTTAGTAAATTCTAATATGTAAAGACATTGATTTGCTGTCAGTGTTGTAGTTTTTTTAATTATGGTCCCAGTCAGCTTTTGCACACCTTAAGTAATCCTTAGTTAACCATGGAGCAAATCCTTAGGATAGCCCTAATGCCCACATGAAATCTGTCCTTATTTCAGTTTATTAATGTATCGCTAATCAATTAGTTCAATAAATACTTATTCTGTGGTATCTCTCTTTCATGTTTTAGGTAAGATAGGAGACTTGGGCTGATCAAAGAAAAAGTGATACAATTAACCTATTGAACGTAACTCTAACTTAATTGGTTTAAGGCCTTCACCCTAAAAAGTCTTTTTAAGGTTATTGGAGATTTGCTTGATCATTAACTAACTTTAGGTCTTATGGAATTAGTCTTTGATAGATCCAAGCTGTCCCATAAATCTACCATTAAAAATAAAAAATAATACAATCTATGCCTTATTGGTGAGTTTGGTGACATCTCTCTTGAATACCTAGACCGCCTGACCGGATTTATGAACCGACAGGCTCTCGGCCACGAGACCCAAAAAATTCGTTTTCAGTTCCAGACTTATTGGTCTGTTTTTACTTTTTATTCAGAGAGGTTCCCAATATATTTGGTATACATTCCGTTGATCAACAGTGGAGTGGAGTGTTGTTGAAATTGAAGCTTAAGACACTTTTAGAATCGAAATCTCTTCTTCGCAATTTCTTTCTTTCTTTCTCTCTCTCTCTCTCTCTCTGTGCAGCGCCCATGTCGAAGAAGTACGTGAGAGAAAATGTGCCACTCTCTAGATTTGGAGTATTGGTGGCGCAGTTGGAGTCCATTGTGGCTTCTTCATTTCAGAACCCTCCCGATGCGCTACTCTGCTTCGATCTCCTCTCCGATCTTATCTCTGCTATCGACGAAGAACCTAAGGTCTTTCTCGCCTCCTTTTTCAGATATTATTTTTCTGATTTCGATGCAGATTTATAACTGTTTTTGGAAATTGTTTTGTTGCCGTTATTGCTTTTGGAGTACGTGTTTTTTTGATGTGGAATTTGAAAATCTTTCTTTTCTTTTGGACATGTAGATGCGGCAAATGAAATTCTTCCGGTTTTTCTTTGAAATTGGCGATTTCTGAAATCTGATGACATGAGGCTATTGTTTTCGATGGTTGAGCTAAAATTGTTGATTTCAGGAATCTATCCTGCTGTGGCAAAGGAAATGTGAGGATGCGCTTTATTCTCTGCTTATTCTCGGTGCTCGGAGGCCGGTGCGGCATTTGGCATCAGTGGCAATGGCGAGGATTATTTCAAAGGGAGACACGATTTCAATTTACTCAAGAGCAAGTACCCTCCAAGGGTTTCTATCTGATGGAAAGAGAAGCGATCCTCAGAGTCTTGCTGGTTGGTTAAAATATTACAATACGTAGTTAGATACACGATTGGATAATGTAGTTCTTTAAGATACATGTGTTTTCTTTTTTCTAAATAGAATTATCACTGACTATTCACGTTCTCCTCTGGACAATAATAGTAGTGTTGGTTTGTGCTTTGTATTTGCTTTTCTATGATGAATTAATCTATATCCTATTGAAATTCAATACCTTGTGATAGTCTAGTGATGTTAATTTACTGATGAGATCTCCAGTTTGCATCTTATGCTGCCAGTTCGATGATGGACACATGCATGAGTCAGAAATAGGGCTCAAAAAATGCTAAAGAGATTGCTGCTTGTTAGCAGGATGCAAGTTAACTTCATATTGGTTAATGGGGCTGTTTAAAATTTTTACTGAGTGGCTTAGTTAGAGTGAGGTGTTTGCACCCCCATGACCGCAGTGCATCTGCTCAGCTTGCTTAAGAAAGGGAGTATCAGTGGGTGGGCTGGGGGTGTGTTTTTCTTTCCTTGTATGCCACTCTGTTGTCTCTAGGCTGTTGGCACATCCTGGTGATTTGGTGTTTCATTGACTAAGACGCGTCGCATTTTTCCATGATGTCCTCTGGCCTCATTTTATGTCACTTCTCTGGTCCATCTTTAGTTTTCTTCATTCTCTGTCTTCAAGTTGAACTTGTAATCTTAGCACACTTCCTCTAGGTTAAGGCATTCCCAAAGTGATAGCTTAGCATCTACTTGGTTGTGGCTATGCTTGCTAACCCTTTTGGAGTATAAGACGCCCTATCAAGTTATGTGTGGATATTCATTTCTTTCTCACAATTATTTTAGATGCAGTTATTATTCTTAAAGACCCACAAGGGGATCAAGGAGGATTTCATGATGTCCTATGAGGTGTAGCAGCTACTTGAAAAATGATGCTCGCTTCTGTTAAAACTTTTGGACATGCAATCACTTGCTGATCCTTTTTATTGTAAACAAAATATATGCATTGATAATTCTAATAATATACTTTGATTGATCGTGAACAAATTGTAGGAACATTTGATTTAGTAATGGTTTTGGATATTTTGATGATTATCTTAGGTGCGACATCAATGGCATTTATGGGGAAGTGAAAGCTAGTGGATGACAAAAATCATTGAATTGAATATTTAGTCTAGAAATTTTATTAAAAATTTAAGTAAAGATTTATTTCTGGATAAAAAGAATTAGGGTATATAGGTTGATTGTTAGCTTGAATAGGAGTAACTCTTAGGGTCAAACCTTTGACCTAGGGTCATAGATTTGGTGATAGGTCACCCAAAATTCGGGTTGTGACAGCACAACTCTTTGCTTACCTTGTAGTCTAGGAGGAAGTGAAAGCTTAAATTAGATCATCAGTCTGTGACTCATTGATAAAGGCTTCTGGTCCAAAATTTATTTAAAGCTCATATTAGTTTAATGTTTTGAAGGTCATTTAGCCTAACTTGACAAAACATAAATAAATCTCCTTGTTCCACTTCCAGCCAGTAAAAAGCCCTTTAGGATTTCACACCTCTCTACTTTCTAAACAACTCACTCATGACATCTACCATGATGGTCAAGGGAAATGATGAAAGTGAGTCACTAGATGCCTTAACCTTCCTTTCGCACACCCATTTGTTAGCTTAACAAAGTTGCCATTGTCAATTAACCATGGATATAAGATCTTTGTACTTTCATTTCTAAAGCATGGTAAAAAAAATCTCATTCCACATATTCGTAAGCTTCTTCTAAATCAAGTTTAAATATTACCTCTTCATCACTTGCTGGCTTCTAACATTACATCAACCATGAACAGTTGCTTCTTGAGAAAGATGAATGGTCTCATGAAGAGCCTTAATTACGCTCGTTGACAACATTTTAGTTATGATCTTGTAGAGTATGGCTAACAAGTTGATATTGAAGAAATTAAGAAATCTAGGGATTTGACTTTGTTTTGGCATCAAAGTAATGAAAGGGGCATTTTTTTGATAGATAGTAATGAAAGTGGCATTAATGCTCTTAATAATTATATGACTGTCTAAAAGCTCAAAAATGCTTTAAATGCGTTCTCCTTTATTTTTCCTAACAGTCTTGATGAAGTGATAGAGTAAAACCATTTGAGTCTGCTGCCTTTTCCCTTTTTCTATTGAAGGATTTTCTCTCAGGTTTCTTATTTTATAAATAACTGGTCCAAAATACTAGCACTCCTTTGAAATATAAGTCCAGTCTAGACCTTCAAACCTCCCTGCATCCTTCTCTGATCCACTCTGAAGACCCTTAGAGAAGATTAAGGTTGCTTTGGAAATGCCATCTCGATTATGTAACACCTCCCTTTATTCATTAACAACTTAATCATATTTTTTCCCTTCTTCCATTTGGTTGCCCTATGCTTTTTATTTGAAAAAGCTATAACCCAATCTTCTTCTGAGCATCATCACCCTAAAGGTGAGTCTTCTCATGATGTTTTGTCTATACAGAAACTCAAAACTTCTTTTGTTTTGCGTCTTTGGTTGGAGACTAAGTTATCTATAGAGGACGATCCTTCAACCTTAGTGCCTTTTATTGATTGGTTGGGGATTAGGTAAGGGTGAGTCATTTTGTAAAGCTGGGGGTTTTGTGCAGATTTGAGGGGCTCGGTGTGCAATTTGAGGGTTTTTCCTTTCGTTTTTTCCCCCTTGTATTTTCTTGGTTGGGTCTTTAGAGACTTTTTCTAATATATTTCTCCTTTACTTATTAAAAAAAAAATTCATCCTTTAGGAAGTCTCTTTGAATCTTGTCAAGTCTTAAGCTTATTGTCTCCACTGAGGACTCAACAAAATTAAGCCTTTTGGCCCTAGTGAAACCCATTGAGACTATTTCCTTTACATACACCTCAACTTTCTTGCTTTAGAACAAGGAGAGCTCCTATCTAACAATATCATGCTTTACAAAATACATGAGGAAGTAGTGGTAATTGATATGCAAAGACATCCTGTGTGCCATGAAGACTCCATAGTCTATTCCACGATACAGTGGTCTCTAACATATACCATTGATGATTCATATTTAGGTCTCATTCTGATGAGAGTGGTTAGTGTTAAATGGGGAGACACTTGAGATTTGTTTCCAAGGATCATCATCTTTGTTCTTTTGATGTGTTGGGCTGCTCTTTTAATGCTTTCAGCCTGTTAGGTGGTAAGAGCCACAGGAATAATATCATGGAAATCAATCTAGAAGCAGGGATCGTTTCTTTTATCTGTCCCCTTATTTAGGCAATGAGCTAGCTGATAATTTAGCTAAAGATGGAGCCTACCAAATGGTTACTTTTGTTTTGGTTTTTCCCCTTGATTTATATATTGTTGTGTATTTTGATCATCCTTTATATTCTGGAAATACTTTGTCCTTCACTTGTATCTAAAATTTATATCAATAAATAAGATGCGTTTGATTTTTTTTTCCTTTTTAAATTTCCATGGGAGGTGAAGGTCATTTCATTTAGAATTCTTGGTTTTAGTTTGTATATTAGAAATTATTATTCATTTAGTTTGATATTTATGCAATATTTTATTGTTGCTTATAGACAATAATGCTCTCAATAAATAGTTTTATGCTACATGTTTGTTTTATTTATACAAAGGTTATGGGAATTTCTTGTCGTTGAAGGAAATCATGTAATTGACATTTCTAACAATCTTTTTAAGTCTTCAGTTATATTTTTCTTTGTTCTGTATTTAAGCATTTTACCTTAATTATATTTCTCAATTTTCATGAGAAAAATCTTGCAGGGGCTGCACAGTGCTTGGGAGAATTGTACCACTTTTTTGGTAGAAGGATAACTTCAGGTTTACTTGAAACAACTATTATTGCAACAAAACTCATGAAGTTTCATGAGGTAATTTAATACAACTTGCTGCTTTCTTTATCTATTTATATCAGGAGGCAAGCTTATTAAGAGAGGAAAGAAGGAGAGAGAATGCTATTTTAAGAAAATGCAACAAGAAGGGAACAAAAATTGAGACTAAGCCAACATGAACAAGTAAAAATATTGAGCACTGCAGCAATGATAACTCCAGGGGAGCTCTCAGGAGATGAGGTCCCTATTGGCTGGAAAATTAGCATTATAGTCGCCGATTCTTTGTCCCAATGAAAAGAAAATTTGGTAAAAGAAGCATATCATCAATTTCTCTTTTCTGTGCGGATGTCTTTGAGAGTTACCATGGCCTCAAGTAACCTAGGTTGTGCCTAGCTTTTCTAGGTGCCTTTTAGTAGGTCTTTTTATTACTGTAGGTATGAGATTTCCACTCCCATTCCATCTCTCTCACGGACATGTCAACCAAGTAAAACACCTCCTTCCCTAACTCTTTAGACATACAACTAAGGGCCTCCATGATGATAACAAAAAGGTAAAAAGGAAAGAGGATTACATTGCTTCAAGCCCCTAGAGCTTTGAAAGAAGCCAGTAAGAGTTCGATTAATTTTTATAAAGAAACTTACTACAGAAAAATACCAATGGATCCAACTTATTCACTTGGCTTGAAACTCCATTTCAAGCATCCAAAGAAGGAAGTTCCAATTTATGTGATCGTAAGCCTTGTCTACTTCCAGTTTGCAAAGAATGCCTCCACCATTCTCTTTCTGCAACGAGTCAATAGCTTCATTAATAATCAAAGAGGCATCAAGGATTTGTCTATCCTCCACAAAAGCATTATGGGACATGGACACCACCTTTCCTATCACCCTTTTTAGTCTATTAGCAAGCACTTTAGCTAACAACTTGTAAATACTACCTAAGAAGCTTATGGCCCTAAACTCTTCTAGATCTTAAGCTTCTCCCTACTTTGAAATTAACATCAGAAAAGAAGCCTTAACATTTTTCATAAACCTTCTGCTTTCATGAAACTCCTTTAAAAAACCTATGACTTCCTCCTTAAGAAAATCCTGGCTACAGCACCAAAAAGCCATGGAGAAACTGTTCAGTACCTGGTGCTTTGTCTTCATTGAGATCTGAGAGGGCACTAAAAACCTCTTCCTCGATGAAATGGACCTCCAACCACACTGCATCCTCACCTCATAACACCTTAACCGACATATCCCTACATTTGGTCCTCCACTCCAGTAGTTCAGACAGAAGAGAGCGAGACACCTAAGTCACCCTTCTTTTAACACTCTCTCTCTCTTGTAACTTATCCCGTTGATCTTGATCTCCACCAAAGAATTTCTTATTTTATGAGAATTTTAGCCATATTGTGGAAAAAACTAGTATTTTTGTCTCCCCCCGTTAAACATAGCTCCTTGGACTTTTGCCTCCAGTAGGTTTCTTCCATTAACACTCACTTCTTAAGTGCAATTATTAATTAGCCTTCAAAGACTTTAAACTTTTAGCAGTTTTTAAGTGCACTGTTAGATTACAGTTAATAAATGTGTCTATTGAATTATATGCTTGATCTTGTTTATCCAAAAAAAAGAAAAGAAAAGTAAAACGCAAAAAGAAAAAAATACATATGTTTGCTTATAATTTTAATGCTTGATCCTCATCATGTATGCTTTTGTGCTCCTCGTCGCTTATCAAAAGGGGAACAATACCTTTTTAACTTGAAAAATGGTATTTCATATTGTCCACTCGTTTGTTTCTTTCTGCATGTATTCCTGCAAACCCCCCTCCTCCATGCCACGTGCTATGTTTAACTTCTATTTGCTACTTCTTACTATTTCAGGATTTTGTAAGACTGGAAGCTCTACATATGCTTCAGAATGCATTGGAAGGCTCAGGTGGTAGTGCAGCTTCTTCGGCATATACCGAGGCTTTCCGTCTCATCATGCGGTTTGCTGTTGGTGATAAATCGTTCATTGTTAGAATAGCTGCTGCAAGGTGTCTGAGGGCATTTGCCAACATTGGTGGACCAGGTTTGGGAGCTGGAGAATTTGACAATGCCGCCTCTTATTGTGTCAAGGTTGGTCTTTTTGTTCTTTGTCAGTTATTTTTCATTTCCTTGATAGTGTCAAAGCATTTGGTAATTCTAATTATGCTGTGATTTTGTAGGTTCTTGATGATCCTGTTTCATCTGTTCGGGATGCTTTTGCTGAAGCTTTAGGTGCATTTGTTGCTCTTGGAATGAATCCTGAGGCACAGGTATAGACATATATTTATATGTTTGCATGTATATTTCAATTCCCTTGGAAATATCCTTTTTTGTCCTCTGTTATATCAAAATTTTATCATTTTTACTAGGTGCAACCAAAAGGAAAAGGTCATGTTACTCCAGCTAAGAAAATTGAAGGTGGTTTGCAGAGATACTTAGTTTTACCTTTTGTGAAAGGTATATTTATTCCTGGATTACTAGATTATCCATATCTTGAACACACTGAAAGAATTATATTGGTTTTTCTAGTAATGTGTGTACTTGAGTTTAAGTGTTTTAACCATTGTTAAGTCCATACTTCAACAGCTGAATGAATTATATTGGTTTTTCTGGAAATGTGTGTACATGAGTTTAAGTGTTTAACCTTTGTTAAGTTTCATAGACAGTTTCTTGATTAGAACTACTATAGACATTGCATTTTGAGTTGGCATCTTCACTAGAGCGCTGAGAATATATTGTGACAGGAACAAGGTCTTCTCAGATGGTATGGTGTAGGAGGAAGTTTATATCCACAAGAAGCAGATAAAAGGATTGGCTCAGTGATAGAATAACAGATTGATGGGTCATATCATTTTATGCATTGATGTGTAATTATCGAGTCACAGAAAGATGATAATAAGAGCTTCCTCTTTTTATTTTTATTTGATAAACAGATATACTCTATAAAATAGTGTCAAAGAAGCCTAATCCCTGTGCATGTGAAGTATTGGCAGATATCCCTACTGCCAAAAGAGAGATAAAAACCAAAGACTCCAACCAAATGGGCTAGTGTAGTAGTTCCTAAGACAACCCTACCTTTTCGATAAAATCAAGGACAGATAATCAACTCTTCCTGAGAGTCCTTACATAATCATCCCATAGTCTCAAGGAGACTCTTCAGACAAACCATGCTTGTTTCATCCATTAAAGATCCTTTAGCTTCTTGCATTCCAGATATTCCCAAACAAATCTAGAAAAGGAGTTTTCCTTGTCTTTCTTCTCTGCTTCCCCTTAAAACTGCCACACTAGCTGAACAATTATGTTACAGATTTTGTTACTGGACAGTTAAAAAAAATATAACTTCATCTCCTGATTCTACCTGCATAAGCAACATTATCTAGGATTCTCTCTCTCCTTATAAGCTGGTCAATGAATCTCTTTGTCAACTATTTCCCTGAGAAAGATTTATCATTAAAAAAAAAAAAAAAACTATTTCCAAGAGAAAGAGTCTCAAGACCCCCACAGTTTCTACAGTGGCAAAGGAGAATTGACCTCAAAGAAAAAGAGAAGCACTCTTAGTGAACCTTCATGGCTAAAATTCCTTCTTCTCACAAATAAGATCACAACTGTAGATGCAAATAGGGAACTCTCCACAATTGGTCTTCTGGACCATTGACAATAGCAATCCAAACTTCCATATCCTCTGGGTTAATAGATCTTGGAAGCAATCTAAGAGAGAAGCTACACCATACAAGGTGCTCGAAGTTTGTTCTATGACTGTTAAGAAATGCTAAATGTCAGATTTCAGGACACCCTTTGTCTCCACCTAAATAGCCCACTTCTATGTCCTCAAAATGGCTTATAGACTATTGTGCATGCAAATCCATGGGTTACCATCATCAAGGTACCTGAAAATACAGGAAGACAAAAATCATCTATCTCTACCTCCAAGACTTCCGGCACTCTTTTATCCTACAATACCAACAAACAACTTGAATCCCCTTGCAGCAAGAGGAACCTATTCCCAGAATGCTCCATGTCTACAGTTAGGCTGGCAGACCTTATTAGAAATCATATCTGTTTTAGTGCCATCAAATCAATTCTTTGCTCTTCCAATTTCCAAAAAAGATGTAACCATCCTAGATTGCTACTTATTAAGGCCTTGCACCAATTCTAAACTACACTTGGAAACCAGGGAAACAACCAAACTGTTATTCCCACATGAGAAATCATAGCTACTGTTTTTTTTTGGTCATACTTAACCCAATACATTAGCTATAGGCTGTTCGAGAGCTTGTGGAATTGCACTGTGATTGACAACTTCATCTGTATTGACAACTTCATCTGTCTTTCTTCCGTGAGAAGCCTAGTTACCTAGTTTTAACATGTTTGCAGTAAAGGGTGATGTAGCCCATAAACACTGCAACATTTTGGAACACCTAATCAGGTACAATTTCCTTGACCATAACATCCTCCTGAAGCGCGTAAACCTATTCTCATCCTCCTAACATTTCTTGTTTCTTTCTTTCTATGTCTCCTTATTTAGCAATTCTCTCAATCCGCTATATCAAAGCAGCCTCTAAATCGTTGATGGCTTTGAATTCCCATTCCACCATAAATGTGGTCACAAGAATCTAGTTAGCACGTGATCTAATTATTTATTTATTTCCCCAGTTTTTCTATAACTTGTAAGTTTCCGTATATTGCATGCATTTCATATGAATGCATACTATTCTTTTCTTGCTTACCTTAATAATATTGCTCATGCTTCTAAGCATCCAACAATATCTCATTATGCTGAAATTGCAGCAAGTGGTCCTCGGTTGAAGGACATCCGAATTGGCTTAACCTTTTCGTGGGTATTTTATCTGCAGGTACTTGCTGGCCCTTTTCCTTTTTCTTCTGGATGAGAATTTTTTGAGATTTTAACAGATTTATAATATTACAAAAGAAAATATTCAATGCAGTGGCTTTAGTGTTTGAATGCTTCTTCAAAAACAATCCCAATTTGGTTGCTTAAAGTCGGACATAGTATTCATGGTTAAGCTGTTCTATTTTCTTGGCAATTACTTCTTATATTAACAAGTGTTACAGTTGTCTCCCTTTTAGGGTTTAGACTGAGATTAGTTTGACTTGATGGAACCTTGGAACCTTCTTGATTTGAAACTGCTATTAGTTCTGGCCTGAACTCTTCGTGGTGGTTCTTTTTCCCTTTTTAATTAGTTACATTACTGAAAAATGTTCTACAGCTATTAATTGATTCTTTTACCTTGCACCAAAAAAAAAAAAAAAAAACATAAATTAATTAATTGTTTTCCCTTTTCTATATTTTATCCACATATATTCTAGGGTTTGGAAGCTTGATTTTCAGTTATCTCTCTATCTGGTCAGTGATTTGGGTTGGACTATTCTCGTTTTTAAATTGTTTCTTGCAGGTCATCTGTCTGAAGTATTTGCATCCAGATAGTGAGCTTCAGAACTTGGCTTTGCAGATCATGGACATGGTTCGAGCAGATAGTTCTGTTGATGCACAAGCACTGGTAACCCTTTAATAAACTGAGAGCATCAATTTTGTTTCGTATCTTCTTAATGTGTTGAGAAGGTGATGCATTTGATCATTTGATGACCTATCCTGCATTCTTCTAGGGATAAAAGGTAGAAAGGAAGACAAAGCAGGGGCAGGAAATTGAAAAGTGTGGCTAATCATCAGTTCATAATTTTCAATATTTTACTAATTTTACCCACTAGTGTGGTGTAGCTCTATAGGTAAATTGGAAATTCCTAATGGGTGAATTTAGGAAGTTGAATAGGCGTTGGTAGTGGAAATGGAAAAATAGCATTGATACCGTGTGGTGTTGTCCTAATTTTAATGTTCAATTTAGGATTTTTTTGTATTGGGGGGTTTCCACGTAGAATTATTTTTATTATTTTGGCATGGGAAGCTGTTTGTGGCGAACTCTTCACTGTAGATTTGTTACTGAAGAAGAGATGATCCATAGTCAATAGATTTGGCCTTGTAAAATAATGAAGAATTAACAGATGAGACAAGAGTGCTATACGTAAATCTCTCTTAGCAATCTTTTGTGTGAAAATAGTTTCTTGTTTCAATGAGTCCTTGAGTGGCAATTTGAGGGGCTAGATAAGAGAGGAATTCTTTGGCACATGGCTTCAATTTGTTTATTTTGGGGCATGGAAAGCACATAATTGAAGTATTTTTTTTATGATAAAGAGTTCTTAGATTTCTGATTAAAAGAAAAAAAAGGTTATTAGATTAAAGATTGAAGGAGATTTTCATAAATCATTGTTGCAGTGGTACCATGCTTTATTGGAAATAAAGAGCCTCTTTATTTTGGATTTTGTAGATGCTCTTCCTTGTGGATAGCTTGGCTTGTTTTTGTATACTAACCTTGTATATGTTGTTTGTGCTTATATTGTGATGTTTCTACATATACTGGTTGTATGCATAGGATAGGGCCCCTTCTTTTTGACACTTCTTACAGTTACTACATGTTCTTTTTGTCTATCAAAACAAGAAAAAAAAAACCCTTATGACTCTGTTTGGTTATTATTTTTCAAAACAAATTTCTGTTCTCTAGAATAAAAAAAAGGAAGCATGTTTGGCAATCATAAAGCAGAAAATAGTTTTTCATTACTAAAAATAATGTTTTTAAGGACATATTTGGGTTGTTTTCACTTGTTTTTCACTAGTTATTTTAAAAACTAATTATAGAATTATGGAGAGTATTTTTACAATTTTGGAAAGCTCTGCTCCAAACCTTAAAGTGTTATTTGGAGGATTAAGGGTTTAGATTGGTCTCCCATCTTTCGAGAGAGTGTCTCTTAGCTAGACCATCTCTTCTCTGGAGGAGGTACACCTTGCTATTTTCCACATGAAATAGGAAAAAGGGCCTTGGCTGTGATATGTTTTTATTAGTGCAATGTTGAGATTGCTGAGATGTGATCAATTAGTGTTTTATGAAGATGCTTTTGGAGTTCCATAGTAATGGATGATGCAACACCAAAAGGAAAATGCTGAGAAGAACAAAGTATGATTTGAATAACTCTAGGAATCACTCCTAGAAACCCTAGGCTTCACACCAAGGGCTCTTCGTATCACATAAAGAGATTGAAATAACTCTAGGAATCACTCTTAGAAACCCTAGGCTTCACACCATAGGGATCTTAGCATCACACAAAGACATTTATATTTGCTGGAAATTCTTCATTCATTCATTGATCCACCAAAACTGAATACAACCATATATATAGGTGATTCTAGGGATCCATTACTCTTGGAACTACCATCTAGTAAATGAACTTGAAACTAACAACTTTGACTTGACTTCTAAGACCTCATAAATACTATTGGAAAATGACAATCATAGAAAATGACAACCCTTGGAAAATCACAATCATTGGAAAATGACAACCCTTGGAAAATCACAATCATTGGAAAATGAAAACCATTGGAAAATGATAACCAACCCATTATATAAGATCCTAACTAGGATTTTTATCATCCAATGAGTGCCAAATTAAGGCTTGAGCCTTGGAGCCCTTGCGTCTGTGGTAAACTTTCAAAGGTGGTTGCCACTTGTCTCCATCAATGGAATAATAAATCAAAGTAGTGATGTCTCTTTCATTATTCTTGTGCCGAAAGAGAGTTTAACCATAAAAAATTTAGATTTTAGACTTATTACCTTGGCTACAAGTCTATATAAGATTATCACTAAGCCTTATTAGAGCATGAATGTAAAGTCCTCCATAAAAACGATATATACATAGTTGAAGGAAACAAATTTTGGATGCCTTAAACAAGTTTTGCAATCCTAGTTAATGGAAATGCGAAAGGTTATGTTAAGGCCACATAAGTTTAAGATAGGGATCCTCTTTTAACTTTCCTTTTTAATATTGCAATGGATGTATTGCGTAAGATGATGATCAAAGTGGAGGAAAGTTGTGTATCGAACGGTTTCATTGTGGGTAGGGACAAGACAAGAGTGACTCTCTTACAATTTGCTGATGACATCATTTTCTTTTCTAATTCCTCTTTGGAAAATCTACAAATCCTTGAGTTAATCCTATTGGTTTTTAGGTAAATATTAAGGTAGAAAATCAATTTAGAGAAAAACACTCTTTTTTTTTTGATAAGCAAGCAAACATGTAATAAGAAACCGCCAAAAACAGCCTCACAAGGTATACATGATGTATGAAAGCTTGACAAACGAGAAAAAACAAAAAAGACCCCTTGATTTAAACCAAAAGACCCTCAGCACGGACTTAATCAATCCCGCAAAATTTACAATGGAGGATCTGGAACATGAAACAAAAAGACCCGACCCGGGTGTACAAAAATTCAAGTTAATTCTATGAACAACGAATTCTTTGTTCTCGAAAGCTCTTTTATTACACTCTCACTACACTGTCCAGAAAAGACAAAGAGGAGTAGCATACCACACATTCTCTTATTTAGGGGATGCGGCCTCCTTTGTAGTAGATTTTTGGAGTGGTTGGCTTCTTCTCGAGGGCTGATGTGGTTTTTTGTTTGCCCAACTTTCTATGTTTTTTGGGCTGCCTTGTATACTGCTTGTGTACTTTGTGGTTTTCTGTTTATATATCTGTTTTTATCTATCCAAAAAAAAAAACCTTCACCACCTTTCTAAACCTTTCCACAAAGGAACCATGCTAACTAAGGAGCACACCGTTCATTGTAGAAGGTAGCACCCAAGACACTCCAAATAAGTAGAAGGCGAAATGCCATAAATCATGTGTCAGATCACAATGGATGAGAAGGTGATCAGTGGATTCCTCCTCCTTTCCACAAAGAAAGCACCTATTTACCATTGTCTACCCCCTTTTTTGAATGTTGTCTAAAGTCACAATTTTACTCCAAGTTGCCTCCCAAGCGAAAATCACCACTTTTGGTGGACCCAAGCATTTCAATTCACCTTGGAAGGAAAATCTTTATCTCTCCTTGAAACCATTCTTCATATGACGTTGACGACAAATCTACCATCCTTTATCCCGCCACAAGCGCCTGCTTGAGGATTGTGTGATCTTTTCCCTTGTAACTTCAAAAAAAATCTCTTTGCCTCCTCGACTCCCGATCATTAAGCTCACAACAAAACTTTGGGGCTGACAACTGTCCTCCGAGGGTGCATCCCAAACCTCTGCTACCCGAGCACCTCCTTTTTGACCGACAATGGCGAATAAAGTAGGAAACCTTCCCTCAGCGTTCATGCACGCACCATATGTCCTCAGGAATTTGCTCTCCTCCCATTACCCACCACAAAAGCCATTCCCTTGCCCACAATTTTCTAATCCATTCGAATGGCTTTTGTTAAAGAGCTTTCATGATATTAAGTATTAGAAGCGAATCCGCAAAGGCGACTTGGAGGTTGTCGTTTGCGTGGTATCAGAGGCTTGGTTTAGCCGAGAGGTCTGCAGTTCGAGGCAACTTCTTTTAATTTGGATAATTGTTTATTTAGTCGCTGAAAGACTACGTTGGTTGTTTGAATATCCACGTGCGGGTATGGGGAGCAGCGTGAGGAGGGTGTTAAAAGGCATGATATTAGTATTATGAAATTCTAAGCAGGCTTTTAGGAGAGTTGAATAGTTTAACGACTTTACTAACAACTAGAATATAAATATGTATGTTTCCCCCTTTGTTAATTAATGAGAATACAAAATTCCTTTTCTCTCAACAATATTCTCCAATCTCGATTTGGCTATCCCTAGAATACGAAATAAGGCGTAGGTAGATAGAGCATCTTGGAAAGTACTTTGAATCCAAGGTCAATACACCTTTAGAAATGTCGCATCATTGCCACAAATGTAATGGAGAGAACACTTATTTTGGTATTGACATAGGCTAAGAGTTGTTATCCAAGGTTGCTTCAATGCTTGATTGTAAGTCAATAACCATCTCATTTGTTCTTCTTTTAGAGGGAATTCAAAGATTGTAAAATTTTGGTGTCTAATGGTTCATGGAATCTTAAGGAGGTTAGATTAATGGAAGAAGACTTTTTTTGTCTTTGCAGGGGAGGATAACCTTAATTTAATCACATTTGTCTCACATCCTTAGCTAGCTCCTCTCTTTTCAAGATCCTAATCATTAGTATTCTTAAAGATTAAGGAAATGTAAAGGTGCTTCCCTTGGTTAGAACTAGGAAGGGTTAAAAAATTCATTTTAATAGTTGGGACATAGTGTATAGTGTTGAGCTGTAAATAGAATGTTGACCTGTAAATAGAATAGTAGAATTATTTTAGAATCCCTTAAATTGAGGGATTCAGTTAGTTTTCTTTTTCTGTTTTTAGGAATAAGTTAGTTTCATTTTTATGTCTCTTGTTTCCTTTTTCCTTCTCTTGTAATCCCCTATATAAACAGGGTATAGTCAATCTAAAATACTAAAAGTTATCACTTTTCATCCCATATTTTGTGTCATGGTATCAGAGCTGTAGGTTTCTAAAACCTGGGCATCATTCTGGCTTTCATTGCCATTTTTTTCTTACCTTCATAGCTGGATTTTTTGCTTCTTTCACGTTTTTCTTTCTTTGCTCTGTTTTGCTCTTATTTTTGAAGGCAAAACAGAGTATTACACATCAGGTTCTTTTTTTGTGAAAGATGTTGGAGGTTGTAGAGATGACTACTACAACACAATAGGAGGAGATTGTTCGATCTCAGCAATATGGGGAATTGCAAAATATTCAGGTTGCATATAGGTTGGATGGAAAAAATTACCTTAAATGGTCTCAACTTGTTCGCACTGTGCTGAAAGGGAAAGGGAAGATGAGCCATCTTATGGGTAAAGGGCTGAAACCAGGAGATCCTCGTTTTGAAGTATGGGATGTAGAAGATTCTATGATTATGGCGTGGCTGTGGAATTCTATGACTCCTGAGATTAGTGACACATGTATGTTCTTGGCTATGACTAAGGATATTTGGGACGCAATCCGACAAGCGTGTTCGAGGCTAGAATGCGGCTCCCGGAAAGTAATGTAAGAGGTAGTGAGAGAGCGATTCTTTGCAAGCAAGGAAGTAAAACAGTTATTGAATATGCCAATCAATTGAAAATTTTGTGGCAAGAACTTGATCATTATAGGGTGATAAAAACCAAATGTCTTGAGGATGTTGCTGTTCTAAAGGATTTCATTGAGAACGATAGAGTCTATGATTTTATTGTTAGGCTTAACCCAGAATTTGATCAAGTGCGAATCTAGATTCTTGGCAAGCAGGAGGTTTCGTGCTTTAATGAGGTGGTGACACTGATTCGAGGAGAGGAAAGCCGAAGGAATGTTTTGCTTGAACCACAAACCTTGGATGGATTAGCGCTAGTAGCAAAAACAGAATATCCAGAGAAAGGAAAAAATGATAAGCCTAAACACTTAGGTAGAGACAATTAGTGGAAGGAGAATAAGGACAATCTTTTGCGCACCTATTGCGAGAAGCTTGAGGCACCTGAGGAGAAGTGTTGGAAGCGAGATGATGGCCACGAGTCGAGAATGAGAAGCAGTGGATGTGACATAGGCCTCAAGCACACATGGAAGAGCAACCTAAAATTGAGGAAAATTCAGCAATTGGTGGGTTCAATAATGAAGAAATGGAGAAGGTGAGAAGCTTGTTGGGATCCCTTAACAAACCTACGGGAGCTTGTTCTTTGGCTCTTTCAAGTACACCTTCATTATCTTTTTGCATAAATGCCTCGAACTATGTTTATGATGATTCTTGGGTAATAGACTCTGGTGCCACAGACCATATGACATCCAAATCTCAACTTTTTCATACCTATACTCGAGCCCAGTAGCAAAGAAAATTGCGGTGTGATAGCTCTTTAGCTCTTTATTGCGAGGTTTTGGAGACATATCAGTTTAGTGGGCAGTCTCTATAAAATTCTATCGAAAGTCTTGGCAAACAGAATTAAAAGGGTAATGGGGTTGATTATTTCCCAGTCTCAGAATGCGTTTGTAGAAGGGAGGCAAATTCTTGATGCAGCGTTGATAGCAAATGAGGTTGTGGACTCAGTTCTAAGAAGGAAAGAGAAAGGGCTTATGTGTAAGTTAGACATTGAAAAGGCGTATGATCACATCAGGTGGGATTTTCTTCTGCAGACGCTCGAGAGAATGGGGTTTGGGCCAAAATGGAATAGGTGGATTCATTGGTGCATTTCCACAGCTTCGTTCTCTGTCATGTTTAACGGTTCTCCTGTGGGTTTTCGGATTGAGAGGTGCGAGACAGGGGATCCTCTGTCGCCATATCTTTTTGTTATCGGTATGGAAGTTACGGGTTGTGCGCTGCGACGGTGGAGGCAATTTTATTTAAGGTGCAGTTAGGGAATGAGGGTGGGGAAATGGTTATATCCCACCTTTTATATGCTGATGATACTATTGTTTTTTGTGAAGCTAAATCAGAGCAGTTGATGTGCTTAAGTTGGACGTTAATGTGGTTTGAAGCCTTCTCAGGATTGAAAATTAACCTGAACAAAAGTGAGATTTTTCCTCTAGGCAGGGTGGACAATGTGGACTCGCTAGCGGCTGAGCTTGGTTGTAGGGTTGGTTCCTCCCACTCTGTGCCCAGGTCTCCTGGGAGCTCCCAGGGGCCTTGGGGGTGGGATTCGTGAAGAAGATTTAGAAAAGGGCATCATCTGGAAAGACAATATATCTCGAAAGGCGGAAGCTCGCACTTATTCGAAATCTTTCTTGCTTCATTCTCTCTCATTTGTTTAGAATGCGAAAGATTGTTTGTCTTCAGGCTGAGAGAAGATTGGAGAGACTTTCTTTGGGGTGGAGGGAATCTTGATCGTAAACCACACAGTATTACAGGCTTGTTTGCTAGAGAAGAGAGTAGAGGGGGTTAGGGGTGAGAGGCCTTTATGTGATGAACCAAGCACTATTGTGTAAGTGGGGTTGGCGGTTTGCTAATGAGAGGGATGCTCTTTGGAGAATGGTGATCAGTACCAAGTTTGGAGAGGAAGCTGGGGGTTGGTATACTAGAGACATCGGGCGGTTGTAGTGCGGCTTATGGGAAAGACATTAGAAAGAATGGTTTATCTAGGAATGCTATTTTCTCCCTAGGAAATGGTAGAAGGCTGGGTTTTTGGAGGGATCCTTGGTGTGATGAGACCGTGCTGAGCCAAGCCTTCCCCACTCTGTTTAACAGCGACTCACAGAGCGAGGTAGCCAGACGTGTGGGATTCGCCAGGTGGTGGTTGGGGGGTTGGTCTCAGTCTTTCGGATTGCTCAATGGCGGGAGATGGAAGAAGTGGATAGTTTAACTCTTTTTATTCACAGCGAGAAGATTAGGTAAATTAGAGAGGATGGAATCTTATGCTTTAAGGATTCTATTTAATTGGCTTTTAGGTTAGACATATGTATAAATGGCGATGTTTTCTCCTCCTTTAGATTTCACTAGTAGATCCATTTGGAACCCGATGGTTCCCCGAGGAATTGGGTTTTTCGCACAGGAAGCTTCTTGGGGTAAGGTCTTGCGTTGGACCAGGCGAAGAGGAAGTTCCCAGCCAATGCAGTGTTTTATGAAGGAATGAGGAAACAATAGGCAAGTATACTTATCCGGCGCTCGAGCCCCGAGATGTTGTGGGATCTTGCTTTTGTGGTCTTGGGAAACTAATTGGGTGTTCCCAGATGCTGTGGCAACTTACTCACAGGCAGCGAAGCCCCAGTGTTGGCAAAAAAAGGAAGAGAGTTTGGATGACGGCTCCTCTGTGTTTATTTTGGACGCTGTGGTTGGAAAGGAATAGGGTGGTTTTTGAAATGGGGCCCCCTACGCTCATGGGGATGAAATCTTCCTTTCTATTTACCTTGTGGGGGTGGGCTAAGGTGTACAGAGTAGACAACGTAAATTCTTTGGTGGGGTTTTTGGCTTGGATGGGGTATAGGTGAGAGTGTGAGGTGTTCCCTTGTACTCCTCTTGTGTACTTTTTGGGAGCTTTATGCTCTTTTTCATTTATATAAAAATTGCTTTTTACGGATCAAAAAAAAAAAATATATGACACCTACCCTTATTCTTAAAAATGTCCTCCATGTACCAAAATTGTCGGCCAGTCTTGTTTCCATTCAAAAGCTTACTTATGATCTTAAATGTTATGCTATTTTTTTCCTTCTTATTGTGTTTTTCAGGAACATGGTTCATGGAGGAAGATTGGACTTGCTAAGGAAAGGAACGATTTTTACCACCTTGAATTATCTCAGAAAACTAGTAATAATTTGTCTCTGTCTTTTCTCAGTTCCTCAAATAAAGATTCCATTTGGTTGTATCACCTACGTCTAGGTCATCCATCTTTTAAGGTTTTAAGGTCATGTTTCCTTATTTGTTCAAGGATCGAGATATTTCGAGTTTCATTGTAAGGGGAAACTTGTGGTGTAAAACATACTCGTGTATCTTTTCCTATTAGCAATAAAAGAAGTTCTCATCCTTTTCATTTAATTCATAGTGACATATGGGGTCCTTCGACTATATCTAATGTTTGTGGGGCTCGTTGGTTTCTATCCTTAATTGATGACTGCACTCGGGTTACATGGATATTTCTTCTTAAACAAAAATTTGATGTTAGTATTGTTATACGTAATTTCTACTCAATGGTTCAAAACCAATTTGGGTTAAAATAAAAAGGCACCCCAGGACGAGATAATCTTGAATTCACTTGACCAGATTTTGTCACCACTATTTTCAATCCGCAAGGGGGCGTCTCCGTGGCTATCATGTGTTAACACACTGACAAAATGGGGTAGCGAGAGGAAGAATGGGCATTTACTTAACATGACCCGAGCCATACTCTTTCAAGGGAATGGTCCCCAAGTCTGATGGGGAAGAATTTGTTCTTCGCGCCACATACTGATCTTTATAGAATTCCCTCATGAGTGTTAGACAACAAAAGTCTCGTAGAGGTACTTAAGAGTTTCTATCCACACTTCAGAACCTCAAACGGGCTAACTCTTAGGGTATTTGGGTGCATTGCATTTGTTCATGTCCACAACCAACATAGAGACAAGCTAGACCCTCGAGCCATAACATGTGTCTTCCTTGGTTACTCATCCACTCAAAAAGGTTACAAAGGTTACAAATGTTACAACCCCCTCAACCAGAAAATTTTACATCTCTACAGATGTCACCTTCACCGAAAACAAACCTTTTTTCCTCAAGTCCTCTCTTCAGGGGGAGATTTCAATGATAGAAGATAGTCTTTGTGAGTCCTTTGAACCTCTTGACCTTCCTCATGTCTCAACCCATGGTGATGAAAAACCTAAGTCACCCAATTCTACCACTGAACCCATGTCATCCCTTGTTCCAGTAGTGTCACTCGCAATTTTCCACAGTTTCCTAAGTTGTACTCAAGGGAAAAGGCCATTCGAGCCAAGACGGAGTCGAATCAAACTCGAGACCTTGGGAATGAAATCCTTGATAAGATCATCACCACGCACATCGCAGCACGAAGTGAAACTTAGGTGTTCGGCGAACAACCTAGACTAGACCTTCCCATTGTTTGTTAGAAAAGGCACGGAGAATGCACTAACCGACCACTTTATCCACTATCACTATGTGTCTCTTAAGCATCTATCACCGGCCCACAAGGAAATTTCATTGTAGTCTAAACACCCTTATCATCCACAACTGCTTTGTTTCGGAGGCATTGACAAAAAGGGAATGGAAGGATGCTTTGAGAGAGGAGATGAGTGCATTAGAAAAGAATAAAACATGGGAGATCGTTGAAAAATCGAAAGGGAAAAACATTGTTGATTGCAAGTGGATTTTCACCTTTGAAATACTCAGATTGATGGATCTCTTGAGAAGACATAAAGCGAGATTGGTAGTGAAAGTGCTGTTTCAAGAAACATGGAGTTGATTGTCAGAGGGTTTTGCTCAGTCGCACAAATGAATACTAAATAGAATCCTGTGTCATTGGTTGCCTACAGTTGGCTCTATAGTATGATGTTAAAAATGCATTTCTTCATGGTGATTTAGATGAAGAGATTTACATGAACATTCTATCGGGATTTGAGGGGAACATATGTAACAAGGTGTGTAAGCTGAAAAAGGCCCTTTATGGGCTAAAACAATCTCCTAGGGCTTGGTTTGGGAGATTTGCAAAAGTCATGAAAGAGTTTGGGTACAAACAAAGCTAAGGTGACCACACTCTCTTCATTAAGCACTCTGCTGTAGGGGGAGTAAGTGTAACTGCTCTTCTAGTCTATGTTGATGATATCATAGTGATTGGAAATGATGAGAGAGAGAAGCATGATGTGAAGCAGAGATTAGCAAAAGAGTTTGAGATAAAGGAATTAGGGAAATTGAAGTACTTCCTCGATATTGAGGTGACATATTCTACACAAGGGATCTTCATTTCTCAATAAAAGTATGTGATTGATTTATTGGCAGAAACATGGAAGATTGGGTTGTGGTCTCTACTGATGGATCAAACCCTGAGTTGGGAAAGGCTAAGAAGAACCAATGGTGGATAAAAGAATGTACGGAGAAATTTTGGTTGGTAGGCTCATATACCTTGCTTCCTTTTCGACGGACATCGCTACTCGATGGCGTGATCAGATCAATTCATCGTGATCTGCAGAGAACCTCATCTTTCAAAGCTACGAGTCTTTGCATTACTTGAAAGGTAACCCCTGGAAAGGAATTTTGTTCAAGAAGAACAATACTCTTGCTCTAGAAGCATGCACCGACGTTGACTATGCAGGTTCTATGGTAGATCGAAGATTAACTACATGGTATTGTACTTTTCTTGGAGGTAATCTGGTAACATGGAGAAGTGAAAGCGGAATGTGATGCAGCAAAGATCGATACGTAGAATTAGAGTTTAGGGCCATTGCTCAGGGGTTGTGTGAACTACTTTGGTTGAAGATTATTCTAGATGATTTGAGAATCAAGTGGGATGAAGCTCTATTGTGACAACAAGTTGACTATCAATATTGCTCATAACCCTATACAACACGATAGGACAAAACATATTGAGGTTGCTAGACATTTCATCAAAGAAAAATTGGAGTAAGGAGTAGTGTGTATGTCCTATGTTCTATCAGAACATCAATTAGCTAATATTCTAAAAGGGTTGAACAATTCAATGTTTCACGATCTTGTATTCAAACTGGGAATGAAAGACATCTTCTCCTTGGCAGGTGTTGAAATTTGTAAATAGAATAAAGAAATTATTTGAGGAATCCCTTAAATTGAGGATTCGGTTAGTTTCCTTTTACGTTTTGAGGATAAGTTAATTTCCTTTTTATGTCTCTTGTTTCCTTTTTCCTTATCTTGTAATCCCCTATATAAACAGGGTGTATAGTCAATCTAAAATACAGAAAATTATCACTTTTCATCCCATATTTCGTGTCATATAGGTCAAAGGAGTTTAAAGGTTTGGAGATAGGAAAGGCTTTCTTGTGAAATTGTGCTCTTCTAAGGAAGTGGCTTTAGGGGTTACCTAGGGAAAGTTGTGGTTTATGGCATTATGTTATTTCGAGCATTTGTAGGACACATACTAATGGATGAGATGCTAACATTCTTGTTAGATGGTCATACATATGTTATTGGAAGCCTATTGCATAAGTGTTTCTAGACTTTTCCCTATACACCTGTTTTGTGGTGGATAAAAGGCAGAGAATCTGATTCTGGGATGATTTATGCTTGGTTGATCAACCTTTGTGTTCTCTGTATGAGTTATCTGAATAAAAAACCTCGCCATCTCAACCATCCTTGGTATCTCCTATCCTTTTTCTTGGAGTTTTAACTTCCACCATAATCTCATTGATATAGTAATTAATTGCTTGAAAGTCTCATGTCTTCACTTACACTAGTGCACTTTCCTCCTATTGCCATAAATTTAATAGCTTGATCTTTATCATACTAAGGTAAATACCGATGATATAGTGTAGTTGAGAGGCCCTTCGAATCTATTCATCCTCATTGGTCTATTTTATGTAAGGGAAGTGGGTAGTTGATTGACTAATCAGAAACTAAGACATATATTAAACAATAGAAGAATGTATAAGAGAAGGAAGATATTTCCTTGCTACAGTACAAAAACTTACAAAACCAAAGCTAAAACTAGGAGATACAAACCGCTGCCCAATTAAGAAGTAAAACTGAAAGAGGAACCCCACTAAAGGGGTAGTTGATTGACTATCTCTTTCTACATTGCTCATTAACACTATGTCTCTGGTATAAACTCTTTAGTCTAGCTTAGATGGATTAGGTTCCGCTCTAGATTATTGGTAATATGATGATTATTTCATTTATAAAATTGATAACTTCCATCGAAGGCAAGATTCTAACAGATCGATTGCCTTATTATACCTTAGTTTCTATGGTAAGAGACAAATGGTGGAATTTTGAGGAACAATGGAGAATAGAGGGAATATTCTGAAGCTGTATGAGATTTTCGACGAATAGCTTCTTATTTTATTTCTTGGAATTGGATACATATATATACATAACAATTGATTTTGATAACCTTGATTGTCTCCTATAAATTAGGATCAATATAATACAAAAACTTTCTTAATATACAATAGAGTATCTCTAGGGAATAAAATCAGAATATACACCAGAATTTTAGGAAACTAATCTCTTAAAATTAGGATTACAACTAATCACAACCTAGATTGATTTCTCTTATACCTCGAAGCTAGGCGATATATGTTCTCAAACGAATCTTGTACTTAGCTTAATGAAATTGAGCCGAAACAGAGCCTTGGTTAAGATATTCGTTTCTTGTTGCCTAGATGGAACATAGTTGAGGGAGATCATCATGCTTTCAATTTTCTCACTGATGAAGTGTCTATCAATCTCCACATGTTTAGTTTGATCATGATGGATTGGATTTTTGGCAATTGCAATTGCTGACTGGTTGTCACACATGATCCTGAGAGAATCCGAAGCTCCAATCTTGAGTTCGTTTAGTAGTCGTTTTAGGCAAATTCCTTCATAGATTTCCAAAGCTAATGCGAGGAACTTAGCCTCGGCACTGCTACGTGCTACCAATGCCTGCTTTTTGCTACGCCATGTCACTAGATTTCCCCAAATAAATGAGCAATATCTAGATGTGGATTTTCGGTCACTAGGAGATCCAACCCAGTTGACATTAGTATGAACTTCTAATGTTCGGTTGATTGTTTTCCTGAACATAAGCCCCTTCCCAAGATCCTTCTTCAAGTACCTTAGAATACGGTTCAATGTCTCCAAGTGATCTACAGATGGGTTACCAAGAAACTGGCTAACAATACTAACTGCAAAACTTATATCTGGACGCGTTTGAGTCAGATATATTAACTTACCCACCAAGCGTTGGTATTGCCCTTATCAACTGCTAATTCGTCAGTTCGAGGCATCAACTTGGTATTAGGATCTATAGGGGTTTCAACAGGTTTGCTCCCACTCATGCCGGTCTCTCGTAAAAGATCTAGAACATACTTGCGTTGAGATACTGAAATTCCTTTGCTGCTCCATGCCATTTCCATCCCTAAGAAATATTTCAAGTGCCCTAAGTCTTTAATCTCGAATTCCTGGGACAATAGCATCTTAAGCCTTCTCATTTCTCCTTCATGATTCCCTGTGAGAACTATATCATCAACATATACAATCAAAATTGTGATTCTCCCACCCGTGAAGTGTTTGATGAAAAGGGTGTGGTCTACTTGTGTCTGAGAGTATCCATCCGGTTTAAGTACTTTGGTGAATCTATCAAAACATGCTCTAGGTGACTGTTTAAGACCATATAATGCCTTTCTTAGCTTACAAACCTTCTCTTGTGTATCCTTAGTCTCAAATCCAGCAGGTATATCCATATAAACTCCCTCAATCAAATCTCCATTTAAGAATGCGTTCTTGACATCAAGTTGAAACAGTGGCCAATCCTGGTTAATTGTGATAGATAGCAAGACACGAATTGTGTTAAGCTTCGCTACAGGAGCAAAAGTTTCATGATAATCAATTCCATACGATTGAGTGAACCCTTTAGCCACCAATCGGGCTTTGTATTTGTCTACACTTCCTCTTGCCTTCTGTTTGATTAAGAATATCCATTTACAGCTCACTGTATTCTTTCCAGGTGGTAGCTTTGTTAACACCCATGTACCATTCTTTTCAAGAGCAGTGTATTCTTCTAAGGTTGCCTTGTGCCATTCAGGGACCTTTAGAGCCTCATATACAAAATTAGGAATCTTTATACTGTCTAGGGATGCCACAAAGGCCTGAAACTTTGGGGACAAATTTGAGTAAGAGATGTAGCTGCGAAGAGGATGTTGAGTGCACGATCGAACACCTTTTCTTTTTGCAATAGGAAGATCTAACTCCGAGTCATAACCTGACTGTGGACTAGATTCCACTTCATCTTGTAATCTTCAGGTTCAGCTTGGCTTGGGAGAGTCCCTTGACTTCGCTGATTTGGTGCATGCAAATAAGGATTTTTCCTTCTTTCATAAACTATCACAACATCATCAGGAAGAAGTAGATGTTTAGGATAGACAATGGGAGATAGCTCAGACTTGTTATTTGATGGAGATTTCTGTTGAATCATTGGTGTTTGTACATTTGAAACTGGAATCAGAATTGGAGTATTGCAGGAAGAAGACAAAGTGGAGGGCAAATGAGATGATGTACCTGGTTCAAGGAGTGATGTTCAATCCTAGTTTTGCAATTCATTTGTGTTATTCTCCCTCTGAATTGCAGAATTGGAGTAGAATGGAGTTGCTTCAAAGAAAGTAACATCCATTGTATTATAAAACTTGCGGGTGAAGGAAGAGAAACATTTGTAGACTTTTTGGTTGGCTGAGCATCCAAGAAAGATGCATTTAATTGCATGAGCATCAAGTTTACCGGGGTATTGCAAATGAATATGGACAAAAGCAGTGCAACCAAAAAACTTAAAAGGAATTTGTGACATGTAAGCTATAGAACTTGAAACGTTTGCAAAGGTAAGTGAAATTTGAGAATCCGAGAAGGCATTCGGTTGATTAGATATGTTGCAGTAAGAATGGCTTCACCCTAGGATTTTTTAGGAACATTGACTTGAAAAAGCAAAGATCGGGCAACCTCAAGTATATGACGGTTTTTACGCTCAGCTACACCATTTTGTTGTGGTGTGTCAACACAAGAGCTTTGTTGAACAATACCATGGGATTTGAGATATGAGCTAAGACTTGAATTGAAGAAATCCATGGCATTATCATTTTTTAGAATTTGAATATTGGCTTTGAACTGGGTTTGAACCATGGCATGAAAATGCTGAAATATGTGCTTGGTTTCTGATTTTTCTTTCGTAAGGAATGTCCAACACAATCGAGTCTGATCATCAACTAACAATAAAAACCATTGTGCACCAGTAATACTAGGAATACGAAATGGCCCCCAAATGTCATCGTGAATGAGAGAAAAAGGTTGACTTGGTTTGTATGGTCTTGATGAGTAAGTTTTTTGAGTATGCTTTGTCAACTGACAAACTTCACAATGAAATAAACTGGGGTTTTTATTAATGAATAAGGATGGAAACAAAATTTTCAAGTAAAGAAAATTAGGATGACCTAAACGAAAATGCCACATCATGATTTCACTTTCTATTAGAATGACTATCACACATAAGGCTACGGATCAATTGACATTGATGACTAACCGAACGGATTGAAGGAGTGTTGACATCAAGAACATAAAGGCTTGCATGAAAATCATCACTGCTAATTGTCTTCCCTGAGCTCAAGTCCTGAAAAACACAAGATTTAGCAAGGAATTTAGTTTCACAATTAAGGTCACGATTTAGACTACTGACTAAGATGAGATTGCAATCAAGATCAGGCACAAATAACACAGATTTATTTGAGAGACAAATGATTCCTGTTCCGACCACTTTAGTGTGTGTACCATTGGCAATACGTACTGTTTGAATGCTGTTACAAGGTGAGTAGGATGTGAAAAGTGATCTATCACCTGTCATGTGGTTGGATGCACCCGAGTCTACCATCCAAAATGAGGAGGGAGATTTGGCTGCATGCAGTGCTGAATTAGTGGAATTGTTTTTGTTGCTACTGAATGTGGTGTTGATATTAGCCTTGAGTATAAGTTGCTGGAGAAGTTCTAATCGTTCCTTAGTGAATGAGATAGAATTACCAGATTGAGGTACTAGAGTAATGGCGGCATTCCCCTTATCTTCACGATCTCGATTCAGCTTCCAGTCAGAAGGCTTTCCATGTAGTTTCCAACAAGTATCCTTCAAATGTCCAGGCTTTTGACAATGATCACACCAATTGTGACCTTTCCTTGTTTGGTTGGTATTTTGAGAATAGGTTCGGTTAGCAAATGCACCCTGATCTGATGGATTTTCTTTGACTGCTACAAGTGCTGGAATTTCAGGAAATGTGGGATGATTAGATTGTCCCAGCATAACACGGTTTCGGCTCTCCTCCCTATGCACTTCAGAAAATGCCTCCCGCAGACTTGGTAGTGGTTTTGTTCCGAGATTTCTTCCCCTTACTTCATCAAGAGATTTGTCGAGTCCCATCAAGAATTTGAAGACACACTTAGTCTCCACGATCTTCTTAAAGTATGCACTATCTTCAGGACACTTCCATTCATGTGTCTCAAACAAGTCTAGTTGCCACCAATATCGAGTGAGTCATGAAATAGATTGTCACAGAATTTTCTCCTTGACGAAGGTCTTGGAGAGTACTCTCCACAGAGAAAAGCTCGGCTGTGTTTTCGCTACTGGAGAATGTTTCATGTGCTGCTTCCCAGATTTCTTTTGCTGTGGTGTACAAGAAGAAATTTTCTCCTATCTCAGTTGTCATAGAACTGATTAACCAAGACATAACCAGATTGTTCTCTGCCCTCCAGATTCTGTATTTAGCATTGCTTGTTTTTGGTTTTGAAATAGCACCAGTGAGATATTCATCCTTGCTCCGCCCGCTTATGAACATCATCATTGATTGAGACCACTGAAGGTAGTTGTGGCCATTAAGTTTGTGGGTGGTGATGGGGACAAGATTAATTTCTATGGTGGCTGGCGTTAGTTGAGGAGCAGTAGGAATATTGGAAGAGGGATTAGGTGTAGATGGATCCCTGGATGTTTGCTCGGACTCCGCCATGAAGAGGTGATTTCGGAAGGAGGGGAGGGCTAAGAGTGATAGATTGAGAAAGAAAGAGTAGGGTTTCAGAACCTAATGCTTTGATACCATGAAGCTGTATGAGATTTTCAACGAATAGCTTCTTATTTTACTTCTTGGAATTGGATACATATATATACATAACACTTGATTCTGATGACCTTGATTGTCTCTTATAAATTAGGGTCAATTAAATACAAAAACTTACCTAATATACAATAGAGTATCTCTAGGGAATAAAATCAGAATATACACCAGAATTTTAGGAAACTAATCTCTTCAAATCAGGACTACAACTAATCATAGCCTAGATTGATTTCCTACATATTCTACTTCACTTTTATTCTTTTTTGTGGGCCTCTTGCACCATCGTTTATGGAGGAGTTTCACTTGATGCTATTTAACTTGGTTATCTTTTAGTTTGTATTTCAAAAGAGTGGATAACATTGAGAGGAGTTGATCTTAATATTGAGATATTTTTTGTAATGCCAAATTGTGTAGTTCTCTTTGTACCTCAACCTTCTCTTATCTTTTATTATTTTCAATATATCTTTTGTTTCTGATTAAAAAAGTGGAATAAAAGATTTGCTATGGGAAAACATAGTCATGTAGATGTACTCATCACCTTGGAGGACAGTGGACCTTTCTGGAGTTTTGGAATGCTCTTTCTCTTGGATTTTTACAGTGGAAAACAGAAAAGCTTATACGATCATCAAGCCTTAGTGTTTTTACCTTCCCGCTTTATTCTCCAGGGTTATGAACTGAAAAGATTTTTGGCTAATTCTTTCCTCTTTACTGTCTCTTCTAGGCAAATACTTGGTTTGTCCGAAAATTTTCTGTTCATGTTGTAGGAATTAGCTATTGCATTTAAAATTGAAGGATTATGAGTTGAAATCTTCCTCGAATTTGAAAATTTGTCTAAAATGACATGTATCTAGAGTTAGAATATCTCTAGCTTGTACTTCTATTTTCTCACTTTGCTTGCTAAAGACTACAATTTTATACTCTTTCACAAGGAAGTTCTCATCATGTATCTAAAATTGAAACATTACATTTTTATGTGTTGCTACCTCCACTTTTTCTTTTTCTTGCCACTACATGTCAAGCAACTCATTTGTGTTCCATGTTACAAATCAAATTATTAACTGATGTATTTCTTGATTATGAAGGCTTGTGTTCTCTATATACTTCGAGTTGGTGTGACTGATCAGATGACAGAACCCACTCAAAGGAGTTTTTTAGTTCTTCTTGGGAAGCAGGTTTGCTAAACTGCTGAGTTATCTTAATTTTTGATCCTGTATTGGTCTTGTCTTGTCTTCAACCTTCTTATGGCTGCCTGCTCTTCTATGATATATTTGTTATTCTAATATGATAAACATTTTTCTGATGAGTTGCAGCTTCAATCTCCTGATCTCAGTCCTTCCATGGCAGTTGCTTCTTTGCGTACCTTGTCATATACTCTGAAAACACTGGGAGAGGTGAGGCTTTACTGTAACGCATGGTTTTATAATATTTTCTGGTCCATTTTGATGTATTATAGGATGTTATGACCTTGTCTACTTGACAATATTATTTGTATATCCTCTATTAGCCAAGTAATTTACAAGTTTACAATGGAATTCCAAGCATGATATTTGTTAAATAATACAAACATTTTCTTTAATAGTCATAGTTTTGGAGTGTAGCTTGAAATAATGACTGTTAATTGTTTCCGAAAACAACTTCCTATCCTCTAGAACAAAAGGACCGGAAAATATGTTTGACAACCAGTGAATAGAAAATTGATTTCTTCTTGAAAATAGAAAGTAGGTTGTTTTTAGACATCTTATAGAAAAATAATTATACAAATATGGAGAATTCCATATAAAAGTTATACATTTAAAAAAATATAGAAAATAGGTTACTAACTATTTTTTTGAAGTTCTCAAACAGACTTCCCTTTTACAAAACATCAAAGAATAGTCTTTAAAATCTCTAAACTCGTTTCAAGACTATGAGTGCGTTTGGAAAAGCTTATTTACTGCTTATTTAAGCTTATCTTCTCGCATAAGTACTTTTGATAAAAATTATAGGTGTTTGGAAGAGCTTATAAAAATAACTTATGACCCCTTATAAGCCCATTTTAGCTTATTTCAATAAGCTTCATGGAGAAGCTTATCAAAAAAAGCTGATACGGAAGCCTAAAAATCGATCATCTATGACAAAACTATCATTTTGATAAATTATGTAAAAAAAGAAGGAAAAAATTCTCAAAAATAGAAAAGAAATTCCGAAAAAATGATGTAAAAATATAAAAAAATCTGAAAATAATGAAAAAATAGAAAATGAATTCCGAAAAATTATGTAAAAATAGGAAAAAAAATCTGGAAAATAATGAAAAAAATAGAAAACAAATTCTGAAAATTTATGTAAAAATAGGTAAAATATTTGAAAAAATTATGTAAAAAATAGGAAAAAAAATTCTGACATATAATTAAAAAACAGAAGAAAATTATATTGATGATGGGAAGAATGATATTGATGATGATTTTCTTGATTTAGAATTTAATGCAAATCTTTTTGGAACTTAGAATTTTTGTGATGATGGGAAGCATTAATGATGTTTGTTATTTTGTTTTGGAAATGTTTGTGATGATGGGAAGCACTAGTGATGTTTGATTTTTTAGTTTGATGTTATTTACTTTATTGTATTTTATTATTAGATAAAAGCGCAAACGATATTTAGTGAGATATATAATTTTTTTATTTATATTAGGTAAAAGGTGTGCATCCCGACTTAAAAAGCGTGTCTCAAGTGCACCTTAACATCTCAAGGCCCGTAGGAGCTTTTGTGCCTCGGTCTGCTTAAATAATTATGAGGTTCGTAGTACGTAATGTTCGATTTATAGAAGCGTCTTAAATATTTAATGAATAAAAGCACTTAGGAATATTTTAGTTTTATAATCTCTTTGATGCACATGAAACAAAAGTGAAGATGAGAAAATGAGTAATTAAATTTATTTTTTTATCACCCCAGAGATTACAGGATCAGATGATAAATGTTTTCAGTATATAGTGAATCTTTACTTTATTTTTAATTTTTTATCATGGTTTCATGATATATATAATATTAATTTTTAGTTCTTTAGTTTTTTTAATTTTTTAAAAATTAGGACAAGTGCTTATTTATTCAAATACTTCAATTTTATAAGTTCTTATGATAATCTTTTCCGTAATTTCAACTGTTATAAGTGCTTGTATAGTAATGCATCAAAACACCTTAAAATAATGCATAAGCGCTTTTAAAATATGCATCCTAACATAAATAGCTTATTGACTAAAGTACTTATGACATCAGTTCTCATCTAATAAGCTTTTGTAAAATAAGTGCTTAGCTGTTTAACCAAACATGGCCTATTCTTGAAACCACTTCTCAAATAGCACCAATGTATCTAAACGTTCACACCATCCCCGTTGGAAGCTCAAAATTTTTGATTTGTCTAGATGATTTGTTTGTCTGAATAGGAGGAGAAACATGTAAAGTTTGTCATGTTTGGCAGCGAAAATGGAAAGTGTGAACTGCTTTTCATTTGCCAAAAGGGTAAAGACAAAAATAACACAGACCATGCAAAGTAAAGTGTTGCTCAGATGTTCTTTTTGTTCCTGAAATCAGGTTAGAGTCATTAAATTGTTGTTTTCTAAAATTTAGGCACATGGGTGTGGATGCTTGGAGAATTGAACATGGCTCAAAGCTTATCACTTTCTTTTTGAAGATGATAGTGTTGTCTTTTGATGGGCTACAGCCCCTTGTTTTGGCTTTATCTGGGTTTCTATCTTGGACTCCTACATGCCACTCCAATATCTTATAATATTTATGTTTTGGCTTTTTAGATGGAAAATAAATATTGTTATTAGAAATAAAAGTACTTCTACCCTAAAAAAAGGCAACATGGGGAGGGGCTGCTCTATGCATATTGCTCTTTCTGAGATATGATGGATTAATCAATCCCACTATTGTCTTGTTCTTGGGCTTCTACCATATACATAATATTAGAAAACCTAGAAAACTTCCTGAGAGAGTCATTTTCACCTTCGATAAACTTTAATCAGTTTGTGTTTCCTTTAACTATTGGCATCCCGTGGAAAGTTTGAGCTGCAGGTCCATTCTTAATTCACTTCATTGGGCTTTTTCGCCTGGAAAGCTTCCTGGGGTAAGGCGCTTACACTGGACTAGCTTAAATGCAGGGGAAGAGTTCTTTCTAATAGGTGTTTTTTATGTGAAGAAGAGGAGGAGACAATTGAGCACTTGTTGGTGCACTGTGAAAGTGCCAGGTTGCTTTGGGATCTTTTTTTTGGTTGAAGTTGGCACAAGCTGGATCTTCCATTTTCTTGGGAAGGAGCTTTTGTGGGTAAAAAACGCAAAGAAATTTTGTTGGCGTTTCCCCTTTGCATTCTGTGGACTTTATGGCAAGAAAGGAATAGGATGACATTTGAGAATGAGGATTCCTCCGCTCATAGGATGAAATCTACTAGTATGGTGATGATAAAACAAATTCTTTGTTGGATTTTTTGACTTGGTTGGGTAGTAAGTGAGGTTGTTGGGTGTATGTGAGGGCTTGTGGGTTTTTTGGCTTTCTTTTTGTACTCCTTCTGGTTCCCCTTTAGTATACGTCCAGTATACTCTTTGGCAGCCTGTGGTTCTTTTTGGTGATCAATATACTGCATTTTACCAATTGAATTTTTTTTTAACATGGGTATCATTGTTTAAATATTGCATAGATCCTGAAATCTTCCTAGGATTAATAGTTTCCGTGTTTGCTTCTATGTTTCCTTGTTTAGATTCTTTGTTTTCTTGGTTAGATTCTAAACTCAGAACTTGTCTTCAATACATAGCCTTGTACCGGTACCTTAGAAAAGAATAAGAAACAATTATTTTCTCTCCATTTTTTCCCTTATTGAGACTTGTTTTATCTCTTATTATCTTTTGCAAGTTTATCACTCTGCTTCTCAGAAGTTTTCAGTGAACCTTAGAGTCTCCTCTATATTGCCTTGGTCTTTTCAAGCACCTATTTTCCCGTCTCCCATTCAACAGATTACCCTGCTCTTCTGAAATTTCTGATGAGCCTAAGCCTCTCCTTTAAGTGGTGAAAACTGTTTAAGTGTATTTTTTTTTATGAGTAAAAGCACTATAAATATATCATCAAAAAAAGGGGGAAAATGTCAAGTGTGTTCATATCATCTAGATCTCTTTAAGCATCTATTTCCTTTCTCAGTCACCAAAGGTAGTCTATTTCCACACTTTAAAATTAGTTTTGTTCACCTTAAGTTTGTGACCTTTTTTTTTGTTTTTTTTCCTGATTTGATAAACTTGTGATCTTTCTTCTCATTTTGCAATCTCTTAGCGTCCTCAAAGTGAGGGTGTTGGGGCCAATGTTCTTGAAGTTCAAGAGAGATGGACCCTCCTTATCTTTGCTAGGTTGATTAGGAGTTCCAAGGAGGCTCCAGAACCTTTAAAATGTAAGAATAGTCATTATGAAAATTGCCAACCAGAGGCAAAAAAGAAAAGTAGCCAGGAGTTCTCAAAAATAGAATTTGAGTACCACGGAGAAAAGCTAGCTGGATAAACAAGACAGGGATCGCCCTGTCGACAATGCTAACTTAGGGAGGAGACAAGAAATTTTTTTTTTTTAAAACAATTTAGACTAACATTCAAAATTTTATTTGATATAAGAACAAGATTACTATGGACGAGTTGGTGAACATTGTTCTGACTCATTGCACCTAGATACTGTGAAGAACACATAATGAAAATTGCCGGGTTTGTCCTAACCTCTTAAGTTTACTTGAAGCAAAGAGGTTCCTCTATATCTTAAAACGTCTTTATATAAATATCAATAATGGTAAATGTGGCAGAAATTCGAAAACTTCGATTATGTAGCTGCCGGTTCAGGTCATATCCCTGCTCATGTTGCATCCATTTGACATGGGTACCTTTTAGGATTCTGAAGGGTGAGTGCTATTTGCTATATTTATATAAGCTTGCTTCTTTTTTCTATGAAGCTCTTAAGATCTTGATATTCTAGTGATTCTACAGTATCCCGATTGAGAGTGATGTGAATTGAAAATATAGCTAGTTGTGCACATGAACTTTGTGGTTGAAAGTTACATGATTCCTTGCATTTGTTTTGTTGAAATAAAGAATGAATGGCATTCTGGAATCTCCCTTATGCTGTTATTGTAATGTGACCATGTGTGTGTTTCTCCTTTTTGGGTTTTTTTGAATCAGATACCAAGTTGTTCCTTTTATTATGTGGGACAAATTATTTTGTGATATTACGGAATTCATATCAACTTAAAGGTTTTTCTTTCGAAATTGTTTGATCTATTCATTTTCAGGTCCCGTTGGAATTCAAGGAAGTTCTTGATAATACAGTTGTTGCAGCACTGTCTCATTCTTCACAGCTTGTAAGCTCCTGGTTGGGTTTATCTGTATTTTGAACTTTTAAACATCTATGATAATGTTCTTTTTTTTTTGTTTTGTTTTTTCCCTCCTTTTTAGTTAGAAACACAAAAAATTGTATTAAATCAAAGATAAAGAAATAGACAAGAAGGATGACGAATTCTCCTAAAATGTGATGAATTGATCAAAGAGAATGTTTGAGGCCTCTAAAGTACTAGGTAAACCTATACTACAGTAAAGTACCACATGGGAGTGTATGAAAAACAATTTCGTGCTCCAATATTAGAATAATTTTCCTTCCAAGCAAGGGCTACCCAATACTCCTTTTATTACTAATCCGCTCCTTTCAATCTAGTCAAGTTGGGCTACGTTAAGAATAATGTCCTTGTTAAACAACCAACTTTTCTAAAAGCTCAAACTTGTAGGATTTGGGTTTAATATGAATATCATGCTTCATACCCTGCCTCACGTGTGGCCCCATACCTGCATGTGGAGAGTCTAACAAAACCAAACAGAGTCCTCCATGGACTTTCAAATACACAAATGAGGATCAAATATTCAAATTGCAGAAAGAGATCTCGAATCTATGGCCTTCTGCCAAACCTAGCTCTAATACCATGTTAAACAACCAACTCTCCTAAAAGCTAAAGCTTGTAGGATTTGGGTTTAATATAAATATCATGCTTCACAGTCCTGAAATGTTTGTTGCAAGTGGCCCAAAAGGTGGTGTAGAAATACATGATTTTCCAAAGAATCTTTGAAATCCTCGCCTTGTCTTAAAAAATTCCTAGTGTTTCTTTCCTTCTAAAAACCCAAATCAATGTGAGACAAGTGGCTTGCCCATGAATATATCCCTCTCAGAACTCTTTATATGTGATAGTACATTTCTTATTTATGATAATAAAATTGTACTTGTTCTTTTGTGTAAGGTAGGGAGTCTGGTCCTTAGAGTCTACAGTTCTATCAATCACTAGTTGCATTGTGAAGCATGATTATCTTGTCAGGCAACTTTGTGTTCTTCATATATACAAGCTTACCTTGCCCTTGAGACCTTGCTCAAGTGGTATAGTGTTGGGTGGGGTCATGGGAGGTTCCATGTTTCATATTTTATGAAATTTATACACATCCATGATCATGTTTCACTACGCTTACGTACACATCTTGTATTGCACCTTGTGCTTAAGCCATAGGAAACTTTTGCACTTAAGTGCTCATGTGCCTTTCAAAATTACGCTCTTGACATGATTATATGTTGAGTTTTATAAGGGAGAAGATGAAAAAGGTTGAATGATAAATATGTAGGAATAGTTGCAGCTATAATGCCATGAAAACGAATTGGGGAAAACTTAATTCTTGTTGATATGAATAAATGAATACCAACCATGCATAATATGTATAGAATTTAAAGATGTATTGGTGTAGGATTTTGTTGCAATAATTATCCTCATTTGAATAAGAAACTATTTAAAAATAGAAGATAAATGCCTCGATTTTGTTGCAATATATGGAGTAAAATTGTATTTCTTTTCTTTTTTAACGTATTGTATGTGAATTATCTTATCCATAGATTTGATGGTCAAAATCTCAAGTTATGCATGTTAGATTATAAAGATTACATTTAAACTGATTATTCTAGATTTTATAATGTTTTTATTAATATATTTTGTTCAGTGATACAATGTTGACTGGCAAGCATTTCTAGGTACGCATTGAGGCTTCTTTGGCGCTGCGGGCATTGGCTGAGGTCGATCCCATCTGTGTAGGTGGTTTGATTTCTTATGGGGTTACAACACTCAATGCCTTAAGAGAAAATGTTTATTTTGAAAAGGTAAAACTGGACTAGAATGTAACATCATTGCATGCAAATGTGTTACTGTAATTATATAACTGAAATAATTAATGTTCTTTTATTTGTTTTAGTTATATTTCATATGGAATCCTTTTTTCTTTTGTTTTTTTTTAGTTTTTCATTTATGTTAAGCTGTCTCTTTATATTTTTGTTTTGTGTTGCACTTGGCTTTTTGTTTTTCATTTTTAAATAATGTGAAATGAGAGAAGAAAACAATACCTTTCTTTTATTGAATGGATGAGTTACATAATATAGAGACACCTATATATATACAAAATAATGGAACAAAAAGGAAACAAAATAAAGTGTAAAAGAAAGGAGGATAATGCACAAAAAAGGTAGGAGATAAACGAAAAAATATCTAGAAAATATTCTATGATTATCAACACTCATAATTTAAAGCGTATAGGTCTAATCATGGAAGCTTATTTACAAATGTACTTAATTAGGACCTGCGAGAGATTTGGTGAGCAAGTGTAGTTAATTCGCTCGAGTTGACCTGGTGATGTAATAGAAGTAAAGGAAAAAAAAGATCCTTATTAGCCATGGTTTGCGATCCATTAGCTAAAGTAATAATGGGTAAAGGTAATGTAATAGTAAGGGAAGAAAAAATATCCTTATTACTAGAAAGATGATCAGAGGCTCCATAATCGGGAGTAGGGGTCAGGATGAATGTGAAGAAGCGGCAAAGACATTCTTGGTTTGGGCGGCAGACGAGAATGGATGCGGTTGGTATGCAGTGAGGTGGAGGTACTCCTTATACTCGTTGGGCGTAAGAACAACTCCCGGAGATGTGGATGAGCTCCCTTTGGTAGCCATAGAAGTGAAAAAACAACTGAAACAACAAAGCATAGTTACCAGTATGATTTGTAGGGTCCTTGAAGGTGAGAGAAGGCTATTGCAGGTGCAGGGCCTCAAAAAACAGAGAAGAAAATCTGAAACAAAGGGCCGACGGACACAAAAAAGCTTGAAAGCTACTCTTACAGAGGTCGGATTGGAGAAGCAAGGGCCTAGGCTTGTAGATCGGTGGTAGGCGAGTCGGTTGGTAAAATCCTGTGCCGGAAAAGTCAGCCACGCGCCCTCACATGTCGGCGTGTGAGAGACAACAATAGAGATTTCGACAGCACATGGAGATGTTGCCGGAGATTCTTCCACCAGGGAGGTGAGCAAGCTCTGACGATCTTAGTGGGGTAGGCACATGCCGGATTTGTGTCACTGGAAAATTTAGCCGATGACGAAGAACAGTTTTGATGGCGTCAAGAGCCTCTAGGATGATTTGCAATGGGATTGATGTGATCGAAGGGAGATTCGACCACTAGGTGGGTTGGCGGAGTTGATTGCATGGTTAAACCCTAACCCTAATCTTTCATGGCTTTGCTATCATGTGAAATGAGAGAAGAAAGAATACTTTTCTTTTATTGAATGGATGAGTTACATAGTATAGAGACACCTATATATATATATACACACAAAAAATAATGGAACAAAAAAGAAACAAAATAAAGTGTAAAAGGAAGGAGGATAATGTACAAAAAAGATAGGAGATAAATGATAGAATATCTAGAGAATATTCTATGATTCTCAACAAATAATACATTGTGCCCTGTGAAACCTTCTGAATTTTATGGGTTTAGGAAACCAGATGCTGTTTAACCAAGTTATGTCAGCATGCATCTCATTAAGGTTTTAAATAAATATCTCTTGATATATATGTCCTTTTGATTCCTTCCATTTGAAAATGGAGTCATGCAGGGTGAAGTTTATGAGAGGCTTTTGAAGGAGGTAAAATTTGATGGAGTCGAGGGATAAAGGGGCATTGTTTTGAAGAGAGGTTACATACATGTAGTTATCAGGAAGGAGAACTGGTGACAGAAGTTGAGGGCATAGTGGTCAAGAAGAGGGAAACAAATAGATTACAACTTCTTTGTAGTGGTGATGCCTGACACTTCATTATGTTGATATGGTGGTAATGGAATAGACTTTCTGGGGGGAAGTTCATTAGAGATCTGCTTTGGAAATGGCTGGGAATACTGATGGAGAGGGACAAGCTTTGGAGGATATTGATTGAAAGGAATTATGCAGAGCATTACTAGGGTGGGTAATGCAAATAAAAAGAGAAGCAAACCACATAAATAGTAAATAAGAAATGTTTTTAGTACTTCAATCTCAACTTTAAAGGGAAACCTGAAAAAATCCTTTTATATAGGAAGAACTCTGTCATAAGTCTAACACAGTAACGGAGAAGAAGACAATAATTTCTTTTTGAATAAAAGCCTTTTGTTCTCTTCTTCATGATTTGTATAAAACTCTCAAACTTTAAATATAGCATTGAGAGCTATGAAATGATAAAAGAAAAGAATACTTTTCTTGTGACTGTGAGTGTATAAAATCACAGGTATAGGTCATACATTTGCCCTCTGAGTAGAACGCAAAGGAAACAATACGAGGACAAAAGGAAGAAAATAATATCGGCAAGGAAATAGTCAAATTCTAGTACTCAACACTCCCCTGGTTCCAGGCGTATAGGTCGTATGTCTTAGAACACATTTGCAAATATACTGAATCCTTGGACCTTAGAGTGACTTAGTGAAAATGCATTAGTTAATTCGCTCGAGTTAATGAGAAACTAGAGTCATGTCTGAGAGCGATCTTTCTCGAATGAAGTGACAATCTACTTCAATTTGTTTGATCTTCTCATAAAAGAATGTGTTGGAGGCAATATGAAGAGCTGCTTGGTTATCATACACAAGCTTCATTGGTTCATCCTTCCCAAATCTTAGCCCTGAAGGAGCTGTTTGAGCCATATGAGTTCACAAGTTGCCAAAGCCATAGCTCAATACTTAGCTTTTGCACTAGACTTGGTCACCACATCCTGTTTCTTACTTTTCCAGGATATCAAGTTGCCTCCAATAAATACATAATATCCTAAAGTGGAGAGTTTGTCTGCTGGCGAGCCTGCCCACTCTACATCCTGATCAACAATGCAGGTATGACACTGACCACTAGCACCTCTTGTCCGGTGTTCGCTTTTTGATATAACGGAGGGATACGGATGCGACATCAGTGACTTCTCCCGTAGTGACATGGAGCCCGACCTTTACGCTCATGGGAAAGGGAAATGTCAGGTCGGCGATGGTGAGGTAGTTCATTCCTACTCCCAGTTGTCGATATCTTCCTTGTCTAGTAGAGGCTCACCCGAATCCGTCTGAAACGACATCCCAGAATCCATAGGAGTGTCTGAGGTTTCTGGAGTCCCAACATCAAATTTCCTTCAATATATCCAAGACGTACTTCCTCTAAGATAACCACATTGGATTGTTGTTGTCTCAATCCTGAAGAAAATCTTGGGTTTTGAGTCTATTATTGTCTGAAAGTGGCTAAAGAAGAGATCTTTATTTAAATTTTTCGAATACCATCTTGTTATAACAATGTGACCATATAAACAATCAAATATAGATGCTGCGCCTTGAGGATGTATGATGATAAGCAGAGTGATACGTGTCTTTACGAGTCATCTCAAACTCTTGTCTGCAGACTAAAGCGGAAAAATGACTCGGGAGCGCTTTGCTTTATGCCATATAAGGAACGACATAGCCTGCATACCAAACTAGACCCCCCCCTAAGAAACAAAACCAGGTAGTTGCTCCATATAGACCTCTTTAGCGAGGTTGCCATGGAGAAATGCATTCTTGATGTCCAATTGAAATAGGGGCCAAGATCTCATAGCAACCATAGAGAGGAGAAGACGAACATAAGCCATCTTGGCAAAAGGAGAAAAAATGTCATAGTAATCGGAGCCATATATCTAAGTATACCCATTGACAACTGACCGAGCCTTAAGACGGTTCACTCGGCCATCTGGACCAATCTTAATTGTATAAACCCAACCATTGTTTGTTTCCAGCTTGGATGAGAGAGAGCATCTTGCACAGATTTAGGAAGTGAAACAGAAGAAAAGGTGGAAATAAAAGCAAAATATGATGAAGATAAGCGGTGATAAGTCAAGAAACTATAAATAGGATGAGGGATACGAGAGGAGCGAGTACCTTTCCAAATGGCAATGGGAAGATCAACAGGAGACAACAAGACCGACATCGTGAAGGAAGACGTCATAGGAGATATGTCAGCTGGAGGCCCGGTTTTAATATGCAGGCGTCAAGTATAAACTTGCAATGGTTGTGGTGTAGCCAGAGGTACAAATGATGTATTCGGAACGGGAAGAAGAAGGGGTAGAGATAGGACATTAGAACTGGGAGAAGGGGTGGTAGGGAGCATAAAAGAGTTCTCAAATAAGATGACATAGGCAGAGACTAAGTATCGATATGTATCAGGAGAGTAATAGCGATAACCTTGTTGAAGTCGAGAATAACCGAGGAAGACACACTTTGTGGCTTTGGTTGAGAGCTTGTCTTGCCCAGGAGTAAGAATATGGACAAAATAGACACAACCAAATACACGAGGGGAAGACAAAAGAGAGATTGGTTAGGAAAAATGATGGAATAAGAGGTTTGATCATGTAATGGCATACGATTGATCAAATAACAAGTAGCTAAGGTAGCATCCCCTCAAAAACGTTGAGGAACCTTATGATGAAGTAGAAGAGTGCGAGCAGTTTCAACTAAATGACAGTTCTTGCGCTCATCCACTATATTCTATTGAGGAGTGTAAGCACAAGAGGACTGATGAAGAATCCCATATGAGGACAGAAAGGAGGAGAATGGTCCAGAAAGATATTCCTTGACATTATTACTTCGTAAGATACAAATTGAAGTATTAAATTGAGTTTGAACTTCAGCATGAAACTTCGAGAAAATAGAAAATAGCTCAGCTTGAGTTTTTATTAAAAATAGTCAAGAGTCTGACAGAATAATCATTTATAAAAGTAACGATGTCTGGAACCCCAGGTGGGCTCGGTCAGGGAAGGACTGAACAGTAGTGTGCAGACAAGAAGCTCGAGAAAGGGGGCTTTCCATTGATCTAGGCGCCTGGGGAATGGGTCACGAGCATGTTTCTTAAGCTGACATGACTCACATTCAATTGAGGACAAAATAGAAGCATGAGGCGGGTTTTAGAAACTTGGCGAGTTAGGGCTTGTATTGAAGGTGTGATGGTTAGAGAGGAGACCTGACCACTTAGTAGAGGTTGTTGGAAAGAAAATATCGCGAGAAACCCTACTTGCGAACCTTCCATGGCTTTGATACTATGAAGAGAAAAATAACCCTTTGATTTTGAAAAAGCTTCAAAAGAGCTTAAAGTACAAGCACACTTCTTCGACCAGAATGGAAGACTTCGAGGATCTCTCTATCTACGTTGTGTGAATTGAGTGCTAAGGAATTGCTTCTATTCATACGAATTTCTTTATTAGCGGCTGACTATCAAGGTCGAAAGCCCCTTACTCTACTCTACCATTATTATAGGGGCGCAAACGAAGGATCGAAAGCCGGAGTGCTAACGTACTTCCATTTTCTCGCTAGGGCACACTTCCATTTTCTCGCTCCATCAGCCCATTCACAACTTAGAGTTTCGTCGAAAGAGCATTTCGGGATGCTTTAATGCCATGAACAAAGGAGGAAACATGCATATTTATATTCAAGTGTTAGAGCAAAAAAAGGAAACAAACTTTGAGTCTAATTAGGAGTCTAAAAAGAAAACGAAAGAAGAAACTATTTCTAAATAAATTAGGAAACTAATCCTTAACACTCCCCCTCAAGTTGGAGTCTATAGGTCAAATGTGTTATGTATGTACTTAATCCTAATGCATCAAACTTGCTAGACATGTACTTAATCCGATGGGTAGATTTGGGATCGTTGGAAAAGTCGCTGGAATTGAATACATGACGAGTTGATGTGACCAGAATGAGACATGACCATAAGATGTGTCGTCGGAATTGATTGCACGGTGAGTTGATGTGTCCGAAAGAGGGTTTGCAAGTAGACTTTTAGAAAAAGTAGATTGTCGGAAAAGTCTTTCGGAAAAAGGTCAGACAAAGAAGGTTCATTGGAGAAAGTTCATCGGAGAAGGGCCGCTGGAAAAGTGGCTCTGGTACCATGTGAAGAGAAAAATAACTCTTTGATTTTCATTCATTATCAAATGAGGAAACGTACATATTTATCTTTCCGAGTGTTCTGTGAAATAGGAAACAAACTTAAAGTCTGGTGGGAGGCCAAGAAAGGAAAGAAAGGATTCCTAAATGGATTAGGAGCGTGCGATCCCACATTAGTTCCCACCTGAGAGTGTGGAGTGAGTGCTTAAGGCAGGGAGGTTTTCCGCTAATGGGCGGTCTTTTGGGTTGGGCTCTCCGGTTGGGCTTGAGGCCCTATCTTTGGTGCTTTCATTGAGAGCCGGTGCATAGTAGGAGAGGGCTACCTGAGAAAGGGCTACCTGGAAGAGGGCTACTTGGTGCCCCAAAAGTGGGTCCAGAGTGAATGATAGCTAGAGTGTGAGCCACTTAGAGTGAATGCCGTTTATAGATGTCCGGTTTCTCAAGGAGCATGGAATGATGATGCGTTGGTTACCTGAGAGTGTGGAGTGATATAGGCTTGAGAGGTTACTCGATTGAAGCCCAGAAAGGCCCAGAAGACCCCGATCGGAGGCAGTAAGCCGCACGATAGGTGGAAGGCGCCACCGAGAACCCAGAAATCTGCATTCGTATTTCTTGTGTGGAGCAAGTGTGGGGATCGTATCAGAAACTAATCCTTAATAGATACCATGTGAAATGATAAAAGAAAAGAATACTTTTCTTATTCAATGAGTGTATAAAATACAGTATAGGTCCTACCTATTTATATACATAAGTAGGGCATTAAAGGAAACAATACGAAGAACAAAATGGAAGAAAATAATATACGGGAAAGGAAATAGTCAAACAAAGGGAATAGTAAAATTCTGGTACTCAACAAGAGCCAAATGTGGTGCAAATCAACCTCATGCATTTTATCCAATCTTTTTGATGATTTGGTAAGGCCTGATAATGGAGATGAATCTCCAAGATCTAGTGTTAATAAAAGGGAATAAAAATAGAAAAAAGAAAGTTTTCTTCTAATAATGGAATTTTTTTTTTAATATTTTAGGTTCCCCGATACTTACAATTAATAAGTGGTCTCCTTTCCATCCTGCTAGAATCTTAATTTTCATCATAATTTCATTGATATTGAATTGAATTTCTTGAAAAACTTACATCTTCCCTTAATTTAGTGCACTTGTCTTCTGTTGCTATAGACTATAGAGTGTATAGAGTGGGGAGAGGGGCTCGACTATAAAGTGGGGACAAGGTTTCGCCTTTTGGATTAGATTTGGTGGGAGGGGTAACTAACCTACTGGAGGGGGCTTAAATTTCATCAACTCTAGTCTTATTTCTTTCTTCTGATGAGAGGCGTTGTTCCTTGGACGTTCCTCCCTTTCAATGCCTTTTCGTCGTATCTTGAGAAAGGATATAATGATTTATTTTTTGGTCAAACTGATTTGAAGATCTAAAGTCCTCCACATATAGTCAAAGACTTTGACTGAGCAATAGCTCATGGTGAATCAGTACGAGTGTTTTCAAAAGCATTTTTGAGGTGCGCCTTGATGCAAGACGGTTAGAAAATGCCTCAAGGCGTCCCAAAAAAAGCATATAGCACATAAGGTGTATGCCTTAGCAACCAAGGCGCAACAAAGGCGTAAAAGCGCATGCCTTCTCCGCCTTCTTAGCCGAGGTGTACTCCTCACAAAGATCCCAAAATGAACTTTGAAAAAATAAAATTAAATCTTTAAAATATAAATTCAAAACACCCAAACACCAACCCTAATCCTTTGGTTTTGAAACAAGAGGAAAACAGAGAGAAAAAACCTTAACCTGTGTCGGGTTCTTTGTTTTGCTACCATCGTTAGTTTTCTGTTTGAATCGGAGCTCTACATCGCCTCACCTCTCGATTTTGGTCGGTCTCTCATCGTCGCTCAGGGTAACCATCCTCGATCGCTCATTGTCGCTCAGGGTAACCATCCTCGGTCTCTCATCGTCGCTCAAGGTAACCATCCTCACTCTCCCTTCTCCCACCGAAACTCTCCCTTGTTTGGCCAATTGATTTTCGTTTCTTATGGGATGCCACTTCACAAGTTAATACCCTGTTTGGCCTTCTATTAATGTTGTTTCTATTAATCCTCTGTTTGGCCAATTGCTTTTCGTTTCTTATGGGATACCACTTCACAAGTTAATACCCTATTTGGCCTTGTTAATCTTTGTTTATTAATCACGTGTGATTGATTTTTCGTTTCTTATGGGATACCACTTCACAAGGTAATACCCTGTTTGGCCTTCTATTAATGCTGTTTCTATCAATTCTCTGTTTGGCTTCTATTTTCATACCAAATCAATATAAATTATATTTGCTAATATTTTTATAATATCTTATTTCCATATATTCAAATTAATCGTATTTTCATACCAAATCAATGTAATTTCAAAATACTATTTACGAATATTTGCTAATATATGTAAATTAATTTTTATGTATGAAAATCTTTTCATACCAAACCTAGTTTATTAAATTATATTTGCCAATATAGTTATCTATTTTCATAAAAAGGATAATCCATAAAATAAAAATATCCAAAATAATTGGATAAATATAAAATATCCCTAATTTTATATAAATTTCAAAATAATCTATAATTTATATGGGATAAAAATATCTATAAATTTTAAATATCTATAATTTCAAAATATCTATAATTTTTATGTTTTTTTTTTTAATCAACGTAAATTAATCCTAATTTCATACCAAATCAATGTAAATTATATTTTCTAATATGATTATCCTATTTTCATAAAATATTCCTAATTTTATATAAATTTCAAAATAATCTATGATTTATCTAAAATAATCTATAATTTGTATTCAATTATATCTTTTTAATTTTTATACAAATTGTGTTTTGATTATTATTAATGTCGTTTTTAGAATGAGTTCCACTGATTCAAGAACCTCGAGAAAAGATTTTGTATGGAAGAATGCTATTGAAATTCCCGAGGAGAAATATTTGAGATGTAAATTTTGCAATCAAAGATGCATGGGAGGGGTCAATAGACTTAAGCATCATTTAGTCGGAACTCATAATGGTATGGAACCATGCGACAAAGTTAGTAAAGATGTTAGATTGGAATAGAAAGAGGCATTGACTAATTTCAAGGAACAATAAACAAAAAGAAATGAATTGCTTCAAGAAATTGGTATGCGTCCAACTTCGATACATGATAATGTTTTGTCGAAAATAACGGGAACATTAGGGAGTGGGAGCGGAAGTGGAAGTGTAAGTGGGGGTGGAGAACATACCTAGGGGACCCATGGATAAATTTACCACTTGTGCCCATGGATAAATTTACCACTTCACAAGCTAGACAAAGTACTTTAAATTCTAAGTGGAAGCAAGAAGAAAGGAAGGAAGTGTGTAGAAAAATTGGTTGTTTTATATATTCAAAAGGTCTACCTTTCAACACTGTAAATGATCCCTATTGGTTTCCTATGGTTGATGCTATTGCAAATTTTGGGCTGGGTTTAAGCCTCCATCTATGCATGAATTGAGGTAATGGATTCTCAAAGAAGAGGTTGGAAGCAATATGGCTGTTCAATTATGTTAGACAGTTGGACAGATGAAAATAGTAGATGTCTTATCAATTTTTTGGTGAATAGTTCCACTGGCACTTGGTTTTCGAAATCAATTGATGCATCTGATTCAATAAAAAATGGGGAATTGAGGTTCACATATCTTGATGAGGCGTTTGAAGAAATTGGTGAAGAGAATGTTGTGCAAGTCATCCTGACAATGCTTCTAATTATTGATTCGTGCCACAGTAGGTGTTCCGGAATCAACGATATTTATAACCTAAAACCTACTGCCGTAGCAGAGCTACTGCAGTATAGTGGTCTAGGGTCGAACATAGGGATGAGTTTTCTTCGTACAAATGATTTGCAGTGATTCAAAAATGGTGAATTTCAATTTGGATTTTAAGGTTTGCTAAAAACAGGGGAGTTGGATGGTTGCAGGCTGATAATAAAATGAAGAAAAATAAGAAAAAAAACTCCTTGAAGCATTGGGCTACTAGTTTGAGATCCTAAGGCAACTGAGAGGTCCTCGGGTTCATTTCCTCGCATTGGGGAAGATGGCGCATAGTCGTTCCGGCAGGATCTTCGTTGGAAACTAAGCCCAAACGTAAAATTATTATCCTTTTGGCGGCATTCTGAGGCATAAGTGTTCCTGGTGAATGCCCATCCTGATCTACCCCCTCGGTGACTCATAGAATAATTAAATGAGATCTGATTGGATCTAGCAATAAGCATCACTTGAACCCAAAAGATTGCCAAATCTTGGTCAATCAAGGCATCTCGAGGATTTAAACACCAGATTGAGTTGAAACCTAAATGCTCAAAGCGCTGCGTTAAAAAACGGGAGCCAAAAGTTTACCTTAAAGCCGTTGCTTGATAACCCTCCTCTTCAAGGGAAAAGCGGTCTAACCAGCCATCCTCCAGTTTGTAGATCCTCGGGGTGTTTGGCGGTAGAGAAGGAGAAAATGAGGGAAAGTGAGGGAAAAAGAAAAACGCGGGAGAGCTCCCAGCTTCTCCCAAAAAAAAAACTTTATTAATTAAGCAATGCCCTAATAGTGTCTGGTCTTGGGGATTTTGTAGTCAAAGCCCCTTTACAAAATTACAAAAATAACATTGCAAAACCTATTATAATGGGGGCAAAAAAGGAAGAAAACCAAAAGAGACAAAAAGCAAAAACGGGTAGTATGAAGGAACAGTAGCAAAAGTGGTGAAGCAGTCTTTGGAGGGCATGAGCAGTCTCGGCATGATGCAATTTAGCGGTGCTCATTTTCTTCACTTTGCTCTTTCATCTCTAGGATCCCCGTCTTATGATGAGTTCAACTCGGGTTCTTCGTGTTTGAATTGACTCGATAATTTTGGCCTGATTATCTTGCAAAAACTACAAAATTAGCCACAAAATGCTATCAATGGAATAGCAAGGACCTTAATGTGCAAATCGGGTTAATTACGTCGATTAGTACACAAAAAGTGCTCAAAACCTTAATTAAACAGGGTTCAAAATAACACTTTTTGAGCACTAATCAATTATGAATGCCGGGATGGGGCATGGAGAAGCAGGGCAGATTGTGGTGGACACCTTGTGCTGCTCATTGTATAATTTGATGTTGGAGGATATTAGGAAGCTAAATGTTCATGCTAATACACTTGCTAAAGCTAGACAAATTGTAGGATTTATATATGAGTATATAGGTTATAGTTAATTGAACATTACTAAAGTCATGTTAATATCTAAATATTACAGGGTTTATCATTTCTGCTCTAAGGAAGTAGTTTATAAGTAAATAATGTATAATATTATACTCGAATAGTGCTAAGCATAAATGAATCAACTAGAATTGCGTTGACGATCGAACTGACCTCATGCTTTGGATAAGACCTTCTATTCAAATGGTTTGGGTTTAGAGGGTTGATGGGAAAGATAAATGTGGTTATATTGACGTGGATAAATGAGAAGATTGTATTTAATTGTGGGGACGTGGAGATAAAATATAGCCCAATTTGGAGAAAAATAGATGCATGATGGACTCTGCAACTTCATCGACCATTACATGCAGCGGGTTATTATCTTAATCCTCAATTGTGGTATGAAGATAAGTTCTCTAATGTGGATGAGGTGAGAAAAGGATTATATGAATGCACGGATAGGATGTTGGCTTTTGAAGATCGTTTAAAAGTTGACATTCAGTTGGATTCATATGACCAAGCAAATGGTGATTTTGGAAGCTGCATTGCAATTGAACCTAGAAAATTAAGAAGTCCTGCAAGTTAGTGGATGCGTTTTGGGAGTTCAACACCGGAGTTGCAGAAGTTTGCTGTTTGAGTCCTTAGCCTTACTTGTCGTGCTTCGGGATGTGTGAGAAATTGGAGTACATTTGAATCGGTAATATCTAGATTTTGTAAATTTATATTCATATATTTTTATTCTAATATTAGAGAATTTCCATTTCATCTTAACACATCAATTTATTTATTTTATTATTTGTAGATTGATGCAAAAAAGAGAAATAGGCTTGAACATAAAAGGTTAAATGCACTAGTGTATGTAAGGTACGACACTAGATTGAGAGAGCGAAGTCTACAAAGGAAACGAGATGTTGATCCGATTTTAGTGGATGAGCTTGATTCAGATGATGAATGAATTACAGAGAAAGAAGATCCCCTTCTCCCAATTGATCTTTGTTGGCTTGAGATGTGGGATTGTTGTGTAGATGCTATTAGAGTTGTGCCATTCAAAGACCAAGAGACTCAAGCATCACCTGATAACATGGTTTTTTCACAATCCTACAAAAGAAAACATAATGAATTACCAAGTAAGTATTCAGAACTTAAGCCATAAATTTGATTAATTTAATAATGAACTTATAATGTTTATACATATTTAATACTTTATGCTAGGTTCAAGTGGAGGCAAAGGCAAAGAACAAGATTTCAATTTATCACCAATTCATGAAGATGAAGATTTGGATGAAATCGCCTCGCGTTACGTTTTCGCCTTTGAAAAAATTATTCAGTACCAACATCTACTTCATATAAGGAAACCAGTAGGGTTGTCAGACCTACATGATGTGTTCTTTGTCAGAGAAATGGCGAGTCTGTTGCTCACCTGATCCTCTATCAATCCTTTGCTCGTGACTTTTGGCAGTCCATCTTGATTCTAATGTGTGTCAGACCTGCCTGATGTGTTATTTTTCAGAGAAATGGGGAGTCTGTTGCTCACCTGATCCTCTATCAATCCTTTGCTCATGACTTTCGGCAGTCCATCTCGGTTCTGATGTGTGTCTGGTACATGCCCTTAGGAACAATTTTTTTATTTGTTGTTTATTTTATGTTGAAGATCAATATAGATGCTAGAAGTAGAGTTTTCTGGCGGTTGCTTGCTATTTAATGGTGTGATCTTGATAGAGGAGCAACAGGACATATCCGAATAGACGGAGACCTGAGTTGAGAAATCCTATTCACTTCTTGACTTATCTAGTTTTCCACGACTTTGGAGTTTGCTTGTATTGTCTTAAATTAATGTTGGACTTTGGGAGGCCATTTGCCTATCCTTTCTAAGGAGTCTGTTTGTTTTGGGATAACATATTTACTATTTGATGAAGTCATGGGGTATGGGGTTTTGCAATGTTATTTTTTATTTTTTATTTTTTGATTGGGGCCTTTTTTCTTCTTTGCTATCTTATTTGTTATAGATGTCGGGTCCTTCTTTGTATACATTTCTTTGTTTTATACAAAAGTTTTGACTTGGCTTTGTTGAACTGTTGTGTTGAATGAAGTTGATAGTTTTGATGTGAATCTTGGTGATATTTGAAATTTATAAAATCTTAATCATACCGAAATACTGAATGCATGAAGAAAATGGCTACACATTGAAATTTTGAAGGAACTTTAATTGCAGTCAAAACCTCTGTCCAATTCTGAATGTAAATGATGATTTTACTTGCCTTTTGAACTTCTATTGTTTTACTGCTTTTTGGTTGTAATATTTTCTTTACATTTTTTTTTTGTGTAAGACTTGTTTTTATACATTACTGCAGTAAAAAGATTCCTTCCAAAATCGTTTTCCTATCTTCTCACCATTTTTTCCTTCATTTGTGCCCATAGTATTACGCTGCACAGATGTGCAAACTTCGGATTTTCCTTTATGTTTTTTCTTTTTTGTGGGTGGAAATTATTCATTGAACCACAGGATATTTTGCTTCTATGAGCATATTTCAGTAACTGGTTGCAGTAAATTGTTTTAGGGAAGCAATCTGAAAGTTGAGCTTGATTCTTTGCATGGACAAGCAGCTGTTTTAGCAGCTCTGGTATCTATTTCGCCAAAGTTACCTCTTGGCTATCCAGCTAGGTAATGTCCTTCTATTTTTGTATTTTCTAATGATTGTACATAGTTTTGAAAGGCGCAAATGTAAGTTGCATAGTTTTGAGGCCCAAGGGGCAGATATAATGTGTGCGCCCAAGGCACAGCGTAATGTGTGTGCTTGAGCAAACACACAAAATATAGGGCACATTTTCAATTTGGGTGAAATATTATAAACTTGGAGATGCAATATTTTTTCACATGCTTTATATATATATATATATATATATATATATATATGTTCCAAAATTCCCATCAAGCAGAAAAAAAACCAAATTTTAATTATTTAAAAGAGCCAACATGACATTGTCTTCCCTGAGTGGGTCAGGGCTGGGTTATCACAGTGCCTTATGCCTATACATGCCTTTATTGAGAACTATTATGCTAGAAACTATGTTTTTCCTGAAGAAATCATGAGAGTTTTTTTTTTTCTTTTTTGTATTGGCTATTTTGGTATAAACGTCTTCTTTCTTTCTTGTACCTGTTTGTTTTTTTGTTTTGGAAAAATTGAATCTTACAGTCTGTTCCTATTATAGGCAACATTCTTTAGAGTTTGCATGAGGAAATAAATCCTTTGAACATCTTTTCAATCTGGAGCTTGATTGGTTATCTTCAGCCTAAAAATCTGACCTTGATTTCGATCACATGAAAAATGTTGCCATCCAGACGCTCTAAATCATCCCCAAGGGAAAGATGTATGATTATTGCCTTAGATTTTGTGACACAAAGTGTTAATATTATCATTTTCTCTGTGCAGATTGCCTAGGTCAGTGCTTGAAGTTTCAAAAAAAATGCTGTTGGAATCTAGTCGGAACCCAGTGGCAGCCACTGTTGAAAAAGAAGTTGGATGGTTACTTCTATCATCATTATTGGCTTCTATGCCAAAGGAGGTAAATGGAAATTGTTACTCTGTTCTGTCAGTAGTCAGTATATCTACAATGTTTTGTATGTTAAGCTGAGATTTTGTTGCATGCAGGAGCTTGAAGATGAGGTCTTTGATATTCTTTCCTTATGGGCTCCTCTATTTAGTGGAAATCCAGAGCATCAACTTAAGCAAACTGGAGACTTGACTTCCAGCATATGGTAAAGCGATAATCAATCATATATAACTTATAATGCGCTTGTTTAAGAACCATGAGTTGGTTTGTGGGTTTTCTTGTGATATAACCTCGACAACATTGCTAGTGACAATTTATATTAATAATATTATATCTCTATGTTAAACGAATCTCAAGCTTGTAGGATTTAGATTTAATATGAATATCATGCCTTTTAACACCATCTCTCACGTGCAGCCCTATACCCGCATGTGGAGAGTTAAACAAACCAAACAAAGTCCTTCATGGACTTTCAAATCAATAAATGTGGAATAAATTGCAAAGAGGTGGATCGAACCCAGGACCTCTTGCCAAACTAGGCTTTGATACCATGTTAAACGACCAACTCTCCTAAAACCTCAAGCTTGTAGGATTTGGATTTAATATGAATATCATGCCTTTTAACACTCTAAAACATTTTATGATTTAGGAAAAGCAACAAGAGGAAGCTTAGTTTTTTTTTTCTTTCATTCTAATTATTGACTTTGAACAAGAGTTTAGCAATTGGGTTAGGTTTGATATGAGGAAAATATTCTACTTTCATGCTTCGACTCTAGAGGAAAGATTAATCATTCAATTTCTCTCTATATAAAAACAAATAGCTGTGTCTATCAATAATTTTAATTCCTTTTTTTTTTTTAATTTACAAATTTCACTAATATTTTAAATGAAATGTTATGGAGAATGCCTTGAAAATTTGTAGCAGCAGAAGCTTAAAATGATGAATTGAAGTAGACTAGATCCCATATCATTTCAATAGAGCTCTGCTTGCCCTCAAAGATCCTCGTGTTTCTTTGCCTCTAAACTATCCAAGTTATTGCTATTAACCATCTTGTTGAGCAAATGCACTGACCTTTCACTGAGCTTTTCCCATATGAAGGTTGTAGAGTGGAAGAGGAATTGAGATGGTTGATTAGATTAACTAAGAAGAAATATTTGATAGAAACTAAGTCAAATGGCTATAAAGACTAGCTTCTCTCAAATCAGGAAACTGGTAATTGGTTGAAATGATTGAGGATCAACGTGAGACTTCAAAGAGAATCTATCTCTAAATTAGTGAGGTTTTTCCAAAAGTAAAGATTCCGAGATGAAGGGAACGAAATTCAAAGGATAGATGAAATAATGGTGTTTTTAGTTGATGTGACTGTTAAGAGATCTAGGAATTGGGAAAAAGGCCATTTCTCCAACTACAAGTCTTCCCAAACATGGATCTTTGTCGTGTTACCAACCAAAAAATGAGTGTGAAAAGTGAAATCCTAGAACACTTGAATGGCCTTCGGCAATGATATGAGCACATAACTAAAATGATTGTGTCTTAACTAGTTGTGTTCCATATATGCTTAAGATAACTTGGTATCATCGAGTGATACTTCCTTAGAAAACCTTCTTAGTTACTTCCTTAAGAGGGTCCTATTTCTCGAGGAAATGCTTTTAGAACCTAACCCCCTTCCACCCATGGTTTGCATGCTTGGATCTAATTGATAAGACAATCTTTTTTTTCTCCGCATAACTCGACCAAAGAAATTTCTTTTCATTTTCTCAATTGTGTCATCATTCAGGATGTGAGCCTTGTACATTGAAAGGTAGCAACTAGCAATGTGAGACAAACAAAATTGAATCGAAGTTATTGTTCCATTTGCAGGCGAAAAAGCTTTTTATCCATTTATTGTCTTTGAAGTTCTATATATGATTGAATTCTAGAAGATGCTAGCCTTAGAAACAAAAGATGTATTAGTTTGTAATAAGAAAACATGAAGAGGGTCAGAAATTCTCCAATGAAATTAAAACCTGATGCAAAACCTAATAAAACATTTGCTTTATGAGGAGAATTGTGCAAAAAGAATCAAAAGACCATAAAAAAAAGGTTGGCTACCTTAAGGTGTATATACCAAGAACTAACTAAACTGAATGGCACTCAAAGGGGAGGGTTTAGAAGCATCAATACAATAGGTCCCCAAAGAGACAAAGAAGTAAGTCTCTCACATTATCTTAGGATAGCAATGACATGCTATAATTAAGGTCTCTCAAAGCCTTGGCTGGATCCACACCATCTTAGTTTGTGAGAATAGGATATGCTATGACCTCAAAAGAATAAGACGATGTAGAAATAGATGATCAATTATATCTCCACTCCCTGCACATATGGTGCACCAATTAGGACAAAAGGCTTTGAGAGACCTTAATTATAGCATGTTATTGCTATTTACCTTGTTAAGTGCCATTAACCAAACAAGGGCCATCATCTTAGTACGGACTATTGATTTCCACAAAAAATTAGTTGGATGGAAAGGAATCAAATATAATAAATTGCACAAGGATAAGGCAAACTATCATGCGGAGAATATGAAAATTTACATTGGTCCTAATTAGGTCAATCTAATAGTTTGATTTCCACTCATTAATTCTTAGCAATGTACTGTTTTCAAGATTGATCTTAAGTTTTGAAATAGGCCCAAAAGTCAAACAAATCTAGAATTCCAGGAGGTGAATGGAGTTAGTTATGTTGGAAAACAGAACGTTTGAGGGGAGGTTTGAAGGTTGTCATTGGGGGAGGTGGTTTTGGCTATAGAGAGAAGTTGGGGCTTTAGTGTTTCTCTAGGTTTTGAAAGAGAAGAAAACGAGCTTGGTTTTGGAACAGTTGAAGGTGTTAGAGTTAGAAAGGCATTTAGGCTTCAACCAAAAGTTGAAATGAAAAACTAAGGACCCACTTCCTACAAATTTGTTTAAATAGCATTTGTGAAGCCTAGGAATTTGTTATAAATCAAAGTACCACATTATAGTTAATTCTTGAGGGAGGCAAGGTAGAGGTTGGAAATTCTTTGGATGGTGTTGTGTCGAGCTATGGGAAGGCCTTTGAGGTGCCCTTTGAGGAGATGAGATAAGTTTAGGAATGTCTTGAGGATTTTGGTGGGGGGAAGATGTCCTTCATGAGTATTGTTGTTGAGGGACGTCCCGGTGTGCTGTAATTCCAGTGGGAAAGTGGGCTAGAGCAGTCATTTGTGAAAGCAAGGTTAGGTTGTAGGTTTGCGGGGAAGTGGATAAAGGGATTGTGAGAAGATTGGGTTGCAGAGTTATGGTGTTCATAACAGTCTTCATTGTTCAAAAAGATGTTTGTGGATTCCTCTCAAAAGGTCATTTGACTTCAAAACAAAGGAAGGATTATGATGATGGGTGGCTTACATGTTATCTTAAGAAGATGGTTCCTTGGAGAAAATGTTGAAATCTATGGGAAGTTCAAATGGGGATGTAAATAAAAACAAACTTAGCACTTGACAATGTTTAGATAGCTGAAAAACTGTTAGTTTAGTCAATTAATACCCACAAAGGATGAATGGGTGGTTTTAAAAATTGTAAAATGAGGATTGAATTATTTTAACCCAATTTAATTCTGAGAGGTCAAGGATACAAAATTATCAATCATTGAACACAAGAGCAGAATAAAGTAAGGAGTGCAAGGATTTTTTTTCTTGGAAAACCACCACACTTTGGAAATAAAAAACCACAAGGTCTAAGACTTCTAACCTATAATCTAACATTTGAGATCAACCTATAATCTAACATTTGAGATCAAGTCACACTAAATTACCTGATTGCTTACCCTTAAGAATTACTCTCTCCCTATCCACAATGCAAAAATCTTTAATTTTTCCAGTAAATTCTTCTTACCTTTGGTACAAGTCGTCCAACAAGCCAAGTAGCTTGAATCCCCCTTAAGAGATTTGGAATGGTAGGAAAGGGTAGGCTAATTTTCTTTATGAATGTCCAACCCTAAATGGGTTAAAAGGAGTGTTTATGTAGGCCTTTAGGCCTAGTATCAGTATTCTGATTTTTCCAAATATAATGTTTGTGAATTTTCAAAAACTAAATATTCTACCATATTCTAGTGGATTTAGGACAATTGCTAGAGTGCACTTATGCATCACTTACATGCCTCAGATGCTTGAATGTTGTAAGCGCTTGAGCAGTTGCAACGCTTGAGCGCTGGTTCCATCGTTTGAGCATCCCATATCTTTCCAAAAAAATTGCATAAACTTGTTTTAGTTCATGGAAAAAGTGCAGATCTAGTCCATATTTTTAAAAGGCGTAATTAAGGAGCACCTAGGCTCAAGGCACAACCACTCCATATTTTTAAAACATGCGCCTTATTGTAAAAGTGCGCCTTGTAGACTTTACTTTACTTCCTAAACACTTTTATTCTTTTCTAATTATTTATTGACAGTTATTTAATTTCTTTACTTCTTTTTATTAAATGTTTTTTAAATGTTAGGAATGTTAAATTCTTTTATTAATTAAATTCGATTTTGAATCATATTATATAAAATTAACGTGCATCGAAGGTCATATTTCTCTTCACTCAGGAGTGCGCCTTGTTTGGCACCTTGAGCCTAAGCTCCAGGACACTTTTGTACCTAAGTGCGCCTTGTGTCTTTTAAAACTATGATCTAATCTAAACTTTTGAAACACCTATGTTGCCACTAACCAAACCTTTTTTACACTTAACTGTGACTTTCTTGTTGAGCCAACAACCACCACCTTGAATCATTAGTGGAAAATGAATCACTTCTAAAATGTTTCCTCAGCTAGAAAATATTGTAACATAATTGCCAATATCCCATGTGCTATACACATTATCCTAACAATAGCAATCAAAGAAAGCAACCTAAACACTTAATGGCGTTCATCTCAATTTAGATTTAAATCAAATTCAAATAGATTCAGATTTCAAATAAAATAACAAACACTGCCTAAGTCTTTGATAATAGTTATTTAGGTTGTAGGGATGCTGTTTTCTATGGACACTCAACATTTCTGAAGCTTGGAAACCTCCAACAAGTGCCTTTTGTCTGTCCTTCCCAAACATGGTGCTTTTGTGACTCTCTCTGCCACCTGAGGTTAAATATGTTTCTGTGGTTTATACTGTTTTTGTGTAGGAAAAAAAGAATCTTTTATCTGGGTGCAGAGAATCTTTTTGGCTGCCACAATATTCATGTCATAGGGGCTTCTACCTAGACTTTCGACTATTCAAATTGTTGTTTCTGCTCTTGGTTATTTGCTCCCTTTTAACTATACTCTAGATTCTGGTTGTTTCTTTGCACTCTTGAGTTTTAGAGTTAACGATTATATTTTAGATCCAAATATATAGCTTCTACCAGACTCTCAACTCTTCTTGTAAAGTCACCTTAGTAGGAGAGACTGCACAGGAAGCTTGTTTCCGCGAAGGACTGCCGGGGGTGTAGGAAGTTGTGCCAAAAACGAGCTTGGTTTGTTGGACCAAGTACACGTATATATAAATATGGCTGAAAGATTAGTAATGAAGTTTGAATTTGACTTCTCAGATTTTCTGGTTTTGTGGATCTGATATAATAATTTGAGTTTTTTTTTTCTTGTTTTTTTTTTACGAAGGTTTGTTATGTAGGATGTGTTATGGCTGACATCATAACTTATGCACACCACCAAAATAACTATACTCTAGAAGAATCTTCGCAATACAAATAATACAAGTGTATTCTACTATGTGAATCTCTGCCCCAATTAGGCTCTTGTACTGGTGATGCTAGAATTAAGTTAGGCTTGTAATGGTCTTTATTGAGGTATATTATTTGCTTTGGCTTGTGAGTTAGATATTTTTGGAATGGGTCGTTCTGATTGAGTGTAAGAGCCATTGGCACTGGAACTTATTGGTTTGATTAATTTGGATACACACTGACTGGCTGTGAATTTTTCTTTTATTCTTTTTTAGTGTATGGTCTGCTGCAGTTGATGCACTTACAGCATTTGTAAAATGCTTTGTTTCATCCAACACTCAGAACAATGGCATTTTACTTCAACCAGTGCTACTATACCTCAGTAGGTATGATTGCTCATAATTACATATTCTTTTTATGTTGTATATTGCTCTCAAGACTATATGTTACTGATAAATTATTTTACTTTTGTATCAAAAGTTCCTTAATATTGTAGATTCTAACACAATGTTGAAAGCAGGGCTTTATCCTATATATCATTCCTAACAGCCAAAGAACTCCCAAATATGAAGCCTGCACTAAACATATTCATTATCAGAACATTAATAGCTTATCAGTCTCTTCCCGATCCAATGGCATATAAAAGTGAACATGCACAGATTCTTCAATTATGTACAACTCCATTTAGGTAATAATTTGCTGTATTTATTTATGTTCCATCACTGTATGTTTTTTGCTCTATCTCTAGAACTGTTTATTAAGTGAATTAGAAAAATAATTCATTTGAAAATTCTGATTTATTCTTCCTTAACAACTTATTTTGTTCTTTCTTTATGTTCTGTTGAAAAAACAGGGATGCTTCTGTATGTGCAGAAAGCTCATGCTTGAGGTCACTGCTTGACAATAGTGATGCATGGTTGGGTCCTTGGACTTCTGGAAGGTGACTAGATCTTCATCTCATTGGTTATCTATTATTTTTTATCAACATTTTTCATGTGAAGTTTTGTTTTCAAACCTTCTTAATCAATACTATTATAAATTTGGCTATTTTCTCCAAATACCGTTCTTGATTTTTGTAGGAAAGTTTTGTGCTATTTACCATTAAAATCTTGAGATGCATTTGTTGCTTGAATATTGTATTTATCCAGGGATTGGTTTGAAGATGAACTTCGTGCTTTTCAAGGTGGAAAAGATGGCCTTGTGCCTTGCGTTTGGGAGAATGAAGTTTCTAGTTTTCCTCAGGTGAGGAAGTATACTTTTCATTTTTGTTGTTGTGAAATTAGATTCATAACTAAAGCTTCCTAAGAGCATGGTTGGATGTTTATCTATTATTAATTTTAGATGTTATGAGGTCCATTTGCAGTATATCTACTTCTCTTCCTGCAATAGTGAAGTAACTGCACTCACTCTTGGCTGTATGTTTTGTCAGAACAATTAAATCATCTAGCTTAAAACCTCTCAAAGGCTTTACGTCTATGACCTGGAAGCAAAATCTTTGAGATTTTTGGGTGCAGAGGCTCCCTTAAGGATAAAGAGATTTTTTTTTTTTTTGATTCGTAAACGAAGATATATGTATTAAAAAAGGTAAGAACTGAGGAAGCCCCCTAAGTAGACGGGAGTATACAAGGAGGAACACCCATTTTTGAAAAGAATTCTTATAAAAGAACACTCCATCTCAATATGACACACTTGAAGACTAACATGCTACGAAAAGAGGATGTCTTTAGTCTGGGCTCAGAAAGGAACGTCTTCAAAAACTATCCGGTTCCTTTCCTTCTAGATTGCCCAAAACAGACATAAAGTGATCGCCCTCCACAACTTTCTAGCTCGTTTCTTAATGGGGAAGCAAAACCAACCCTGAAATCAAGTCCTTGGCCGGAAAAGGACACACCCAGCTGAGAGCTGATATAGAAATAAGACCCTCCCACAAGCCCCACACCGAGGGATAGTGGATCAGAAGATGATGCAACTCTTCTTCAGCCTTTCCACATAAAGGGCACCTACTAGCCACTTGGAAAACTCCTCTTTTTAAGATTCTTCATCATAAGCACTTTCCCCCACCATACCTCCCAAGCAAAGAAACAAACTTTAGGAGGCACACATCTATTCCAAATCATTTTCCAAGGAGCTGTCCTACCAGGTTTGCCTCCAAAAGAACAGTATTAGCCCTAACAGTGTACGTGCCCTAACATTGTATGTAAATAAAAGAAGAGCCATGAAAGTCATAAAAAGTCTATATACCCTAAGGTTGTCATAGAAGGGTGTTTTGCTTTTCTGGAGAATCGTGAATAGGAAGTTGGTTTGGTATTTGCAAAAATTGTAGTGCATGAACAACTTACCTAAAAGGATTTGAAAGTGTTCATGAGAGAAATATGGAGTTGATTATTTCTCCACATGTTGAAAATGCATTAGGCTTATACTTTTCGATATGTTGAAAATATATAGGTTGATGTGTAAGCTGGTAGGTAGGATGGGTTAAAGCTTCTAGAGGATTGAGACATGAGGACCCTCTTTCTCATTTTCTTTTTACTCTAATGTTTGATGCATTAAGTAGATTGGTATTCAGGGTAGAGGAGAATGGTTTAACTGAGGGTTTCTTAGTGGTAAGAGATAGGATTAGGGTATCTATCCTATAGTTTGCAGATGATACCATTTTCTTTTCAAGTGCCTCTTTGGAACAATTGTGGAACCTCAAGATCATCTTTTTGATTTTTGGGTAGGTCTCAAGCATGAAAATCAATTTAGAAAAAAAACTCAATTTTGGTATTAACACAAATTAGGAGATGGTCTCTAGGTTGGCCTTAGTCCTTGATTGTATAGCGTCCTTTTGGCCTTTATCTTACTTGGGTTTACCCTTAGGTGGGAATCCAAAATCAATTGGCTTTTGGGACTTAGTGGTGGAGTAATTTTCAAGAAGGTTAGATGGATGGAAAAAGGCCTTATCGGAGATATAGAGTAGGGGCACACTTTATTACTAGTCTTATGAGTTCCTTAAGTGTGCGGGCGATAGGAGTGTGTGTTCAACACCTGCTTTTAGTCATCAAATAGCTACTTCCTCTCAGTATTTCAACAACAAATATTTACTTCAATAGTAGCTATTATAATGTCGGGGTTACCTTCTTCGGGTGGACAACTTGGTAGAGATGAGTTAAATTGGTCGGAGGGAGGGGGCGTGGATTACCTTAACCCATTCTTGTCCTTCTCATATTCCTTGCTATTTACTATCCTTTTTCAAGATCCTTGTTTTTGTAGCTACAAGGATAGACAAGATTCAAAGGGATTTTCTTTGGTCTGGCTTAGGGGAAGGTAAAAAATATCATCCCCTTAGTTGGGAGGTTGTGTGTAGATCAAAGGAGCAAGGGGGATTGGGTTTATGGAAGATATTTTTGAGAAACCGTGCACTTCTAGGAAAGTGGCTATAGAGATTTCCTAGAGAGAGGGATGGTTTGTGGCATAAGGTTATTGCCAATATTTATAGGACACATCCAAATGGTTGGGGCGCCAACATGGTTGTAAGGTGGTCACACAGATGCCTTTGGGAGGCCATAGCTCAAGGTTTTTAGTCTTTCTCTCAATTTATCTGTCCTGTGGTGGGGAATGGGGAGAGAATTCTTTTTTTGGGAAGATGTATGGTGGGAGATCAACCTCTTCGGTCACAATTCCCTAATCTTTATTGAGTCATTTTAGAGGTTCTTGGTTTTTCTTTTCCTTCATGGAATTTCATTTTTCTGTGTAATCTCGCAGATACGAAACTTAAAGTCCTCCAAAGACTTATATCTTCTCTTGGCTTAGTGCATCTCCTTCCTTCCACAACATATTCAAGAGCTTGGTCATTGTCATCTGCATGTTTGTTTACTGTCAAATCTTTTTTCTTAGCTTTGTCTTCATCCCCTAATCCCATTTTGTTTAACCCAACCAAGTTTTTATGGTCCTCAAAATCCCCTTCAAAGGTTAAGGCTTTCACTTTGTTGGTAACTCATAGGAAGGCTAGCACGATTGACATGCTATAGTTGAGATGACCTTACAAATCCCTTAATCCCCAGTGGTGTATTCTGTGCAAAAGAGTTGGAGTGTCAATTGATGATATGTTCCTTCATTGTCCTTTCACTACGGGGTTATGGCATAAGCTATTCAGATTAGCAGGGTTGCAGTGGGTTCCCCTTAAGAGTATTGGAGATATGTTCATTAGTGCTTCTAGAGGTTTTGGAAATTCAGCAAAAGGCTCTCTGATATGGTTTATTTGGCAAGAGAGAAATGCAATGATTTTTGAGAACAGAGTGAGATTGGAAGAAGCAGTGTGGGACTCATTTTATTTTTATTCATCATTGTGGGCTTCTTGTACTTCGATTTTTAGAGGAGTTCCTTTTGTAGTCTTACAACTTAATTGGTTGGCGAGTTGTGTTCTAGCAAACTAGTTGAGGTGCTTTGGCTTAGCTAGCTTTGTATAGAGGAGGTTTCTCTCTCTGTTTTAACTTCTACTGTTGATGGAGGGAATCCTCTTCCTTAGTACTTTTTGCTTTTCTTTTAATATATCTTTTTATCATAAATTCTACTAGAATGATGGGTAGACTTATTTGACAGTGTTAAGGATTAGTTTCCTAATCCATTTAGGAATCCTTTATTTCTTTCCTTTTCTCTTTAGTCTCCTAATTAGACTCTAATTTTGTTTCCTTTCTTTGCTCTAACAATTAGAGTATAAATATGTATGGATTAGGAAACTAATCCTTAACATATTGAAAGTATGAAGTGTAGAGTAATATGTAACAAAGTTTATGGTAGATGCTAGGATCAGAAGAGTTTATTAAAAAGCCTAAGTGGTAGCTTAGTTGGTCTAACATTGGGTTTGCTCCTCATTGGTACCAGTTCAAGTCCCCTCCACCATAGGATTTACTCGGCTGCTAACTTCAAGATTCCATAGTATTAGTTAAGGTGCGCATAAGTTGACTTGGACACCCACGATTGTTAATAAATAAAAATAAAACTCATTTAAAATGATAACATTTGAATGTTAGAGTTTCAACATGTTCAAAATAACAAAATAAGAGTTTAATATATAGATGATTGTTCCACTGTTTCAGCATAAACCATCTTTTGATTCATTGTTCCACTGTTTGGGGCCTATGGACAGCCCTAATCTCCCTCACAGGAGTGGATTGGGCTAGTTTGTTTCGAACAACCTTTCCTATTACAAAGAAAGCAAGAAAACTGTGGAAGGCGGCTCTCTCTAGTCTTTTCTGGGCGATTTGGAAGGAAAGAAATAGAGTTGTTTTTTATAATGACATTTTTTTTCACCCGTGAAGTTTGAAAGCGATCCTTCATTATGTCCCTCCTTCTTAGGTAGGTTGACACTGAGAAGTACTCTATTGTAAGATTGTTTGTGTATCCTCTAATTGTCTATGGCCTTTATGGTTGGGTGGCGGGTTTTGTTTATCCACGGGTTTGCTTTGTAGTCTCAATATATTTTGGGACTGGCTCTTTTTGTTAATATATTGTTCATTTTACTTAATATATATATATATATATATATATATATATATGCTGCTGCTGTATATATAGAGAGAGGAGAGAGAGAGAGAGAGAGAGAGAGAGAGAGAGAGAGAGAGAGAGAGAGAGAGAGAGAGGGCGAGGGGGGAGGAGGAGGAGGGGGGGGGAGAGAGAGAGAGAGAGAGAGAGAGAGAGAGAGGAGAGAGAGAGAGAGAGAGAGAGAGAGATAGAGAGAGAGAGAGAGAGAGAGAGAGAGAGAGAGAGAGAGAGAGAGAGAGAGAGAGAGATGAATCGCATAATCCACAAAAATAAATTCTTCAATTTTTAGCTTGGCATATGCATTGTTGTGCTGTCATCTTCAAATTTCCAGCTTTTCGAATTCATAATCATTTCCTTTTCACCAATAAAGAAATAAAAATGAGAGAGTACATTAAGTAAAAAAAGTTAATTCGATAATAACCTTCATTTTTATTGTCATTATTCAAACCATTGAAATGAATATTCTCTAATTTTCATTGTAAAAATAAACTTACTTAACATCTAATATAACTTTTGACGACAAGAATGTTGCTTTTCAATTAAGATTATTTTACCTATTTCTTCTTTTTATGATCAATTTTTAATTTCTTAGTACATTTTAAGCAATTAACAAAAAAATTCAATTTTTCTTAAAAATTATTGAAAATAACTGGAGACAAATGTATTGTAATGTCAAGTATTGTATCATGTGCCATATATGTATTCTAGGATATGCTTTAAAAAATAAGATATGGATCAATAATCATATTGATTTTCATAAAAAAAACGTGTATCATGCTGTGTGTCATAGGTCTTTAACAATAATGCTAGCATCATGCGGGCACAAGGAATGATGTAATATAGTGCAGTAATATAGAATTATTGTAAGTGGGAGTAAAATGCAGTTAACTTTTGGTGTGACTTCTGGATAGATGCTTTAAAACCATACTATTTGATAGAAAATTGTTGACTTATTTACTACATATATGTGTGTGTATTCTTCAACATGCTAAACAAAATTTTTACCAATGGCTCTTTAAAGAACGTTAAGTTGGTTATCATTCATTAATTATTTAGTGGAAAGCTTTAAACATATGAGACCTGGCAAATTATTTGGGGGCATCAATATAGTAACTTTTGTTTTAACAGGTGATCATGTCGTGTCTAACTTAAAAATAGACATCCATTAGATCTGTGCAATGTCTTAGACTCTCAAGAAAATTGCTTCTTTGCTTTCTTGAAAATGGAAGTAGACCACTTTTTTTGTGTATCTGTGTTTTGTATACTTGTTTGGAGACTCCATATCTTTTTTCCATCACTCACTCTCTCTAAAGTTAACCTCAAATTGGAGATCAAATTTATTTGGATTAGGGACAAAAATATCGGTTTTATTGGTCGATATATAGCCAAAATATCAGGTGTTGTGCGGCGTCGACACAATATTGATGATTGAAAGTCGGTGGGTGGAAAAATCGATCAAATATCGGTAAAATTGGCTATATTTTGGTATCTATTGGGATTTTTACTGATTTTTCGGGAGATTTCCCGATTTTTTTGGTCAAAGGAGGGATGTTGGTTGGTCGGTCAAAAGAGGGTCAAACCTCTCCAAATTACTGCCATGGGATTCGAACTTGCCCAAAATGCATGTATTGAATATTTCCTACCACCGGGCTAGCTTCACTTATTAAAATAATTGCAAAAGTATCTTTATCACTAATAAAATATTAAATTTTATAAATTAATTTGTTCTAATTATTTCATTGAAAATTTTTGACAAGTCTTTTTATAATAAGTTTGTATATAAGTTAAATTGTAAAATTTTAAAAGATCATAAAATATTATATATCATAATTTGTTTTGTCTTAAATAAATTCAAATTAATTTAATTAGATTTTAATATTAAATATTTCATTTCTTTTTCATTAATCCTTTTGTAAAAATTACTATCACTTTATTTTATTTTCACATTAATAATTTTTATTTTTAAAAATACTAAAAAATATATTTAGTAAGAATTAAATAATTAATCAGAATTACAATTTATAAATTAAAATTAATGTGAAAAAGATAAAGTATATATATATATATATATATATATATATATATATATATATATATATATATATATATATATATATATATCTATGCATATGTAATAAATATATATATATGGTTGCAAATAAGAATAAACTATTGATATAATCTTTAAAAATATCAATTTTTTTAGATAAATCAATTATTAAAATAAATTAATATCAATATCAAAATGTGGTGCCTAGAAATTTATATAAACCATACAAATAACTTAATTTTTATCTTAACTATCATAAAACATGTTTTGATAAAAACAATTTTAATTTTTATCATAAATGAATACAAGTATATTATTAGAATTTAAGATAATTTTATAGAATTTTCACTTTACTGATATTTTTGTTGAAATATTCATTGATATTTTATTAATATATCTGTAAAATCATCCTTGATTCGGATTAATCTAATAATCATGCTTGACTTCCGTGCCTCTTATCATTTTCTGATTTTTTTTTCATTAAATTATATCTTTTTAAAATCTCTTATTTTGTGGGTTTAAATACTTGCAGATGAATGCATTTACTATTTTGTGTTTTTTTTTTATGCTTTTCCATTCATATTTGTGTTTTTCATTTCTCATTTTGTTTCAAACATTGATATGTTATTGTGATCATGAAGCCGGACACCATAAACAACTTGCTGGTGAACCAGATGCTCCTCTGTTTTGGAATCACTTTTGCTTCTCAGGTAACTGAATGCTCTAAATGGCTTGAGGTTAATTTGTCTATAAATCATAAAGATGGGTGTTCTTATCTTTGCATTGATTAAGATGGTGGTTTTGTAAATGTTATTAACTGAACCTGAAAGTTTATATCACAGAGTAATGGTGGGATGATGTCACTTCTTGGCATACTTGAGCAGTGTCTTAAAACTGGAAAAAAGCAACCGTGGCATGCAGCCAGTGTCACAAACATATGTGTAGGGTTACTTGCTGGATTGAAGGTGCTAATATGCTTAACACATCCTATATGTGGTTTTGATTTGTGTAACTTCTATCCATGATTCTTATCATCAAATAATAATAATAATAATAAATAAATAAATAAATGAATAAATAAAGAAAAATTTAATAATAAAATAAATAACATAAAAATACAGAAAAATCTTCAATCCATGATCCCTTGCTGTTCCTCAGGCTTCGCTTGCATTACGTTCCCATGCATTAGGATTGGAGATATTAAATTCAGCACAGGCTATCTTTCAGGTATGAATACTCTTTGTAGGTTGTTATTGTACATTGCCTGATCTAGATTGTCATTAGTTATGCCTTTTGCTTTTTCTCTAAGGATGTTGCTCTTTTAATACAACAGAATATTATTGAAGCGACATTTGTCTGCATCTGAGAGAGCATCATCAGAAGGTCTTGGTCTTTTAGCTCGTCTTGGGAATGATAAGTTTACTGCACGAATGGTAAGTTTTATATTGATATTTATTCTGCATTTCTTATAATTCTGAAGGTACGATGGCATTTTTAAATGGATTAGTTAGCTATGCTAAAATTAAGTAAAAGCTTGTCCTTTATTTGCCATCATATATATATATATATATTCACACACACTCACTATCTTTGTGCATTTGTACATGTATTAGGAGCTCTCCTTTTATCATTGTTATATTCAGTTGTCTTTCCCACTTTCTTCCTATCTATCCATCTACATATATATATATATATATATATTCACACACACTCACCATCTTTGTGCATTGTACATGTATTAGAAGACTCTCCTTTTATCATTGTTATATTCAGTTGTCTTTCCCACTCTCTTCCTATCTATCCATCTACATCTCTCTGTCTGTATCTGTCTTTCTCTCTCTCTCTCTCTCTCTCTCTGTGCTAAAAATTTGAGCTTAACTCTTTTTGTGATATACAGACAAGGGCACTACTTGGTGATCTTACTGGAGCGGCAGATTCAAATTATGCTGGATCAATTGCTGTTGCACTTGGTTGTATTCATAGAAGGTAAGGCAAAAATCTTTTCTTTAATGGCTTTATTTTAAGCTGATAAATAAAGTCTTAGGCTAATCTTTAGTAGGTCTAGTTAAAACTCTGACTTTAGCATTTTGTCATTCTTGGTTTGAGAATTTCTCTCTGGAGAGGCTTGCCAAAAGTGTTAGCATAGTTCCTATTTTCTTTTTAGTTTATCTGCATTTTTCTTGCAAATATTCTTTAATTTAAAAAATATATCTTCAGAAAGATGTATATTTCCTCCTCAAAATTGTCAGATCATCACCTAAAGAATTGTTGAAAGAGATGAGACCCCAAACCATTGTTGTCCATTCTCAAGAAATGATCTTCCAAGTTAGTTTAAATCCATACAATTATATACAACAACAAAAAGAAAAGGTAAGGAAGTAATTAGAAACCATGATTAAAGATCCCTACAGATTAAGGTTATATACCTGAAATATATCTAAATATATATGCCCTTGATGTAGCTCGAGGTGGTAAAGTGTTAGCGTGGTGTTATGGGAGGTTTTAGGTTAAAGTCCCAATGTGGACAAAAAAAAGAAAAAAAAATTACCTATATATATATATATATATATCTATATCTCTATATATATTTATATATACTACAGCCGTAACAAAATCTAATAATCTTCAAAACCCATTTTGAGTAAGCTACTTTAGTTCTATGACGGTGTTTCAACCTTTTGTCGCTCTCTCGCATCGGTTCCGCGGTATTGGAAGCGGTATAAGCAAGGGGTTCTCCTGCCTATCGACCGATGCGGTTAGGCTCTCCTATTGGGCTTAGGTACTATCATTGGTGTTTCGTTTGAAGCGGTGTGTATCGGGGAAAGCGCTGGTGCCCCGAAAGAATGGCTTAGGGTAGAGCTATCTGAGGTGTGAGTGGTCAGAAACCTTTGGGGATGGGTAATGTCACGATCCTGCATCGGGTTTCACGAGTGTGGGGTGGTGCCTTGAAGCAGGGGTTCTCCTGCCTGTGGGCCCGGTCTCCCCAGGTTGACTCTTCTATTGGGCTTGAGTGCCTGTCCTTCTCCAGTCTTTTTCATTTTAATTAACGAAATAATATTATTTTAACTGTGACTGTCGGTCACTGGCTGTCACCCCAGTTGCAATGATGTCATCCAGGTGAGTCTGACAAGCGGATCCTACTTAAGGAGCCTTGCCCCTTTTCGAGGTATGGTCGCATATAGTGTTGTCTAATACTGACTTCACGGCCTTGGTAAATTTCTTGAACTGGGTTCTCGTTGATTGTAGGGCCGTATGATGACTCTTGATTGAATAAATTATCATTTCAATCTTGCGATCGGCTTGGAAATTCGGTATGGCTTAACTTTCGTAATCTTTGTGCAAAGAGTGGTTTATTGAAATCGAGTGCTTTGCGTGACCTATTCGAGCATAAAGCTCTCTTCTTACGATTATGGTTTTGCTACTTTATAAAAGTATGGTTATAAAGGCTAATGTCATTTGATGGGGTTGGTTAGGGGGTAGAGGCCTCTCCGTAGTGAATCAGTGTGCTTATAAGTAGATGCTGGCGGTTTTGCTAATGAGAGGAGACTCTTTTTGAAGCTAGTAATCAGCCCGCAATTTAGTAAAGAGATTAGAGAGGCTGAGCACTTCTGCAAGGCATCAGCGATTATAAATGCGGCTATGAAGGCATCGGAAAGAATGGCTCGCCTTCTCTCAAGCACTTTATTTCCTCCTTGAAATGTGGTGGGAGAGGCTGGAGTTTAAGGGCCCTTGGTGCGTGGGGCGGAGTGGCGTGCGATGCCCCTTCCCCCTACTGTTCGACTTAGCGTGTAAAGGCAGCTAGAATTAACAAATATTTGGGAGTGCTGAGGAGGATGGGAGTTGGTCGGTCTTATAAGACCTTTAATGAATTAGAAATTAGTGAGAGTGGAAAGGATTTGTTAAACCATTGCGACAGAAAATTAGGCCTTTTCGAGATCAGGCTATTATTAAGGGAGTCTATTTTGATGGCTTTTAGTTGAACTGCGTATGTCGTGAGGCGGTATTTACTCTTACCTGAATTTCCCTTGTCGTCGATGCTGGAGACCCGGTCGTTCCGCCCAGTGGGTTTGTGGGAAGCTTCACGGGGCGAGTGCTTTACTCTGGACCCATTCAAGGGGAGGATCAAAGCCAGTGGCGGTGTTTTTATGTAGAGAATGGGGGCAGATGGTAGTTTGTATCCGTTAGAGCCCGGTGTTATGGGATCTTCTTTTGCGGTGTGGTCCTAATTTAGGTGTTCCGTGCGGTTAGAGCAGCTTCTCCTTGTGGCGGCGTGGTGTCGGCAAAAGCGGAGGGGTTTGGATGTGAGCTCCTCTTACCTTCTGTCCAAAACTACGTGAATTAGAAGGAATGAGGTGGTTTCAGGAGATGAAGCCCCCTCTTGCTCACGGAGATGAAATCTTTCTTTTTTTGTTTGCCTTGTGGTCGTGAGGCTAAGTTGTGCGGTGTTGATGGCAATTCTTTGGGTGGGGTTTTGTCTTGGATGGGGTGTGGGTGAAGTGAGTTTGGTGCTTCCTTGTACTCCTCTTGTGTACTCTTTGCAGAGCGGGTCTTTTTCATCTATATCACACAGCTTTTCGCGATAAAGAAATTATTTATTGGTATGATTATTATTTTGTGATAGCTGGAGTGTAAACTTACATCGATAAATCTGAGCTGTGCTTGGTTGGTTGCTATGAGCGGTGGAATGTGAAGCTTGTTGACATGTAGCATTTTGAGAGGTGAGTATAATCACCCAAGGCTAATCGAATTAGATTATTATTGGTATGGTTAGTTTTTTTTTTTTTTTTCTTGCAATATGGAAGTATAAAATCTTGATAAATCCAAGCCTTTGCTTGGTTGGTTACTATAAGCAAGTTAATATTACAACTTTCTTCTACATATAAGGTAATGAGGACTCTACTTTGCTATATGTTTAAAGAAGTGCTTTTGTTGGTCGATACTTTTGATATTCTTTTTCTCGCATTGTCATCATTTGCTTGGTCACTACAATATGTATTGGATATATGTTGCTTAACATTTTTTGTGGTTCTTGGAGGAGAGTTGAAGTGGTAGAATTGTGGGAAGGAACCATCCTAGCTACTTTCTAGGTTACTTAGCTAGAGAAGAACACTAACATCTTTGATTTGGGAAGGAGATAAGTGGTTACAAGGCTCCAGGTCTAGATGGTTTCATAGCAGCTTTCTGGCAGTGTAATTGGGATATTGTAAATGAGGATATTCTCTCTTTGTTTAGAGAGTTCCATGCCAATGGGAGATTTGTCCGAAGCCTAAATACTACCTTTTAAAGGCTTCAGGCCTAAGAAAGTGGGTGCAAGGATTTAGTTGACTATATGCCCATTAGCCTCACAAGTCTCTATATGGATAGCTAAAATCCGTCTAATATTAAAAAGAGTAATGGGAAAAATTAGTGAACGTAGCTCAAAATGCCTTTATCGGGCGGAGGCAGATTTCGATGCTTTCGACAGCAAACGAGGTGGTGGATTCGACCCAAAAGAAGCATGGAAAGATGTGTGCTTGCGGTTCGATACGGAGAAGGCTTATGACAATATAAGTCGAGCTTCATTATTCGATTTTGAAAAGGACGGGTCGAGCAGCGGGCAGAGTGGATAAGATGGCATCTGACGGCTACATTCTCTGCATCGATAAATGGTACCTCAGGGTTTCTTTCACAAACCAAAGGGACTTAGACAGTGGACCCCGTCCTCTACCTTCTTCAGGTTAGAATGGAGGCATTGTCTATCTTAATTAACAAGGAGGTTGATAAGGCTTTCTTCAAAGTTACAAGTCGAGGGATGAGGTGGGAAATGAAGTACAAGTTTCACACCGTTATTCATGGACGATGCCCTAGTTTTTTCAGGAGGGATTCAAGAGATCATATCATGTATCTTAGCCGGGTTTTGCCTCGTTTGAAGCGCCGATGAGGGATAAACCTTTGATAAAAGCTTTATTTTTACTCGTAGGGATGTGGAGAGCCCGAACTTGTCAGCTTTGCAGCTGGGTGCAAGGTGGTCTTGCCAACAACTTATCTTGGTCTTCCTCTCGTGCAAGACATAAATCCACAAAGGTTCGGGTTGTTGTTTCGAGAGAGTTTCTAAGACTGGCCTTATGGAAAAGGCAATACATCTCCAAAGGAGGAAGACTCGCACTTATTCGAGCACCCTTTCCTGCATGCCTACTTACCTCATGTCCCTCTTCAGAATCCCTAAGTCCATCAGCATAAGTCTTGAAAGAATCCAAAGAAAATTTTGCGGGTGGAGGAGCTTTGATAGGAAATCCACAATGTCAATTAGATTGCGGTGCCCGAGCGCAGATAGGTGGCTCGGGGAATTCAAACTTTCTCCTCTCAATAAGGCTCGGGAAAATGGTGCCGAGGTCGGGCAAGGCGTGCGCCCGAGTTCATTATCAAGTTAAAACATGGGGTGTGGTTAAAGTTGAGGTCAGCTTACAAAGGTCGAGAGGTAGCTTTGGTGGTGGGTTTATGGAAAGAAATTTGTAAATAAATCCTTCTATAAAACAACACAACAACCTTATTTTAGCTGTGGAAGCAAATTAAATTTTGGGAGGATGCGTGGTAAAGAGAACCTTTGCTGTGCTTTTTTCCTTGAAGCTGCACATTGTCTGGTTCTAAAAGAGCCAACGTGAAGGAGGTTTGGAGGCCTGTAGGAGAGCTAGGAGGATGGGATCTTTGGTTCGAAAGGCATTTCAATGATTGGGAATTGGAGATGGTGGAGAATCTTTTTAATCTAATCAAGAATAAAAAGATAAACCCCCTTAAAGAGGATAGAGGAGCTTGGAAGCTTACAAAAGATGGTCGTTTCTCAGTAAAATCAAGCTTCGATTTTTTGGAGGGGGAGAGAGAGACAGGCCTCTTCCCAAAAAGGTTATTTCGGAATAAATTTGCTCCTTTGAAAATGGGCTTCTTCTCGTGGAAAGCTTCGTGGGGAAGAGTATTAACAATAGATCAACTCAAGAGGAGGGGTTTCTCCCTTGCAAAGAGTTGCCCTTTGTGTGGGAAGTGTTGAGAGAAAAGGAATACATTGATTCTCATTAATTTATAAAAGGAGGAAACATACATATTTATACTCTAGTGTTATGGAAAAAGGAAACAGAGTTAGAGTCTAATTAGAGACTAAAGAGAGAAGTGAAAATAATTCTAAATGGATGAAGATTTTAAACTTAACACTCCCCCTGTCGAATACAAAGGCCGTGCCACCTCAAGTCACATATACTTTATCCGGCACTTCACGAGATTTAGTGAAGATATCTGGATACCGGTCAATAGAGTCGACAAAATCCAGTAGATATGCATTCGATGGCATTCGATGCAATCTTTTCTTCGATAGTTTCAACCACTTTTTGCTTTGGCCCCTCTCATAAAATCGGGTTAGATGAAATATGCAAAGCTACTTGATTATCACATATAAGTTTCATTTGTTCATCCTTCCCAAATCTTAGCTCTCGCAAAACGCTCAACCATATGAGCTTCACATATTGCTAAGGCCATAGCTCTGGCATTTGGTTTCAAAGATCGATCTAGCTACTACATCTTGTTTCTACTTCCAAAGATATTAAGTTACCTCCAATGAACACACAATACCCTGATGTAGAACGTCTATCCTGTGGTGAGCTTGTCTGGGCCCCGCATCATTGTATCCAACACCTCGTATGACTCTCGTTCCTTGCTACAACACCCTCGACCTCATGTTCCTCTGATATAACGTATCACGAACCAAAGATTCCGCTGGCTATCACAAGGTGATCAGAACCTGGCTAGCTACGCCTAATGTAAAAATGATGTCGTGCCGAGCTGATGTTGAGATAGTTCCGCATCACTAAGTCACGATATCTCCTGATCTCGTGAGAAGTCTCCGACTCTGGTACAAGTTTGACACTGGATCCATAGTGAGTGTCTACTGTGCTTATACAAATTCCAACATACCAAAGGATTGTCAATATATCAGCGTATACTCCTCCGAGAAATAACCACCGAATTAGACCAAGCTTACCTCAATGTGCTCTGTGAAAATACTCTGAAGCTTCCCAAGTCTTTGTCCGAAGTCTAAGATGTGTTGTCTAGTTTCAATACCATCTTGGTCATCAGACGACAATATCATCCACATAAACAATTAAGTAAATACACTGTCCAGTAGAGGTGTGATGATAAAAAACGGAATGGTTTGCGGTGCTTCGAATCATGCCAAACTCTTGAACCACTAAGCTAAACCGACTAACCGGCTCGGAAAGCAGACTGCTGCACTATATGAACGACGTAATTTGCATACCAAACCACTCCCCCTGAGCAACAAAACCAGGTGGTTGCTCCATATAAACCTCCTCGGCGAGATCATCATGAAGAAGACATTCTTGATATCCAAGAGGCTATGAACGATAGCAAATATAGAAAGAAGCAAGCTTAACAAAGGCAATCTCGCCATCTGAGAAAATGTATCATAATAGCTCGAAACATATTGCCAAGTGTACCCCTTGGCAACCAAACGGGCCTTAAGCCGATCAACTCGACTGCACGTCCCACCTTCATCGTATAAACTCCAATCGACAACCGATGTGAGACTTGCCAGAGGAAGAGCGACAAGTTCCTATGCACATCTGAGTAAAGCATCTATTTCACCATTGCCTCGCTTCTGCACTTGATAGAGAGAGAACCTCAATTAGTGCTTTTAAAGAGAGATGGTAATATTGCGTAAAACAGCAAAGTAGCAGAAAGATAAACGATGAAAACTAAGAAAATTATAAATATGATGTGGGTTAGAAGGCAGAGCTGGTACCTTCCGAATGGCAATAGGTAGATCATCGACGATCATGAACCCAGAGCAGAGATGACTCATAAAGATAAGAAATGAGTCAACACGAGGCCCGTAGAGGACGAGGACAGTATAAACCCGGGGCGGGCGAAGCCAAGACATCCGAGGGGCGGTAAGGAACAAAAGGTAAACGAGGAATAGATACATCGAAAGCAGGGCGACGTACCTAGTAGGCTATGAGGAATCTTCAAAGAAGGTGACATCAATAGAGATAAAGTAGCGATTAGTATCGAGAGAATAACAACGATAACCCCTTTGAAGGCGAGAATAACCCAAGAAGACACACTTCGTGGCTTTGATAGAGAGTTTGTCTTGTCCAGGAGTGAGAATATGAACAAAACAAACACAACCGAAGACACGAGGAGGGAAATAAAAGAGAGGTTGAGTAGGTAGTAAGATAGAATGAGGGATCTGATCATGCAAAACAGAGGAGGGCATACATTAATCAAATAACAAGCAGCTAAGATAGCATCCCCCCAAAAACGTTGAGGAACCTAAGGGATTTCGGAGTGTAGAGGAAAGTGCGAGCTGTCTCCACTAAATGACGATTCTTACGCTAAGCCACTCCATTATGTTGAGGAGTGTAAGCACAAGATGATTGGTGAAAAATCCCATGGGAAGACATAAAAGAAGAGAATGGCGTAGAGAAATATTCTTTTGCATTATCACTTCTTAGAATACGAATAGAAGTATTGAATTGAGTGCGAATTTCAGCATGAAATTTTTGAAAGATAGAAAATAACTCAACTCGAGTTTTCATTAAAAATAACCAAGTACACGAGCACAATCAATATCTATAAGTATGAATTCAAATCCTAAAGTAGAGTAGATCTGAAGGACCCCAATCATCAGTGTGAACAAGCTCAAAAGGAGACTTTGTCCGAGGATCTAAACACTTTGGGAACAAGACACGAGTATGTTTCTCAAGCTGACAAGACTTTACACCTGCCGGGCTAACTAGAAAATGAGGAACTAGCTCAAACTCGAGAGGCTGGATGACTGAGACGATATCAAGGAGGAGAGGAGCTCCTCTGGGAAGTGCAAGTAGCGGAACAAAGAGGCAAGTCGAGGTGAAAAGGCCTTAGACTATGTTCGATGCAAATCAAGCCTTCTCAGACTTATCCCAAGGGGCAAGCACAGGAGTCATAGGGAAAAGTATGTACACAACGTAAGATCACGAGTCAACATACTAATGGAAATAAAATTAAAAGGAAAATTAGAAACATAGCATGAGGTAAGCTGCAAGGAAGGGAGGGACAACTGGTTAATGCCTTTAGCTATGTTTGAGAAACCATTAGCTAAGGTAATTGTAGGTAAAGGACACTAAAGGTAAGAGGAACAAAAAGGTCTTTATTACTGCAGATGATCGTGAGGCTTCAAAGACAAGGATCCAAGGTGCTGATGAGTGTGTAAGGCAAGCAGAGACATTACCTGTCCCAGGGCAATGTACAACAGAGGAAGATTTGGTTGCTGAGGAGACGGTTGTACTCTCATATTCACTGGGCGTAAGAATGACCAGAGGTGGATGAGCCCCCGAGACGTAACTCAACATGTTGAATGATCAGAAGACTGAGCCAAATGAGTAGTACGGGGAGGTCGGCCATGTAATTGATAGCATCGATCACGGGTGTGTCCAAGCCTATGGCAGTATGTGCATTGAGGACATTGTCCTCTACCTCGGTTGCTATTGCATCCACCTCTGGAATCACCTCGAGAAAGAGACTGAGAAACCATCACTGTGGCGTCCGTAATCTCAGATCGCGACATTGAGTGGCAAGGAGGTGTGGGCGGCGAACGGCAAGAGCCTCATCAAAGTTTGAACCCATCCAGCTAGCATCCTGCCCTGATTGCTCCCAAAATACGGCCCGAGGCTACGTAAGAACGATCATAAAGACTCGATCCATCTCGACAGGAAATCTTAGCATTAGTAGACTTTGGCAAAATAGAGATAAGTTCATCCTGTAGCCGCAGTATATTTGTCCACCATAAGAAGATATATCCATACCGAAATAAGTTTCAAATTGGCATTTAAGGATATTACTCCTAAGAGATGCCGACATCGTTAGTGTACGCTTTACCCGACTTAGAGTTTAGCAAGTTTTATAGGCCCCAATATTATATATAGTCTTGTCATCAATAGATTGCTGAAGAATATTGCAAAGAGCATCATTTTTTTTTCCATTGAGTACGTTTATCTTCAGAATACTGCGGTTCGCAAAGAGCAGATGATCCTCACATCGATTACCAATGGAACCAAAGGTCCACCGAGTCTCGCCTACACCGATTATTTCACCCTCGCTAGTTTATCCAAGGTAATCATAGAGTTCCGCATACAAAAGAATTAAAAAGTCCGACTTTTTTTCAGCCATAAAGAAGTCTTTTTCAGCCATAGAGATGAGAAATTAGCAGGAATCAATGACAACCCTAACGTCCCGAAATGTCGTAGCCTGCAAAACATAAAAACAATGGAGATTTAGGCAACAGGAAAACACAGTAACAGTGGCCGGAGAGAAAAACTGAAAAAGAAGGGCTTTTCCTACGACGACGGGGCGCGTGGAGTGGATGGATGGGCTTGTCAAGAAAGCACGCACTTCTGCCGGAGGAGGCGCAGGTAAAACAAATAAGAAGATCGCCGTCACGCCACGAGGCGCATTTCACGCGGCCGGATCGAGATCTGGCGAAAGTGTGAGCGTGTGATGCCATTTTCTCGCGAGGCTTCCACCGGAAGGTAAATCAGGGAGGTGTCTATTGGGTGTGCTCTTCGTCGGAATGGAGATTGCCGAGTAACTACCGTAAAAGTTGTCGGCAGAAGGTTCCTTCGACGATGGTTTGGCTTCCTGAGGCTTTCAGAAGACTGCATTACTTAATTCGACAGATTACCTGCCTTTGGATGGCTTTGAATTGATCACTACAAAACCCTAACCCTAGTATTCTCAAACTCTTTTGGCGGCTCAAGGGCTCATGTCGAGAAAGGAATACATTGATTCTCATTAATTTACAAAAGGAGTGAAACATACATATTTATACTCTAGTGTTATGGAAAAGGAAAACAGAGTTGTAGTTCAATTCAGAGACTAAAGAGTAGTATGAAAGAATCCTAAATGGATTAGGAGACTAAACCTTAATAGGAAGGATGAAGAAAACATTGAGCATATGTTGTTACATTGCCCCATGGTATGGGGAATTTGGTCCTTTGTCGACGCTTGTGGAGTTAGTTGCGCCCCTATGGCTAATCAAGGATGGTTTTTCGGCCGAACAATATTCCCGTTAGGAAAAAGTGAAAGAAAGGCTCGAGGGTTGCTCCTTTGCTTGTTCTAGCCAATTTGAAGGAAAGGAATAGCTCGCGTTTGAGAATGAAGAGTTTCTCCTCAATAGACTTTTAGAAGTGCTTTTGTCTATTCTTTTGTTCTCGGGGCAAGGTGGTTGCACTTCTAATTCTTTTGTAGCTAACCTTATTGCCTTATTGGCTACTAGTTAATCTTGGGGGTTGGGTGGGTCTTTTTGTTGTTACTGCTTTCTTGTATAGCCTGGGTGTTGTATACTCCCTTGGGGCTGGGCTTTTTAGTCCCCTTTTAATAGATTTCCTTTTTTACATATCAAAAAAAAAAAGATAAGTGGTTAATTTATGTTATGGTATAAACTGTACTGTGACTCTTTGATCTTTGTAACCTAGGAGTTGATTGGCATAATTTCTGTCACCGTTTGTGATGCATTACCATCTCTTTTCATTATTAGTGAATCTTTCAAATATGAAATTGAGGGGATTCCCCTGCCATGAGGGTCTTTGAAGCACTTTGGTATATGTTGCTTATCATAACCAAGATGACAAGGTGATGGCTTTTCTAGAGATGACAAAAGAAAATTTATAAGGATGTCTTGTAAAATAGTTGTTGTGTTATTGGCCATTGACACACTTAGCGTTGTGCAGGAATTTTAAAATTTGCTTTAGGAGTTTTTGGCATTGTTGGAAGGGCACTTTGTCAATAGTTTTTACTGGAGGATGCGTAGAGAGTAAGAGGGCATTGAAGATATGATAGTCTTCTATTGAGGTCTAGAGCACCTAACTTGAAAGCCGATAAATTTACGAAGAGAGGAGCTTCCTTCTCTTTGTCCTTCTTCCTCCTAATATGAAGGAGCAGATGCTGGATGGGGTTTTTGAGCTTTTTTTTTTTTTTACTTTTGCCTTTTATATTTTTGCATATTCTATGTAGAAAGGGCCTTTGCTTCCTTTGTATGGAGCATTCTTTTCTCTAGTACTTTTTGTTATCAGTGCTTTTTTTTTGATACATCAACTATTGGGATTTCATGATTTCATCCTATTTTATCTTTGCCTGCAGTGCAGGAGGAATGGCATTGTCAACTTTAGTACCTGCAACTGTCAGCTCAATATCTTCACTGGCAAAAAGTGCAATATCTAGTTTAAAGATATGGTCTTTACATGGGCTTCTTTTGACCATTGAAGCTGCTGGTTTGTCCTATGTATCTCATGTTCAGGTGTTTAATTCTTGGACAATTGTGGTGCCTGAAACAAAGGGATCAGTACTAATATCATTTATTACCTTTTATTCTCAATGAGTGCCTAAATGTTTTAAGAAGTCATCTGTAATAAAGCCCACTAGTGCTTGTCAGGATTAATTGGTGGAGGGGGGACCTTTTTTTTCTAAAGTGTTTTCATTTGGTTGCATGCATCAGATTTAGATGGGTACTTGTATAAACTAGGATGGTTAGATCAGTTAAGGTTTAGTTTCCTAATCCATTTAGGATTCTTTTTCTTCTCTCTTTAGTCTCCTAATTGTGACTCTAACTCGTTTACTAGCCTCTAACACTAGAGTATAAATATGTATGTTTCCTCCTTTGTAAATTAATGAGAATCAATGTATTCATTTTCTCTCAACATGGTATCATAGCCATAAAAGAGTTTTGTAATAGGTTGTGGTTTACTGCGGTGGTCAATATCTAAGAACTCCATCTAAAGACCGTGGTCACACTCGGCCGTGTTACGCCTCTACAAAGCCCATGTAAGCCAAACCATCATCAGAACACCTTGCCATCGGCCTTTTACCGGCGAGATTTTCCGACGGCCTCCATTCCGATTGAAGAGCACACTAACAAGAGAGCCTCCCTCTAATCTATTTTCCGGTGGAAGTCTCGTAGGAAAATACATTCCAACTCGCCCACAAGCACCGATCTTCCGGCCCAAAGACAACCACGCTGGGCCGGGGCGTGAGACCCCGCTTAGGCGCGCAAAGCCTGTCGCCGACAAGCCCATCCATCCACTCCACGCGCCTTGCCGTTGTCGGAAAAGCTCTTCTTTTTCACTTTTTCTCTCTGACCACTTTTTCTGCGTTTTTCTGTCGCCTGAATCTCCATTGTTTTTGTGTTTTCTAAAGCTCTACGACATCTTTAGGACCTTGGGAGTTGTTTATGTTGATTCCTACCGATTTCTCATCTCTATGGCTGAAAAAGACATTTCTATGGCTAAAAAAGATAAGACTTTTTAATTATTTTATATCTGGAACTCCTATGATTACCTTGGATAAACTCACAAGGAGTGAAAATTATCGGCCACGCGACTCTACGACCGGCTATTTAAGAACTCTGGCGTGGAGACTATCTTACTAATGCAACACAAGCATTCTCAAGATAAACGATTCAATGGAAAAACCGATGTTATTTGGCAATATTCTTTGGCAATCCATTGATGCCAAGACTATACATAATATCGTACTTCTATAAAAATTGCTACACTCTCCGAATCAAAAACTGCATAATTAATCATATTCAGCGTCTCTACCGGGTAATATCCTCCATTGCCAATTTGAAACAGCTCGGTATGGATATATCTTCTTATGGTGGACGAATGTCTACCCTTAAGGATGACCTTATCTCTATTTTTCCAAAGTCTACTAATATTGAGACTTCCATGTCCAAGATGAATCGAGTCCTTATAATCATTCTTCTGCTTAACCTCGAGCCAGATTTTGAGAACATCCGGGAACAGATACTCACTGGAGCAATTGTTCCAAACTTTGATGAGGCTCTGCTCTGCTATTTCGCCTTACAATTCTCCACCGCCACTCAACTTTGGCGATTTGAGATTACACCGACACTTCCGTGATGGTTTCGCCTCATTCTCGAAGTGATTCCAAGAGGTGGACGCAAGAGTACCGAGGCAGAGGACAACATCTCACGCACATATCACATAGGCTTAGACACACCCATGATTGATGCTATCAGTTACATGGTCGACCTCCCTGTACTGCTCATTTGGCTAAGTCTTCTGATCATTCAACATGTTCGAGTTTTGTCTCGGGGAGCTCATCCACACATCAGATGGTCATTCTTACGCCCGACGAATATGAGGAGTACCTTTGTCTCACTCAAGCAGCCAAATCTTCCTCCATTGCTTCTGTTGCCTCGACCAGTAATGTCTCTGCTTGCCTTACCCATTCATCTATACCTTGGATCCTTGATACTGGAGCCTCTGATCATATCTTCGTATTAGCTACATTTTTTCTTCTCTACCTTCTTCTTACCTACTATTACCTTAGCTAATGGTTCTCAAACCATAGCCAGTGCATTGGCTCCTAGCTTGTCCCCTTCCTTCCTTTGCCCCTTACTCTGTGACTTTATGTCTCGATTTCCTTTTAATCTTATTTCCATTAGTAAGTTGAGTCATGACCTTCTTTATGTACTTATTTTTCATATAACTCTATAACCTTGCAGGACTAGAGTACAAGGAAGACGATTTGCATCGGATGAGTTAAGTACCTCTTTCACCTCAACTCGCCTCTTGTTCCACTACTTAATTTCCAATAAAGCTCCTTTCCTCCATAGTCGCCTCCCTTGGCCATCCAATCTCTCTTAAGTTTTGGGCCGGTTCCTCATTTTTCTAAGGTTTATCTTCGTCGAGTGTGAGTCCCACACCGGGAAAACATACTGACTTGTTCCCAAAGCGCTTAGACTATCACAAAGTCCTCGAGCTTGTTTACATTATTGCTCGGGAGCCCTAGGTCTATCTCTACTTTAGTATTTCACTACTTTGTTACTTCAGATGACATTCGGCGATCAAGTTATTTTTAATGAGAACTGAGCCGAAGTTATTTTCATCTTTAAAAATTTCATGCTGAAATTCACACTAAATTCAATACTTTTATTCGTATTTTAAGAAGTGATAATGCAAAGGAATATTTCTCTACGCCATTATCTTCTTTTATGTCTTCCCATGAGATTCGTCATCAATCATCTTGTGCTTACACTCCTCAACAGAATGGAGCTGAGCGTAAGAACCGTCATTTAGTTGAGACTGCTAGCACTCTTCTCCTCCATCATAAGGTTCCTTAACGTTTCTGGGGGGGATGCTATCTTAGCTGGTTGTTATTTGATTAATCGTATGCCATCGCCCGCTTGGATGATCGTATCCCCATTCCGTCTTTACCACATTCCAATCAACTTCTCTTTGCCTCCCTTCTTGTTCCTCGTTGTGTTTATTTTGTCTATATTTCTACCTCTGCAGAGAAACTTGCGCTGCCGGCGTGGTTCGCATTTCGCTTCAGCGGGGCGTTGTTATTCTCCACACCACCTTACTTCTTTATCTTCTCCCATGTCACTTTCTGCTGAGGGATTCTCTTCTCCTCACAAGGCTACCCTTCCCCACTCCTAAATGTCTTATCTATTCCTCTTGTCTTACCATCTCCCGATTTCCCTTCTCCACCTACAGATGTCGTGACTCGATCACTTCAGGTCTTTACTCGTCGTCCTCATCCTCGTCCTCCTACAAGGCCTCGTGTTGACTCATCCTCATATGTCAGCAGCTCTCATCTCTTGTCTCTGCCTCCGCACCGTCTCACGATCTACTCTATCATGATTCTAAGTTTTGTGCACTATTTACTTTTAACCTTACATCCCGTTTATAATTTTCTTAGCTTTTAGTGTTTATCTTACCCAATTTGCCTTTGTTTCACTCTATTTCTATCTCTAAATTCCTAAAAGCACTAGTGAGGCTCTCTCCTCATCCTGATGAAACAGGAAATGCATTTTGAGTAAATGGATGCTCTTTACCCTTAATGACATTGGAACTTGCCGTCTTCCTCCCGAAAGCCCCCTGGTCACTGCTGAGTTTATACAAGAAGGTCGGACCGGCAAATTGATCTACCAAGGCCCGTTTAGTTGCCAAGGAGTACACTCAACATTGGACAATTATGATACTTTTTCTCCACTGGCCAAGATTGCCTTTGTTCGCTTGCTTCTTTCTATGGCCGCTATGCTTTCATGGCCTCTTTTTCAGTTGGATATAAAGAATGTCTTTCGTCATGGTGATCTCACCGAGGAGGTTTATATGGAGCAACCACCTGATTTTGTTGCTCAGGGGAAGTCTAGTTTGGTATGCAAACTACGTGGTTCCTTATATGGTGTGAAATACTTCCTCGAAATTCTGGCTTTTAGTTTGCTTCTACTACAAGGTTTAGAGTCAGTATGATTCAAGTGCAGCAAACCATTCCGTTTTTTATCATCATTCATCTACTGAATAGTGTATTTATTTGATTGTTTATGTGGATGACATTGTCATTTCAGGCAGTGACCAAGATGGTATTCAGAAACTCAAACAACACCTCTTCAGCCACTTTCAGACAAAAGACTTGGGAAACTCGCATTTTCAAGATTTCGAGGTAAATTTCACTTAATTCCTATGGTTATTTCAGAGAAGTATAATGCTGGATGTATCGGGCAGCACACTAGTATGTTAGACTGGTAGTTTCCTTAGACACTCCTATGGATCTCGAATGTCAAACTTGTAATAAACAAATGTTTCACAAGATCTTAGGGAGATATCAACACTTGTAGGTAAAGTGAATCATTTCACTCATCACTCACCGACATCCTTCGCTTCTCTCCCCGTGGAGCATAATTTAGCCGGCCTACAACCACCTCAGGATAGCCATCGAAGATGTTGTTGTTCAGACTTCCATTATATCAAAGGAACACTGTGTCATGGCTGTTTGATATGACTTATGTCATACTGTGTTGGCTGGGTTACATTGATGCAGACAAAGTGTGCTCACCTGGCTGCATGTATATCTTCTTACATCAGTGGTATCAGGTGTTCCATTAGAGGTAACTTAATATCCTAGAAGAGTAAGAAACAAGACGTAGTAGCTGTGATCCAAAGGTTAGCCGAGTAATCGAGCTATGGCCTTAGCAACATGTGAACTCATAGGGTTAAAGCATCTTCCAAGAGCTAAGATTTTGGAAGGATGAACAAATGAAGCTTATATGTGATAATCAAGTCGCCTTACATATTTCATCTAACCCAGTTTTCCATGAGAGGACCAAACACATCGAAGTTGACTGCCACTTTATCAGAGAAAAGATTGCATCGGGATGCATGACTACTAGTTTTACTGGATCTCGAATGTCCAACTAGTACAGATTCTTCTTCTACTAAGTCTCTTAGACGCCCTAGGATAAAAAGTACATATGATGTTTAGTGCTTTGACCTATATGTCACATCATGAGGGGGAGGTTAAGGTTAGTCTCCTAATCCATTATGAATATTTTCCTTCTCTTTAGTCTCCTAATTGTGACTCTAACTCGTTTCTTTTTTGCCCTAACACTGGAGAAAATATGTATGTTTCATTTTAAAATTAATGGAGAATCCACTTATTCTTTTTTCTCTCAACAAGATCTTTTAATTCGAATTGATGAAGATTTTCTTATTGACGAATTAGAAGTTTCAAGGTACTCTTGAACTCCTAGATGGGCATTCAAGTCAGGAAACAAAAGAAAATGATTACAATGTATACAGTTCCTTCGATCATAGCATGTTAACCCATAAAAGAAGCTGTGCCAGATCCTGCATAAATTGTTATTTGGTCAGGTATAGTTTAAAATATTTGGTGCTATCCAACAATTATTCTCATTTGAACATGGTGCATGATTAATGCCAATTATGGTTATTGATTCTGATATTTGTGACATTGTGCTACAGACACCTGTATTAAAAATTTGTTCAGGTCTCAATGTTAACTCATTCATGATCACTTGTTCGTATATTCTTTTGAGACAACCTATTTCAACTTTTCTTCTTAGGTTTTCAGTTATTTTACAGCCATATTCACAAGACTGTCATTCTGATCCTGTTAGATTATTCGTGTCTATAAAATCATTCTCTCGATCCTAGCCTTGACAGTTTAAATGATGTATACTTCTGATTTGTCAAAGGATCTGCTCTTATTCCATTTTTCTTAATTTGTAGGCTACACTTGGCCTTGCTATGACATATCTGCTGTCTAAGAGAATGGGTGGATTTTAATCTACTGCAGGGAGTGGGCCGTCTTATAAATGCTATTGTTGCTGTCTTGGTCCTGAACTGCACCAGGCAGTATTTTCTTTTCGTCGTGCTAGTTTATTCATTTACATCTTTTAGCTTTTTGCCTTTAAAGCAGAAGAAATACATTCACAAAAGCATGATGGAATCACCTTAGTTTCTTACCACTAGCTACTGCAAAGATCTAGACTATATGTGTCCTTAGTTTTCATTTATTTTTAATTCAAGTGTCGATGGTTCATGATGGACGCATACTAATCATTTACTTCATATCCAGTCCGTGGTTGCTGAGATAAGCTCCTGGCAAGAAACATCGACTCTTCTTGAGTATGTCAGCCAATCATTTTACTTTTCCTATTTTCCAAGCTTTGGTAAAAACCTCGAGTTTTCTTTTTCTACTTCTTTTAGTTGCTTTGGTTTCATTTATGTCCTTTCTATCAATTGACAGGAGTGTCCGCTTTACCCAGCAACTTGTTATTTTTGCTCCACAAGCTGTCTCTGTGCGCTCCCATGTGCAAAACCTTCTCCCAACACTGTCCTCAAGACAGGTTTTGTTTCTTGTGGATCACAATATATAGCCTCTTGCAAATATAATATTGAATTGGTGCCTTCTTTTTCTTTTTTTTTTTGGTAAAAAGTGGTTCCCTTTTGAAACAGCCGACTTTAAGGCATCGGGCTGTCTCCACTCTACGGCATCTAATAGAAAAGGACCCAGTGAGTATCTAGAAGCTGTTTGCAATCCATTTGAATCATCTAACCTACATTTTGCTTATATATGTGTGCACATTGTTTATACGTTCTCATTCTATATTTTTTAGCTATTTTTGGAGATGGTGGAAGGTTCCTTTTGTTGCCAGTTAAGCTCTTTTCATTTAACGAAGAAGAATTTTGTTATATTCAGTTATGATAATTAATAGCTTTTTCTTCTTATAAAGAAGTTTGTGTAGAATTAACAGATCTATTTGCTCTCACTTGCTCCTGGGTGTTGTATTCGAATGCTGCAAAGTTAAAATCTTTCAGAAGTAGTTAGAACTTTGGTTATCTTTGGTTTATGGTCCAAATTCCAATTTGGTTTTATTTTATGAAAGAGTCATGGAACGCATCAATCTTTGGTCTCAACTTGCCTAGGTGGTATTTGGTGAATCTGTGTTTCATCAGTATTGTTTCCTGAAAGTTAGGTTCAAGGCTTACCCCAGTTTGAGAAACTTTTATGGTGTCATTATAGAGTGAACTCACAGACTTCTATTCAGACTGCTATTCACACTAGTTCCAATTTGTAGAAGTCCCCTGTGTGAAAGGATCACGTTGAGTTTTACTATCTTATTTTTGGGAAGTTAGCTTTCTGCCATAGTTTGCAAATGACTGACCATGCCCTAGGTCTACCATTGTCCAATTGTATCAAGTCCAACTTCATTTAGCTGCATCTTTTCTAGGGCCAGTATCAGATAGAATTACTGGAAAATCGGATGGCTAGAAGAAAGTCTACTTATTCCTAGGTGTGGAATTACCCTCATAATCTTGTTTGTCTCATATGCACATCTGCTTCTTTAATATTCAAGGTCTAATTATGGGCTCTAAGATTGAGAGAACATGGTTTGATTTTTCTTTGGTTATTTGTTGGGAAGTAAGAGAAACCACCTCATTAAAATTAGGACCTAGTAAAAGAACTGGAGGATTGAACCCTTTTGTACTCTGTTTTCAAGTCTTTTTAGCTTATGAAATCTAGACACTCCTAACTTTATAAATTAAATAAACAACAAAACAAACTGAGTAGACTTCCTCATTTTTCTATCATATATCTCTTAGATTCCAAATTGTATTGTAGCTTTTCTTCTTGATTGTTATTTACAGATTTGGGAAGTTACATTAATTGAACTCTTCTACCTTCATCTCAGAAGTACACTCTGATCTTTGACTCTTGTTTTCATTCTGTTGTCTCTGAAGTAGTGAGCTCTATTCTTTCATTTCCTCATTCTTTCTGAAACCTTAACATACCAACTTGTGTAAAGGTCTCTGCATGGTTCACAGCCAGTAAGATAGCCAATGCTGATAATATGCTGCATGTGGGAGCTCTGTAAAGTTCTCTAAGTCAGGAACTGTTTATTATGAGCTAGGAAGTCAAATAGGAATCAATCAGAGTAATTTTTTGTTAGGTGCCTTATTGTTTGGGGCTGTGGTGTAGATTTTTCAAACTTGATAAGATCTGACCAACCCAGCATGACCGATCCCTTACTCAAATTTCCGTGGACCTTGCCAGGCTCTGGAGTTCCTGGGATAATGATCTGCCCTACTTCAGTTTAAATAAGGAGGAGAAAGTTCAATGGTTTGGTCATGAAATTCTGCAGAAGCTGTTGGGATCTGGCTGATTTTTCTGTGTTGATTTTTATCTCTAGAGCTTTTATATGTACTTTCTTGGTTTGTTTTCTTGCTAGATAGAACCTCATTTGTTTGTCCAACATTTTGATGAGGAAAAGCATATGGACTGGTTTTCACTCTCCATTAGTTTATTAAAGCTAGATTTTGATGTTTGTTTTCTTTTCTTTGTTTTTTTGGAATTATCTAAAGTAATTAGAGATTGAAATTATTAATAGAAATCATTATATTGGAGTGGTGTTAGTTGTTCATTCAAATCCTCATGTGAGGAGGTTTGACCACTGTGCTGAGATTTCTGGGCTTTGTTATAATGTTTATAGCAGACAAGCTTTTGGGTTTCTTCAATATTTGTTGGGAGATTCAGCAATTGCTACTTGTGGGTGTCCAAAAGGAAAGAGATCCAATAAGTATGGGATATGGATGGAGGGAAGATATGGCTGCTGCTTATTCTCTAGATTGATCTTTATCTTAGATTTGTATGTGGCTAATTTTCTTGTAGCTCTATTTTCCTAGTAAAGATTTAGCTGGTGTCCTTGTCGGGATTTTTTTTATTCCACCTCATTGTACATTTATTTTCACCACATGCTAAGGCGTGTAGCTTGTTTTTGTTTTAAGCTTTGAGTCCTGTCATAGTCTTCTTTATTTTGTGATCAATTCTTATAATTTTGAGTGGATTGTTGTTGTATTTTATGCTTCAATTCATTTTCAGCCAGGTACAGTTTCCTAATGAATCAGTTCTTGGAAGTCTGCCGCATGAAGTAATAGCATACAACTTTTTGAATTATGGGAAGTCATTATGTTTGACAACTAACTTTTGTGCTATCCATTTATTACTACTCATGTCTCTTGTCACTTAATCTGAGTTTCTAACCTTCCTGTTTTTAAGATCAAGTGCTGACACTATGCTTTACAGGTTTCCGTTATTGATGAACAAATAGAAGATAACTTGTTTCATATGCTGGATGAAGAAACTGATCCTGAGTATGTGAGAATACACTACTTATCCTATTTTCTGGGCTTATGATTTACTCTTAGGTAAGCAGGTCGAGAGACATCACCACATGTGCTACATAAGATTTGTTTCTATACTACCATGAGACACCAAGGAAGTCATCCATCTCTTTTCTTATTGACACCATCTTTTAAATAAAGAAAAAAATTTGGCTTTCATCATTGTAGACTTGGACATCCATCATTTTTGAAACTCTTAGATTTCTGACTTTCCTTCTCTATTTCATAAATCAGATTTTGAGAGCACATTGTAGTGCATGTGAACTTGCTAAGCTAACCGTTCAACTTCCCCCATTAGTAATAAAAAGGTTCAATAAACTTTCATTTGATTATAGTGGTCTTTGTGGTCGCTATTGTCCCTAATATCTTTGAGGCATGTTGATATATATGTCTTTCTTGGTATATGTCCTTCTATTGATGCGAGCGTTGTTCTCCCCAATTTTTATAACATGGTAAAAAACCAGTTTGATATTCTCATCAAGATGTTTTGGTCATAAATGCTGATTATTGTTGCTCAAGTTTTGACTGCACACTTTCAACATGAAGGAATAATTCTGCTTGATTTATCATTTTGTCAACATCCAGAAACAAGATGGGTGTTGCTAGAGGAAAATATGGCTCCTTCCTTGATACAACATGAGCTTTGTTCCTAAAATTGTGTGCCTAAATCTAATTTAGGGGTAAGCTGTCCTTACTACGCATATCTCTAAACCAATTACCTTCCTGAATCCTGAGTAAAGTCAAATGGAGAAGCTACTCATCCTTTTATCTAATATGAGAACCACAAACCAATTCATCCCTAAGATGTTGGGAGTGTCTCTTTGTGTGTTCTCCTAGCAGCCCAAACAGGGAAAACTGGATGCTAGAGCAATCAAATGTATTTTATAGGTTATTCCTTAATTTAAAAGAATATTAAATAATCATCACATTCATCATCTTTTTTTCTTTTTTTTTAGTCTCAGCAGATAGTACTTTTAATGAAAGTAGTCTTGACTTCTTGCTCTTTCTCTTTACTGGATAATTCCCTGTCAAGGAGACAAAGATCAAGATTTCTATCTCATTGATCCCTGTTCATTCTTCCTAAAGTCAATGGTCAGTGTTCTCTAAACCTGAGTGACCCTCACCGATGATATTATCCTTGAACTCAGTCCTTCACCCATTGATCTTGATGTTTGCTTTTGAAGATCGAAACGATTGCCAAGTATTCTTAAGGGAGCTACAATCATAGATTAAGTCGAAGAATTTGAACCAGCTTCTGAAAAATAGGCGTAGCAAATTCTCATCCTTTGTAAACTGAGTCTGAACTTCCCTATTGCTATTAGGAAGGAGCCGAGGCATGCACTAAACAACTACGTGTGTCTCCCATGTTGTGTCATTCAAAAAGTTGGCTTAGTCCTAAAAGAGTTTCATTACAACTTTGAACAATATCCATATTCACACCACTCTGTCTAAGGCTTTATCATATGAAAATTAGAAGCAAGCCATGAATGCAGAAATAGAGCCTTGGAAAAATAAGACTTGGGGGTAATTTGGATTACTAACTAGGAAAAAAGACTAGTTAGATGCGGGAGAGGTTTTATACTGCTAAATATAAAAAGATGGTTTATTAGAAGAGAGGCATTTGAGATTGTTGATCAAGGGATGCCCTCAGATATATAGTGCAGTTATCCTAGCTTTGGCGTTGCAGGGATGGATGTGGCAGAATTCTATTATCACTTGCAGCTATGCTGTAATTGGGATCTATGACAATTCGATGTCAAAAATGAGTTTTTGCTTGGCGACTTGGAAGAGAATTTACATGGAGGTCCATTCTGGATTTGGATGTGATCTGGCTGCTAGAAACGGTATGTAAACTAAAAGGCTCTGCATGAGCTAAAACAACATCTAATGGCATGGTTTGGAAGATATGCCAAACTAATGAAAACATGGAATAGACAAAATCCAAGCAGATCCATCTCATTCATCAAACATTCGGGTCAAAGGAAGTTACTGCTCTGTTAGTTTTTGTATACAATATAATCATGTGAGGGAAATGATGAAAGGATAAACAGACTTTAAGAGAGCACTTGACTAGGGTTTGAATTTAGAATTTAAAGAGATTGAAATGCTTTCTAGGAACCAAGGTGTCACATTCTAAGGAGGGCATTTTTATTTCTTAACAGAAATATGTAATGGACCTTCTCAAGAAATAAGTTGTCATGTAGCCGAGCAAGTAGACTAATGATTACAATCATGGACTTGGAGAAGCTGAGGAGAATGTTGTTGTAGATTGAGGGATGTATCGGCGTCGTAGGAAGATTCATATATCTAAAAAGTAATGAAACTCATATTTTTGTATGTTGTAAGCATAGTTAGCCAATTCATGCAATCCAAAACAGAACCATTTCAAGTTGCGATAAAGTGCTACCGCATGCAAGGGTCTCTAGGAAAGGGCATCTGTTTAAACAAAGCTCAAGGCTAATACTAGAAGTGCTTACTAGATGATCTGTGGTTTGACGTGATCCAACTGCCAGACATTATACTTTCTCTGACTAGGAAATCTAGGTATCCCAGTAAAAAACAGAGATTTAGTAACTAGATCCGTGCAAAAGCAAAATTTCGTGCAATGGCAGGGAGTGTGTGGACTTGTGGTTGAATCAATTTGGAAGATCTGAAGATTCAGTAAGGATGACCCTACAAGACTTTACTGTGACAAAAATCTGCAATCAATATTGAACACAATCCAGATGCAATAAATGAAAAAGCATATAGAGATAGACACATTTATTAAGGAGAAATTAGATGTGAATTGATTTGTACTCCTTATGTGTCTAATGACCACCAAGGCGCCAACTCGCTGATATACTTATCAAAGGTTTAAGAAGTACTAAGTTTTAAGCAAATTTATCCAAGCTAGGAATGGAAAACATCTTTGCACAGCTTGGCAGGGGTGCGGAGAGGAATGAAATTAGAGATTGTCATTTATATGCTCTATTAGAAGTGAATTAGGAAAATCCTATAATTAAAGGGATGGATTGTAATTAGGATACAGGAAGAAGGTTTTATTTCCAGTACTGACAATATTTGTATACATAAGTCTCCTGACAGATTAAAAAGAATGAAGTTACTTAGTCATTTTATTCTTTTATCTCCCTTCTGCACAAATGCATAAATAGATGTCAGAAAGTATTGCCTTCTTTCATTTTCTTTTCTTTTATTTATGTTTTGGTTGCAGAAACTTCAAGAGCATTTTATCCATTTCAATAAGAGAAAAATAGTTTTTCTCCGTAGGAAATCTCTCTTTCATTTCTGTCATTTCTCTTCCTTTATCGTTTTGGACTTTGATGATCTGTGATCAAGTTTTATTTGTCTTATTATGGCACATCTATCAGTCCTCATCAGTGTGTTCATCATCTTCAATCTCAATGACATTATTATTTTTTTTATTTTTTTTATTTTTTTGCTTGCTGACAGGCATTGCTTTTGTTGTATTGTAATACACTTTCATCAACATAATTTTGCATTTTTTTTACTCAAAATATTTTTGAGAAATTGCTGATCTTCAGTTATAGTTTTGACGCATACAACATTGTGTTTGAATTTGTGATACAAGTATGATTGTAATGACTAGGCTATTAGAATGAATCGATAGTATTGCACAGTGATGTGACCAATTGTTAATTTGTTTGAATTCTTGGGATTAGGGTGGTGCGTAACTACGATTATCACTTTATGCATTATGTCCCCTTGCAAGCGAGTCCCATTGGATATCAATATGCCGTGACATGGTAAGCTCTACTTTTCTCTTCCCAAATACTGTGTTTCTTCTATCTCACAGACAGCTTTGAAAAACATCATGCAAGGTCATAAATAATGATGTACTTACTAACGGAATGATGGTAGAGATATTTGGTGTCACTTGAATGATGCCTTGGATACATTCTTTGTCTTTGGTGTGATAGAAATTAATTTCCAGCAGGTATATGAAGTATTTTAGAAGAATGATCTATCTTCCCTAAACAAGATGAATTCTAATTAAAACATTGGCCAACGAAAGAAAGAAACATTAGCAAAATGATACTTCCCAAGTTTGGGGAAAAAAAAAATCCTGCTAGGGACATTACACGTGGAGCTCCTCTCTTAGCGAGATGATCTATAGTGTTGCTAATCATGATTTCACCAAGAACCTGAGGTTTTTTTATCTCTCTCCTTGTAATACCTAAGAAAGCTATTTACCAATGCCAAAAGCTCCTTCTACCATAAGATTATAAAAGGCTAAAGGAATTTGCAAGCATTAAACCTCAATAAGAGAGAATAACCTCTCCATGGACTAGGTTCTAATCACTTGATCCTTGTGAGCAGCTCACCTCTACTTTTTTTGATCGATAAAAGTGAATAGAATAAAGAGAACCAAGGTTCCAAGAGTTACCACGGTATATAGAAAGAGACAAAAGGGAAGCAAAGCAACTAGAGAGTACCCAGCAAAAACCTACCAACCCAGAAACCTACTAGCGAAAAACCAAGGGCCAAGCAAACAAAAACCTCACCGACCCTTTAACTTGGCCAGTAATCTAAGAAGCCTATAAAGAAATCTCTTCACCTATGTACAAACTATTCCAACTCCACAAGTAATAAACAAAAGAATACTTTAGTTTTTGTACATCCACGGTCCCATCTCTAAAAGCTATGCGATTACGCTTCTTCCACAATGCCTAGAAGATGCAAAGGGGAATAGATTTCCAAATCTTTATTCTCTTTTTAACAAAGAACCCTTACTTGGTGAGAGACAATCTTAAGTGTTTTGGAAGCACCCAGAGAGAAACCGACCTAAGGAGAAAGAGATCCCAAAGGCATGACGAACAATTCAGCAGAATTATGATGGACCAGTTCCTCATTCGATACAAGATAACCTTGATTCGGAGTGCCACCCTTCTTTAGACTTGTCCAAAAGTTAAATCTTGCCATAGCGCTATAAGTAAAAAAGGCTGCTTCCCACCCAAAGGCTTCTTTGGTGGAACAAGGCACCCAAATGCCATAATAGGAAACAGGGAGTTACATAGGTTTAGCACTTTGAAAGCATCATTGATAAAAAAACCTAAAGCTTCTTTGGACCTTCCGAGATCTTGTCTAGAGTCGGAGGAGAACCTTTCACTTTACTTGGTGAGGAAGGGCTATGAAGGAGTCTATTTCCAGTCATTAAGTCTCTCTAGAAGAATAAGTTTTGGTTGTTGTTTACAGGTTTGATCCCAAACATCACGCACAGTCAGGTTGTTAGCGCTAAGTCAAAAGGGTGGAAAAGTGTCTAGAAGCCGGTTCACACCAAGTGTCTAACCAGGAATCTTATCTGATAAGTTACTAGCAATGAAGGCTCGATTCTCTTTAACCAATTTGGATTATTTAGAATCTCCTTCTAGAGTTACTACCACAAAGAGCCACGAACTTCCTTAGAACACCAACCTAAGCCATCTAGACCATACTTAGAAGGTATGAAATTTCCAAGTCGGTCCTATCGAATCTCAGTCCATTGCAAGCAGCTTTGTTTGAAAGTCACAGTTTCTCAAGCCCAGCGGCCTTGTCTTTTTCGGATTCCTCATTACGAGCACAAAGATAGCAACGATTAGGGAAGTGCCCGCTGCAGGAGCTTGTCAGTTAAAATCTGCCCAGGTTACTTCACACAAAAAAATTTGCCAGATGAGGTGCATTTTAGTACATAATGGGAAACGAGGAGTTACACTCGGGTTTACTTACTAAAGCATCACTAATAATAGAAAAGCTACACTCTTTGGACCCCTTCCACTGAGATCTTGTCTAAGTCAGGGACCCTTTCTTTTGCGAGGGAGTGAGAAGGGCCTGACCGAGTCTATTTCCCAGTCATTAAAGTCTCTAGAAAGATTAAGTTTCCAATTGTCGTTTCCCATAGTTTGATCCCAAACATCCGTCACAGTCTCAAATTTGTTAACTACTAAGTCAAAGGGGTAGGAAAGAGGTGTCTAGGCTTGGTTCCACTAAGTGTCGACCGAATCTTATTCTGAAATGCTGTTGCCAACAATGAAACTCGATTCTCTTTAACTTGATTTGGATTCTTCAAGAATCCTTCGAGCCAGAAGGGCCCATGAGCTTCATAGAACACCCGACGAAACCAATAGACCATACCGAACTAATGAAATTTCCAAGTACATAGTCCCTATCGAGCGAATCTCAGGAATCCGTTTACTAAGGCTTTGTTCGAGAGTCGATTTCGAACTGAAATCGCCTTGTCTTTTTTCAGATTCCTCATTACGACCACAAAGATAGCAACGGTTGGGGAGGTGCCACCTCCTTCTTTGGAGCTTGTCCAAAGTTAACATCTTGTTGCTTCCTACACAAAAATTTGCTTTGGTGGAACCGCGAGGCGCTGATGCCCTTAATGAGAACAAGGGAGTTACACTCGGGGTTACTTTGAAAGCATCAGCGTGAAAAGCTCCTTACGAGCCCTTCCATGAGATGTGTCTAGAAGTGGAGGAGACCTTTTCTTTTTGCGAAATTGAGAAGGAGCCCTGACCAGTCCTTTCAGTCATTAAAGTCTCTAGAAAGATCGTTTCCCACAGTTTGATCCTAAACATCCGTCATAGTCTCAAATTTGTTAACTTCTGTCGAAGACAACCAAAGAAGAAATTATGAAATTCTGGTGTATATTTTCATTGAATTAACATGTCAACGCCTATATAGGAGAGGATAGTCTATATTTCCTAATCTGTTACCTTTCGCATGTTAGGATTCCCAACTAGTTGTAACTCTATATGTTAAGTTTCCACAATAGTTACAACTCTATATATTGCTACTCCCCACAAATTATACGTAATGGCTAACTTTGATCCACTTAGAGCCTTTGTGAAAGCTATCTGGCTGTTCTCCGTCTTTATATCCTATAAAATTAAACCGAGTTGTATTTTCTCACGAACGAAGTGGCGGTCAATCTCAATATGCTTGGTTGATTCATGGAATCTGGGATTGAGGGCAATATGAAGAAGGCGACACGGTTATCACCAGTTTTGCTTGGACCACGATCTTAATGCCGACTTCCATCAAAAAGGACAGTGAAGCCACGAGATTTCCCACACAGAATGCGTCATTGCTCTATATTCTGACTCTGCACTTGAGCGAAACAACCCCCTTGCTTCCTTGCTCTTCCATGTGAGACTGGAATTTCAGCGAAAGCAAAAAACACGGTAACAGGATGTGGATCTCCTATCTTCTTGATACTTGATCTGACATAAGTGAAACATTCAACCCTATTATTTTGTGATTACTATATAAAATACCTCGTCGGCTCTTTCAAATAGCATAAAATATGTTCTGGTATCCAATTATCAACTGATCGGGGAAGACATGTAGTGACTTACAACATGGCCCAGTGTCTGACTTCCCGGGCCAGAGTTCTTGTAAGGTAGTTCAACTTCAACTAATCTTCTATATCTCTCGAATCCTCGAACAACTTCGCCATATCTAGTAAAGAAGAGTGTACGCGCTTCGAAGGCCATGGGGGAACTACCACGGCTTTGCTCCCAATTTTTCAGTCTCGGATAACAAATCGAAACATATTTCCTTTGAGATAAGAAGGTTCCATGTTTGTTATAAAGTATAACTTGGCCCAGAAATATCTAACTCCTGGAGTCCTTTGTATGAAGCGCTAGTGAAGAAAGGACAGGAATGAAAGATTCTGGCCAAGTCGATAAAGGTGATAACGATATCGTCGCGTACACACCACCGACAAAATGATGCACGAACTTGAGTTCGGGTAGAAGGCGGAATAATTCGGTTACTCTTTGCAAGCCAAATTTATAATGCTTGGCTGAATTTGCGAACCAAACATAGGGACTGCTTGAAGCCATATAAGCGACTTAAGATGCATTGATCTCACAGGCAACAAACCACTGGGATTGCTCCATATCTCCTCGAAGATGCATGCATGAAGGAAAGGCGTTGCAATATGCTATCAAGTTGATGAAGATCCTGGTGGTGGCAGCGGAAATAAAAGCAGAGACATATGTCATCTTAGCGCGGGGAAAAGATATCGAATAGTGCACACAATGGGTCTGAAGCAGTGCCCTTTGTACAGTACGTCTTCGATCGAGACAACTAATAGCCAAATTAACTGACTACAGAAGACCAGTGACATCCAATGACTTTCTTCCCGATAGGTAAATGTGCAAGTTCAGTGCGGATTTCCCATTCGGAAGCATCTATCTCTCATCGTAGCCTTCGCTGACCCGAGGGTGAGACAAGGCTTCTGAAAGTATTGAGCAACGAAATAGAGTCGAAGCAATAAAACGGTGAGAGACAACTAGTTATAGGTGCAAAATGAGGAAATTGGATGAACATGCTGACGTCAACCTTTACGAAGAGCGATAGGGAGATCATCATGGAGGACCGGCCCGGTGGGTTACGCGGCGTCGGTGTACGAACTGAGTGATGGGAGGCTTTACTGCGGCCGGGAACGGAGGGCCCGCGAGAGCAGCCAGCCTGCAGCAATGCAAGCCCCCTGGGCGCTCACGGCCTGCTGTCTGTTTGCTTGTGCAAGATCTGAAAGAGACAAAATGGGAAAGTGATGAGATATAACACTTAAGTGCTCGAGGTTGACTTTCTAACAAATCAAATTAAAGAGAAATTTGGTAAACTCAAGACAGATGTCAAAGGAATAGATGGAGTGGGCACAATTGTGCTGACCCAAGAACACATGACTGTGATCCATCTGCAGTGACAGTGGAAGGTGAAGGTTGTGACTGAAAGGTAGAGAAAAGACTAGAGTTACCTGTCATGTGATCTGTGGCTCCAGAGTCAATGACCCATTCGGAAGATGAAGAAGATCTGAGACATTTATTTAGGTTACAAGATGAAGCAAGCAAAGAGTAATCCGGGTAGATGGAGATCTCGATGAGTCATTGAACTGAACACAGCTGAATTCCGGCGGGCGGGTGTTGTCGGATGCACCAATTAATAGAAGCTATATGAGCATGTTAGGCCCGATTCCGATTAAACATTTCTTACAAGGCACTCCCGAACTGAGATTTTGGAAAAATCAAGCGAAAACCTAAAAAATGGGGTTGTCGGTTTGCAAAAAGCACTAAAACTACTAGATCAAAAACTAAACGGGAAACCCAGATGTGCGAGAGGCCTGTCAAAGGCGAGCGACCTTGGAGGAGGAGCTCGGGCGAGTATTGGCTCTCTGCGGGTGGGTGTTCAAGAAGTCACCCTTCCACTTGACCTAGATTGAAAATCCTCCAAGTATCAAAAAATTCTCGAAACTCGAACCTAAGAGTTTCTAATGCATATGAAGACAGAGAGAATTGGAGGAAAAATTCCTTGTGTATGTTTCATGAATTAACATGTGTATATATACGGGATAGATAGTCTATATTTCTTAATCATTTACAACTCTACATGTTAAATTTCCTAACTTGAGGTACAACTTTATGTGTTAACTCATTGCTAGTCAAAGGAGTAGGAAAAGGAGTGTCTAGAGAAGCGGTTCCACCAAGTGCCAACTTGAACCTTGATACAGAAATCTGGGTTGCCAACAATGAAACTCCAGTTACCTGCACAGCAATTTGGATTCTTTAAGAATCTCCTTCGAGGAGACCCCTACAAAGGGCCCGCAGAAAGCTTCCTTAGAACACCAACCCAAGCCATCTAGACCATACTCGGGCTGCGAAATTTCCTAATTACCACGGAGTCCACATCGAAGCGAATCTCTGGCCATTTACCAGGCTTTGTTGAGTCGGATTTCTCGGGCCTAAAGGCGCCTTGTCTTTTCGGATTCCTCATTATGACCACAAAGATAGCAGCGGTTGGGGAGGTGCCACCCCCTTCTTTGGAGCTTATCCAAAGTTAAAATCTTGGCCTTGAGCTGTTTACCCACAAAAAAGGTGCTTTGTGGTGGGAACATAAGGCGCCCAAATGCCCTTAACGAGAAACAAGGGAGTTACACTCTGGGTTGTACTGGCTGTCCTTCTTGAAAAGCTATCGCTGTGAACCCCTTCCATGAGATGTGTCTAAGTCGGAGGAGACCTTTTCTTTTGGGGGAATTGAGAAGGGCCCTGACAGTCTATTTCCCGTTAAAGTCTCGAAAGATGGGTTTCAGCGTAAGTTCCCACAGGTTTGATCCCGAGCATCATACAGTCTCAAATTTGTTAGCGCTAAGTCAGGTAGGAAGACCTCACAGAGAAGCAGTTCACACTAAGTGTCAGTAGAATCTTATCGATCTAGTTGCTTGACAATGAAACTCGATTCTCTTTGGCTTTCGGTGGATTCTTTGGGAGATCTCCTTCAAATACCTACCCCGAGGGCCCACGAGCCGTTGGGAACATAACTCGAGCCATCTAGACCATACTTGGAACTAATGAGAGAATTTCTGAGTATAGTCCTATCCCGATATGAATCACTGATCGGTTACCAAGCAAAACTTTGTTCAAGAGAGTCAGATTTCTTAGGCCTAAGCCACCTTGTCTTTTTTCAAAGCATACCACGTCCCATTTAACCAAGTGGGCCTTCCTTTCGAGGGCCCCACCTCCCCTAAGAAAACTTCTCTGTAGCTTTTCCAATCTTTTGGCAACAGCCAGGCGTCGGACTAGACAGATTGATAAGAGCGAGGGCTAGCAGAGTGCTCTTGTTCAGGTGATCCTCCCGCCTTTGAGATGTAATTTTCTTCCATTAGAGCCAATCTCTTGTCCATTTTTCCTCGTCTTGTCTCAAATAGCCACGGATTTGTACAGTGCGGGCAAATGGTCTGCAGTCTTGATTTGGATACTTGAGAGTGCAATGAGGTATACTATAATTTCTCCGGCAGTAAACGACGGATGTAGCCAAATTGGATAAAAGATTGAACCTTGAGCAGCCATAGAAACCAAAAAATTACGAAACCACAACTATGAGGGATTTGAAGGATGAAACACAATTGCTAGAGGGGAAATGAAGCAACTCTTGACATGACTGAAAATCAAAAATCCAAGAGTAAGATGTTGGACCTGAAAGAGAAAAAAGTGCAATTATGGAGGAAGCGGATAAGGGAACCAAGGGGGCTAGGGAAGCTTGTTGGGGAGGGACGACCCAGGTGGGAGAACGGCGCTACCGGAAAGTTGGCCACCCTTGTGCAGAGTCGGTGCGTGGTGGCGGTCATCGATGAAGAACAGGCTTCTTAGAGCACGTGGCTATTATTTCATGATAGGGTCTCTTCCGTAATTAGATGGGAGGCGATCGATGATGGGGTTGTCAACCGAAGATGAGGTCGTCGAAAAGTTTAGTGATGGCAAGAGGTACGATGGTGGGGTGACTTAAACGACTCTGACGTGATATAGGTTGTCGAATTGACTACGCGACAAAACTCTAACCTTAAAACTTCTGATCTCTTCTATGCCTCTGATACCATGTTGAGAGAAAAGAAATACTATGATTCTCATTAATTTACAAAGGAGGAAACATACATAGTTATACTCTAGTGTTAGGGAAAAAGAAAACAAAGTTAGGTCTACTTGGAGACTAAGAGAAGGAGACTAAATCTGCTCATGATGAAGGTCGAGGTCAACATACTAATAGAAAATAGATCGAAAGGAATCGGGAACATAAAGTACGGAGGTAAAAGGGGGCAAGAGGGAGGGACAAATTCGACGATACCTTTAGCTATGGTTTGAGGACCATTAGCTAAGGTAATAGTGGGTAAAGGAGTCAGAAAGGTAAGAGAAGAAAAAAGGTCCTTATTACCAAAGATATGATCATAGGCTCAAGAATCAAGGATCCAATGTGCAAATGAATGTGTAAAGCCGAAGCATGGGCGACTAGGTCTGGGCGAAGCAATGGAGGCGGATTTTGTTGCTTTCATGAGACGAGAGTACTCCTCTGTATTCGTCGTGGGAATGGCTCACGAGACGAGACTCGAGACTTCGTGGAAATCGGAAGGTGTAAATGAGCATTACGGGGAGGTCGTCCATGTAGAAATGATATGTCGATCCGCGGTGTGTCCAAGCCTATAGCGGTATGTGTGCGTGAGGCGGTGTCACCACCTCGGTTGCTACGCGTCCGCCTTTGGAATCACTTTGAGAATGAGTGAAGTATCATAGGGCATCTTTCACGATATAGAGACATCCTTCGACCTTAGAGATAAAGAAAGTGTGAGAATCCCACGAGAATCAACGAAATCAGTACTTTTAGAAGGAACAAAGCAACTCCAAATGATGAGAGGGGCTTCAATGGGGTCGGACTTTGATGAAAGAAAAAAAAATCATAAAGTATATGCCTCCTGAAGAGAAAAATGGACAAAAGAGGGTGATACAGGTGTTGGATCAGAAAACCCGAGGACATGAAAACTGTGTAGATCGCGGCGGTGATAAGTGGTGATTCGGTAGCCAGACTTCCTTGGCGTCGATGCGTGAGGAGCGATAATGGTGCTTGGACTACCATTTGGTGGAGGTGCGTGAGGAGCGGCGATGGGTGCTTGGACTTCTTTGGTGGAGGTCGTAGAGAGCGTCTTAGGAGATTTTTGGTCGAGAGAAGGATCTAGTGGAGTAATCCTGTATTTGGAAGCGAGTTCTTTGAAGAGTCTCGGAAAAATTTTCGGCTGACGAGTTGTTCCCAGCGATGGTTGTGGCCCGAGGCTTTGCAACGGCATGTCTGGCTGGAGTGAGGCCTGATTGTTAGATGGGTCGTTGAGAGTGACCACGCGGCAGAGCACACTAATATTCTCAAACTTTCTTCTATGACTCGATACCAGGATTAAGAAAATGAATTATGTATTCTCATTAATTTACAAAGGAGGAAACATTCATATTTATACTCTAGTGTTAGGGCAAAAAAGGAAATAAAGTTAGAGTCCAATTAGGAGACTAAAGAGAGAAGGAAAAGAATCCTAAATAGATTAGGAGACTAAATCTTAACACTTCTTATCTTAAAGGAAATGTGTGCTTGATCTATTGTCTAATACTAGAAAGTTGGGAGTAAAACCATGCAGTTCCCCTATGGTTCCAAGCGTACACCTTACTAGAGAGAAGGTGAAACATTTGAGGATCCTGAGAGATATAGAAAACTAGTTGGGAAGCTGAATTACCTTACTGTAACTCGTCTTGATATTGTCCACTCAGTCAGTATTGTGAGCCAGTACATGTCTTCTCCAACAGTTAATAATTGGGCAATTGTAGAATAAATTTTATGTTACTTGAAAGGAGCTTCGGGACGTGGTATTTTATACAGTAATCATGGGCATAATAGACTTGAGTGTTTCACGAATGCTGATTGGGCAGGATCTAAGGATGACAAAAGGTCCAATTTGGGGTACTATTTGTTTGTTAGAGGGAATCCAGTCTCATGGAAGAGTAAGAAACTGTTGTCTCCCGATCTAGTGCAGAGTTTGAATATAGAACGATGGCATAGTCTATATGTGAGATCATGTGGTTTCATCAACTCTTTATGGAAATCGACATTAAGACATCAGTCCTAGCAAAACTCTGGTGTAACAACCAGGTTGCCCTTCATATTGCTTCTAATCCGGTATTCCATGAATGAACTAAGCATATTGAAATGGTGTCATTTTCATACGTGAGAAAAATACAACAGGCTTGATTTCTACAGTTATGTGAAAGGCGGAGAATGTGGGTGATATCTTCTCAAAGGGCGACATGTGAAAAGGAATTTGGGTTGGACATACGTGTAGCAAATTGGGTATGATTAATATCTGTCTCCCGACTTGAGGGATGTTATAGCATATATCTACTTTATATAGAGTTGTAACCTGATAGGAGCTTGTCCATAGAGTTGTAATCTATTAGGAAGGTTAAGTTGACTTTATATATATATATTCTCACGGATCAATGAAAATCACAAGGAATTCTTTCCTCCAATTCCTCTCTTTGATTCTCTCTACTATCACTTCTCAATGTTTGAACAAAAAGACATGAAATTGTGTTTGAATTTCAACACAAAAGGCACTAAAATGATAAAAAAGCTCAAAACGACTTTTCATTAGATAAAAGCCAAGTGACACGAGAGAAATGGAATCATAGTAATGAAATACCAAATCTGTTGGATTATATAGCGAACAAGGACCCCCCCGAACATCACATAATGAACTAACTCAAAGGAGCGGAAGCTTGTTTATTGACTCTAGGACTCAAATGCAGACGATGAAGTTTAGCATATTGACATGGCTCACAATTCAATGAGGATAGACTAGAAAACTAAGGACATAGCTTCTTCAACAAAAATAGAGATGGATGACCCAAGCGACAATGTAATTCAAATGGGGTAATAACCACAAAACAAGCAACAGACTTCAGCCCTCTGATTAAGGATGCTTAGAGACCCCAGAGACTCGTCCTCACCCGATAGTCCTCTTTATTAAATATCACCGAATCGAAACATAGTAATTAGGAAGAATGAGATGTACGAATTAGAGTATACGGAGTGAGTTTACACACATAAATTAAATTAAAGAGGGTGTAGGTAAACTGAGACAAAGAAGATCAAGTGATTAAGTGAGATGGTGTCCTTGACCATCGCAAGAAATTAACAGTGAGATAAATGGTGTGACTAAAAGTAGTAAATAAACTGAAATTACTTGTCATGTGGTCGATGGCTCTAGAGTCAACAACTCATGTGGAGGAAAAGGAAATAAAACATGTGTTGGTTTTACCTGACTCAACGAGTGTAGTGATGGAAGTAGATATAGACTTAAGTGATTTTTGATAATGAACAGATTAAAATTTCGATTTTTATTCTGTAGCTTCCTACAATTCCGGCGTACATGTCTGGATTATGGCAATAACGATAGACAACTCCTCCTATGGGTTTCTTATTAGTCAAAGAAGCATATCAAACTCGAACAAGCCTTTGAAAATTCGAAAAATACTATAAAAATAGGATCTTACAAGGAAAATGACCACTTTTCCACAAAAAACACCACACCTTAATGGAATGTGGCCCAAAAAACCATAAATCACCTCTTCATGTCCCTAAATCAAGGAAAAAGGGAAGAAACCCTAGAAAACTAGGGCTGCCGGAGAGAAAAAGAGGCAAAGGAGCAACTTTCCGACGACAGCAAGGGATGGGAGTAGTGCAGAGAGGCTCGTCGGCGTGTGGCGAGTCCAGTGTAGGAGGCGCGTGTCAAAATAGTGATCCTTGCCCTCACATCTGTGACGATGTGTGAGGACAAATCAGGTACGGTGCATGTGGCTCATGCCTTGGGTTCATTTCTCCGGTTGGTGGTGTAGTGAAGTTGTCGGCTGGCACTCCACACCTCCAAGTGCGATAGGTCCCCATGCGCCCATGAAGTTGGTGTTTCAAAGAAACACCCACAATCTTCTCCTCTTCTGTTCTTTTGAGAAAATTCTCTAAAAAATTTGCCTCCTCTAGGGAAAATTCAAAACCTTGCTCTGATATCATGTAATCAGAATTAATTGAAGGAAATTTGTATTTCATTGATCTCAAAATAACCTATTTATATACAAGACAATCCCTAAATCAAATAGGAAAGACTATAAAGTTTCCTAACTCTAAATGAATACATGTTTCTTTTTCCCAACTTGTTTCTAATTCTACAATACTATAACAAGATTTAAACTAAAGAATTGGCAGTCTTGAAGGAAGGCTGTATGAATTTCCTAGTTATAGATGAGAGCATTAAAGAATTGAGCCATCTTAAAATAATATAGAAGATCAGGAGTTCTTGAGGAAAACAAATTTTCTTTATTGTCATATTCAAGTTGTGTTAGTTGACAAAACACATGAAACTTCTATCCAGGTTCTTGCTACATCAACAAGAAGAAATGCTGGAATCAGGAGCAATGTGGACGATGATCCTTCAAATGGTGTTCAAAGTGAAGCCACGCTAAATTTTGGAGATGATGATGAAAACATGGTTTCCAGCTCTAAAGGGATGCCAGTGCAAGGTCACACATTTGATGCTTACACTGTTAGCTCAAATAGAGATAAGCATCTCAGATACCGAACAAGACTTTTTGCTGCTGAGTATGTTTACCTGCTTTTTTCTTCAAAACTTTTGAAATTTTTACTGTGCAATTTGGTGAGGAATTGGCCATTGCTACTGAAGTTCTTCCTTCATTGAGAGGCTTAACCTTTTTGAGTCATTGGACTACTAATATTTTGGCTGAGAAAGAGGCTTTACATGAGCGATAAGTTAGTTCTCTAAAAGGAAAAAAGTGAACCATAAATATTTGATTTATGGTTCATAAATCCATTACTTAGCTTGTTTTCTGAGGTGTTGTATCAGTTGAATTCCTTGAATAGCTAATCATATTATGGTGGCTAACAAGAGGCCTCTCACTTAGTTTCCTATACTTTTCAGTGTACTCTTTAGTTTCGTCGTATTCTTTCTTTATTTTACCTTTTGGAGTGCTTTTCCCTTTTTTGAAGGATGGCTCTTTTTTCTTTTTTTGTGTTTCATTCATTCAATAATGAAAGCTTGTTTCTGATTTAAAATGGAGAGAAAGAAAAAGCAAAAGAGAAGCCTCAGTTGGCTTGATTGAATTATGCTTCTTAAATTTTGATTTGTTGAATCACGCTTCTATCTTTCTCACCAGCACTCTTGCCTTAACCTAGTTGGTTATCAAAGATTTCAATGTATTTCAGTTTGTAGCTTATCATTGTTAATCAGTTCTATGTTTTGTGCATAGAGCCTCAATTCACTTCAGAAGGTTTTCAGGGTATGAGGTGACTATCCTACCATGCAGCTTGCACTTGAAAATGGACCTGGTCTCAAGTTAAATGAACCCAAAAGCATGAAACTCTGACTCCTTAGACATCAATCATATTTATGACCAGAACTTATTTTCCTTGTTGTTTGTTGAAATTGTTTTTATAATTAATTAATCTTAACAATGTAATTTTTTGGTGTTTAGGTGTTTGAGTTGCCTACCTGAAGCTGTTGGAACGAATCCTTCACATTTTGATCTATCTTTGGCAAGGAGACGTGTTACTGGAGAGGGTTCCTCTGATTGGCTAGTCCTCCATATGCAAGAGCTAATATCACTTGCTTATCAGGTGCTGAATATAAATCAATTTCCAAAATTTTATCCGGTCTTTTTGAAAAATTTCTCAGCCTCGAAGTAGATGATAAGGTTACTATCTTTTCTTATATTTTGTTTGTCATAGATAAGCACAATCCAGTTTGAGAGCATGCAGCCAATTGGTGTGGGGCTTCTTTGTAGCCTTGTTGAGAAGGTACATTTTTATGAGCAATTTTTTTTTTAATAAAGAACAAATATTTTCCAAAAAGAGGGATTTGTAGTTGGAGAATTTGAAACCCTTAGTTTGGAAATTATGTACTAATAAAACACAGCCTCACAAAATTATCTCAAAGGACCTCCACATGATTAAGAAGTGCCTTTTTTATATATTGATGTTTCTGAGGTTGCTTTGGTTGCCCTTGTATCTTTTAGTTGCCATTTAACCAAAAATAAAGGCAGCAAAAAGAAGAAAACAAAAATAGAATTTCATAGTTACTGTAGACAGTGGATTGCTCTTTTATTTAGAGATGTGATCAGGAGCTACTAAATTCATATAGGCTACCATTATGCCCAGATGTATTGCTTTGAAGATTCAAATTTGATGTGATATTTTATTTTACCTTTGTTGTTTTTATTGATAAGGAGTCTGGTAATGAAGTGTGATCTGGTCTTCTAAAGGGTCCATCTGAATAACAGCTTCTAGCAATAGAAGGGATTGAGACATACATGAGCTGCAGAAGTATTTCATGATTGATATCAAAAAAGTCAAACCCTTGTTTTTTAATTGGTTCTGCACCGGGCCATGGCTTGGCATTATGACATTTTTTTAATTCTCTTGTAACGAACTTTTGCTAAGTTTATGATGAGCATTTTAGTTGATTAATTTAAATCATGAGCTTAGACCTGAAATTATATAAGGCAGCAAAAAGCTTCCAGTTTGCTGGAGCTCTCTCTTGCAGTTTATATATACACCGGTAATGAAGTGTGATCTGGTCCTATAAAGGGTCCATCGAATAACAGCTTCTAGCAATAGAAGTGATGGAGACGTACATGAGCTGCAAAAGTAGTACATGATAGATATCAAAAAAGTCAAACCCGTGTTTTCTAATTGGTTCCACACCAGGTCATGGCCTGGCAATATGACATTTTTCTAGTTCTCTTATAAGGAACTTTTGTTAAGTTTATCATGAGCATTTTTGTTGATTAATTTTAATCATGAGCTTTAGACCCAAAATTATATAAGGCAGCAAAAATCTTCCAGTTTGCTGGAGCTCTCTCTTGCTGTTTATATATATATATATATATATATATATATATATATACCAAGAAGTATGATACAGTCTTCTAAGAAGAAAAAGCAAAAAATAGAATGGCAAAATCTAAAGCTGTGTTTGGCTGGCTGTAACAAAGGTCTCCAGAAGCATCAAACACCTAGGCACCTTGTTGGCCAACTGATCTGCTGTCTAATCAGCTGATTGAGATGTACAATTGAAAGTGCTGCAACCCAAACTAATCATAAATGGTTTTGTATTACAATATATTTATAAAAATGAAAGCAATGTTTTGTTCAATTGAAATGTTCAAGTTATGCTTAACTGATACTAACTTTGGTATTATCATTGTTATTACTCTTATTATTATGATCATCATCTTCATTATCATCACATATACAAATTATGTGTATGTATATGTTTTTGCCTATGCGTTATCTGCTTGAGACTGGGCTTAGAATGTTCTCTCAGGGATGAGTCTAGGTTGTTAAATATGGAACTGAGACTAGATCAGGTTATTACACCTGATGTCATATCAACTTGGTTGATGCCATATTAATTTGATTAATACCCTATGGTTTAAGGATGTGGCTTGTTTGAATCTCTATACTGGATATAGCATTTTGGAAAACAAATTATTAGTGATTTATATTGACTATTGGTTTGTAAAAACTAGTGAAAACTATTCTAACATCTAGTGGTAAACCTTTAAGCAAGGTAGTAGGGGTGTAGCTGAGTAGTATTGCCCTCTAGCAATGAACTAGAGGTAGCAAGTACAAGCCTCCCCAGTGTTTAAGTAGTGTACGATTGAGGGGTGGAATTTGCTTCATCAGTATTGGGATAAATATCTTCTTATTAAGGTGATTATATTATAAAAGAAAAAAAATTGTAGGATTATATAATATTGTGTTATCAGATTTAATGCATAAGATTGAAAGTGCGGTTGTAGCAATTGTGTCTTCCACAAGGATTTAATGACTTAGTGGTGATATATGGCAGTTTCCTTGCTTGATGGTTTACTTGTCATGAAAAAGAATATGGCATTTTTCTTGCTTATGGGATTTGGTGCAGCAGTTCTTTTTCCTTTTTCTAATTGAAACAATAATGTCCAAAATCTTAATGGTTTCTTGTGTTTCTGGATGATAGTTTGAAATGACACCAGATCCTGAGCTTCCTGGACACCTTCTTCTGGAACAGTATCAGGTATGTATATGGGTTTATTTTAGTTTCATTTGTTGCTTCCATTAAATTGCAAGGCGCTCACTCCACAATGCCAAAAAAAAATTTAATTTCATGTATTTTGATGGAGATCTGTGATTAATTAAACATCTGGAAATTTAGGCCCAGTTAGTTTCTGCTGTTCGCATAGCCTTGGATACATCCTCTGGGCCTATTCTTTTGGAGGCAGGCTTGAAACTGGCTACTAAGGTTGAGAGCGCACATTCTTTTTTTTATCAATCGATATTTTCCCATTAAATTATGAATATAAATGTGGATGAAGTTACATGTGGAAAATCTCAGATGCTGACAAGCGGAATTATTAGTGGGGATCAAGTTGCTGTTAAGCGCATCTTTTCATTGATTTCTCGTCCATTGGATGACTATAAGGATCTTTATTTTCCATCATTTGCAGAATGGGTATCATGTCAGGTAACCAATTTTGGTGCTATCAAAATTCTCTTCTTATGTGTGAACAGAAAATTCCTGGTTATTATTATTATTTGTTATTTTCTTTTTTTTGGTTGGGAATGTATGACATTCATCTCTTTTTAAGATGATGGGGCTTTTACTAATTTATATGATTTTTCACCAGATACAAATAAGGCTTCTGGCTGCTCATGCCTCTCTCAAATGTTATACATATGCTTTCCTGAGAAGGCACCACACTGGGGTCCCAGATGAATATCTAGCATTGCTACCATTGTTTGCAAAAAGTTCCAGAATTCTAGGAAAGTACTGGATTTCAATTCTGAAAGACTACACTTATATCTGCTTCCGGTTGCATCTGAAGAGAAATGTAAGCTTCATAATGTTTTAAAGTTTTTCCCACTCTTTTGTTGCCTCCTTTTTGCATCTTAATAGACAAACGCTTAATGGTTATGGAACCTGTACATGTTCCATGTGACTAACTTCTTATGTTTATTGCATGCTCCTTACAGTGGAAACCTTTCCTTGATGGGCTTCAATCACCTTTAGTTTCATCAAAGCTGCACCCATGTTTAGATGAAACCTGGCCAGTAATTTTACAAGCACTGGCACTGGATGCAGTTCCTATGAATTTTGATATAAGTGGACCCACAAAAACCATTGAAAATGAATCAGCAAATGCCACAATATCTGGATACAGCATGGTTGAACTGGAGGCAGAAGAATTTCGGTTTCTATGGGGCTTTGCACTACTTGTTCTATTTCAAGGACAACACCCTAGTCCCGGTCAACAAATAATACCACTGGGTTCTGCAAAGGCTAAACTGAGTGGAGATTCACAAGTTGAAGAAACAAACCCCCCAGGCTTGAAGTTGTATGAGATTGTGTTGCCGGTGTTCCAGTTTCTGGCAATAGAAAGGTTTTTCAGCATGGGATTTCTTACGATTGATATTTGCCAGGAACTGTTGCAGGTGATAATTTCTGTACTCCTAGTTTTCAAGATTTTTTTTTTCTTAAGATCATCATCATCCCCTCTTTTCTATCTGTTTTACATTGCTACACATTAGCTGAATGCCTAAGGTTTCTAGACTGATTATAAGTCAATTTCAGAAGTATTATCTTGGCTGGCACCCTACTCTAAAGTGGCTGTGAACATTGCAGCACATAACACGTTAACTGAACTTGCATTTCCTTGGAGGAATATATCTATGTTCTTGTACTAATTGTTGAGAGAAAAGGAATTCATTGATTCTCATTAATTTACAAAAGGAGGAAACATACATATTTATACTCTAGTGTTAGGGCAAAAAAAGAAATAGAGTTAGAGTCTAATTAGGAGACTAAAGAGAGAAGGAAAAGAATCCTAAATAGATTAAGAGACTAAACCTTAACACTTATTTTAAGGATTTATATATCTTAGATCATACTTATCTCCAAGACATCTAACTACAGCAATTTTACTTTAACTGAATATTTTAATTTTCCAGACCAGTTTGAAGGCATTCCTTGGCTGAAAATGAAAAAAATGGCTGTAAACGTCCGGGCATGTGGAGTGCATCATTTAAGCCTTCATGTATTAGCATTAATATAAGAGATTATACCCTCCAAAAGTTTTACATTTATCACTTGTCAGGTGAGGAGATGGACCTAATAAATTTGTGTTTGTGTGTGTGCATGTGGGTATCACAAGGAGAAGAAACACGTTCAGAAAAAAGGATATGGTCAAAATAGGGATGTTAGCGATAGCAATGATTTTGTTTTCAGTTGTGTGGTACCAAATTTTTTCCAATGTTCATGCCAAAATGGAAACCATCTTTAGGCTACGAATTTATGGTACAAAAAGTGGATGGAATCTACTTTTTGAACTTTTTATAAAGTGGAAATGTTCCAGACTTCTTTAAAATTCTGCCATGAGTACTTGAGGAGTTAAGCCAATTTTGTAACATTTAGCCATTTTTGAAAATCTACTGTCCACACCATGCCTTAATTAACTCCAACTTGCCTTTCCTACACCTTTCTATTCTTACCTGTGAGTCTCCCATGGAGAGTAAGAAACAATTCACAAAGGTCCTAAGAATGTTTGGAGCAAAATTACCAACATCAAAAATACATAGCCTAATGTGCCAACGCTTTAGAACTTTTGTTTGGAATAATAATGACCAAGCTACTTCTAATAAATGCTGTGTTTTTTCTCTTAGCGAACCCTATTTTTAGGGCTTGCTGACACATGATGAATGATGGACAATCCCTAATTTTGTCTATGTTTTATCATCTCTCAGTTGAAATATTCCCTGCAATCATCAAAATGAAGAGTACATATTTTGCCCCAAACTGAAGTAAAATTATGGAAAATAGGAAAAATGGATGTAATCTATGATAAAAATTTCATGAGGTAAACTCTAGTGGTACAAATGCACTTATCAGTAAATGTAGAAAACCGTCTAGTGTTTTGATTGGAACTGATCTTCTCAAAAGTTGGTTTCAACCATCTGCACTTTCAGCTTTGCTGCTTCTTAACATGGGCACACAGACAAGTACTTCGTTTATTTTGGTTTAAGTATTTGTGGCTATGACCATAATACTATGCCGGGATGCTCATATCCATTTATCTTTAGTACTGATGAGGATCATTAGATGGCTTAGGTTTAACTCGCTATACTTTTTGAGTTGTTTATCATGTCTCGTGGGTGCAGGTTTTCTCATATTCCATTCACATGGAAGAATCATGGATAAGTCTTGCGGTGTCTGTTTTATCACAGGTAAACATTAGTAAAAACTTATGAAATAATTCAGCTTTTTTTATTTGAAGTGGATGGACATGAACATGTAGCATTGCTTCCTGCATTTAAATTGCTTCTTATTTAGTCTTTGACTTTTCTTTTGGATATATGCCCAATGGGGAACAGTTGCAAGGGAGGGCAACTCCCCTCCCCCCTAAAATGTTGAAAAATGTATATACATAGTTATATTGACTAAAAAATGTATACATCCCCCCTGAAAATCCCTGTGATGGGATTCAGTTTGGACATGTTATGATCATAAATGATTTCAAAGTTCATAACCCATAAAAAAGAGAAAACCCTTACTAGAAGCAGAATGGAAGAAAACAAGGGGAAAGAAAAACAAAGAAGAGAAAGAAGAAAAATGAAAGCAGGAGAATAGGTAGCATATTGAGTTCTTTTTAACTTTTCTTCTTTTGAACTCTTTTACACAAAAACTCTAAAAATCGTTTTTGTTGTCGAAGTTTCTTATTGAAATTTATTGATGATATTAATGAATAAAATTTGTTCTTGAATTTATCATTGAAATGTGAGGTGTGGTGGCAGAAATTTTGTATGTTAGGGAATATCACTGTTGCCAAACCTAATGCCTACATTGCATTTACTGGTAAAAGAGTAATTAAAAGATTACATTTATTTGTGTTAAATAAGTTGGTTTAATAAAGGTAAATGAAATCAAAATATGGAGTTTTCTTAGTGACACAAGATCTAATAATTGTAAGAATCAAATTATTTACATTTGTGTGATGAAATATATTGTTAAAAATGGATTACAGTTATTTGTTTATTTGCGACTAAAAATAGCCCTTCACCCCCAAATTACTGGCTGTACACAAGATCTAATTGTAGAAACAATCAAATTATTTGCATCTTGTGTGATGAAATATATTGTTAAAAATGTATTACAATTATTTTGTTTTATTTAGAGCTAGGTAGCCCTTCACCCCCAAATTACTGCCTGTGCCTACTGTCTATGCACTTGCATTGCCCAAGGAGGTGGTGCCCATGATGACCATGTTTCATTTGTTTTTTCTAATAAAAATAAAATTATATTATTGTTTCACAGCTAAAAGACTTAGGTCTTTACAGTCTTCATTTTTTTAGTGATTTAGTAACTTCAAGCCTTGGATCTTGTCGAGTCTGATTATGCATATTTGTTTTTGTTTGCTTATCTACAGATTAATTAGTTACTACTGTGGAGTTTTATCTTGTAGTTACCACTGTGAAGTTTTATCTTGGTCTAATCTTTTTTGTACTTTAAGTAAAGTCATATATGTATTATGGCTCTTCATGGGCACTGTATTCTAGTTTGAAATTCTTCTTTGAAACAGATTGTGAAGAACTGCCCTGAAGATTTTCTTGAAACAGAGAATTTTGTGTGCTTGGCAATGGAACTTTGCTCAGCCTACCTTTTTAGAATCTCTCGGAGGTAGTTTTTCGCACATATATATACTCTTCTTTATTGAATTAGGATCATCTGGGGAGAAGTCAGGTGGTGCCATCGGATAAGATGTTCATGCATTCTCTTTGGCTCAGTGCTGATGCAGTTTCACAGATCAAATCAAACTGGGAAAACTTGATTTCTCCATTATTTACCACTATGAAAACACTAGTAGGACACTTTGAACCTAAGGTCAGTTGGTTTATCTGCTATATTTGTTATGCTTGTTGGATCATGATTTATGTGTTACATCTAATTCTATGACATAATATTTTTTTTGAATTATAACCTTCTTCTTATTGAGTTATGACCCTGAAATGCAGAAGCAACTAAAATCAGTGTTGGCCTTTGTATTGATTGGTTATAAGTGCATTAGGGCAGCTTCAACTGTGTCATGTTGCTCAAAAGTTCATGATTTTGTGCAGTATGCCTGTTCTTTATTCAAGAAACTTATTGATGGTGAGCATTTAGAACCAATGGTCCTGCAAAATTAAAAATTTCGGAGGTGGCTAATTTAATTCTGAATTACAGATGAGTCCAAACTTGGTGGTGATGCTGTTCACCATTTGAAGACAATTCTTCAAGCATGTCTGAAAGAGGTTTCTAATTTGACTAGGGACTGTGTCAAGGCCATTCATCTAGTTGAGAAAAAGAGGTCCAACTTATGTAAAATGCTGCAAATGAAGTTGGCATTCTCTCTTGAAGAAATATATTTATTTTCCAACCATGCTCATGAAATTGAATGTCTTGGAGAAAATGATGGCAGTAAATCTCATTCACTTTGCTAAGAACCATAACTACGGAATGTTTCAAAAGCTATTTCTCACTGATTTCGACATACAGGTAATAGATTTCTAATATCTAATTGTCATTTATCATCCTGGTATGTACATATCTGGTGGAGATTTCTTTTGTACAGGTTCAATTAATTGGATTGCAAGTTCTAAAAAGCATTATCTGAGAGAAGGCACCAGTGGAAAACAACTCCTTCCAAGTATTCTTTACTGGGGAACTATTTGTAGTTATCTTCACTCTAATCCAGAATACCTTGCAGGTATTGTCTCTTTCATAATCAAATTTAATAATTCCATTGCTTTTCATTCTTGAGTACATCATTCTGAAGGGCCCCTGCTATGCTGTTGGTGACAGAAACCCATAACCAGGGAATCAATGGCTGTTGCTGGTGAGTGCTTGAGAGTCTTATTTCTTCTGCAAACACTGTCCAAATCCAGCGAGTGTCAGCGAGGTCTTGTTCATCTGCTTCTGGAGGCCATTGTCATGATTTTTTCAGCAACGGGGGATGGTCTTTCTGTGGTAATACTAAGAAGGGATTTTCAAAAATGAAATTGAAACTCTTGGCTTGGTTATTTGAAAGTTCTTCTCATATACATACATATAAATGGCAGGAAGTCGATGATCTAAGAAGCATTGCCGTAAGGCTTGTTTCTCATCTTGCTCAACTGCCTTCCTCGGTAATGCACTTCAGGGATGTCCTGTTGGCTATGCCCTTGACTCACAGGCAGCAACTTCAGGTACCTATCTTTCTAAAACAAAGTTGAGAAAAATAGCAAGTAAACAAGTGAAAAATAAACTTTGACTACTTTCTTCTTTTACTCCTGATCTGGATTCAGAGATAAATCATACTAATACATTCATGTTAGTCTTGAGTAAAAGATAAGTTTCATATTTGCTACTAATGCTTTATCTTTTTTCGTTTGGCTGTTGTTTCACTAATTGAGAATGCTATTGCGTAACCACTTCATCATCATCATGTTCATGGAATTCCACATTATTTGTCCATGTTTTGATGTAAACTTGCTTCTCTTCATCATCATCCTGTTTGTGGCATCCCACATTATTGGTCCATGTTTTCATGGAGTACAAAAATTCTTCTGTCTCTGTATGCTTGTGTGTGTGTGTGTTCCTACCTCCACAAAATCCGCAACCTTTAATCTTCTCTTGTTGCCATCACACGTCACTGTGGAAGGCTCCTGGGAATCCTTGGTATATGGTAACTTAGGCAAGTATGTTGGTCAGTTCCTAGCAAAGATCTCACCTTTACCAAAGCATTACAAATGTGATTGGGATTTTGGTTGGGGTATTTCGACCATCTAGTCAGCCGCGGGGCGCATCGGGAAATCATATGATGTTTTCAATTGATGATTACAAATATTTATTAGTTTGTTACTTTGGGACTGGTTTTGAGTATCGTCAAAATGCCATTCGAACTAATGTAGTGAAGTATGATATATATATATGTGAGATTCAGATAGTGATAATTATAGATTTCTAGTCTGGAGTGTCTGAATATCTACAGATCAATTCTGTTGTTGCATCTAGACCGCATGGAAGATTGTAACAGATCCTAATGGCTTTCGTAGTATTTCATTGCGTTTTGGTGATCGATTACAACCATTAAGTGTTTAAACATGATTTTAATATTTGACTACACTTTTCTATTCTCAGAGTATCATTCGTGTTTCTGTAACACAAGATCACAGTTCAATACAGATGAAGCCCGCGACCCCAACTCTAGAGATTAAGTTACCTATGCAAACAGAGGGACAGAGAGAAAAAGCTTCTTTACAATTGCAAGCAAAGGAAAGTAGAGAGAAAGAGTCGGTACAACCATCCATCCCGGTGCATTCTGATGTGAGCAGCGAGGAAGAGGATGAAGATGATTGGGACGCTTTTCAGTCTTTTCCTGCCTCGATAAATCCAGCTGCATCTGATTCAAAAGTGGAAATTCTTGCGGAAGAACATACCATGGTTGAAAATTCTCTGGGCTCGGATATTAATACTAAAGATTATGACTTTCAAGAACACTCTGCTTCTGAATCTTCTGACAAAATGAAAGAGATTGCTGAAGATAACAAAAAAACTAGGAAAGAGGAAATGATTTCCTGCCAACCTAGATAGCGAATGAGGGATGAAAAAATCAAGATTCAGGATCTAACAATAGAAACCCAAGAGTACCTGCTTCCCAATCTTGATGAATTGAAACAGAGGATCGATGAGGTCATGGAGAGACCAGCAAAGTATCTTAAATGCCTGACGTGAGGATGAGATTGAAGAGAAGCAGTGTCAACCCAAAAATAAAGGTCGTACTTTGGCTGATCCTGAACCTGCTTCACCAAAGATGAGTGGAGGGCGAGGCAGTGAATTTGGCAGAGGATCAACAGCCGAGCTATGACAGCCATGTTAATATAAATGAAATTCAAGCTTCCTCAGAACCTATATCTCATAAAGGAATTTCTGACTCTGAATCCCATGGGGAAGCAGATGGTAGAACTGATAGTGAGAGACATCAAGAGTGGTAAACCTGAAGATTTATCAGAAAACCCAGACGATATATCACCCGAACAGCATAGTGAAGAAGCTCACAGAAAGGAAGGATAATTGCAGAGAAGCTTTGTTGTGTTAGGCACCAAGGGAAATTAATTCGTTTGGGGAAAAACATCTAGAGTTTCAGGTTCCAAGTGAGTCCTTACCATGTTCTGTTTCTAGAGATGCAGAGAAGCATGATAGAATGGATGATCATTAACAGCTCATTTCAACCTTTTTCTCAAGTAATCCCTACTCCGTATTTCGAATCAGCTTACCTCTGGATTCCCTTTTTTTCAGGGCTGGAAAAGCTCAGGATTATGGTGCTCTTGTTTTGTAGCACAAGAAAAGAACTCCCCATATTTATGTTAGTAATCTTTACGATGTTGTTAAGAAGGCAGGAGGCTATGTAATACCCAAAAACAAATATATCAATTCTTCAACATTGATCATTTTTAGCTAGTAATGAGAGCAGATGCACGGCTCCTTTTTGTTTCCACAAGACAAATCACTTTGCTTTCGAGTTTGGACTCTCAATTTCAACTCTTTAAGTCATGACATCCCCCTATTTCTCCATACACAACCCAGTTGGAACTTTCCGAAAAATAATTAAAAAAAAATCTTAAAAAAAATGTAGTTTGAAAAATAATCATTAAATCTAATGTAGTTTTATCCATATCAGCAGGATAATTTAGAAAGTGTTTTTTTAAAATGCATTTTCTAAAAATTTGAAAAAGTAAAAGTGTCTCTTGAAGATACACTTTCAACTTAAATTCAAAATTTTTAAAATTATAGAAAGTATATTTTCAAAAGAAACTTTTAGTATTAATTCAAAACATTCAAAAATGTTTTTTGAAAACACTTTTAGAAAGTGCCTTTTCAGAAGACATTTTCCATATGGTAAAAACTATATTAGAAATATTTCTAAACTTATATTATTTAAGAATTTTTTTATTTTTTTACGGTAAATGTCTAAAAAGCCCCAACACAGTTAATGTGGTTGGATTATTGAGTGCTTCACATCATTTCTGACCTAAGAATCTTAGATTCTTGCTACTTTTCCCTCAAACTCTCCCTCGAGAATTTTCCCTTTTTTTTTTTTTTTTTTGGGATGAAGAAATAACTTTCAGTAATTTCGAAGGAACGAAAGACATTTCTAAATTTCTCTAAATATTCATTCAAATATGATTTTCTTGGTTCCTGCCTAAGGGTACTCTCGACCTGCAAACTAATAGGACTGGAGATGAGCTTTTTAATTTCCTGTACTCGTCTCGCTCTACTTGTTTATTTATTTATTTATTTTTTAAGTTAATCCTAAAAATTTTAACCGCGTGAAAATAATTATACTTTATTAATAATTAAATATTATAATTTTATGGTTACTCAAGGTATAATTTTTACAAATTATTTTATTAAAAATTGATAGCCAACTCTTTCATATTTCTATGCGCCAAATTGTTGTACCACCCTTCTAAGCATATTATGTTGAATTAAAACTAAAATGCTTCAAAACCAGACAAATTATTAGTTTTATTTGCTTTAATAAAAATTTATTGAATTGATATTTTAAGGATAATTACTCCTCATAATCCTCCATATCAAAGCACCCTTAGAATATGCACTTTAAAGGTTACAATCAATTTCTACAGCTCATGGATCAATCTCTAAATAATTTATATATTCCCTATCCTAAGGAGATAAAATTAGCAATCTTTTAAACTTAACCTAAGTTCATCTTTTAAGCTTAACCTAAGTTCAAAGCCATCGTCTCAAAGGCCTTGTAATAGGAGTTATTTTGCATCTGATTAAAGTAATATTTAGAAGCGCTCCTAAGACTTTCCCTATCATTCACAACTACTTGGGCTATAGAAAATAGTACAATATGCTCTCTTTTTAATCTTGTAACCCATTATCACGAGAGCAAAAATATCGGTATTCTGGATATATCATTATTTTAGATTCTGAAATATCGGAAATATCGAAAAATATCGATTGGATGTTTGGCAAAAATCCAGTATGCAAAATTAACAAAAATACTTTGAAATTCATGGAAATACTTTAAACTATAAAAAGGCATAAATAAGTAAAAATATGCAAGCATTGAAAGACGATGTTAAAATTTATAATTTATCGAGAATTAAATCGTGATAGTCATTTAAAACCAAAATGAAAATGATGTGGCTCAATTTATATTATTTGTGAAGGGATCCCATTTTGATGAAGACGATAGTCGTACGAGACATGGTGTTAGATATTGATTGTAACCCGAACATATCATGTATAAATCTGACTCCCACCCGCGTATCTCGTGGATCGAAATTCCGGGGTTCACCTACATCTTTCGTTTGAAATCCTTCTTGCATTTGATATGGAATTTGGAATGGCATTTATGGATCATGAGAATGAACTAACCATTATATTCTTTGATAGAGCTGAGATGTGTCCAATGGTTTGGATTGAGCAAAAGAAAATTCAAACTCATGAAACATTTAACTGGTGTTAACGAGCAAAACCATGCGTGCATATTTTACAAAAAATATTTACAAAATACAAAATGCTCACATTTGCTTTTACTACGTTTACTTTACATATCTTATATATATATATATATATACACATTTCTGACGTCACAGGGTGAGGATCTGAAAAGGTCTTTCGGCTTATTTTGTACTTGAAAAATTATTTAAAAACATAAAGCGTGAGGCGAAGCAGATAATTGGATCACCTGGTTCTAAAAATGTTCTTTATCTGGCGTAATATGCACTCCTAATGAAAATCTCTATAGAAATAGTTTGTAAAACTGTTTATATTAAAAGCTAGAGTTTGCTACTGAAACCATTAAGAAAACTATTTACCTTCTTGGCTTGTTTTAGTGGTGGACAATATCACGAAAGTGCTATCTTTGTAAATCAAGTACCCGACCAACGTAGCCCGTTTAAATATACTGAGGCGTGATGCTACGAGGCCGCCAGAAACGGCATCGGTAGTGAACCTGCATGCGCTGCGTCTAATAGCCAATTCGGAATTGAGCAACGGCGGGATACTCTGTAAGCGTAATGGAATATCGGAACGAAATGCCCGTTGATGGAACCTCGGAGACCAACAGCGCCATCGCCGATATCTTATGTCGTGGCATGTATCTATATCTGCAGATAATGCGGAGGGTGACTCATTTTATATAAATATATACTATATCTAACCCCGATTTATGATCGAGACGTATAGTTAGTCATAATGTCCATATACTGCCATACACCGTCAGAGATACATCTTCTGGCGGAAATGTTTGTCTTAATACAGGGGTTTTTTCTTAAGCAGATAAGCTTTGTTTCTTAAATCTCTTGGCAATCAAAAGTTTCTACGAGTATAGCAAGTGGGAGGTAAAAAAATGTTTTCTCATTTGTGTATTTCAAGCACTTTACAAACTTGTAATTTAAAGCACTTTCGTTTTCGAAAGCGATTTTAGTACTCACCTTTTCGACTAATTTCTTTAAATTCTTGTCAAATCGCTAGATTGCAATTTATATCTTTCTAATCTTTCTGTGATTCCATGCAATTACAAAATGCCCTCGATTCAACGTTTTAATCATACAAGAGCATACAAAGGAACTGAGAAACTAAGTGACGAGCTTGATTACAACGAAAGCTTTGTGCTGATGCTCATTCGATAGAACATCGATAATATGGTGGTGACCAAAATGCCCGTACACATAAATTACCCCATCAAAACTATCGTGTTAGCAATTTTTCAAAAAGCGACTCCATCTTTATTCGTGTATTAGACCCATGTATGTCAGCCACATTGGCAATTTGCACACTTAGTCTTTATAATTAAATTTTTCGAAATTATGTGAAGCGCGGAAATCTTTGATGACGAACCGCAGTTCAAATTCTAGACTTAAGGGACTTTCCATAAAGTTTAAAAACACCCGAAAACATTTTTGAAAATTAATTCAGGCTGTCCCGAATACGATCCACGAAATTTCAACCGAAATGTCAGCGGTCGCAAATTTGCTTAGAACTATCATAACACGAGTCCAAGAAAATTCCTAAAAATTCCTAAACTTGTCAAAATTTTGGGCCAAGTTTACGACTTTTCACGGTCTCTAAGAAAATTTCAAGCCATTACATTGCCTTTATGCTAAAAATAACTCAAGTAGGAAAATTCTCTATCTCTTGGAGTTTAACGAAATGCTAAGATTTGATACTATCTGTATTTCGTCGCGTAAATATTTGCATATTCAGAAAAATCTACGATCCGATTCTAGTAAATATAAGAAAGAAGCGAAAAAAAGAAAAATAAAATAAAAATCTTTCCCTTTACGCAATCTCTCGTCAGTTCTCACCCCTTTTGGCTTTTATGTTTTCTTTTTTTAATTATTATTATTTGGATAAATAGTTATATTTCCGTTAAGTGTTTCTTCCCAGAAAAAAAAATTATTTATTTTGATTCAGCTTTATTATGTAAATGAGCTTGGAATGAATCATTCTGACCAGAGATTTTTATAAAAATCTACGTTAAAATCGTGTGACTTATTACATGTCGTAAAATATTACATTGTCTCGAGAATTCAACAAAATTTTAAGGTCGCTAGATTTCACAGAGGAGCCAATTCTTAGCGATTCGTTTCGTCGTCAGAGATACAGAGAATTTTTTGAAACTTCACCGAACTATTACGATAATTTATTATTATTATTATCCTTTTGAATTCCATGGTGTCTTTCACCCCTCCCACTTTGCCCAATTGCGAAAGTCATACAGTGCAGAAAACTTTATCATTTCACCCTTAAGCAACTTTCAAAATTATGCGACACTCAAATAATTAAGGAAGCAGCTTGGTGCACATATCACGACAATACGAGTTACACATCTGTACACCTATCGGTAGGCGTTACATGGGGGTCTCCACAAAGTGAGCACTAGTTGTATCGACCCAGGAGGTAGCCTCTTTCTCGGAGAATCACGTGGTGGGCATTGGCCGGTTCGGCTTCTCAGCCAGGTCGCGATTTGTGGTGATCTTGAAGATAATATCGGTTGAGCAGATTCGGCCCAGGACTCGATTGGATTGTTTTGTTAGCCACGCGGCCCTTATTCTTAGTGAGTCGTCATGGGGATGTTAGCGACCTTCCATATCTAAATCTAAAGGTTATGGTGGTATCCGGTCGGGGAGTTTAGATCGCGCACCTCACGATATATACGACACGTCTACCTTGAAAGTAAACCTTCTGGTGGCCAAATTCCCTCCTCCATGCAAAATCCTGCAGAATTATGGATCTCTCCCCGAGGTTGTTGGCGAGTTAGGGTTGGTTGGCTGAGTGTTGATGCATTTGCACCGAGTCGACCTTACGGGGCCCACGTAGCGGTGAAGATGTCACGTCGGATCAAGTATTGTTCCTTCCTCGGTTGAGATCACGAGATGTCTGTTTGGTGTCCATGATCCTATGGAACTCCGGTCATTTGGTATTGTCTCTTTTAGGTGATGCGTCCCTCATTGGATGGCCACCTCGAGAAATTTTCATGTTGTGCCAGTAAGACTGTGACACGAAATTTGTCGGGGGAGTGGTGCTCGAGGTGAATCTGTTTGCTGGCAGAGGTGGGGTGATCCCGAGGCGATCTCGGCTGTTCCTCGCCCTCTTTAGGGGATCGTTCTTTGTTTTCTTTGTCGTGATTGAGGATCTGTCATGTCTCCTTGCCTCCTGGGGCTTCGTTCCAGTTTCTTGTCGCCCACCTTTTCTCATACCCGAGTGAAGAGCTCCCTTGCTTGGATATCAGGGCTTGCGCCGTGATATACTTCTGCTTTGGCGAGCACCTCGAGCCATTACTTTGAGGTTCTCTGAGATGGATAACATCAGGTCTTTTAACCGCACCCCTAGCCTAGTGATGAAAGCAGTGATGGCGAACTTCTCGTGTCGGGTTATCTGATGACTTCTGTTAAACCATACGAACATAAGACCTCGGGGCTCTCCACAGTGGGTTCTGTTTTATGGTCGGCAATCATGCGTCTAGCTCAGGATGAAATTAGGAGACAAATGCGATGGAGAGCTCTCACGAGATAGTGAGATTGAAGATGGCGGGAATCTGTCTACTTGGTGATCTTGGACCTTTAGCATGATAAGCGAAGGCGTACGCATGTCACGGGATCTGATATCAAGTAGCTCCATCTGGTTCTTGTAAAGTATTAGGGTGGTCCTCACAGGGTCCCTACTCCCTCAGTTTCGGTTAACGACATTCTAAACTTTCTTTGGAAGAGGAAAATTATAACACCCTATTGTGAGATAGGGATTCACATTTGTTACAGGCGTTCATGGGGCCAGACTTAGCCTTTACGACTTCCTTCATATGGTTGAGGCTCTTCTTGGATGTCCTTGGACCTTTGCTCCCGACCTGCCATCTCCTTGGCGATGGGGTTGGCTCATTAATCTATGTCATTCTTATCGGGCATTCCTTCATTTGTGATCCTCCTAAGAGGCATGTAGGGATCTGCTCCCTGGCTCAGGTGAAGTGCTCTCCTTCCCAGTCGGCTTCTGGGGAGGGTCGAGTGTTATTTGCTCTTCTGGGGAAGGGGTATTCACGACTTTCTCGGGCTGTCAGTGTCTCCTGCGAGTGATGCATTTATACGGTGAGTTGCTCACAACTCTTATAGAAAAGCGTTGGTTGGTGAGATGGAGCGCCTCCATCTCGTTTAATGTGGCATGGTTTACAGAGTGCTGCAGGAGGTCATTATCCTACGTCGGCTTCACCAGTCTTGCATCTTGGGGATTAGGCGTGAGCTCATAAGCAGGTTAGAGTTGATATCATCCCCCGATCCATTTGAGAGTCGAACTTTTATTTGTAAAGGGCTGTTGTTCCCATAAACGACATGGCGGTGGTGCTTTTTCAATCGAAAATGGGCTAGAGCTTGTTGGAATCAGATCCGGTCCGGAGTTGATCTGGGATCATCGACTCCTCTGCAAAACAAGAAACAAAAGGATTGGTAGGGGATAGCCGTTGCCTCTCAGATGCCTAAGTTAGTTCTTTGTTGGAGAGAAAAGATCCTTTGCTTAGGAATGAATTTTGTGTGTATCTCATCGATGGGATGACTGGTATTTATAATGGGTGATCATATAGTAGCTTTCCTAGTTGGATGATGATACGAGATAGTACTCTTCCTTGTTGGATGATGATCGGTATCTCTCCCATTGGGTGAGGATCTTCTTTCTTCTCGTTAGCAGATTGATAAGGGATAATTAGAGAGCGATTATTAGAAATATCACTTCCACAATTGAATGGAGATTTAATTGAAATTGGGTACTTTCCTTTAATACAGGTTCTTTAATTGTTTGTATTATCGAGCTTTTGAAGGGTGGATTAGGGCTTTAGTTTGGGCACAGTAAGGGGATTCCATATTTGAGTTGCTTTCTGGGCCTACCCTTAATTCCCTCTGGCGACAACAGGCTTGTGTTGGGCTTGCGTGCCTAATGTACAAACCCAGTCACAATAAAACAAAAAATAACTAAACATTTAATTAAGATAGTAATCTGAAGACTTAAAATTGGAAAGTATAATACTATTCTGTAAGATGTGGTCTCTAATTCTTCAACATCTCCTTCCTCTTGCAATATTTCTTAGATACCTAGGAGAGAGGACATAAATAACATTAATAGAAAAGTAAGAACAAGGTAACAAAATAACAATTTTAGAGTATGAAATTACTTTCAAATCAAAATTACATCAAACATATGTCAATTTATTTATTTTAAAGCGCCACCACTCTAGATAGATTTCATAAAATTCTTGACATCTGTTCCTCAAACCTATAATAAGCAAACCAAAGCATGTTAACAAAGAAAACAAAATGACTCAAGTTGTTGATTAAATTAAATATTCTGAGATAGTTATGAGTTCAATTACTATGTTTCTTTAAATGTGAACCTAAATAACCAAAGTAGCTCTTTAGTTTCCATAAGAATGTTAAAAAGTGAGAAAAATTAAAGGTTTCAAGTATGAATACAGAGAAAATATATTTCTGAAAGGTAAATGGTGAATTTCGGTCAAAATCCGAAATTTTCTAAATCTCGGATGATAAAGCAGACTTGGGTTGGAATCGATCTACTTGAAATGCAGCTATAAAGTAGAATTTCATCAATTTAGGAGACAATCTAAATTTCCGCGTTTTTAGAACCTTGAGAAGGGTCTGCCCGGGACATAGCGCATTTTGAGGTGGCAAGAGGTTGCCCGCGATGTCATGTCTGAGAATGAGTCTACTGTGATGAGTAGAGTGGAATGCGCGAGACATACCATGGCAACATGCCGGTGGAGGAAAATCCATGATAGATGGATAAAGGATGAGTGAAATCCATGAGCGATAGGGGTGGGCCAGTGGCAGAGTGAGAGGACATCACTTGACCAGCCTTGACCTACTTAGGTTTAAGGAGGGAAAGGAAGATAAGAGAGAAGAGAGAAAGAGAGAGAAGAAAGGAAGAAGGGTTTTAGAGAGTGTCTTTCACGCCTGCAGGTTTTCCAGGTGACCCGGTCAAAGTCAAATCAGGCGACGTAAAAGGCCCGAGTTGAGTCACTCTTGGCCAAGTGCGAGTAGATGCAGGTATTGTGGAGTTCGGCAACTCCAATGGGTGGGGTTCTTCTCCTACTTGGTTTGAAATCTTGTTTAGAACCTTGTTGTGGATAAGGATGGTGGATTCATTTGGTTCCGAAATTTGGTGGTGCCAGTGAGATCCACTAAAAGTGTTTTAATTGATCCAGAAAGCGATTCATTAAATTTGTGTGTGTTGCTTGTGTTCTTCATGTTATTGCTATGTTTGAATAACATGCATGTGTAAAAGTTTTGTTAATATATGCATGCTTGAAGTGGCAAATATTACGTGTATTTATGTAATTGGCATATTGCATTATATGCCTTGAGACCTCTAAGAATAATAGAGTGTGAGTATGACCTTAAATGCCCAGGAGAGTTGTCAAAACAAAAATTATTAAAGTATGTTCAAATTTTATATCGAAGGGTTGTCGATAATTTTATTGGAAAGTTGTCCAATTGTTGGAAAATCGTCAGCCAATTCCACGTCGGAGAAACCAGCTGAATTGTTTGAGAGTTATCAACAAATTCATACGGAGGATTACGATATGTTATATCGAAGGATTGCCTAAATAAAACAAATATTTTGTTTGAAAGCGATTTTCATACATGGTATAAGCATGTGTGAGAAATCGATGAGAACCAATGCTGAGATTGGGCATGTAGACGTGAGTAGGAGTCGTGATTTTACTTGAATGTGTGGTTGCCATTTCATGAGTACTTAGGTGGGAGTAATCCATGTGGAAATTCAACCTCTGGCATTTGCTCACCTGAGTCGAGTGGGATCCTTTCATGTCTGAGGAGCATTCGAGGAGACGACTCCTTTAGGCGCACAGCAGGAGAAAGAGTGACATGTGGCTTTGATTATATAATTTTTTGCCAAAAACATGAATGAAACTGTTAATAAAGTTGAGTTTATATTTTGGGCAGTATGGATGTGGAGCCCAGGCCAGTGGCCGTTTGCTCATGTATGGGTTACCGTGATGTAAAGACCTGCGAGTTCATGTAGTTGACCAGGAGGTCAGCCAGATCCACCGAATTTGGGCATTACATCAAATGTATCTTTCGTTTCAATTTGATTTTTAAATAGATAAAGTCACATTATTCAATAAATGATTGGAATCAAATTTGATGAAAAATTTTCATTGTCTCAATAAAAACAATAAAATATCTAACTTCAAATTCATTGAAGCCTCGCTAAGTAATGAAATTTCATGCACCAAATGTTTAAACTTTACCATTTTTAAACAAAAATCAAGGGTATTCTCATGATTCTCAGAAATTAAAAAAGTCTTGTGTGTGCAAACTTTATCTTTATTCAGGTATTAATATGAGATAAATGCACAAAGCTATCTAGTTGAGTTTAAATCCATAAAAGTTTTGAAAGAAGTAAAATAATTAAATAAGCCAAAATGATCTAAATATGGAGAATAGCTCAAACTAAAGACAAAATCAAGCACATTAAAAAAAAAGGAAAAGTTTATGCAATATTATATTATTGTTTTCCAACTAATGAAATTGAAAATATATTAGTCACTGTTGTATGAGAATACAATTAAAAGGTTCGTATAAATAATTTATAGATGGCAATTTATAGCTATGTAAATTAGAGGTGCTAGATAAGAAAAATTTAGTACTATATAATCATAACTATTAAAAGATGTGTAAGATATTTCTACAATAGTTAGACTACACATGATTATGAATATGTTGTCTAGATGTTCCTTTTATAGGAAACTAATGCATGAGTTCATCAAATTCAAAACTAAAAAATTGAAGTTGATAGTACGTATAATTACCAATTATGAAATAACTTAATATAAGCAAAAACTAAAACTGATAAAGCAACTAGCAACAATATATAAGAGTTGCATTAACAAACAATATAGTGTTTATTTGGATGGAATGTAACTGTTAAAACAAAAAAAAAACTTAAGTTGAGGCCCAATCATTTCCAAATGGGCCTAAGCACATTATGGGAATGACAAGCTTCTAGATATCAGCAATGCTCCAAAATAATAAGAGATTCCATTCTTTCACAATGAAACCAAGACAATGCAACAATGGGGACATGTTTGCTTTCTTTACTAACCTTATTTGTATAATAAATTAGATATCTCTAAGACAAGTGGCTTTATGATTATGCAAAATTCAAGTCTTTATCAGAGAACTTTCCAACATGGATCACCAACTCCTGACCTTACTGTTCCTTTGCTCTGACCTAAGGCTCATACAATAGGTTGTCTTATAGCCTCATTTTGAAGCATATTCACACAGGGCATCCATGATGTATAGTGACAATATATTTTCTCCACCTTAGTCACCTGTTAATTTCAAAACAAAATCATCCAAAGCATCATAGTCAAAAATAAAAATTAAAGATGGTTTATATAATTCACTGTTTGGTTTCCAAAAATCACAAGGATAATGAGGCTTCAGTTTATAAGAAAGTTCTGGAAAAATAGAAGATATTTTTTGTGAGACAAAACTTCTACAAATGTAACTTCTTATTGATAGACTAAAACCCCCTAAAACACACGCACAATATTCAAAATTTCATCATGTAGCTCATGATTTCAGCAACTAAGAAAAGAAATTATGGAGAAAAAGCCTATTATAAGGAAGAAAATCAAGAAGTATTATTTTCACCACAAGTATGAGATTTCAAAATACTAATATCATTCTTACTCAATTTTATCAGGGAAAAAACGGGAAACAGATTAGGAGCTAACAATAAACGTTTCACCTAACCTTAATGTGGTTTCCCCTCTTGCATGTCACTTTGTCATTAGATCGATTCCATAATAGGTGCACACAAAGCACAAGAAGCTAGATTCAATACAGTACTACATTCCCTTTCTTTTGAAATCAAACGATTCGTAGAAAGAGCTCAAGGTCTGACCGCTTTGGGAAGTATAGTTGAGTGTAGGTTTTGGCATGTCAAGCGCGATTTCTTTGAATCCACAAAAGCTGGAATTGCAAAGGAGAAAATAGAAGACCTATGAAAACCTACAACCATTGTGAAACCCCGGAAAATCCAGATTTCTGAGAAATGATAAAACGGTAATTTAGGTAGAAAATCCGGAATTTTTCTAGATCTCGTATGATGAAACGGACTTTACCGTTGGAATGCGTCTCAAATACAAAACTGCCACGTGTTCGAATTTCGTCAAATTCAGACACGGTCGAATTTCACGTTTTCGAGCACGAAGTGCGGACCAGCAGCATGAGGTGAGTGGCTCGCGGTGTGTGTGTAAACAAGTCTTAGGAGTGAGTCAAGAAACGAGAAATGCAGTAAGGCCCATATGGACATGTGACATCCTCTAAAGTGGATGAAATCCACTATTATGGATAAGGGATGAATTGTAGTCGAATGAGCGATAGTAGGCGACATGTGGCCCGAGAATCTTCTAAAACATGACTTGACTTATTGACCAGGTTTAGGAGGGAAGAAGAAAAAGGGGGAAAAGGAGAGAAAGAGGAGTTTTAGAGAGAGAAACTACACATATACAGATTTCACTATGGTCAGTCTATGAGCTAAATGAATGAGCCAAAGTTAGTCCCACTGAGGCTCTGGCGTAGATGCCGTATTATGAAGTTTGAAAACTCAGGGGTAGGGCTTTCCTCCCTACTTGGTTTTATTAAACAGAGCGTTTGAATGGTTTGGATGGTGTGAGGTGGTAATTGTTTGTTTAGTTAGTCCCTGAAACTTGGGGCCCCGAATGCTAGTTTAGGACCCATTTGGATAATCCGGACTGATTCCGGTTGAAAATGATCCTTATTGTGCTTGTTGTGTGTTATTGCTTGATGTTTGAATAACATGCAAATTGTGTGTGTGGCATGGCTTAGGGGTCAGTTGGCTGCCGTCGACACTTGAATCTGAGTGGAGTCAGCAGTTCTTCAGCCAACTTTTTAGAAAATAGAGCCAGTCTCTTTGTGCGAGGCTACGAAATACAATACTTAGTATAAAACACGCATTTACCTATCCCAAGCGGTCGATATATGCAGTATATATCCGATCTGACCACTTGGGCCCATAAGCGATCTCGATGCATACGCGACTATGAATCCAGTATGTATCATATAGTTCTGAGTTCTGATATTTTGTCTTATGATCTGTATTAAACAAAGTTACAATACATGTGTAGCGAATCCACATTAAGAGCTTTCTTACAGAACTCGACCTCAGACAAGTGTCTCACTCTTCTTGATCACATCACGCAGTAAAGGGTCCGCGACAGGGTGAAATTCAAAAAGCTCGATGGGGAGAATGCCACAAGTGGGCTACTCACCACTAGAGTCTGGTCTACGTGTTCCAAAAGTAAACACACATTCGAAGCAAAATCGTGATCACTCTTGAGATATACATATGACGAGCTCGGATCCAGGGTCCTGTGAGCTCTCTCCACCTTTCTTTAAGCACCGTGCCAGGGTATAGTTTCAAACAAAGTTGTTGTTTATGGTTGTAGTCTACTCAGATCCGAAGTAGTGGATGTGCCAGATATTATATTTAGTGGTTACCCTCAGAGATATATCATTGAGGCGTCTCAGGCGATTGGCAGTATTTTATATGTGGACCTCACTCCAGGTATATATCCAATTGGAGCGTCTCAAACTGATTGATATTTTTTAAGTTTGGACTACCCTCCGTCCACTTAATATTTTTAAAATGACCCTCAGAACCATTTACTCTAGACTAAATCTCATGCTTCAAACCATATAGTCACAGGCGCTCGGTGCATATGGAATGCATGTATGCAATTCGATCTGATGTCGCGTGCGAAATATATAAACATGAATATACTTGCATAAATTCAAATCACACAATCATGTTATGTAATTATACGAGTTCAATCACATGAATTAGCTCATAGGCTAATGATCAGCAGCAATTTAATTTCGTCGCTCATTGAACACATATTTACCTGAAATACATTTTGACCCATTTCTGAGGCAGAAGCCACCTAGGTTTACGGTTCGACACACATCCATTCATCGGTTCACTTTGTGAACTGGCATTCTATGACCATTTAAGTGTCATCGAATCGATGTGATTTAAACATATTTTAAAGTAATAAAGACCAGCGAGTCCCTCACGGTTGGCTGCGCTGCGTGGGTTCGATAAATCGAAATCCAATTGGTCCCGAGCTTTGGGGCCAAGTCAACATGTCGTTCAAGGCCTGTCCATTTCGAACATTTCTGAAGTATTTAAAGGGAATAAAACGTAGGAGAAACCTGCCTCACCGGAGTTGAAAAGCTGCCGTCGATCTGCGCGAAGCCCTTTCCCCGAAGTAAGCCAGTTCTCATCTTATCTTGAAGGCTACTTAGGCGGTTGGATGCCTAACCGTCAGAGAGAAGTCAGGATACTCTGGAATCATCATTTTTTGACTTCTTGTAAACCCAAAATAAAATTTAAGTTTTTTCTTGGTTTGAAGTGGAGAGATAAGTCTTATCTGTTATTTGGCATTTGAGCTTAACCAGTTCTATATTGAAGCCATTATGTCCACTTAGTTCAAGGATTTGATGTTCGGCTATCTGACAATCAGTTTCGTCGTTCTCTCTTTGTCGACTATGGTGGCTAGTCACGTGTTATGTGAAACAGGTCACATCGAAGAAGGTGTTTTATGGCCACCTGACTAGCGATGCCTGGCGTGTCAGCTCATTTGTCTCGAATGAAATTTCACGTGCCTTTCTTAGATTTGCGAGGCGATTAAACCAGTGTGATCCATTTTACCGTAAGTCTGGGGAATAAAATTATGAATTTTAGCAAAAATTCTGATTTTGTGTCGAAATTACGATTGTATGACCAGGAAATTGGAATTTAAGTGATGTACATTCTCCCTCCTTAAAGTTGATCCAGAAATTCGGGATGATCATAATCACTCGCATGCATGTCTGGCCAGTCGTTCCTAAATGCGTAATAAAACACTGTCGATTTAATTATTAAGCAGTGAGCCAGTCGTAGTACTAAGCAAGGGAAGGGATGGGTGGCCATATCATGTCCTCGTGCTCCCCATTATCTCCTCCACTCCATAGTCTTGGCCGCCGCACCCTCGCTAGCCTCACGGTCTTGCGTCGTAGGACAGATCCATTTATCGATAGTGCACATTGGTCCTTCCTCGAGGTCCCATCGGGTGTCGATCTCGATCGTACGATCCACCACATGAAATTTGGATGCACAGGGGTATATTTAGGAGCATGGGCGTGAAACACCTCGTGGACACCCTAACATGTTGGGTGTAGCAGCTAAGCCGTGCATAAAGCTGTGCCACCTCTCGGTATCTCAGAGGGTCAGTAAAACCTAGAGCGATGGCTTCAGCGCTTGCAGACTATGCACCACTCCTCTTAGGCATCGCGAGAAGCATGAGTCCTCGACCTCGAGACTCTAAAGATTCCGTCCTTTATCTGTATGGCTCTTAAGCCGATAAGTGAGTGAGAAGGCAGCTTTCGATGTCAATTTCAGCATTACCGGAGGTGTCTCCACATCAATCGAGGCAGGTGATGGAACTCTCTTGCACCTTGGTCAGCCAAATAGTAATCTCATATTTGTACCATGACTCATACGGTGCCTTATTATGCTACTTTGATAGCGACTGTTACAAGTAGTTCAAATAAGAGTGCTCCTCAGCTACCATATGATCCGGGTGCATCTTGTGACGTGTCCTCAACACACATATATAATCAAATGCTGACACGTATCCACTACCTGACCACTTGCTTGGTGGTGCTGTGCTTGAGCCTTCCCCGAGGTCCTGATCATGACAATCCCTAATGGGTGTCAGCCTGGTCCGTGTGAATGAAACATCCATTATCAGGAGTCCTTTGAGCTCAGGCCACACCCAATCACGATTTCAGGTAGGTGTCTGAAGTCTGAGTCCTCCGGCTCCACAATAAAACCCGACTCAAGTCACAGCATGTGATACTTGTAGTGTGTTTTCATCTCGATTACGTAACTCTTGAAACACCGCCGAATATCTTACATTTCCCAGTTCAAACGTATGGAGTCTTCATTGGACGTGATCCTAAGAGGCAAAACTAAACCACTCACGAGTGATTGAATGGCCAAATCAGTGCCCACCAGGCTCATTGAGATGTTCTGGGTGCACACAGGCATGATAATGCCATCTTGTGAGCACTTGACTCAGGGTCCACCATGAGTGGAATCCTGGAGATCTCTCACTCATAATCCAGGCCTATCGGAGGTCGATTTCTACACCACAGGGAAGAACATCCCATACTTGGCTTCTACAAGGAAGCCTTTGGCCTCTAGCCTCAAATCGATGGGTGTCAGTGTGACAGCCGAAATTTGGGTCTCGGTGCGTGACTCGATGGGCGTGACTCATCCCATGTCGAGCTGACATCGACAGCAGTATATCTGCCACTCTAGGTCCACTGCGCCGTGCGTAACTTTGATCGTCTGACTTGACCCACACTACATGGCCCCTCTGCTATCTTGTCTTCTTGGAAGTGCTTGTATAGCACAAGAGCGCTGGTTCCTCAACCCTACATTGGGTGTGGAGGAATAAATTCTTGTGTCTCTCCTTTCCCTCCGGCTAGTGGGGTGCATTGTCGAAGTCTTCAGGATCCTTGTCTCTGGGGCGATCCGAGTCCACTCATGCTCGATCCAGCCTGTGAGTCTGAGAGTGAGTGTGAAGCCAGAGTCTTTTTGCCTCTTTCTGAAATTGGAGAAAGAGTGAAGTCCTCCCTCTTTGCTACTGACTGCAGTATCAGGATGTTCAGTATTCTCGATCTCTCTCACATGGTCGGGCGCCCCGACCGTGGAGTCCGTGTCCCGTGGGTGAGATCCACATAATCCACCGCCTGAGATGGACAACCGGCCCATTCCTGGGCTCTCACGTAATGCTATTGATCGAGCTGGAGCTATGTATCTCGAGATTGACCGGTGGTCTCTCCTGACTCATGATACCTCAGCCTTCTCGAGTCGCGGCACTCGGTGTGACACCACGTATCCCAAAATCTCTCTCGTGGCTAAAACTGCACTTCTTGAACTTAGTGTCTGTTGATGGTCTCTCGATGCATTGTTACCTGATCTCTCAAAGTGATACTCATGCTCCACCAGGCGGGAGTAAGGTCGATATGTCATCCTGAAACTACGATGGCCGATCAGGATAGGGTTGGAAGCATGGGATCCGTGAATCTTGCTAGCGTTCGTCGATCCAAAGGAGCATCACTAGTAAAACTCAGAGTGCCCATGCGATCCTGGCGTCGTCTTAGGATATCTGTCTCCTGAATCTCAGGTTGAGTGGTAGCCAGGTGCGAGATGTGCAATCTTATGCGCAGGAGAGTAGACTCAGCTCCCTCAGTGGTGGGATAAATCCTCGATCCCTCATTAATGGTTCTGGGTTACGGATCCGCATAGCCACAATTGTTGCTTTGTAATGTGCACGGTCGAAGGGTCTTGCCATAACTAACCGCCAAAATAGAACCGGAGCGCCCATTGGTAGAGTGCTCGTACAATAGACCTTGTCCGGTGGCTCACAATAATTTGGAACTACGAGTTCTATGACTCAATAGGTGCATCTATCTTGAGTCATAGAGATGGGTGAAGTACCGAGTGTAGCTTCGATCTAGAAGTCTACTACCCTCGTGGAGGTGGTCAAGGTAACTCATCCCGGAAAAACATCCTGAAACTCGCACCTTTACTAAGAGTGGATCCTAGAGTCGGTCTCACCTCGTCCTCACAGGAGTAAGGCTAGCTACAACTTGACCTTATTTAATCCCAGCTGAGACTCATATCCTGTTTGGGGCAAAACAACATGCTTGTCCCCCCTGAAATACCACGGGATGTGCGAGTCTGTGTAGGCGGAGGTAATCCTCCTAAGCTCCCTGATCGATATAACGGCCACATGGTATCGGCTGATCCATCCTCGGGATGACCTCGAACTCGACATGTCATGATTTTCGGGTCCTTTGTGGTGAGTCCCAAGATCTCTAAACTCCCAGCCTCGGCCTCCATCCTTGTTCTAAGCCACCCAATCCACAAGGAGAACTCACGTCTGTGGCTCCTCTGGGTCAGCCTCTACTACTTTGGCGATCTGTGGCCATGTAATTCATCATGGCCAAAATTTAACTACATTGAACCTAGTAACAATCCCATCACGGAGTCATAAGCACAGCCGACTCAAGGACTCTGAGCCTTATGATCCTGAAAGGTACTTACCCTTGAACATCTCTGAAACTCGCCCGTGTCATAGCTCACAGGTCCTTTGAGGTCTTGCCAATTCTGCCTCACCCAGGCTCACCCTCTGCATTGAATAATTGAGAGTCACAATCGATCAGCGTCGGAGTGTAATCTCCGTGGCCTTTAACACCTTCTCGTCGCCGACCAATGGTTTGTCATAATACGGTCTCCACCACAGCCAGATGTGGGAGGATGTGGTCTGCATACTAAACTCTAAGGTTACTAGGATCTTCACATTCACACCTTTATGCCAGCTGTTACATGGCATTCATTTATCCAATACCTACGACCTCTCGGCTGAAAGTCTGTGATCGAGCAACGATTGTGCGACCGGTACCGAAGTGGACGCCCTACGTCCTCGTCCTCTACTAACCATCTATCTGAGTTCAATGGCAACAAAAGTCATTTAATTTTCACTTGATCCCAACTAGTAATGCGGATCTGATTACTAATAGACCTTGACCATATTGACAGTTCATTTTCTAAGTGATTTAACTAAATCCCGACTCAATTTATTTATTCGAGAAAGGTTAAGAACAACAACATTCCGTTTAGTATCGACTCCTAGGTCATAGTTCATAACCTTAGCCTTAACTTACTTTCTATCGCATTACATATGTATAGTTTTTCTCACATGACTCTGGCCTTGATCCATGATTCAAATGGTAGTTAAATCCGTCTGATATCTACAAAAGGCATAACCTGACCGAGACACTAATCATACACATAACTTTCAGTGTATCACCATGATCAATTTTGCATTTAAAATATTGTTTTCAACAAAATTTTATTTTGGAAATTTTCATTTTTGAAAAGTTTATTTTTTCGAAATTTTTTTTGTCTAATTTTATTTGATTTGATTTGATTTTTATTTAATTTAAAAAAAATTTTCGAAATTTTTTTGTAATGAACAGTGTTCATTTAGTGACTCGAGAACAATCTTGAGTGGCCGGTTCAAGCGAGTCGAGAGGCCGGGCCGGGTGCCACAGTTGCGCAGCCAGTGGCGAGCCAGCCAGTACGCCCATCCTGCGCTCTGACCGCATTGACCTTCAGCGCGCCTCTGCCGTCATTAGCCTGAAGCGCCGTGTCGTGGAGTGCAATGGCCAGTCGCGGGCTTGGTATCGTGTTCTGGCGCCGTCACCCAGGCTAATGCCATGGCCAGTCCGTCCGGCCTGCATATGCGCCAGCTCACCCATGGCTTGCTTCCGCCCACCGCGCCCGTGGCCGCTCTTGTCGGCGCCTGCGGCGCCGAGTCTACGCCAGCGTCCACGCGATCGCTGTCTGGCCCCTTTGGCCATTGCGATACAATTGGCCCAGTCCTCGAGCCCTTCTTTGTCGCGTCGGCATGTGTATTCGCGATACGCGCCGTCAAGCCATTCACGAGTGGCATTAATGCGTCGATTCTTTGTATCAAGACCTGATCCCTCGGCCTTCTTCTGATACGTCGATCCGACCTTTACCTCTGTAATCTAATTACTTGTTGACCACGACCCAATCCCTACCCCAGCCTTCTAGCTCTTGATACAATATTTGTATTGCGACATCACCCTCTTCAAACCTACGCAAATACACTTCTTTGCTCACAATACAATTTAGACGTAGCCCCAACGGTTTACTCCCAAATATTTTTCATTTTCCATAATACTCGAATAAATTTCTAAAATTTATTTTCTTCGATTTTACACCATATAGACCTTATAAAATTATGTTCTCACCTGTATGAAATAAATTTATAAAATTTATTTTCTTTTCAGATTTTCATTGAAAAATTTTCTCCTCAAAATAAATTTATAATTTATTTCTTCCATTTTCTTGATTTTACTACTTGTAAAATCTTAGAAAAATTATTTTCTCTATTATAACTTGATTAAATTTATTAAGTTATTTTATTTACTTTAAATTTCTTTCTTTTTTTCTAGTTTTCACTCACTATAAAACTTCACCATTTTCTAACACATCCATAATGTTAAATTACTAAATACCTGACATTCAACATAAAACATGGCATACACACAAATCATCACAGTAATTCACCAAATCACCTGAAACACATCAACATGCATGTAATTGTCTAGTTTTGTCGGTGATTTTCTAGTTAATCATACCTAAACTTAACATCGAGACCACACCTGAGTGGTGTGTTCTTCGCGTAATAACTCTGGATTTGACCCCGAATCCCTCGAAGCCACAGGTAATCATTATACACATTATCAACACTAAACTCTGGGGTATTTATAAACCTAGCTCGTGCAATTTGTGGCGCTGAGCAGGAGATTCAGTTGACTACCGTCGACCCATGGAATACAAGTGAGTTGGATTTTGGCCTTCGCCACAGAAAATCGGGACGAGTCTCAGCATGCGGGACTCTGCCGAATCTCAATCTTAATATAAAGCACGCATTTACCTATCCCCCAGCAGGTCCGATATAATACGATATATCATCGATCTGACCCACTTAAGGCCCGCAAAGCGATTACTCGGTATACATATGACTATGAATCAACTATATATCTATGATTTAAGAGTTCTGATATTTTCACTTTTAAATGATACACATATATTAAACTTAAAGTTCTAATACATGTAGCCTTGAATCACAGTAGGCTTTCTTCTGGAACCTGACCTCCTAGGACAAATCTCCGTCTCACCATGCAGCTCACGTACTGTAAAAGGGGTCCGCGAATTATTAAAAGCAGTAGGAGGAAATAAGCCGCAAGTGTTTACTCACCCCTTTAAGTGGGTGCGATGTTAAAGTAAACCAGCATTCAAGCGAATGCATGATCTGTGAATGTCTACATGGCCGACTCGGATCTAAAAGTCGCCATGGCTCTGAAACCTTTAAGTATACGTGTAGGAGATTATGGTTTCAATGAGTTATTTGTTTATGGTTGGTCACCTCTCAGATCCAGTGGTGGGTGATACGTTTGATGTTATATTTGAAGTGGACTACCCTCAGGATATCAAGATTGGGTAGTCTCGAATGATTGGTATTTTTATATGTGGACTACCCTCGGAATATATCAGTTGGTGTCTCTGTGATTGATATTTAAGTTTGAGTACCTCAGATCACTTAATATTTTTAAAACTGACCACCAGAACCAATTTACTCTAGACTCATCTCATGCACTAACTCTATAGTCCACAGGGATGCTTGGTGCGTATGGAATGCATATCTTAAATTCCAATCTGATGCAATCACATGCAAATATATAAACGCTGTTATACTTGCATAAATTCAATCACCTGATCATGTTATGTAATTATCTGAGTTCATCACATCGAAATTAGCTCACTTGGGCTAATGATCGAAACAGGCTGTTAATTTAAATCCACTGACAGAGCCACATATTCACCCGAAGCCATTTCGTGGCCTTTGTTCCTAGAGCAGTAAAACCCTAAGTTTCACGGTTGACACACATCCATTCCATCGGTTCACTTTGAACGCATTTCCACGGCCATTTAAGGCCTCATCCAGCTCAAATCCATGATTTAAGCATATTTTAAGGCCCAATAAGGCCAACCAGTCCCTCACGATTACAGTACACTCACATTGGAGTTGTCAAATCCATCAGTGGTCCAAACTTTGGGGCCAAATCAACCAATGATTCGAGCCTCAGTCAGCTCAAACATTTGCAAAGTATTTAAAGGAGATAAGAGCCCAGTAGGGAGAAGCCCTTACCTCTCGGAGTTTGAAGAAACTCCACCGTCCGTGCCGAGAGCCGCTAGCGTGAAGCGATTCTCACTTGTCACGAGGCTAGGCGGTTGGATCTGCAGGAAATCTAGAAATTAGGATACTCTCTCTGAATCACCATTTTTGACTTGCGTAAAACCCCATACCCATTTCACGTTTTTGCTTGGTTTAAGTGGAAGATAAGTCCTATACACTATTTTGGCATTTTGTGGCTTAAAGCAGTTCTATAATGTCCATTATGTCTATGGAATTCCCAAATTTGATATTAGGCACTATCTTGGCGTCATTTCATCATTTCTCTGCTCATACCGCCGTAATTACGTGAGTGCATGTTATATGTGACTTTAGTCCGTCAAATCGTTTTCTGGCGCGAAGCGATGCCTCAGCGATGTCAACTCCATTATCTTGAATAATATAAAAATTTTAAGTCATGCTAGCAGATTCATGATCATTCCATGGTCTGATCCGTTTCACCGTAGAGATCTAGAATAATTACGGATTTTTAAATTACATGATTTTGTAATCGAAATTACGTTTTGCCCTTATTCCGAAATTGGAATTTCTGGTCTTATAATTAATGTGGAGGTATAACCATCCGTGAATTAGTTATGTTACATGTAATGTATAAATATTCACGTGACATAAAATAAATGCATTATCTCAGCCATTTGTATGCCTGAGACATGAATGACATTGGGTGTGAGTGCATGGGTTTGGAGTCGATTCTAGATTTAGTGTCGGCCAATGGTAAATCAGCGTGATGTTGATTAATTTGGATACTTGTCGGGGACATGGTAAGATAGACATTATGGTTGTTAATCGATGGGTAGAAACCGTGTAGCATGGGACATCGATCAGGCGGCGCATGATTTTTAAGTAATTGGAGATGTCGGTGTAAAGAAAAGGTTTTTATTGAGGTAATTACATGTCGGAGGTGTCCGGTCTTTCGGAGATCTCAGTCACTCGAAGAGGATGTCAGTGCTTGGAGGATGCCGGTGTTGAAGTGTCCAATGCTTGGGAGGGATGTGAAGGTCGGAATTTCCCATGGTTGGGTATGTCTAGGGTTTAGGAGGAGGAATGTCAAAGGATTTTAAATGTCAGAATAAATATTTTGTTTTGAAAATAAATTTTCATACATAGCCCAAGTTGCGTGTGTGAAGTCGTGAGACTGGGGTGTGTGAGGGCTGTAGACATTGAGTAGGATCCATGTATTTGCTTGAATGTATTTGGTTGTCATTACATGTGCATAGGTGGGGAGTAACCCATGTAGGGAATTATTCTTGGGCATTCTTCCTTTCGTCGAAAAAATTATTCCAGTCTTGAAGGCGCACTGAGGATGGGACGCATCCAGAGGCCTTAGAGAGCAAAGAAATGGCTAATATGGCTCATTATATTTTGAAAATTACAGGCAAAAGACCGGTTTGGATGTTGATCAAAACAAGCGCCAAATAAACCTTTTTGTATAAAAAAATATTTTGGTGAGTATCAGATGTATGGACCGGACGTGGTCATTTTACTCAGTAAGTCTCTGATATGAGACACCTGCAAAGTTCTAACGGGTTGTGATGAATTGTGGGATGATTTCGTGAGCGTTACAATATGGTTCTTGAATTCACGAGAAAACCAAGCGTGAGTTAGCCTTAGGGCAAATATGATAAATTGGAATTCAGGGCTCCACCATTGTAGGATATTAAGACGTGGTATGTGATTGTTGTGATGTGGTGCTAACGACCCATTAATGGTAATAGATAGCGCAGCAGGAGGAAGAAGTGAAGAGAAAGAAGAGGATAGACATAGAGATAGTGTCTACCCGGATGGTGGCTAATGAATGGCTGTAATTGTTGTTATGGGATTGAGGAGAGACAGGAAAGAAATAAAAGAGAGAGGGAAGTGAGCGACATAATGAAGTAGAGGGAGTTTTGTTCTTTTGAGGTTCCTTTAGTAAGTGATCCAGTTACACACACTTCCATTAATCTTATAGCGCTAGATAAAATACCAAAAATTAAGTTTCTTGATACGCATTAGAGTTAATTGGGAGAATCTTGATTAAGAAAAAAAATTGTGAGTAAAATCTGTTTATGGAATATATTTGAGAGATTTTATAAGTTTCAATTAACCTTAATTTATTTAATATCTCATAATATCTAAATTTGTCTATGTAAACTCTAAAGTAGAAAAATTATACATTAATTTATGAATTAATATTTTATTATCCCAATTTTATGAATTAATATTCTTTTTCGATATCATGAATTAATATTCTTATTATCTTAATTTTCACGCTAATGAAAGTTAATAAATTATTTCAATTAGATGAATATTAATTTATAATTTAACAATAATAAAAAATGATTTATAAAAAAACATTATATTCATACAAAATAAAATTTTAATTTCATCAATATAAATGAATAAAAAAGATAGTTTTATTATGATTGATTTCATATACATCAATTAAATATAAGAATCTTAATGTTGAAACATTTATTTATTAATATTTAAGAGATGTATGAAAAGCCGGAGCAGAGGCGTCTTTAAGAGGCAGAGTGCAAGCGGGCCGTAGCGTAGATGGAGCTTTGCCGAGCTCGACCACAGGGCCGAGCCCGTTAAAGGGGCGGTAGGGCGCGAACTCGTTGGGCCGGCCAGTGGTGGTGGCCAGAGATCGTGAGCACAGGCTCAGCCCCGAGGCTTGTGGAGGGCTGCTAGAAGCACTTTGGGACCGCCAGGACACCGTCTAAAGCCAGGTCTATGGGGCCAGCCGGGAGGGTAGTCCCAAAGTGAGCAAGGCCCGCCTAAGCCAAATGCATCAGTGTGGGTTTTGTTTAGGTGTATTGAAAGTTAAATAAAAATAGAAACTAAAAACAATTCGAAATAAAATGCATCATTTAGAGTTACATTAATCAAATAAAATTACATTTGAAATGTAATGAAAAGTTTACATCACTCTTGAAATAGGGTACATCCCATTGGGTTGTACTTTACTATTTAATCGATCGTTTATCTTTTTCAATGTAAGAAAATAAAAATATAATATGCATTTAGATAAAATATTTTAATCGTTGTTTTACGGTGACGGGGAACTATCTTGGATTGCATTCATGTGCGATATTTTAAGTTCTCTTACCCAGTGTCGACCACTGTAAGTTCGACTTCTGAACATGATCATCTGATCTCTTGTCAGCTAAAGCTCTAATCTTTTAAACATCTTCTTTAGCCCCGATTGCTTGAGGTGACAAATTGCATCTCTTTTTACTTTAGCCACTCTTCACTTTCTTATTCAAGCGTTCAGATCTGTTGTCTTCCTTGAGGTAACGGTTAATACATCACGTCTTGATAATAGATAACTTAAGGGTATTTAATTTGTTCTTTTTCCACCATTCTAAAATATCCAAAATCTTAGGTGTATCTTGAAGATGGAATTGTTTCTCTGTTGAATATCTATCCCCATATCTGTTGTATTATTTATGGAGAAGCTAAGTTTGCCTTTTTCTACTTTTGAACATTTCTAAGGGCTTTTATAAGATGAGGAGCTTGTCGTGGATGATGATTTTATCGAACTAATATTACCATATTTTCTTTATAAATATTATATACAAATATATAATAACGAATTTACTTCATTTTAATTTCTTGATTTTATTTGATCTTCATTTATAATAACATGATAATTCATCCAGCATCAAATTTAATCTAGGGTCCACAATTAAGCAATATAATAAATTAAGATATTTCTCCCAATTTATTTTAATTTTTCTATCATTGCCAAATTATCATTAAAAAATTCATACTTAATAATTTTTGAAGTACCATATAAATACTAGTTATTTGCATAATGACCCGATGTGAGTTTGATAGCCACACTACAAAAAATGATTGATTAGTATCAAAAATTTCAAAAGATCTGCGTAGAAATTCATGATGTACTTAATCATAAATCATTTAATACATCGACATCTACGTCAATATTATTATTAGATAATTGCATTTCGTATAATTGTACTACTTTTTTTATGTTTGTAATATTTTGTAAAAACATAAGTAGAATTCCATCTAGTTAGGTATGTCTAAGCTATATTTTCTTTCATATTTACAATTTTGCAACAATAAAATAATTCATGTTTTGCTTGGAACAAATTAATATTATATGCAATATCTCTAAATTTTTCTAATGTGCTATCAACTTGTTTTTTAATCCATCTTTTAAATCAAATTTAAAATATGCTTGTAATGACGTCTGTAAATAATTTGCGTGATCATGCTTTTATTGCGAAAATCTTTTTAATCTTTGTATTGCTCACATCCATTATTGGAAGCATTATCTAATGTTATTATAAGTATTTTATCCACGAATACCTAAATCTATAATTTCATCATTGATAAAGTTGCTATATTTTACCATTATGTGGGTATTTATTGTTTTAAAATGAAATTATTAACTTTATTTAACGTAAATTAAGCTATCTATATAATGAGAATTAATACATAAAAGCCTCTATGCATTAGATGTCAAATATCGGATATTAAAATAAATTTTCCTTCAAAATTTGTAAATATTGTTTTAAATTTCCTCGTTCTGTTTGAAATTTTCACTTAATATCTATTTTAACGGTATTTCGGACTGACCTTTGAATTGAGGATTAGTGATGTTTGAATTGTTTTGAATAATCATCGGTTTATCATTAAAGAGTTGTTAATTCTTATTATATGTCCGATCAATTCCTTCACGACAACGGACTCATTAATAAGAAAATGTGTTTAAATTTCCATTCCATCTTTACCTAGTGCATATAATTTCTAATATCTACATATGTAGTTTGTGTTCATTGTATCTTTTAAGTAGCTTGTACCCAGGTGATCCACCACTAAGAAGTTTGCTACAAATTTACATTTACTTTTATTTCTTTTATTATTTCTAAAATTATTTCTATTCTATAAAAAATTTCATATCTTTAACTAAGTTTTTGCTTAATGATGCTATGGACTAGAAGAGATGCACATGCATATCCATATTAAAATTATTAATAAATATTATACTAAAAAAATAAATAATAGATCAAATAAAATATATAAATAAGAAAGAGTAGAGTGGGAGAAATATTATTAAAATTGGAAGATCAGAAATGAGTGCTTTAAAATCACAGGCTATTAGATTCACAGATGCTTGATTTGCTCTGATAATATCATGTAATATGAAGAACAATTGAAGAAAATGAAGTATTCACAAGAATACAAGAGCAAATTGTGAAAATGAAGTATGAATTTGGAAAGGCGTAGAAAAATTAAAAAGATATAATTGATGAAAATTAAGAGAATTTGTGTAAGTATTTATAGAAAAAATAAGTGAAAAAAAAAGAGGTGTGCTTGATCCCATCAATGGGTCTGAGGGAAGGGAGAAGTAAGCCTGACGGTCGCCTGTGTGGGTGTGAGAGAGGGGTGGGGCGCCCAGGGAGTGGGTGAGGAGGAAGAGCACATCACTGCAGGCCAGCCACAGGCAGAGTCGGTGCCAGTGTCAAACCAGTGCGCGCGGGCCTTAAAATTAAATTCGTGGCCGTGGATTATTTGAGTCAATGAGCCTATAAGAACTGTAGAACAACTTGATCGGGGCCCATTTCGCCCGGCATTGGGTTGGAGACCCTAATATTAATGGATACAAAAAGTACTTATAATATAAACTAAAATTCTAATCAAGATTTGATGCTTGAGTGATATTAAGATAATTAAAAAATTATTAAAATATTGTTCTTTCTTACTCAAAATAAATTGTTCCTATATATAATTTATTATTATTTAATGAGTAAATTAAATCTACATATATAAAACAAACTCCTATTACTAATATTACTTTTATTTAATTACCTTAGACACATGGTCATATTGTAAATTTTTTTTTAATTACCTTAGACACATGGTCATATTTATTATATGTTTGACTTATAAATTATCTATCAAAGGTTCTCTCATATAAGTTAAAGAATAATTTAATAAATTTTATATATGTCATTATTGGTATAAACAAGTTATATATGTTATAATTGTTACAATGATAACATATATTTCTTTAAGTCAACGTAATATATGTCAACAAAAGCCTTGTTTCTTGTAGTGTTATGAACTTAATTGTTCAAGGAGGAAGGCTACAAGACCAACTCATTCCTCTTTATGTTTTCACAGCTTCTTTCATCACTCTTTTTATCTCTAATTATCTCTATGCACTTTTCTTTCTCAACCCACTTTCTCCTTTTCTACATCTTAAGATGATATTCCCCCAAACTTATCCCTTTCTGTCATTTATGTCTTTTGTCTTGCAATTTGAGCAAATAAGGATTCTTTACTGTAGGATTAGATGTGAGGAAGGGATTGGGCTTCTCCATTGCTGGTTGATAATGATATTTGGCTTTAGGCTAAAATAAGGAACTAGTGTATATGTTTATGCATATCATAGGGGTAGGCTTTGAAAGACTCAAACTTCCAAGGATGGCCTAAATCATTTCCCGTTAGTGGTATAATAGATTTTGCCTTTTAATCAATAATCTAACAAGTTCTAAGACATTGGAAAGTCTACTGTGATGGATCCTGTAAGATGTCTTAATCTCGCCACAATTCTTTACACTATCAAGGATTGCAAAGTTATCAGGATTTTATGATCAAACTGTTTACATAAAACAGAATTATAAGTTTTATCTATTCCATCAATTTATTAAAACCTTCCTTATTCTTGAAGTTTAATACATTTATTCAAAATCTTACAACTATCCATTTCCATTCATTTCATCCTACCCCAATGCATCTATCAATGGTTTGTTTGGCTTTGAGATTAGTTGTTGTGTTGTTTTTAATCAAGTCAATAAGATCATTTTGATCATGCATTCAGCTCAAAACAATTCAACACAACCACAATTTCATCAATTCATTTCAACCAAACATGCTGCAACAATTAAACAATTTGATCTAGGTAGCTGGCTTCTCAATTATTCAACTAAGTAATTATCAATCATGAAACAAAGAAAATTAAGCAAAACAACACCAAACAATCAAAAACACAAATGAACACAGAATTTGAAAAGAATTCTTTATTTTATTGATTTTGTCAAGGATTTGGTATTGGTTACATAGAGGAAAAAGATATCGAAGAGCAGGATGATTTTCATTTTTTATTAATTGCAGCCTTTTCCTTGGCATCTTCCATCCTTAAGTATTCTTCTACTTCCTCTATTGGGGTTAGTTCTTTCTTCTTCTTTACACCAGGGGCTTTATTTTTAACTAGCTCTTACAGGTTCGCATATCATTCTAGCTAGATCAGTTTAAGAAAGGTAATACTAGATTTGTTTCTCCCTGAGGACTATCGTGTAAAGCGGCACACAATTCTTGAGGATCCCGATTTTGTGGCAATGACATTTTCTTTTTGTTCGCAGACTGTCTTCACAGCCTGCAAAATTTTGCATTGCTCTGTCGCCTATCTCCGGCTTTTAGCCAATGACTCAAGGAATCTTCATTGTTTACTTGCTCATAAAGTCATTAGTCGAAAACTCCGTCATGTGTGTCCTATACTATTCAACCGCATCAAGTTCATCTTTTCTTAATTCACTCCTCTCCACTCTTCATCTCTTTTCCTTTAAAGCATCCCAAATTCGGGTCCCTTCTTCAGCTTCGCTCCATGTACTAATCCCTTAGTTGCAGTTGAAGCTTGAGCTGGCTTTCGTCCATTCTTCATCCTTGCTCAACGATTTAAGCACCTCCATCATTTCATCAAGCAATCGTGCCCTAAACTTCCAACTTGTTCTCGAAGTGGTTTCATTTCAAATCGAGGATGCATTCCATAAACGGGCTTTGACTTCTCTCGAGATCTCGTTGCATCGAGTCGGGGCTTCACTAATCGCTCTAACTTAGTGTACCCTTCATATTCTTTCTAATTCTTCTTCCCTCGCCCTTCCATCTCTGCTCTGACCTTTTAGTTACTCCCAGTAAAGCTCGAGGGGAGGCCTTAAGGTAGGTTTCCTTAGTCCCCAATTCTTCCTCAACTCCCCCTTCAATACAGGGTCTAGTTATTGTGGCTGGGTGTGGAATCAATCCCTTGCATTTGCTTTCAGAGTAGCCCAATATGGACTTTTCAATGATTTTCCCCACATTTATCTTATAACCCTTCAACAATGCATAGAGGAGGATTGCTTCCTCCATTCTCACTGTGTTGAGATGTTTTGATGGCATAAGGATAGAATTAATAAAGTAGAACCATACTCTTGGCTTCTTCAATATATCCTCTGCAATGTGGATTTCAAAGGAGTTTTCTTTGTCCCTTTCCATTCTTCTTTCCCGTACGTTAGTAAGTCTACTATTTTCTAAAGGTTATGGTTCCTTTAGTTGTTTCTTGAACTTTGAACCATCCTTTTGCACCCTCAGACTAAACAATCTATTTATCTCTTCTTTGTTGAAGTCTACCCAATGCCCTCTGACAAATACTCTATTTCCTTCTTTCTCCACCAGATTAGAAAAGAATTCCTTCACCAAAGCAGCACAATCAAGTTCTTTATGTTCACCTAGTGACTGCCATCCTCTATTTTTCAGCATTTCAGCAAAAGGGGAGATAAGCCTTTTGAATCCCCTTTCATCAATGAAGCCTTTGTCTTTCAAACTTCTTTCCATTAGAGCTGCTACTTTGTCTGAAATAAAGTTTCTTGCTTTATCTTTCCTCTATTTTTCTTTAGCTTCATCCGCTCCCTTTTTTTTTTCTTGATTCTTCCACTGTCTGTTGATGCTTTTCATTTTCATCATCCCTTTCCTCAACTTGCTCAGCTGCTACTCGAGAAACTTGTTCTGTTTGATTTTCCAACTCAATGTATCCTTCCATGATTTCGTTGAGGTTTGGAATCAGGGTTGTGGGGTTAGACATGGTAGGGTTAGGGTTTTGGAACTTTAGGGTTTTAGGGGGGGTGAGATTAGAGGGATTTGAGTAAAGAAACCGAGAAGGTTGAGATTTTATGAGAAAGGTGGTCTTTTAGTTTTCAAAAATTTTCAATTTATAGTTAACTGCTTTACCAGGCTCTTCATTAAAATGTCACGACAACAACTCGCTTCTAGGATTTTTCCCTTCTTTAATGCTTTGCCACGTGACATACGTAAAATAATTGTCACGACGTAGTTTCATAATTATTTGGAGACAGGGCTAGTCAAATGTCGCGACATAATTTAAAAATGTTGTGACATTTCTTTAGTTCTCTTTGACTTATAAGCTGCCATTTAAAGAATTGTGTCGCGACATAAACTTTCCTTTTCAATTTGATTCCTAAATCAATTGTGTTATGACACAGAAAAAGTATGTTGCGACATTTTAACTAAATATTTTTGAAATTGCATCTTTCTCTGTTTTCTCTCATGAGACATTTAAGGCAAAGTGCATCCACTCATACTCATTTGAATACTATGGAAAAACTCATTTAAACAATCAAAGAACCTCAATTCAAATATGAACACTTGTTTCATTTCTTAATTCAATATGATTTGCTCCAGATATTCATAATATATTTTTACTCAACAAAGCTAATATTTCCTTTTTGCTTTTAAAATAAAACACATTCTCTAAATCTTCAATTATGCTTTATCATTAAAAACAAGTTGAGGGAATTAGAATTACTCCCCCTTGTAGTCATTTTTTGCATATTTATTTTTGAGATAGAGTGCTTCTTAATAAAATTCTTCTTGAATTTAGCTTCATTGTCCTGAAAAATCAACAACCATTGAAATTAAAACTACTAACAGATTTAAACTAAAACATCAACCTCACAAGATTTAACTGAATTAATCAAACTATTAAAACTTAAAAATTAAAATCCCGCGAAGTTGCCTCCTAAGAATCACTTAATGTCCTTAGCTAGACATATGCTGCTTGATGACTTCCTTTCAGCATCTCTTTGTTTGCTCCTCTAGGCTGAGCTATTCTTCCTTAATTCATTTCCAATGCATACTTTGTCCTTCATCTTCTTGTTTCCTTGCAAATCATCATTACATCTCAATGCAGTAGGTGTGAGATCTTTTGGATTTATCATAGTAATACTAGGAAATGCATTTCTGGATTGGTTTTGCAAGGATAGGGCCAGTTGCCCTACTTGAGTTTCCAAGTTCCTTAATGAAGTAGTAGTATTTGTTTGAAACACAAATGTTTGCTCGAAATTCCTCGTCTTAAAACTCTCTTCTCATGCATATTCAAAATTCTTTTGTTTTCCCTCATGAACTGTAACATCTGATCTTCAAAAGATTGAGTCCTTTTCTAACCCTGACATTCTCCTCTATTGTCCCTATGTTGCTACTGTTGTTGTTGCCGCTTGAACCCGTGCCAAGCATGTTTGATTTGTAATTATGTCCAGTCCGAGGCCATGCCAGGTTCTCCACCATATGAAAAGCTTCATGGTTCCTCGCCTCCGCGTATTACAGTGTTGGCAAGTCAGTTAGGCTTAAAGGTGTAGCTCTGTTTGCATTGAGGTAATCGTACTCCTCCACTGATAGGCTCTTCTTCTACATGTCCTCAAAGATCAAGCTTTCTCATTCCTTCTTTTATCAAGCCCCACTTCATGTGTAGTAAACAAATCTTTTTCTATTGTTCTCGATTCATAATCGTATCCAAATTTTTGCTTCTATGGATGTCATTCTGTCTATTCCAATAAGACCACTCTTACCGTCGTCGCTCCTCGAAGCTTTAGTTGAGCCTTGTAGTTTCATCGGCAAGGTCTTCAATGTAGCACTCCTTTCCTGCCCGACTGGGCTTATGTCCGAACGAGTCCAGTTGCTTTAATGTTACTCAATCACCTTATCAAATCATTTATCAAAAACACGCCGTAGCGTTACACTTCGGTTGGTATAAAATCATTTTCAAATACGCGGAAGTGTTTTTAAAGGGGTAAGCCCATTTCATTTCATTCATGCAAAAGTACAATTGGCTATAAAGGCATATCAAGCCTTCAAATGATTTTACAAAATAAATATTCAAAGTTGAAATCGTTTTTATAAAATATCAATGTTCAAAAAGAGATATGGGGTGAATGCATATGTCGGAACATACTCCGCAATTCTTTCTTTATGACTTGACACTCCTCAATCTTCCTTTTCGCTCTTGTTCAATCGATACCTGCGCATAGATCAAACTACACACTAAGCATTTTCATGCTTAGTGGTTCTATACAATTCCATTCTCGGTTTAAGTTTTAATCAAATCATGCAATTTTACTAAACAAACTTTCAGATTTTTTTGGATGATCAATGTCAATACAATATATATACTTATTTCATATACAATCATTTATGGTTCATTGATCAAATCCGAATATACACTTCCATATGCAATAAGTCATTGAAAATCAAATCTTACATTTCACAATACTCTTTCATTTCCAATTCGCAATCATGCTTTCAATTTCAATTTGTCAAGCAATCTCAAATCAATTCAATTCTGCCTCGCCTTAATAAATTTAAACATGTTTTCGATATACAGATAATATCAATCACTGCAAGACGTCCTACCGGGCCGCAAGTCGGCTTTAAAAATGTTTTATAACATAGTACGGTCCCGCTGGGCTGCTGATTGGTTATTAAAAAAAATCAATTAGTGAACACTACCAATATGGTCCCGCTGGGCTACTGATTGGAGTAACACATTAATACAATCATTCGCAATACCGCTTATTTTCGAATTTCATTGCATACTCAATCTATCCTTCATACGAATCCAACCCGCTAACATTCAATTAAGGGCATTCAAATCTTTTTATAGCAACATACAAAGATAATATGTACATTTGTATAAACGGTTCATTTTCAATACTATGCAATTTTCATTTGCAAACATTTCACAATCAATTTCTTCAAATCACTAAAACAATTCAATATGCTTTTCTTATGCATTTAGAACAATAATTCAAATCTTGAAACGAGAATAGGAGAAGATAGAACTAAACCAAAATCGTCTCTTTGAGTCCGATCTTCGGAATCTCGACTTCACGAGGGCTTCTCCTCGTCAAATTTCCTATTCAAATACAATGACAATCACATATTAGTAGGTTATTCTAGAGTTTCTTGTCAGGTTTATGCCCACTGACAATTTCTTTACTTGAAAATTTTTCTGGGGACACATGAGGCATAATTTGCTCATGCTTCCTCCAAGAAAATTTTAGCTCTATGAGTCTATTTTTAGTAGGAATTGGAATAATTTCATTTGGATCACCCAAACACAATTTACAGCATTTTAATTCCAAATTGGTCGGTATGCCCAGCTCACTCAGTTGCCTACTATTTTTCTCCATTTCAGGGGTCTTAACTCCATAAATTGGTAATGGCCCCTTCTACTAATTTGAATCTATGGTTCTAAGGTTTCTTCTTCAATTGGAATCATCCAATTTGGATCACCAAAACTCAACATTTTGACAGCATTTCCTTTGAAAACCCAACATTCTCCCTTTTACAAACATTACACAAAATCAATCCAACCAACAATACTCTTCCAAACTCAACCCAACACAACCCCAAAACTCATTTACAACCAAAACAAAACTCTTTTTATCCACATTTGGGGTTTTCCCCAATATCAAAATCACAAAAGATGAAGCTAGGGTTTTGTTTTCTTACCTTAGCCTCTTCAAATTTCCACTTCTAAGTTGATTGATCACAAAGGAGCAAGAAGTGGGAAGAAACCTCGCCTAGAACTTGATCTTTCCCAAGCCCTAGCCTCCCTCTTCCTCCCCTTTCTCCTCTCCTTCTCAAAATGGATCGTCAAGAATGAGCCCAAAGACTACATTTTGGTCCTTATCTCATTTAAGTGTAAGGCCATGTTTGGCCTTCCACACCTATTCTCATTTTCTCATTTTTTTGGTATTAAGTCACTTATTTTCGTGCTTCGTTTTGGCCACAAAAAAATGCATTCTTTTGACTTAAGTTTCTCCTTATTTGCTTTATAGCCTATATTTGCCTTTTATTTGCACTTCAATCCTCATATTTACACTTAGACATATAAACTTATTTACAATTGACCCTTAGGTCCTCATTTTACAAATTTCAAATTTGCCCTTTACACTTGGGCAAATTTCCAGGTCCAATCAATTTTCATTTAGCATTTAATATTTTCATTTGGATTTTAGCCATATAATAATTTAATCAACATTCATTTAACAATTCCAAGAAAATACCTAAGTTGACTCAATTTATACCCGGAATATATAATAAAATTCATAAAAAAATTTAGGTATTTTCAGCTACATCTAATCGCTTGCCTTGCCTCTCTCAAGATTTCTTCTTTTAAAAGCTCCACAACAGGATGCATCAATTATATCCTTGGAGGCATAATTCATAGCATGGTAGAAAATATCCATATGAGTGGTTAGATCTATCCCATGCATAGGGCATCTTTTTAACAGTCTCTTGAATGTCTCCCATGCATTGTAGAGACTCTCATCTTCTCCCTGCTTGAAGAAAATTATTTCTCCTCTTCTCTCAGCAGTTAGAGCTGGAGGAAAAAAATCTACTCATATAGGCCTCCACCAACTCTTCCCAAGTGTTCACTGATCCCACTGGCAATGAATCAAACCATGTTGTCGCTACATCTCTCGCTGAAAAGCGGGAAGAACTACAAATTTGATTATCTCTCGGGTCTCACCCTATCTCAAATTGGATCAAGATGTCGGGTCATCCTCATGAATCTCTCCAAATGCTCATTGGGATCTCTCGTGAGGTGACCTCGTGAACTAGTGTTACCGCACTACAGTAAATCACGTCAGTTTCAACTCAAAATTGTTTGCTTCAATGGCGTGTCAGTTTTACCGCAGAGTACTCATCTTGAATGTAAATGTGTCCCAAAAGTCTCCATAGTATTAGCCTCGAGTCTTCTCTCGTTTCTTCTTCTTCTCGAATAACTTGCAATCTTTTCTTTGATTTTCCATACTGATTCTCGTAATCGTGATCTTCCTCATTATGCAGCTTTGTCTCAATTCTGTCTAGAGGCAAAGCAGACTGGCCGGGTTTTCTATGCATTTAAAATCTTCCTGAAATAGAAACACACTAAGATCAAATTAATTATGTGGGATACAGTTATATCCATTATGCTCATAGAAAAATGTCAGTAGCTTCTTTAGTTGTTGCTATTAAAACTATTTTTGTGATTTTGTGAAAAATAATATAAAAAAAAATGTCCAAATTAGTAAACCCTTTTGGTTAGAATATCGATCTTTAAATTTATCATTTCTATCCTCAAAACGACGCCAAAAAACTTGTTAAGACCAAATGATATATACAAATTTGTGACAATCGCTACCAGCGACTAATACTCTTAACCCTGAATCTAGCACCAAAAAACTTGTTAACCAAAATATGTATAGACCAAATTTATGCCACTATTACCAAAGGAATATTATCTAATCCCCGGCAAAGGCGCCAAAAACTTGTTAAGACCATTTCTCATGTGTATGAAAAGATGGAATTGTTCTTTCTTTTGAAAATGACTCATTTAAAATTTGTGTTTATGGTCTAAATCACTGCAAGTGAACAGGTTGTACAAGTAATAAAAGTGGATATTTAGTCCGCATATCGCTCTCAAGGAGGAAGGACATAAATCAAAACTAACTACTCCAACTACTCAAGATCATTACTATTTGAACTCCACTGATATGATGATAAGAAGACTAAAATTTAGTCTTAGACTGAAATCTTAAATGTACAAAAGTAAGGTTTAATAAAATCGCTGAGGATTCGTTCGAGCGAGGCAAGATCGACATGGATCAATTAATAATAATCAATTTCTGCATCATTTCGATTCATAGCTCAACCATCAATTGGAAAACTGAGTTTGTTAAAGATGCAAGGTAGCATAGTTTAGATTTCTCCCTTAACCATACTCTCCTTTTCACTCGATTAAAGGTTCATATTCATTTTGAGACATGATTCTAATCAATTACTTGTAATATATAATTTCTTCTAAGATTTGGGCATTTTTCCTTTTCAAGACTTCCATACTCAGATCTTAGGACTAAAGAATTTTTGCCCCCTTAGATAGGATATTGCAAGTCTTCTCCAATTTGATTGACACCTTATCCTACATTTATGATGTAAATTTCCATCTCCTTGATTAGATCTCAGCTAACAAGGGATCGTAATCACCCATCGTAGGACGAGACCTCTCGAGTGATTAAACAGATACTTCATTCAACCTATCTCAACTTATAAGTAAGTTGGTGATCTATTTGAGTAATCCTTCAAAGTTCATTAGTCTATAGTATTAGTCTACCATACCATAAGGAACTCGCCGTACCTCGTGGATTCTCCATCTCTCGTGACGCTTGTATACTCGAAATCAAAGTGTGAGAGGCAATACCTTGCATTGGGTATACGGTACTAGTTCTGAGAATAAGTAAATTTATAAACAATACAAATCAAATAAATTCAAGAATTCTAATTAAAGCTTTCTTCCACCTTATGCAGCAGAATGACTATCATCAATGACCCATTTCTAGTGAGCTCAACTTTTCAAAACTGGTCACTCATATCAGTGACTAACCGATCAAGAAAATTCACTGAAATCATGACCAAACTGAAAGAAATGAACTCCATAAATTTTCCATTTGGTCTATTTAAATCAAATGAAGAATGGAAAAGATGAATTTATAAAGAAATAACAGCTTAAAGCTGCACTTCAGTACAATTCCCAAATCAAGAAAATTACAGGAAAACTAACAAAATAAAACTATACTAAGCTAAATTTTCTAAACTGGAAAATAAAATAAAAATAAAAATAAAAATGTACAAGAGTCTTCAACCACCTGCAAATCTTAGAGCTAATCGGTGCCGCGCATAGCCCTAGATAATGCCTATTTATAGACTTCCAATGCCGATCGCACTTCATTAATTGCATTGTGGATCCCCAAAGTTTGGCCTAAATTGGTCGCTTTGTCGCTACATAAAAAAATTATGTTGCGACATAGCTTTACGTCCTTGTCGCTGGCCTTTGTTGTAGCTTGTAATCTTCTGTCGCGACTTTACTTATGAGCTTTTACTTGAGTTCTTTTGCGATAGACTTTGATAATTTCAAAAAACTGTGGTGTAGCATTCTTAATTGTGTCGCAACATGATTACTTTGTGTCGTGACACAAAACCGCTTGGTACCAAATTCTTATGTCCTCCAAATTCTTCGGATCCTCGCCGAGACATAATTTTCCTTGTCACGGCTAAACATTTTCCTCTTTAAATTTATCTACTCCGTCAGCGACATCAATTAATCAGGTCGCGAAAATATCTCGCTGATTCCTCGCTGTTTTTGCCGTGATGTAAAAACCTTATGATTGGCGCATGCAGATTGTTCTCTTGTTCTTAGTTGCCGGTTGAGTCATGGTTGCGCATAAACTCTTGTCATGGCTACGCTTGCCTCGCTCATCTCGCTTCTTCTTCAGCCGCCATGACAGATCTCATTATACGTTACATAATTTCATCCTTCCATAGCTTTTATCGGTCGTAATATAAAATTTCCTCTATGTCGCGATCGAAATTTCCGCCTTCAATGTTGTAAACTCAGAATGCTATGTCGTGATGCGGTTTTTTGTGCCGAGATAGAAAACCCTTCTCGGAGCCGGGCTTGCTCGATAGATTTGTCGCAACATAAAAACACTTGTTTTAGCCGACTTCAGGTCAGCGCTTTCTTGATATTTTATGTCATGGCTGCATCTGTTCTTGTCACGATAGAAGTTCATCCATTAGCGTCTTCAAATTTTTATGTTGGGCGAAGATAGGACACAATGTCGCGCGACACAATTCCTTCACCATTTACCTTAAGTATGTCACGATGTAGATTCGTGGTTGTCACACTGTAGCTTTCTTCAAAATCTTCTCTAAGTTTTATCGACAAAAACTTTACGATCGACCTAGAAAGCTCTTTCAGCCTTAAGTTATGATCTAGTCTTTATTGACATAGTTTTTGGCCCGCTTGCATTTGTGTCGCAACATAGAAAATTAGGGTCGCGAATTAAAACCGCGTTTTTCATCTTTTGCTTTTTTTTTTCCTCGCTTACTCTACTTTTCAATAATTGCCTCGCAAAACACAAAGTTGGATGAATATTCCATATTAGTACAAAAAATATATCTTAAACTATTAAAAACATGCAAGAAAATGGATTAAAAATATAAGGGAGTTTTAGACTCATCACTTCCACCCATTTGGCCACATAATCCACAACTAGAGAATGTATAAGTTTCAAATAAAGGTGGGAAAGGCCCCATGAAGTCTATTCCCCTATACATGTAAAATCAGACCACTCATACTCCTGCAAGAGGCATCTCATTTCTTCTATTGATGTTACTCCATTCTTTGACATCTGTCACAATATTTGACCTATTCATGACAATCTCGAATAAAGTTGGCCAATAAAACCTAACTATAGAATTTTTTTGAAATAAGTTATGTCTCCTACAAAGTGTCCTCCATATGGTGATGAATGGCATTTATCCACAATTCCAAATTTGTTCCGCCTCCGTACACATCTTCTAATAACTGACGGTTCTCTTCTAAAAGCAATGGGTCATCCTATATATAAGCCTAGCATCAGCTTCATTTTCTTTTTCACAGAGTCGACTCGTGGCATAATTCCATAAGCTAAAAAATTTAATATATCAGCATACCATGGTGTTTGAACCGACACTTGAAAAAGCTGCTCATTAGGGAAATTTTCTTCTATTTATGTCCCTTTTTCCTCTTCAGTAGATTTTTCCATTCTTGACAAGTGATCATCTATCACATTGTCACTCCCCTTCTTGTCCTTTATTTCTAGATCAAATTCTTACAGTAGTACTCCACTGACACCTTGGCTTAGCATTTTCTTGCCATTAAATATTTAATTACTACATGATCAGTGTGTATGATGACATGGGACCACAATATATATAACCTAATTTTTTCATACATGAAAACCATTGCCAAAGATTCCTTCTCTATGGTAGAGTAGTTCTCTTGTGCCTTATTGACGGTTTTGCTGTCATAGTATATAGCCCTGAAAATTTTCTTTGTTCTTTGTCCCAAAACTGCTCCCATTGCATAGTCACTGGTATCACACATGATTTCAAACTCTTTGTTCCAAATTGTGTTGCCATGATGGGAGTCAGAACCAATCTTAGACTTAATTTTTCCAAATGCAGATTGCATGATTCATCAAAATCAACAAATTCTCGTGATCTTTTCCAACAACCTGCATAATAGTCTGGAAATTTTCGAGAAGTCTTTGATAAATCTTCTATAAAATCCAGCATGTCCTAAAAACCTAATCTCTTCATCATGTAGGTATGAGAGTTTTTATGATAGAAACTTTTGCTTTTAGGTCTACTTCTAACCCAAATTGCAGTAAATTCAGGCTCTAGATACCTCTCTGCTACTTCATGAAATGACATTTTTCCCAATTCAAAGCTAAATTCTTGTCTTTGCACCTCTAAAGTACTGTTTCAAGATTTTCTAAACATTTATCAAAATTGGATCTGGATACTACGAAGTCATCCGTGAAGATTTCCATAGCCTTTTCTACCAAATCTGAGAACATAGACATCATACATCTTTGGAAGGTGGCAGGAGCATTACATAATCCAAATGGCATCCTTCTAAAAGCAAAGGTGCCATAAGGACATGTAAAAGTAGTCTTCTCCTAATCCTCAAGAGCTATGATAATCTGGTTATATCCAAAATATCCATCAAGAAAACAGAAATGGGGGTGTCCTGCTAATGAAAGGTAGAGGATAATGATCCTTTCTTGTAGTAGTATTCAGTTTTTTGTAGTTTATACACACCCTTAATCCTATCACAGTTCTTATAGGAATCAATTCATTCTTCTCATTTCTGATCATAGAAAATCCACCGTTCTTGGGAACCATACTTAACCTGGTCTACCCTAAGGGTCAGTTCGAGATTACATATGAAACCTGCATTTAACCACTTAAGTACTTCTTTTCTAACAACTTCTTTCATTATTGATTCAATCTTCTTTGATGTTCAATGGAAGTCCTTGCATTATTCTCCAAGAGAATTTTATGCATACATATGGAAGGACTGATTCATTTCAAATCTTCTATAGACTAAGCAATTGCTCCTTTATATTTTATGAGAATTTCAAGCAGTTTATGTTCTTTGTGCTCTGTCAATTCAATTGATATAATTATTGGTTTAGATTTTTCAGCTTCAAGAAAGGCATACTAAATGTTCCTATTAAATTCTTAGAATTAAACCCTCTGAGCTTGTGTTTACTTCTGAAACCTTCTCTTCATAACTACTTGATTTTTCTGCATTGCTTCCATTAAGACTGAGTACTGCTTCTTTTAATTCAAAATTGGAGTTCATAAATTCAACATCAAGATACTCAAGATACTGGAAATTCATCTCATTTTCATATGTTGAACTTTGAATCTTACAATCTTTTATCAGTTCAGAACTAATGGGAACTTTTGTTTCTACAATCTTACAATCAATACTATCAAATTCTGGATGTTTCAAACTCTGATTAAGATTAAAGTGCACTACCTCATCTCCAACCCTGAGTGTTTCTCCTTTCTTCTCGTAGATCTATCAAAGTCATCTCTATAGCAAGGAAAGGCCTTCCTAGCAGTAGTGGGACTTGTTTGTCTTCTTCAATATCCATGACCACTGGAAAAATGAACTTTCCCACTTGATAAGCACATCCTTAAGAACACCCTTAGGCTGAGCTAAGGTTTTGTTTTCCATTTGCAGAGTCATGGCTGTGGGAGTAAGCTCCCCAAACTTGACCTCGACTATGCATAAAGGCATCAAGTCGACAAGCCGCCTCTGGTGATCACACAATGCTTTTCCCATTTCAGAATTTCCTATGGTGTAAGGAATAGTGAAGCTGCCTGGATCTTTCATTTTCATAGGTAAAGTCCTCTAAATAATTGCACTGTAGGTTTCTGTAAGACCCGAGAAATTTTCAATTTCTAGAAAAAGGGTAAAATCGTAATTTCGGCCAAAAATCCAAATTTTATTTTTTAGATCTCGGATGACGAAACGGATTTCACCGTTGGAATCGTCTCGCAAAATCTAACTAGAACGTAAAATTTCGTTGAATTTCGAGACAATCGAGATTTGCATGTTTTTCGAGGCATCGCGTTTCGGGTGCCATAAAACGACATGTGATGTGACGAATGTCACTTATAACATGTACTCATATTACTTATGTTGCATGAGAAGAGAAATGATGGAAATGGATCTACGCAGTGCCAAATGCCTAAAAATCCAAAGTTCTCAAAGTGACATGTATTTGCCATTTCAAAATTTAAATGAGGAAAAAAAAGACAAAAGCAGGAATAAGGGTCATCTCCTACATTGGGAGAGACCAAAATGTGCAGCAAACAGAAATGGAGATGCAGTGAGTGAGATTTGATTTTTCTAGAGAGAGAGAGAGTCACTTCTCTCTAGGTTATCGGGCGATCCGACCGTCGAAATTCTTCGGAGCAAGAAGGAAAGTCGTTCTAAGCATCGAGGCCTACGCGTGGGCTCTAGTTTTGAGGAGTTTTGACAAACTCCGTGAGGTAGCTACTTGTTTTAACCCTTGTTTAAGTGCTTTATTGATGTTGTGGTTGGCCGAGGGCCGTGAGGGTCAGCAAGATCGGTCACGCATCTCAGAACCGGCGTGAAATTTTAGATTTTGGATACCGTGACCGTCTGTAAACTCATTGGGTTGTTTATGTTGGAATTTATGCATTAAATTCTATTTTGGGTGAGTAGGAGACCGAGGTATGGGAATTTGGCCCACCAAGAGGAACCGATAGTGAGGAGTGGGCTGCCCGTGACACCCCACTGGTCTATTCGGGACTTTAAAAAAATTTCATTGTATGAAATGGACCATAAAATGTCCATGTGTTTCAAGATTGGAATTGTTTGATAGGAGTGACTTGAGTTGGTGGATCAAAGAAATTAATAGGTTAATGCTTGAGGTGTTAAATGATGTCACAATTATATAATATAATTGTGTGTTGGCTATCGGAGATGAGATCATGGATTTACCAAGTGGAGCTAATTTGGGTGATGGTTGATATTGTTGAATTACATGTGGCGAATTGTAGAATCGAGGTCATATGCATATCGGGTATATTGGTATAAATTGTGCTGGAAATATGAATGGCTTGATTTGTGTGGAAATGGATAGGTTAATGCATGAACTTCAGATAATATGATGTCACAATTATATGGAATTATAATTGTGTGTATAGCCATTGGAGATGAAATTGTGGATTTGCCTAATTATATGGAATATAATTGTGTGGCTAGCCATTGGAGATGAGATTGTGTTTAGCTCGCTGGTTAATTTGGGTGATGGTTGATATTGTTGAATTACATGTGGTGTAATTGTAAATTATGTAAATATATGCATGATGGTATATTTGCATGTGTTGTATATATTGTGTGAAATGGCATAATGATCTCATATGCACCAGGTACTTAGAAATTATGTGGAGTGCATGACATGAAATTGAAAGAAAACGAAAACGTTTTTTTTAAAGGATTTTCACAGATGAATTTCTGAGTTGTTTGGGAGACGGCCCAACAGATCATTTTGTATGAGGACCATGACTGCTCTGGTTGTTCTCCAACACATTACTTCGAGGGTAGTCTCATATTTTGACCCAGATTTCAGTAGTATAGTTTCGAAACAACAAGAATCGTTTTGAAAGATGCTTCTCATACACGCTAGTAAAGGCGGTGAGTCCTGAGGACTCTGGACATGGGTTGGTCCTTAGACATTCAAGTAGGGATCATGAATTTGCTTGAATGTGTGTTTACTTTGGAGCATCAGATATGCACTGCTTAGGGGCGGAGTAACTCCATTTAGGTGATTCCATTACCGGGCGATAGCTCACCTCACGAGGGATATTATTTCGTACAGTGAGCTACGAGGAGACGACTCATCCTGTGAGGTCGCTTTTAGAAGAAAGCCGTTTGCGGGCTTTGGTTTTGTTATGTACACATGTATTAGAACTCTAAGTTTGATATATGATGTATAAGGATAATTTTATTACCTCTTGAAACTAATATTGTATATATTCGCTGTATTTATTTGGATGAGTATTGGTTTAGGGCCTGCTCGCTTACTCATGGATATGTCATATCAACTATTTAGACAAGTTTTGTAGTCAAGTAGTGCCCCGTACAGCCAGACTCCGCCATATTTTCGTGAGAGATGTCGGGTCACCTCTACACCATGAGCATTCCGCTGGCCGATCGAGAGTTTAACGGACAACTTCTACTGGGGGTGTCAACTTGGTACGAGCTTAGTATACGAATACCAGGGCTCGAGGCCATTTAGGCCATATCGTGTAAGAAACACACCCGTCAGTGGTTCATGTTAGGTTTAGGTATGAAATTACCTAGAAACGCACGGGACAAAACTAGACACCGCATGTGTTTTGTGTGTGATCATGTGAATTGATGAAATTCTAAGTCGTTAATTGGTGTGCATAATATGAATTGTTAAATGTGTTGTGTGAATCGGTGCTTAGGCAAATTAGCACTTGGGTGTGTTGAAAATTTTTTTAGGAGTTTATAAAGTGAGTAAATCGAACAAAGAAAATAAATGAAATAAATGGAATAAATTTTATTTGGGTTATGTGATAATGAAATAAAATTTTAAATAATTTTAAAGTTGAACTCATAAAATTATCGAGTTAAAGTGGGTGCAGATTTAAGCTACTGCATGTAGAAGTAGAAAGGAAGGCTATTTATGGATATGAGAAAAAGGTCTGCTTTCTAAGGTTTTACAATGTAAAATCAAGAAAGTGGAAGAAAATAAATTTCTAAGTAAATTTATTTGTGTGTATTGAGAATGAAAAAATGTATATATATATATATATATATATATATATAGAGTATATATATATATATATATATATATATATATATATATATATATATATATATATATATATATATATATATATATATATTTTTATTTATTTATTTATTTATTTATTTTGTTTTCCAAAAGAGGCCGGAAATAAAGAAAACGGGGCAAAGGCCGAGAGCAAAGCAGGAGCTAGGCAGCACGACGCGCAGTGTGGCCGTCAGGGGCACAGTGTGGGCGCCCAAGGCCATGAGCTGCGCCAGCGGGCACTGGGAGGTGACAAGTGTGGCCGCGACACGGCGCTATGTCGGGCCACGACACGACCACGCACGCTGCGCCGAGCGACCAGGCGCCGCAGCCGAAGCCGCGGGCCGTGCACACATGCACTTGGGCCGGGCTTTTGACTCAAGATCGCTCTCGAGTCACTAATCGGACACGCTCATAAACACTGCTCATCACAAAAAATTTTCGAAAAAAAAAATATTAATTAAATAAATGACAAAATTTTGGAAATATGAAATTTTCGAAAAATAAAATTTTTTATGGATAAAAATGATTTAATATGTGAATTAGTTGTCTTGCATTGCATATAAATGCAGTGGACATAGTATATGAACTGCTTCTCGTGGGTGTGAATATGTCTCTTGGGCCGTGCTTGAGCTGTAGATATCAAGATTGAAATTGAACCGCCATTTGAACTGTGGTAGATGTTAGTCGAGGACGAGGACATAGAGGGCGCCCACGGTACCCGCCAGCACCACTGTTTGACCAGCAGGATTTGGGCCGAGGAGGAGGTATTGCGCGTACCAAGTATTGCATTTACTAATGCAAAGAAGTAGTCGTGGAGGTCCTAGTAACCTCCAGAGGTTCAGTGGCACATCATCCTCCGATATCTGGCCAGGAGAGGAGATCCGACGGTAGACCATTGGTTCATGCAGTCGAGAAGGTGTGTTAGAGGCTGGAGATTACCTTGACACGACTGGGACTAGACTCAAATTGCTCCAGCCTGCAGGGTGAGGCCCAAGCATGGTGGAAATTGGCAAGGACCTCTGTAGACCTGCAGTGCAAATGACATGGGCAGAGTTCCGTGAGCCGCTCATGGGTAAGTATTTTCCACATACTGCAAGGCATGCGAAAGCTCAGGAGTTCCTAGAGTCGGCTAGATAATGAAATTAGATGGAGCATATATTAGATCTACTGAGCTAACCTGCTTTTCGATGACTACGTGGCCACGACATGGCCAAGGTTAGAGATCTCGAGGAATGGGCCAGTGCTGGGTCCATCTGCAGGGATCGCAGACTCGCCTATGGGACATGGACTCATGGTCGGGACGGCCCTAACCAAAGAGAGAGAGATCGAGAGTTCTGAGCACTCTCGGCCGCAAGCAGCAAAGAGGGAGGATCACCCTTCTTCTAGTTCTGTGAAAGAGGCGTAAGACTTCGTCTACACTAGTTTCGTGACTGTGGCCGGATTAGGCATTTAGTCAGGTAGGGCAGGTGATATGTTACTTCTGCCGACAGCCTGGGCATGTGAGACGGGATTGCCCCCAGAGACAGGGATCCCAAGGTATCGATAGCGCACTCCCAGCTTAGTCAGAGCAGAGAGCATATGTTCATTCCTCCACACCTAGCACGGATCGTGAGGAACCGCCAGCTTTCGGTGCTATACAAGACCTTCTATGAAGACAAGGGCCGTAGGGGCCAAAGCGGCCGAGGTCGCATGTAACTCATGTGCTCAGACTCTCTAGTCGCAAGGCAAGACTAATGTTATTTGGCGCATGCCTCGAGCATATGAGGCGAGATTAATCCTAAGAGGCAGAGGATTCGGTAAAGAGATCGAAAGGCGATTAGCCGAATATGCGTGGTACGTTTCTACTTCGTACTTGTTAAATCGAGTATGCTTAAATCGATGCATCATATTCATTCATTAATGCATCTTGTGTGGTAGATTTAGGCTTTAAAGGCTTCGAGGGCCATTAGAGAAACCGGGATGTGGATGTTCTTCCCAGGTATGTGTGAGAGTCAATTCTGATAGGTCGATCATGGAGTTGTAGGATCTCCCAAGATTCTCGCTGTGTAGGACCCCGAGATCGGGGTGTCACAATTTTTACATTATTACGTGCATGTGCATAGAGACATTTCTTACGAGTCGGGGCGTGGACAGACTATGGTCATTCACCACTCTTAGTGAGTGTGGATTGAGTTTGTCTTTGGGATTACGTTGAATGAAGACTCATAGTTCGAATCAGGAAACGAAGAGAAATTGATGTGTGTAGGGCAAAGCAAGATGGGGGCTGATGAGCTTAAAAGTCATCCATTTTCAGTCCATTTTTCTGATTGATTTCTATCTAAAAGGACTGGATGAGTATGCGTAAATGGAATAATCTCACTAAATCAAGCAGCAAAGAGAAATTCAAGAGAAAGAGGATATCAAGTAGTGAGAAGGAGTAGAAAGTGGTCAAGCGGTGAATGACATCACCGGGCCGAATGATGTCGCAAATGTGAGAGTGCACGAGGAAGAAAGGATTCATGTCGCGACGCCTTGGACAAGAGAATGAAGAATCACATCAAGGTCGCGAACCACAAAACTCCGGGGCCAGCGACATAAGGGCAATTGAAGGCGTATCGAGCAGTCGCAAATGTAAACTCCAAGTCGTGCAACCATAAATTAATGAAGAACAAGATGATGATGTCGCTGGCAATTCATTTCGAGGTCGCAACGTAATTGGAAGGTCGGAGTGTAGACATGGAGGTCGTGATACGTAATAGAAGTCGCATAAGATTTTCAAGAGATCGAACACGTCGCCGACATCAACATCAATCGTGAATTGCTCCTAGAGCGGGTATCGTAGATACCTCAAGTAAGGAATTAAGGTCGCTGACGCCATTTGGAGGTCGCGACTCAAAAGATGAACCTTCTTGGGAAGAATGGATGAGTGATTAGACAACTGATGTCGCGACCAAATAAAAGCTTCTGCGACGTATGCTGAGACAACTGAGGTCGCGACAAAGAATCAAGGTCATGACATAGGAAGAGTGATGAGCTTAAAAGTCATCTCTTTTTAGTCCATTTTTCTGCTTAATTTTCAGTTAAAATTGAATAATTAATATGGGCGTAATTGCGAAGAAACTCACCAATTTAATATTAGCAGAAGGAAGCAAGAAAGAAGAAAAGCAAGAGAAAAATGCAAATAAGTGGATAAATGCGCCGAACACAGAGCGTAAATGAAAGCAATCGGGCCGAGCTCATTGGATGCAAATTTGTGGGTCTCGCATTAGCCCAGCCGAAAGTCGCGAAGCATCGGGAAGATTGGAAGAGAATTTGATGGTGTCACACAAGGATCGCAGCGATAGGCAAACGAGGGAAAGAGCGTAAATTAAAAGTGATGTCGATAGAAGTCTGAAGTCGCTGAAGCATCATAAACAACCGCGGTAATCCCAAAGAAGATCGTATGATGTCGACAAGATACGTGATGTCGCGACACCAAGTACAACCAATTGATACCGCAGAGAACGGTGACGAAGTCAAGACATCACAAAGAAAACATCCGAAGGCTTCAAACCGTGAAGCACTGTCGCGACGCCAAGAAGCACCCATTCACAACAGCAGTTAATTTACTTGATGTCGCGACAAGAAGACTGATGTCGCGACACAACAACAAACAGTAGAAGAGTACAAGAGAATTTAGCTGATGTCACGACATCAGGGAACACCCGCTCAAGTAAATGAAGATTTCAGAGCCGGCGTCGCGACAAGAAACCGAGGTCGCATCATGACAACCAAAGCGGGAAGGGTAGAGACTCGAGCCCATGTCTAGCGACAACATCCTCGATGCCGCGACATCGTGAACAGACCATTGAAGACTGCAGCGACTAGAAATGGATGTCGCGATAGCGCCATGATGTCGCGACATCACAAGCAATCAACTGAAACCTGCAAGGGCATAAGATTGGTGTCGTGACAACATGAACGACCAGTTCATAAGATGCAGAACTTTAAGTCAATGTCGCGAAGATGAGATTCGGCGTCGCGATAAAGAGAACCGAGGCCGCAATACGAGCAGCGACCGGGCCCCGGGTACTTTGAAATCCACAAAGAAGTCACATTGGGTTTAGGGCCCAACTGAGAAACCTTATAAATAGAAAGCTACCCAGATTGAAAACGCAAGTCGCAGCGCATCGGTTATAGATCCGTACTTAGGCTTCACTTTTATTTTTCTTTTCTTTTCTTTTCTTTCTTTTCTTTTCGCTATTTTAGAACGTATTATTTCTCGATTTTCTTTTCTTTTTCTCATTTTATTTTGTTTAACTAATGTTATCGTTGAGTCGGTTTCAATGTTGAAATCAATTTCTTTCAGTTACTACTGAACGACGGAATTTCGTACAAATTCTCAAATCTCGATTGTTCAGCCTAATTGCGCCGTCTATTGATCGCTGAATGTCAGAGCGAATTCAAGAATCAAGGAACTCAAATCTCTCCATCAAGAGAACGTTTTAGTTAGAATTGATCTTTCCTGTAGTATTTTCCAGTATCTTGTTCATTTCATTTACTTAACTTTACTCGATTATCAAGGTTTATTGATTTCGATCCTAATATCGCTCTTACACCTGCTAAGAATTGCGCCATTACCCCGATTTCGCTGAAGTCCTCTCGAGTGACACAGTGGAAGACAATCCCGGGGTAACGATAGTTCTTTTGAAGGTATACTAACTCTACTATTAGGATCCGTTTGCGCTTGAAGTTCACTTAGATAAATCCTCTTCTCACTTTGAAGTCAAGAACGAGTTGAACGACTTATCTATTTAAACAAGTGTGATTTCACTCAATTCTGACATAGTGAGGCCAACCCGTGTTAGCCGAGATCTAATCAAGGAAAGGTCAGACGATTCTAATTTCGAGGAAGAGAATTTTGTAAGTCAGATATCCTTGCTCGACCGATAACTCGAGCTAAGGTGTACAAATTCATAAAATGGGTATGAAGTACGGGTAAAAAGAAAAATACCTGCATTAAGGAAGTTCTTATAAAAGTAGTTATCTAAATCCTCAGAATTCGAGAATCAGAAAATGAGATAACGAAATGTGGAGTGTGGAGATCCACCGCACTAAAATTGCCTCGACAGATTTCAACTTGAGATAATCAAGAAATTCAATCAATATTCACTACAGAATTGATCATTCACTACAAATGCTTTCTCTTGATGTGTCTCTTTTATGATAATTCACCAAGATTCATTTCTTGTTATAGAACTTAGTTTTACTCTTCATTCATTTATTTCAACTTATTTTAATTTTCATTTTCAAGGTTTAGTTATTTCCCAAATTTTTAATAATAACACTTTTATCAACCGATGGTCCAAATAGTATGAATTTTGAGTAGTCGTGGTAGTTGATTTAAAATTCTTGAGATCTCTCAGGATCGATATCCGGACTTAAACCATTTTATTACTTGGCTCTAATTGCACTACATCGCACTAAAACCAAATTTCAACATGATTTATTTTAAGATATTGGTGGGTTATATAGTGTAAGGATGAACAAAGTTTTGATACTGTTGTCGGGGATTAGACAATAGTCCTTGGTATAGTGTGTCATAAATTTGCATATCGCGCGGTTCTGGCCAACAAGTTTTATTACGGGCGCTGCAAGGCGTGGACTAGACAATAGTCCTTGGTAATAACGTCAGAAATTCAGATGTGTTCTTCTGTCCGTCAAATGCTGAGCCAAGGGATGCTAAAGCAAGTCACGACTAAATAAAAGCTTCTACGACAAATGCTTAGATTAATCAACATGTCGCACAAAGAATCGAGGTCGCTACATTAACAACCAATGGCCGCTTAATCTAAAAATCCATAAGGAGGCACATCAAAGTTAGTGGCCCAACTTCGTAACCCTATGGGAATAAGCAAACAAGTATCAAGGAGCGTATTTCGCGCCAGAACGAGATCTAGGCAGCTCAAGGCTCATGGTATTTTAATTTTCTTTTCTTTCGCTTTGTCAAGTATTTTGCGCCAGATCGCTATTTCTTTCAAATTCTCGGATCAGACGCTAGTCGCAAAGCAGAAGTCGGACGCGCACTCATTTCTTTCAAATTAATATTGATCGCTCCTAATTCCGCATAAATTTTTGGAATTCGGATTTCCAAAGTGTCCTATCTACAAGGGTTCTCTTGATCGAAGCCATTGTAGTGTAATAAAGTAATTTAGAACCCAGCCTTCCATCAATAGACTCGTTGTTAGAATTTATCTTTCTGTAGAAATTTATCAAGCTACCGAACTTCGCTTTATAACCCACTACTGTCTCCGAATATTCTCAGATCTCGATCCCACACGTGTCCTATACCCGCAATAGGATTGTTTCATGCTCGATTTCCAGGAGGCCCTCGAGTGACACGTATAGGCTGCATTCCCGAGAGTATTAACAATTTCTCAAAGGTATGCGAACCTGATAATGGAGATCTAATGAGCTCTGTGAATGTAAGTCGATAAATCGTCTTCTCACTTGAAATCGAGATTGAGTTGAATGACTTATCAATTTAAAAAAGCAGAGAGTTCACCTCGATTCGAACAGTAAGTTCAATCCCGTGTTAGCAAGGATCTAATCAAGGAAAGGATGAACTGTTCCAATTTTGAGGAAGAGAAACCAGTAAAGTGTAAACCCATGCTATACCTATGTCGTGAGGGAGCTTAAGGTTTACACCCATGTTCGTGGTGTATGAAGTATTGAAAAAGAAAAATATCCAGAACAAGGCAACCCAGATTAAAAGTAGTTATCTAATCCTCTGTCTTCGAAAGAATCAGGGAAGATTAGATGATGAACAGTGTCGTAAGGAGAGATCCAACTACACTACCCTATTCCTTGGACAGGTTTTAAATCTGCGGGTTTATGAAGCAAAGTTACTGTGCTAGCTCCAGAATTGATGTTTCACAATAATGTATTTTCAATGCTCCCTTTAAAAGATAACCGATCACCAATTTGTTATTTTAGATTTTCAGTTTTAATTCATTTTGTTATTAAGTCACTTTTCTTAGTTTTTATTATTTTAAGGTTTGCTATAAATATTTCAATTGCCTATCAAAGTCCAAATAATATAGAGTTCGAGTAGGTGGTAGTTGATCGAGAATTCTTTAGATCTTCGTGGGAAATCCATATCCTGACTTAAATCCAATTTACTACTGCTCGACCAGACACTTGCAAAGATCCCGGATCAAACCAGAAAAGAAAATTATTTACTCTAAGGAAACCGCGACCGTGACAATAGATAAGGAACACAACAAACAAGTTTCATGGCATTATTGCTGGGGATTAGATAATAGTCCTTGGGTAATAACGCTATAAATTTGTATAGGTATTTTGGTCCATCACATAAAGAGGTGAACAAGTTTTTGGCGCAGTTGTCGGGGATCGAAAGAATTTGGTGAATCAATATTAAGACCAAAAAGCGAAATACTAGTTTGGACATAATTTATAAAAAGAAAATAGAAAAATTTGCAAAAATATGATTCAACAGCAGTAGTTTAGCAAGCTATTGAAATTTTTGCAGAGCTTTTCATGTTAAATACAATTTTTGGTATCACTGACTCCATTTGATCTCAGTATATTATAATTTCAGGAGTTAATTCATGCACAGGAAGCAGGGAGCTGAATTGTTACCACTAGACACTGAGATCGAAAGAACACTTAGAGGGCTACAGCCAGAGGCAGCGCAGCAGATGGCGACGGCAAAGATCGACCCCGCAGGCACAAACCAAAGAATTGGCAGCTGTATACCTCAAGAGCGAGACACTATGGAGGACTTTGAGACCAGTTTATCCAAGATGAATACTCAAAGAAGAGACAAAACAATGATAGATGCTAACAATTCTGAGCCTGCCGCCCGATCGCCATGGTTCAACAAAACCAATTCATTGTGTCACCCCTCCAAGATCCCAAATCTAACACTGGGGATCGCTTCGAATGGCCAATACATAAATTTAAATTGAAATTGTGAGACCGTGGTTATTGCTGCGCTTGTTTCCATTCTCTTTAAGAGATATAGTCGCATCATGGTTCACTCCACCGCCATATGGATTTGTTAATACATGGAAGAAATGGCTGCTTATCCGAGCAGATTTCTTTCCTCCATCCCTCACTTCTGAACGAAGAAGGGAAATTACTACTTTCAAACAAGGGGAAGACATGAGAGTCCTGTGACACTCGCTTGGGAGAGATACAAGAGGCCGGGCCAAGAGATGTCCCATGCACGAGATGCACTAAGACACAAATGGACATATTCTACCACTCCATGAATTATACCTCAAAAGGTATAATAGATGCAGCTTGCGGCGGAGCATTCAGAAGAAGAAGAGCGTATTAGCTAAAAGATGTTTTGATCGAGGATCTTGCTAGGTGCAACATGAGACCTCCTTCTGAATCCTCAGGGAGCAGCAGAAGAGCTAAAGGAAATGGAATGATTGAGTTGAACAAGATGTCTGCCATAGAGGCCAAGCTGGAGGCATTGATGCATCGGTTGGATAAAAGAATGCACTCTGCAAATGAGATAGGAGCAGTGGAAAGAGAAGGAAGAGTAAATAATGGCCGAGGGGCGCTACCAAGAGGGTTCCTATGCAAAGGAGGAGGCTAACTATTTGAACGAAAGCACGAGCATATCATTTCAAGCCTAACCCCAACTGGCCAACCCATTATACCTCAAAGATTAAGGAACCATGAGGAATTTCTCTGCGGGCGGAGGAGCACAACACGTCCCAAGACATGGGCAAACTTTCGCTAGCGGTATGCTCCACCAAGGTTCCAAAGAAAAGAATGTGAGAGGGCGCGTATATGAATATCGTAGTCAAAAAGCGACTCAGACTAAGACCGATGTCATAGCCTTCCATGGGGAAAATAAAGTCAAGTTTAAAATTCCATGAACAAAGGTTTGCGTAATTGGAAGTTTAAAACTAATTCTCAAATTTTCATTAACCACTAATGCCTCTCTCAAGAACCTCGGAAAACGCAAATAGGCAAACCCACCCTAACCCCGTTAATCAAATTAAAGATGCTTTTCCTAATGACACGAAGAAAATCCGAAAGATCGTATGGTCGCGGCAAGCTCTTTAGAAGTTGAAAAGAATTAGGAGAAGGAAAAGTCGAGAAAGATGAAACAACAAGGAGAAGGGATCCCGAAAATGCCGAGTCACCGCAAATGAAAGAAAGGAAGAAAGAGCAGCCAGCAAAGGTTAAGAGTTAAGCAAGAAAAACCTATAACTCTATGCCCGCAGCTCCATTCCCGCAAAGACCGGTGAAAAGTCAAGGATAGAGGAGCGCCGCGAAAGTTTTTGAAAACTTTCCGTGGTTGATAAGTATGCCATTCACGTATGGTAACTCAAATGCCACTTTATGCCAAATTTTGAAATAAATTTAAGCAAGAAGAGAAGATTTGCAGAGGAAGGAGTAGTGAATCTGACTGCTATTTGCAGTGCAGTGATAAAGAAGAATTTACCAGAGAAGATGAAAGACTCAGGAAGTTTCACCATTCCTTGCACCATTGGAGGATTTGAAATTCAAAAGGCTCTTGTGACCCGGCAAGTAGAGCTAACTTAATGCCATTATCTGTTGCAAGGAAATTAAGTTTGGGGGAGCTTACTCCCACTACTATTACTCTCCAAATGGCATATAGAACAATGGCGAAACCTGAAGGAGTCATTGAAGATGTGCTTGTTAAGGTGGGGAAATTTGTTTTTCCCCGTCAACTTTATCATCCCGGGATATCTAAGATCTACAAGTCCTCTACCGCAGAAAGCCATTCCTAGTAACCTGAGTCGCTTTAATGATATGCAGAAGAAGTTCTCACTCAGGTTGAGAAGAAGCAATGATTTCAATCGCCTCCAAAGTTTGAAGAATTTAGACAAAGATAGGGAAGATTTTCATGCTATTAGGATGATGTCTATCTCAACAACTCGATTGTTATTATGATTGTAATGCTCAACTTCCTATCAATAAAATGAGATGAATTTCCAAGATCTTGAAGGTGTTAATTCCGATTTTCCGCACATCAATTTCTGGTAATTTATCGAAAAGGTGTTGAGTCTTAAACAAACAAAGCACGGACAATGGAGACACAATGGTTATAAGGAATTTTACCAAGAGACCAAGTGCGTATGGGCTAGTTTTAAAAGAGTTAAGCCAAGTCATTTGAAGTATGCTTACTTGAGCTACTAAAGAGTAAGCCGCTGATTATCTCCCGCTTAGACTCGTGATGCCGAGAAATGTACGCGAAAAATTTTGAAGAATTATCAGAGTCGATTGCTTCGTCCATGATGAATTAAAGGGTATCACCACAATATGCATGCACAAAATACGTTGAGGAAAAATTAAAAACCATCTATTGAACATCAAAGAAGACCGAACTAAATATGAAAGAAGTAGTCGAATGGAAGGGCTCAAATGGTTTAATGTCAGGTTTTATATGCAATCTCGCATGGGCCTCGTTAGCCCAGTCCATGTGGTTCCCAAGAAAGGTGGGTTCACTGCGATCCGAAATGAAAAAAATGAGTTAATTCCAACAAGAACGGTGACAGGATGGAGAGTATGTATCGACACGGAACCGAAACACAACAATCGTGTGAAGGATCATTTCCCCTGCCCTTCATTGATCAAATGTTGACAAAGTTAAAGGTGACACCCTCATTTTTGTTTCCTAGATGGATATTCCATTATAACCAAATTTCCATCAGACTCGAGGACCTGTGAGAAACTACATTCACATGCCCTTATGGCACCTTTGCCTTCAAAAGGATGCCATTTGGGTTGTGCAACGCTCTTGCTACTTTTCAGAGGTGTATGATGCCCATGTTCTCGTGACGGTCGAGGAGGGTCATGGAGATTTTTATGATGACTTCCACAAAGATATGGATCTAGTTTTGAGCATTGTCTAAACAACTGGAAACAAAGGTTTCAAAGATGCAAGGACAAACAACCTAGCATTAAATCGGGGAAAAGTGCCATTTCATGGTAATGTAAGGTATTGTTCTCGTCATAAAATTTCTACTGACGGATCAGAAATAGACCAATCAAAGGTTTTGATTATCAAGACTTTGCACCGCCCCACACAAAGAAAAGGGATAAGGAGTTTCGGGACATAAGCCGGATTCTATAGGAGATTCATCAAAGACTTCTCAAAATAGCAAGACCATTGTGCAGACATCGAGAAAGACACAAGGTTTAATTTTGATGACTCCTGCAAGGCAGCCTTTGAAGAAATCAAGATCATATTAGTTCAAGCACCTATCATGGCTGCACTAGAATGGGATCAGGGATTCGAAATTATGTGTGATGCCAGTGATTTCGCAATGGGAGCTGTATTGGGGCAAAGAAAAGAGAAGATATTCAGAGTCATATACTATGCTAGCAGAACCTTCAATGAAGCCCAAGAAAACTATTCAACTACTGAAAAGGAGATGCTATCCAAAGTTTTTGCTTGTGAGAAATTCATGCCATACATTTTGGGATCCCATATTATCGTTCACACTGACCATGCAGCAATCAAATATTTGATGTCGAAAAAGGAAGCCAAACCAAGATTGATAAGGTGGGTGTTGTTACTACAAGAGTTTGATCTGGAAATTAAAGATAAGAAGGGTTGTGATAATGTGATAGCTGATCACTTGTCTAGAGTAGAAAAACAAAGTAGAAGAGGAGGAGGCAGAACTAACAGAGAACTTTCCATGAGCAATCGTTTAAATTGTCATTCCAACTCCCATGGTATACCGGGATATCGTGAATTACTTGGCTTCATGGAGGTGGTCTCTAATTCAAATACTAAATGTAAAGAAAGCTCAAATCGACAATGTATTGGCATCTAGGATGACCTATCACATTTAAAAGAGGTGCTGACATGATTATAAGAAGATGTGTGCCAAAGAGTGAACAATGCAAAATTTTGAATGAATGCCATGCATCACCATATGGGGGACATTTTTCCTGAGAAAAAACGGCTCATAAGATACTCTAATCTGGATTTTATTGGCCCACCATCTTTAGAGACTGTGCTGAATGGGTCAAATTATGTGATAGATGCCAAAAGATTGGAAATATCAACAAATAGTAAACGAAATGCCCCCGCAAGGCATATTGGTGGTAAAATTTTTGACGTATGGGGAATAGATTTTACGGACCCTTCCCACCATCATTTGAAACTTGTACATACCGCCGGCGCGGATTGCGTGTCCAAGTGGGTGGAAGCAATAGCTTGTCCAAAGAATGACGCTAACACGCAGTGAGTTTCAAAGAACATTTTTGAGCAGATTTAACACCTGTGACTATCATCAATGACGGGGAAGCTACTTCTTGCAAACAAAATATTTGCAAAGCTCATGAGCAGTATGGATCAAACATAATGAGCCTAACTTATCACCCTGCACTAATGGACAAGGTAAATTTCCAATAGGGAGATTAAAAGGATCCTGGAAAAGACTGTAAGTTCAAGCAAGAAATATTGGTCTTCCAAACTTGATGATGCACTTCAGCTACAGATCAGGCATTCAAAACTCCCATCGATGTCCCCATAGCGCAGTGGTTCCCGGCAAAACCATGTCACCTCCCTCTTGAATCGAATATAAAGCTATGTGAGCCATCAAGAAGCCGAACTTTCGATTTCAAATCGCAAAAGAAGAGAGATCACCTAACCGAATGAACTCGAAGAATTGAGAAACGGGGCCTGCGATAATGCTAGATATACAAGGACAAAACAAAGAAATGGCATGATCAAAGGATTCTGAGGAGAGAATTCAGAGCGGGGATCAGGTTTTTCTATTTAACTCCAGGTTAAGATTATTTCCAGGGAAGTTGAAATCGAAATGGAGTGGACCATATACAGTGGTGTCAAGTACTACTTTGGAGCAAAGAACACTGCGGACTCGATGTCGGGAAGAATTCAAGGTTACTTTGTCAAAGACTAAAGCACTATCTCAAACAGGAGAGGGAAAAGAAGAACCCAAATTGCTGATTGAGAGAGAGAAGGCTTAAGCAAAAAGAATAAAACAGCTAGTCCAGCTAAGGACTCAAAACGGAGCAGCTCATGGGAGGCAACCCATATAGATTTTTACTTCTTTATATGAACTTATGTGTTTTTAATCACTCAATTTGATTTTTCTTAGTTCTTGTAATGATTTGTTAGAACTTGCTAAGTCAGTATTTGTTCATTGTAATCCTTTTGAAGTTGTTTCAGTTTGCCTATGCAATCAAGTGTAGTGGCCTGTGTGAGAAGGAACCACTAAAGGAAGGCTCCAACATCACAGATGTGTGACTTGAAAAAGGGGAGTACTCATCTCCCTACACAAATTCTGTTGAGATTGAATTGAATTGCATGCTTGAGTTGATGTTTGGGAATGATATATTGGAGTTAAGAATTTGTAATTGATAGGGAATGTATAGCTGTCTGGTCATCAAACTCAGGGCAAATGCAGACTAGGTCGCGACCAACTGTTTTGGTTGTAACCTAGTAAGTACTAAGGGGAGAACAAGGACACAGGTCGCGACATAACATTTGGGTCATGACAGGAACAAATTCTTTAAAAGACTATTGAAGGTCGCGACAACCCAAACTACGTCGCAACATTACTTGTTGATCAACACAGGGTAGAAATGCTAGATGTCGCAACCAAATAATTTATCGTTTCTCCCATTACCCTACTTATGTCGCGACAGATCGCGATAAGTCGCTACATAAGTGGAAAGTGTGCCACGAATAAATTTTTAATATGCTCCTAAATTTGATGAGTAGACAAGACATAATTGTGGGTCAGAATTTAAGTCGCTACACAAGAATTAATTGAAGTAATAAAGAGTCCACAACAATGATTTGATTTCATACGTTGAGAAACTCCCTCCATCATTATTTCATCCTTGGGAACGAACACAACTCTTCTTCTTCAATCATTCTCTTGTTTCAATTCTTACAAACCCTAGATTCAAAACTCCTCCTAAAAACAGTCAGATTCCTCAAATGGCCGAACCTTCAACCCTAATCCCAAATCTAAGTGAGATCATGGAAGAGTATACTCAGCCCGAAGAGGAGGCTCACAGAAATTCAAACAAAGGGAAACTAGCCACGAACTACCGGGTTCAACTAGGTTCCGAGCAATGCGTAAAAGAGAAAAAGAAAAAGGGGAAGAAGAAGAGGAAGACGCTTTCGTCTCAGAAGAGGCTTTCTCCATCTAGAAGAAGTACTCATGCCCAGAAGGGCGATTCTGAGAAAGAGGCTTCCAGCAAACTCATCTCCCTTTCAAGTAACTAATAGATCAAAGAGGTTGGGGAAACTTCGCAAGCATCAAAGTCCTGACACGCAGCTAAGAGTTCGAGAATCTCTACTCCAACCCGGTGGGGAGGAAGGATAACTCGTTTTTATGTCGAGGAGTTTAAAAGTCGGGATGGAGCTTAAAACCATCAATGAAATGTACGAATGGAAGGGGCAAAGCATGGATCCAAATTCAAGAAGATGATAGACAACCCCAACCGTGAGAAGATTGCAAGAAAGCTGACAGACGCTAAAGGGAAGTGGGGTCAAGGAAAAGGAGAGCAAAAGATTCATGGGTCATGGAGATTTAATGTAAGAGTGCAAAAGTATGGTTTTACTTCGCCTTCCGTTATGGTTCCGACTCAAGCATGTCCGCACGGTGACGGAATACAATCATTCTTTATTCTATAGCCGAGGGGGTACAAGATTAATGCGAGCAAATGCCATTGAAAATTCGATAATGAGATACCATGAAGGAATAAAGAAATCCCACCCAAAGAACCGGTCACGAGGCTATGTTTGAGGGCTGGTGTGAAAGGAACTTGGGAAGAAGAAGAAGAATGCCCTAAGGTTTCACCACTAACTCTGACAGGAGTAAGCAAAGGGCCTAGGAATCAAAAGAAAAAGGGGATTATAATAGAAGCAAATTCAAGAGAAGAAAATGAGAATTCAAGATGAAGAGTGACACCTTCCGGTTGCAAATCAAGAAGAAGAAGATCCGTAAGAGAACACCTTATGTTTGTAGAGGATGAGAACAAGATGACGGAAGCCCTATAAATTTCTCAACCCCATCGCCAGCTTCTCCCTATCAGAACAGAGATTTCCGAGAACTCCGTGAAAGCTCTAGAGAGCCCAGGGAATAATCAAATAATGGAGATGCCTGGCCCATTCGTAAGAGAATGGAAGAAAGGAAAGGGAATGGAACTCTCCAACAAAAATTCAGAGGAAGTGTATGAATCGACCAGTACAAAAATATCAGCAATGGAAGAAGAAATGAACAGAAGGGAAGAGAGTGTGATGAAGGAGATCCCGAGCATCAAGAAGAAAATTCAAGAAGGAAATGGAGGAAAGAGATCACGATCCACCGTAGTCAGCAGAGCCGAGCCATGAGTCATTTTACAACAATCGATAGATCGTGATTCTCAACTCCTAACAATCATAAAGAAAAGGACTTTACATCGTGAAGCCAAAACTATGGATGCATCAAGGGATTCAAATTCCTCTACATGTCAATGTTCAAGGACTTAGAGAAGAGGATGAAGGAAAGAGATCAAGAGCTTGATGACAAAGATGCCTTCAGAAGAAAAGTCTGGCTTGAAAATTTCGATTTGATCAACAATAATCTTTCCAAATTTTTAGAAGTCATGACTGAAATGGAGAACACGATGAACACATTGGGGAAAAGACAAGATGATCTGAACAAAAAGGTTGATCTCACCAACGAATTGATCCTTGAAGAACAGATAGAGAGGGAGAATGACAAGAAGAAGAAGAGAACTGAAATGAAGTTTCCCAAATTCTCTCCTAATTTGGTTACCCTTGATCTGGATCCTCCCAACATCTTTACCTCCCCCAAAAGAAAAAAATAAATCTCCTACTGATTTATCCTTCTCTCTCTTCCGGACTATTATTCTCAACTTTTGCATCATATCATGAATAAAATAAAGAAAATTTGTTAAAAAGGAAATGTTTGATGTCATTTACATTTAGATCAGATTACATTGGCTTGAATTGTTAGAGAATATTGGGATTTAGTTCAAGAATGAAAAATGTTGACATATCATAATCAACTAGCTGGAAGTAGTTTGACTAGAAGATGTTTCGAAACACAAATAATTGCAGTATCAAGGGCGTAATGACATATAATTGAATTGAAACACAAATTGCATAATTGACTTGAATTTAGCCATGAGTCCAAGATAAAGAGTCATACAATTGAAGGAGCAAAATATATTTTTTGAGTTTGAAGTATAAACAAAGAAGCCAAAGAACCCGGTGAACCTTAAAATCATGTAACTCCTCATCAACCGAAGTGAGTCAAGTAGACATCCTGTGGTTAGTCACGCTAATCAAACCGACTCTAGAACTTGTTAGATTATTGATCAAGGCGAAACTGGGCAAAGGTCCCACATAAACATGCCATCCTGGTGGTTGAGTCATTTAGTTACTCCTTATTATATAGCCAGATACATCTGAAACATTTAGAGTTTCAACATCCGAGTCAAACAGTCACGGAAACCCGGTGGTTTATCCGAGGTATCAAGATCCCGCGAGCAACAACCCTCCCATTACCCAAAACCAGCTGAAGTAGTTATGCAGAGGACAAACTTCCAGTATGTTTTTGAAACCAAAGAGTACGCACACATATAATGCAGTTATGAGAAGAACAAAGCATGCAAATATAACGTAAGAAATAAGAAGAGTTTTTATAAATTGTGGTCTATCCCTTTCAATGTTATTTCGAACTAGGTGTTCAATAATCAAAACTGACGCCCAATCGTATGGAGCTGCATATTTAACCGTCCGCTTTATATTTTTCATAGAGTCAAGGCGCAATGACGTGACTATTCTAATGGTGACGTAGAAAAGTTCCAAACAGTGTGAAGTACAAATAAGAAATGGGGAATGAACAATTTTTTTAAACAAGAAATCAAGAAAGATACCCCCAAAGATGAAGCTCGTGGGGAATCAATTAAAGAAATTGCAAGGAAAGAAGTGGCGCCAGCTAAGTTAGAAAGGAGAAAAGGGTCCTGGTAATCTTAACCTAAAGTTCCATCCATCCCACCAAAGACCCAAGCCCGACATTACAAACCCAAAAGACCGACATCTGGTCGGGAATTACCGCCATTAGCGGGAGATCACGCGAACAACAAGACTGCGGAATTTGGAAAATCTTCAAAGGATCAAAACCGTGAAGGACCCGAGGGTTAACCGACCATCAAGAAAAGAGTGAAGAAGACCAACCTACTCTTCGCCAGGATCAACCGACTATACCGCTTATAAACAAATTCAACAATTCTAGTTTTGCACAATCGAATTGAGCAGACTAACCTTCATCCGATTTGAAGCTAGATATACGTAAAAGAATACAATTTAGTCTTTCAATTAAATTGGTTGCAACCTGAAAACAAAAACAGAAAATGTCCTTTGTTTGAGGACAAACAAATCTTTCTTTTCTTTGCTCTAGGACAAGCAAAATTTAAGTTTCGGGAGTTTGACGAGCTTAAAAGTCATCCATTTTCACCCATTTTTCTCGATTGATTTCTATCTAAAAAAAGGACTCCGATTTATATGCAAATGGAATAACTTCTACCAAACGCTATAAACAGAAATTCAAGAGACGTAGGATATTGCAAAGAAGGAGCGTAAAAGTGGTTGAGCAGAATGACACGACCGGGTTGAATGATGTCGCAAATGTGAGTAGATGCACGAGGGAAGAAAGGACTCACGTCGCAACGCCTGATAGTAATGAAGAATCACATCATGCGCAACCACAAAAACTCCGCCGCACATAAGGGTAATCGGCTGCGTAACGAAAGTGTGTCGCAATGTAAACTCCAAGTCGTGCAACCATAAATTAATGAAGAACAGCATGATGTCGCTGACACCATTCGAGGTCGCGCGACATACCAAGCGTCGAAAGCAAGAGACATGGAGGTCGTGACACGTATCAGTCGCGACATAAGATTTTCAAGAGATCGAACATCAAGTCGCGCATATTTAGAAGAGGTCGCGTATTATCAACACAACGTGAATTGTTCTCGTAGTGGGTATCGAGCCGTCCTGTAGTGTAGGCTAAGGTCGCGACGTCATTTGGGAGGTCGCGACCGTAAGATGGAACCTTGGGAAGAATGGATGAGTGATTAGAAATAACCGATGTCGCGACCAAATAAAAGACCCTCGCGGACGATGTTGGAGATAACCCAGGTCGCGACAAAGAATCAAGGTCACGACATAGGAAGAAACAAGGGATGCTAAAGGCAAGTCGCGACCAAATAAAGCTTCTACACAAATGCTTAGGACAACCGATGTCACGACAAGAATCAAGGTCGCAACATAACAACCAAATGGGCCTCGCTAATTCAATCCACAAGTGAGGCGCATCAAAGTTAGGCCCAACTTCAGAACCCTTATAAATAAGCAAAATGCTAATAAGGAAAGCAGCCGCGCTTCAAAACGAGATCCTGGTAGCTTTAAGGCTCGCGTATTTTAATTTTCTTTTTCTTTTTGTTTTGTTGTGTTATTTTAGATTAGATCGTTATTTCTTTCAAATTTTTGATCTCGACGTTAGTCGGCAAAAGTAGAAGCTGAATGCATAATCTTATTTCTTCGTACCATCGCCGATCGCTCAATTCACAAATTTGGAATTCCGATTTCCGTCCTATCTACGTGGTGCTCTGGACGTAAAGCCATTGTATTGTGTAATAAAGTAATTTGGAACCCACTTCCATTGAATAGAACTCGTTGTTAGAATTTATCTTTCCCGTAGAAATTTATCATCGGGGGTTACCGAACTCGCTTATAAATTCACTACGGTTCTCGAATATGCCTCGTATTCGATCCCAATATCACTGTCCTATACCCGCAATAGGATTGTTTCATGCTTCGATTTCCGTGAGGCCCCTCTCGAGTGACACAAATACTGCAGAAGGCATTCCCGAGAGTAGTGAACAATTTCTCAAAGGTATGTCGAACCCGATAATGGAGATCTAATGAGCTCGCGGAATGTAAGTCGATGTAAATCTGCCTTCTCACTTGAAATTGAGATTGAGTCAATGACTTATCAATTTTAAAGCAGAGAGCCTCACCTCGATTTCTGAACAAGTAGTTCAATCCCGTGTTAGCAAGGATCTAATCAAGGAAAGGGGATGAACTATTCCACTTTGAGGGAAGAGAAACCAAGAAGTAAACCCATGCTATACCTATGTCGCAGAGCTAAGGTTTACACCCATGTTCTGGTATGAAGTATTGAAAAGAACATCTGTAATAAGGCAACCCGTATTAAAAGTAGTTATCTAATCCTCTGTCTTCTAAAGAATCAGGGAAGATGGCTTATTTAACAAGGTCGGCACAGAGATCCCGCACACCCTATTCTCGACAGTTTCAAATCAGGGTTCAGCAGCAAAGTTACGTATAGTCTCGCATTTTAGATCGATGTTTCACAATAGCATTTTCAATGCTCCCTTTAAGATAATTGATCGTCAATTGTTATTTTAGATTTTCGCTTTAATTATTTGTTATTAAGTCACTTTTCTAGCTTTTTATTATTTTAAGGTTTGCTAAGAATATTTTCAATCGTCATCATTCAAATAAGATAGAGCTCGAGTAGTCGTGTGGTAGTTGATTGAGAAATTTTGCATCTCTATGGGAACGATATTCGATCTCTAAACTAATTTACTACTTGTTCGACCTCGTACACTTGCAAAGATCCTCGATCAAACCGTAAAGAAAATTACTTACTCTTAAGGAAACCGCTTTAATCAAAGACAATAGATATGAACACAACAAACAGTTTCATGGCATTATTGTCGGGATTAGATAATAGTCCTCGGGTAATAACGCTATAAATTTGTATAGTATTTTCGTCCATCAAAGAGGTGAACAGGGCCTTTAATCCCCTATGAGGCTTCCTGGATTTGGGGGTGTGCTGAGACCCCGTGGAGATATCCCTAATTGCAGGGTGTAAAAGACCCTGGGAGATATCCCAAAATTCGTGGTGGCGGACCCGGAGGTATCCCTCGACTTCGGGTGTGGGTGTAAGAGACCCGGAGACGCCCTACCGTGGGTGTAAGAGACCCATGGAGAAATCCGAAATTTCTCGTGGCAGGGGCAGACCGTGGAGAAACCGAAATTTCTCGTGTGGGTAAGAGACCCGTGGAGATATCCGGGTACTGGCAATGTAAGAGGCTTCGCAGTTGTACGCCGAGTTATGTTGCCCCGAGAGATGAACACACCCACGTTATCACGCTACTTTAGAGTTGCGATGCGAGTCTGGAGCGACTGAGCAAAACACGCCATTATCACGCCAGACTTCAGAGTTTGTTAAGATGTCTTCCGGATTTATTCCAGAAGAACACCAGCGCCTTAACTTTGTACTATATCAGCGGATGTGAGCTCCGGTGACTCGAGATTCGGGATACCCCCTTTGGAACAGATTGGTGTCAAGGAAGCCTAGTGGCTTCCCAGTGATACGGATGTCATTCTTACACGACCAGATGACGCCCATCGTTGTCATGATTGTGACCCTTGGAAAGGCTGCTGTCGGCCGCTACACACCGTTGAAGGAGTTTGTGGTGGTTACACGTTGTGCGGATTATATGTCGTGTGTTGAGGACATGCTACGAGCATGCCCCGGATCATAAGGGTAGCCGAAAGAGCATTTCGCTCTAGTGGAATTCGCCAACAACCACGCTTATCGCGAAAAGTACAAATGGCACCATATGAGGCATTGTGGCCGGGAGGCTATGTAGATCACTCAAGTATGTCGGGACCGAGCAGGAGAGTTCCATCACAAGTCCCCGATTCGATTAGAGACACCTCTCGACAAGGCGAAGCAGCCACGACGACGCCTTTCTCACCCGCCGTAGCCGCCAGTAAGAAAGCTATGACGACGCATTTCCACGCCCACCCCCAGAGCTCGAGATCGGGGGATCAAGTCTTCTCAAGGTGATGCCTAAGAGAGGAGTGGCCGTGTTCTGTAAGCGAGGAAGTTATCAGGTTCATTGGGCCTTTTGGAGATACTTCCTCGAGAGGGTAGCATTGTTACGCACGGCTATACGCCCGAAGATGTCGTGTCCACGAGGTATTCACGCCTCCACATGTTCGTAAGTATACCCGCATCCGCCTATGTGGTGGATTGGGGACGATTGAGGTTGACGATGGGACCTTTGAGGAGGATCGCTGTGCATTTTGGATAGTCGCGGATCGTGTTTTGCGACGCAGACCGCCGTGCCAGCGACGGTGCTATGGGCGGCACTATGGGAGTGGAGGAGTCAACGGAGCGCGAGACAGGCGGGCCACCTATCCCTTCTTATTTAGGATGAAGGTATCGTGGTTTAGCTACTTAATATTTAAATGACTAGCTTACAGATGCACGGTATCGTGCACATTACATACAGAGATGTGAGCGCATTGTGATTCATCCGTAATTTCTTGATTCAAATTTTCTTTTAAGGAGGGAGAATAAGACCCGAGAAATTTCCCCACTTCTCGAAAGGGTAAAATCATAATTTCGGTCAAAATCCAAAAATTTATTCTCTAGACCTGATGAAGAAAAGAATTTCACCATCGAATCTTTCCTCGCGAAATCTACTATAACGTCGAATTTTCATCGACCTTCAAGACAATGAGATTCGCTGAGGCATCGCCAGGTGTCGTAAAACGACATGTGATGTGACAAAAGTCACTTATAACATGTACTCATATTACTTATGTTGCATGAGTAGAGAAATGATGGAAACGGGATCTACCGCGGGTAGTGCCAAATGTCGAAAATCCAAAGTTGGGGGACATAGACATGTCATTATGGAAATTAAATGACTTAAAAGACAGTGTTAGAATAGTGGTCATCTCCCTACATTTGAGAGACCAAACGCAAAGAAATGTAAATGGAGATGCTCGAAAGTGAGATTTGATTTTCAGAGAGAGAGCTACTTTCTAGGTTACTCCGCGATCCGACCGCTAAATTTTGAAAGCAAGTAAAGGAAAGTCGCTTCTAATGACGTAGAGGCACACGCCGTGTTCTGGGTGGAGGAGTTTCGATAAAATTCGTGAGGTAGGTTTTATCCTACTGTTTTTAACCCTTGCTTAAGTGCTTTGTTGATGCTTTTCAGGTTGGCCGAGGCCATGAGTGGTTACTCGACGTCCCGCATTCGGGAACCGAAGTGTGGAAATTTTTTTTTAGACATTTCCGGGACGCCCGTGGAACGTCCAAAAACCGACATTAGGTTGTTTATGTTGAATTATGCATTAAATTCGTTGGGTGAGTGCGCAGACCTGAATGGTATGGAATTTCGTTCCACCAAAAGCAACCGATAGAGAGTGGGCTACCCGTGGATAGCCCACTTCCTTGCTTGTTGGGACCGTAAAACAAAGCCTGCCAGGCGGAAATGGACCATAAATGTCCATGTGTTTCAAGAGAGCTGCTGGAATTGCTCTTGACGGGAGTGGCTTGAGTCATGTTGGATCAGAAATTAATAGGTTAATGCTTGGTAAAAAGAATGATGTCACAATTATATGGAATATATCAGGTGTAGGGCCATCGAGATGAGATTACGATTCAAGCCAAGTAAGCTAATTTGGGTGATGGTTGATATTGTTGAATTACATGTGCTGTATCAGAATTGAGAATATATGCATATCGGGTATAAGGTTGGTAAAATTGTTGAAATACGAATGGCTTGATTTGTGTGGAAATGGATAGGCACGTACGAACTTCAGACACATGATGTCACAATTATGGCGGAATATAATTGTGTGTATAGGCCATTGGAGATGAATAGGGATTTACCTTCAATTATATGGAATATAATTGTGTGTATGGGCCAGCTGGAGATGAGAGATTGTGTTTAGCTCAAGTGAGCCACTTGGGCGACATGGTCGATATCAAGCCAATTACATTTAGTGTAATTAAAATTATGTAAATATATGCATGATGGTATATTTGCATGTGTTGTATATATTGCAGAAATCGATAATGCATCTCATATGCACCGGGATAAAGCCTGTAAATAAAGTAGTGTAATGACATGAAAAATCGAAAAGAAAACGAAAACTTAAAAGGAATTTCACAGATGAATTTCCTGAGAGGCTGTCAGAGACTGGCCCAACGATCATTTCGGATCTAGGACCATGACTGCTTCTAAGGTTCTCCTGCCAACACATTCAGTTTCGAGGGTAGTCCCATATTTTGACCGATACTGGTAGTATAGTGTTTCGAAACAACAAGAATTGTTTGAAAAGATGTTTTCTTCATACATGGCTTAGGCAAGCGCGTAGGAGTCGATTGACACTCTGGACGCGGGGTCAGCCATTTTAATATTCGCAGTGATCACCCACTCGCTTGAATGTGTTTTTACTTTGAGCATTGCATATGCACTTAAAGCGGTGAAAGAACCCATTTTAGGTGATTCCACTAGGCACAAACACCTCGTCGTGGCGATATTATTTTCGCAGACAAAGGAAATGCCAGATCTTATTTATCCATCCTAGATCGCTTTTTTAAGAAAGTCGGGTCGTGGCTTTGGTTTTGTTCTTTTATGTACACATGTATTAGAACTCTCTAAGTTTGATATATGATGTATAAAGATAATTTATTACCTCTGAAACTATTGTATATAGTTGGTATTTATTTGGATTCAGTATTTGCTCATAGGGCCCAAGGGTCGCTTTACTCAAGCATATGTCATATCAACCATCTCGCATTATGCTGTACGGGCAGTTCCCGCATGCGGTACCCGCCCATTCGTGAGAGATGCCTGCTCACCCAACATCTCACGAGCATGTCTGGTTAATCCAGTCAACTGACACCCCGGATTACGTCACGCCTCGGTCAGCTCATTACCATTCTTCGCACTTTTCCTTTTCCTCGGTCAAAGATATCTTTCATGAATTTAGTATGCGGAGTACTGAGTCGTAATCTTAAAAAGAGATATTAATCTTCATTTTCTTGAACATGTACCACACCCAGAGAATTGCTCTTTTCTAGCTTCGCTTTCTACAACCTCTCGAAAGCTAGCTCTAGTTTCGTAAAGCTTCGAACCTCTTCTTCTTTCTTGAATCATCCTTCAACCGGCCGCTTGCCGCACCTTTATCGTTTCTTTTTCTTTCCTTCAAGAATCTCATAACTATATTGCTTATTTCTTTCTCCACTCTTGCATGTTTTCTTCCTCACCTTTTCTTTCTTTCCTTTTTCTTTTTCCTTTAGTTCTCTACCACTCCCAGAGTCACCGCTACATACAGCTCAGATTCTTCTTAGTATAATCTGGGAAGGCATCCTTCACTACCACATCGCAGGCCACCGGCCCCACTTCAGGTTCCCCAAATTTTTCAAAGAGGCATTTGTGTTGGCTTGAAACACATTTGTGTTTGCCTGGAATGCTACTAGCTCAACATTGTTCATGTAGATTCAGCAATCTTTTATTTTCTCCCATAAAGCTCAACATCTGTTATTCAAAAGACCAAATCTTCGGCCTTGATGCCAAATTTCTCTGCTGTTCTTCTTTAGACTCGAAATATACTCCTGCCAGCTTTTCTGACTTACTAGGGTATATTAAAAGTTAAATATGAATTCTCGAAAATAAAACAAAGACCCTAATTTATAATGGGGAAGCTGCTGGTAAATATGTAATTTACCACTTGAGGACTTGGGTGTTATAAGATGAAGAGATGGGATTAGATGCAAATATAGAAAAGATGGAATAGAGATAAAAGAGAAATGGGGGAACCAAAAATGTACTATGAAAACTTAAAAGCAAAATGAGTTTTATGCCTGAAGGCCAAACATTTGCCTTAACTAAACAATTGATTTAAGACCAAATTCGTCTCAATCGAGGGAGAGAAAAACGTAGAGAGAGAGGAAGAGCAAAAATGGAGGAGAGAAGTTGTGCCAAGAAGATGTAAGAGGAGAAAAAGAGCAAGCAAAGCCACTAAGGTATGGAACTTGATTGCATGGAACTGCTACATGGGTAGTGCTTTGAATGGTTTTCCCATGTAAATGTATAGTTATTAGTTGCTCCAAATCTAGGTTTTGCTAGGGTTTCATTCTAAAACCACAATCATGGAAAGTAAGGTGAATAAAACCCAAAGAGTACAAGCAAAGTATAGAATCCTCTAAGGATGAATTCATGGTTACTGTATAAATGAGTTAGGGTTTAGAACAAACCCTGGACCAATCATGTTTGGTTGTGTATGGGCTCATAACCCATATTAGGAGTTGTGTTGGGGTGGAAATTACATGGAAAGATTTTTGAAGCAAACATATGTAATTGAAAAGAGTGATTTGAGAGTAGAAAAGTGATTATAAGAGCGACTTTGAAATGGTTTTGAGGTGTACATAAGAAGTATGTAGAGTTGAATCAGATCAAAAATATGGAAAAAGGAGAGAAAATACACATTCGGGCATTCTGCCATGTACCGGTACACTTTGAACATGTACCCCACACATGTTCTCGGGGTTTTTGGTTAACATGTACCAAGACATGTTAGACATGTACCGGTACATGCCCCCTGCTCAAGCCCGCTTGACCGTCAGATTTAGTCATACCTGCTCCTTTGTTATCCCGATTCGAGTGATTCAAGTGGCCTATTAAAATAGACTTCAAGGAAAACCATCCATATAGAAATAAACATTGTCAGCCTCTATGACTCTAAGTGGCCTAAAAATTCACCGGTGGGACCATGTGCAAAACCAAACTCCTCGGTTTCGGGCAGCGAACATGAGAAGTCCGGGCTGTTTCTATAACTTGAGTTCCTATGGGTCCAAATTGGGTGATTCCAGTTGGAATAGAACCCTTATCACCTTAGATTTAAATTATTATAAGGACATAGAGTCAAAATATGAAGTTAAGGCCCCTTAAAAACAAGCAATATAAACTGTCCCTAGAAAAATCTAAAAATAACTAGTTGGCATAAAAATGCCATAACTTTTGTTTCGATGATCCGACGTGATTGATTCCACTCCTAAGTAAAATAGATCTCATAGAGGAATAAGAATATAGGAATAAGGTGATTTCATAGACATCATACTTTACAAGTATATGAAGTGCTATATGTAATAGCCATGAAACAAGGAAAATATAGAAAATGTAATATGTATAGATATGTTCATAAAACATGAATATGATATGAATATAGGATTATATGATAGATATACTTAAATGAATAGATAGAACATGCTAAGAACAAATGATAGGAATACGTAAATGATATGAATATAGGATTATATGATATGACTATATGATAGACATACCGAAAGGAATAAGATGGATTCATCGCTAGGAACATATGATAGAAAAAGACATAAATGATGAGAACGATAGAGATAAGTAAAAGTATACAAAGAATGAGAACATTTGCATAAATGATAGGTACATATATGAAAATGTGAATGAGTAAAAGCCTACATGATAGGAATATAGAAAGTACAAGAATAGCTAAATCATGATAGAAATGTATAACTGATATAAAGAGATATGAATATAGAAAGCTATATATGAATATAGGAATACAAGAGTGCATAGATGCATTCATGATATATGAAATACAAAACTAAATAATAGAAAAGATATGACTATATGGCCATATAGATATATGAGAACCGTAATATGAAACTCGGGCAGATAGCGAGAATTAATACGTAGTAAAAGTACGAGCATAGTATATATGCATACTACCATGATAACAATAAAGGTTCATGCTATGAAATACGCATTTAAAATGTAATAAAGCTCGATTGCCCTGTGACCCTAAGTAGAGGGATAGATAGCATGCCTATGTGGAAGATACGCTGTTACAACATATTCATGACAGCATATCGAGAGGCCCTCGTTGGTCGATGATATAGATCCCGGTTAATCGTGGCCCCGGGCAGCGGTCACCACAATATTGCATTGGCATGCTGATAGTGGTACCTTCGTACCGATAGCATACAGACATAGGTCATCGCCTTCATACGTTGATGATACCTTTCGTACATCGTACGTGCAGATCACCATTGGCATAAAGGATAGTACCTTTCTCGGGTACACATAGTTTCCTCGTATCCGGCTTCTAAGGTGTTTCGCAGACATGAAACCAAAAGGAAATGATATGTATAGAAGATATGACCTCGATATGAGAAGCATAGCACTATGCAATGAAAGTAATACGTACAATTATAAGAATAAGTAGTACAGTATAAATTGATATGAAAATAAGTATATGAATACAAGAAAAGTAAAAAAAGTATACAAAAGCACAAAGTATAGGATAGATAGAATAAGAACGTACAAATGTATGTATGAAAAGTATAGATATAACATATGCCAAAGACATAGAATAGAGACATGAATTACAACATGAAAAAGACTAGAGACAGGTAAAAGACATATGAAAGAACAAGATATGAAAGTATAAGAATGTAGATAAACGCATGATAGTATGCATAGGTTATATGAAAGTATGTTTGTGACATGAAAGATAGGAAACTTGCAAAGAAATATGATACAAGAAATAAGATGAAATAGATCAAGTATATGATATAAGCAAGACAAGAAATAAAGTTAAAGTATTTGTAATAGATAAGTGAATGATATGATATACATAATAAGACAAAGAATGCAATAAAAAGACATAGAACCTAAAGATGAAAAGACATAGACTAGAGACACATGATAAGTATAGAATATGTAAAGTATTCGAAAATAGATTACATGTGGGGTATAATAAAGGAGATGTCAAAGACATAGAACATGAAATAGAAAAAGATTGACATGCAATAGAACAGAAGATGATAAGGGAATTAATGTTATAGAAATATGTTTAGATATATATAATGCATATGTATAAGCTTGTGACGCCGTCATTGGTGGTTGTCTCATGCTATATTCCCACTAAGCGCAGTGCTTAGCACCTGCAGTTCAATCCGCTGCAGTACCTAAGACAAGGATAGAGTGACGTGACATTCCACATCACAAAGCTAGTGTGCCGACCATAGGTGCCTCACGCCGGCTTCCACACCCTAAAGCCCAGGGTCAGTAAAATTGTAATAGTACAAGTAAAGGACTCTTGTGTATATGTACAGATTTGTGATGGACACCACTCCTGGGTGGTAGTTTCTTGTACATGTAAAATAATTTTTGCTTGCCATTATTAAATTATTTCTAGACCAACAGTACAAAAATGTTTCTCCTTGAAAGAACAGTCAATGAGAGTCCCACCATATGTAGATAGTAGATGGTATCGCGCCCCCGACCTTCGCTCGGATCCCAATCTGCCTGCCCGATCTGGCGGATGCTTCGGCCGTCAGCCTCTTTTGAAACCCACGGCCGACCGCCGGCCGGCCGATAATTCTTCACACAAGTCTCGCCCTGCTCGCAGCCAGGTAGGTCCATATGAGAAATTCTCATAGTTTCTCGCTGGTGTGTCGTGAGTTGGAAGATTTGTGTCGGGCTTGAAGTTGTAACCCCATCGCCATTGATAAAACCGAATCTCCTCCCGTGGGGCGATAAGGACTACTCCTGGAAAGTAAGTCCTTCATCATTCAAAATCCTTGCCATCTTCCACTGTTCCAACTAGATGGACAAACTGGTTGCTTCTTTCCTGTATGCACACTTTGTTCATCAATGCTTCTAGTTTTGCCTTTATAGCTGACATTTTGTTCAACTCTATCACACCACTTCATCTCAGCTTCACACGTCTCCCGAAGCCCTCGATGGAGCTATGCTGCTCTGCCAGATCTCTATTAACCTGTTTGCCTCTTCTCAAAGACTTTTCTCTTTAAAGCCCGCAATAGGGTCGCATCTATGATCCCTTCGATGTGTGTAGTTCATGGCATGGTAGAAAATATTCATCTCAGGTGATCCGGGACAATCCCCATGCATCGGACATCTCTCGAGCGTTTTCTCTACACCTTCCCTAGCATTATAGAGACTTTCATTTTCACCTTGCTTGAATATAATGATTTTTTCTCTCCTCTCTAAGGTGAGAGCAAGAGGGAAAAATCTACCCATGAATGCTTCAAACTTCACCATCCTTTTCAAGTGTTCACCGATCCATGCGGAAGTGATTCAAACCAATCCTCACGCATATCCCCAAGGAGAAAGGGAATAGCTGTAACTTAATCACATTAGGCCTCACCCCATTTAACTTCATAGTGTTGGCCTTTCCAAGAAACCTTACCCATGTGCTCATCAGTCTTCACTAGACGATCAGCAAACCGATTCTACTAGACCATGGCGATCAATGTAAAGCTTAAGCTTAAAATTGCTCAATATTCACCTGGCAGTCGCCTCGACGCGGTATCAATCATCTCTAACAATTGGTTTCTAGAAATCTTCCATAGTTCTGCCCTTGAGGTCCGTCAACTTCCTTAGTCGATCAGATCGCTTCGTATCTCCCTCCTCGGCTTCCCGCATAATCATCGCTTCAAGAAATCCTACCTTCTTTTAGGTTTTCGTTGTCCTTCCTACTCAAGTATTCAATGGTACCAGCCAATTTATTCTCGGGTTTTCTTATGCATGTGAGGACTTCAAATGGAAACATACCGAAATCAAATAAGATCAGGTACAAAAATATGAAAGCCATGAGGTGTTTTCATTAAAGATCGCAGGTTGATTCGGGCCTATCGTAGAAGTCAAACTATTTGGATTTTTTTTTTTTTGGATAAAAGTAAAAAGAAAAATATCCAAACTAGCAAATTTCTTTTTGGCTCATTAATCTTTAAATTCTATTTTCATTTTGATCCATAGCAACAACGCCAAAAACTTATTGACTGTTTTTTAACATAAACAAAAAACAACTGATTCTTGATACTATTGTTAAGACAAATTTCTGACATAGATATCAAAGACTAACTAAATCAGTCCCCAACAATGGCACCAAAAACTTGTTCAATAAACCAAAATATGAAATTTGCTTTTCACTCTATGTAAAATGCTTCATTTTAAAATCGGTTCGTTCAAATCACTAAGAAGTGCAGCCATGTCATACAAGTAATACAACGGTTTTAAGTCCATATATCATTCTCTAACGAGGATCGATTAGAAAAATTTAAACATTTAACTACCCCTCACTACTAAAAGATCTCATCATTTGAATTTTTGAAAAGATCGTGATAGATTTGATCTTCGTAGATAAAAAGAAATCAAAGCCCTAATGGAAAATCCTCAAAGTACATGAGTAGAGAGTTCACTGAATTGAAATACAAGGGAAGAAAAACAGTGTTGTGACCATTGCTTTGCGAGTTCCAAATAAGATAAAGTAATGGTTATGAAACTTGGAGTTGTCCAAGAGGAAACAGTGTATTAATGGATTTCTCCTAACACTACACATTTCATCCGCCTACCACACCCTATTGCTGTAGACGTTGGCTTGAAGAGCTACTGTAGGGATTTGTTCCTCTTTTAAGATCTCGATCATTTTTCTTCTCAATAGTTCAATCATTTCTGGGGACTGAAACGCCTGGCCTCATGATAAGATTTTAGCAAGCCATCTCCAAAATAACAAGTGTCTCAACCATCACGTGACAAGAATTTCCTTCCCTTGATTAAAGTCTCGCCAACACAAGGGTTGAAGTCGCCTGATTCACTGAGGTGTTCCCGTACTGCTTGCAATCGTTAGGGCGGGATCTTATGCCTCTGCACACACTCCTCGTTGTCACCCGTGAGGAAGCTCAAAAGGCAGGTTGATCATCACTAGTGATATATCAAAGTAATTCCAAAAGTGCATTAGTTCAAATAATATTAGTGTAATTTTACCCACAAGTGACTGCTTATTACTCTCAGGTAGTCTCAGCTTTGTGTCACTCAGAGGGATTCCTAGAAATCAGAACAATAATACAACTCTTTCTGGGTACCAAACACTGATATTCAATACAACGCAATGTAGGAGTAATACTAGTTAAATCACTCCAACTTTCTTACCCAAAACAACATTAGCACTCACAATCAATAATCCCAACAAAGTGTTCTTCCCAATAGGAGCTTAGTCTTTCAAATCTGGATCACAAATCAATACCACCCGTCAGATTAAACGAATTCCTTTAGATTGCAATCAAAATTGAAGAAAAATGATTTCCATAATAAATCCCAGATTTTCATTCAAGTTTAGACAGAAATGAAATCCGATTTACATGAATACTAGCTCGGCATTCCAAATCAGATCATTGCTCTAAGCCTAAAAGATCCTGAATCTAGAAACAACTGAAGGAAAAATAAAAAGAAAAAGAAAAATATATACAATGAGACTTCAGCTTTCCCAAAAAGCACAAAGACTTGTTGAAAGTCGCAAGTCAAGCAAGCAAGATCACTCCCAAAAGCTTCTATTTATAGGCTCGGGTCTTGGGCCCTAACAACGAGGCGAGAATCACGCACTTCTCGAAAGCCTAGAATTGTCGCTCTAGCTCACCGCCAAGGGTAATGTCATGATGATGTCGCACTCGGGGGTTGCTCGATGTCGTGCGGGCTTCGCTAGTCACGACATAAAAATCCACCGCGACTTCTCGCCTGCTGATGAGTCCATGTCATGATGATGTCGCCACATGCAGATACATCGGGCGAGATTAATCTCGATGTCGCACACGCCATTCTCGTGTCAGCGCATATTTAGTTCGTCGGGACATTGCCGTGACGCTGACATAATGACCGATGCCCTCTGTTAAAAATAATATTGTGTTCGATGTCACAACATTACTAATCTAATGTTAAAAATATCATTTAAGGTTCATTGTGATCACCTCGTAAAGCCATGTCGCGGCACACCATCGCGGACGTCGCGACATCACATTCGCTGTTCCAAGTCCTCTACTAATGTTGTAGCTCGATGTCACCGAAATTTATTAGATGTCGTAACATTGGACTGATTTCACTATCCAAGCTGCTTTGATCTGATGTCACGACATTGAAATGTGTATCAGTAGTTGATGTTGCGACATTGCCTCTACAGGTCTGATCTATTAAGCTGATGTCGTGACATTTCTGCTTCGAGGTCGCGACATTGAATCTTGTTACTCTGAAGTACTCTTCCAATGTTTTTTATAATGTTGCGACATTTATTCTGTATCGCGACATTTGACTTGTCTCATCATCAGGCTGCTTTGATTGAATGTCGCGACATTATCTATCCAATGTCACCATCGACGGTGTATCTCTCCAAGCAGTTTATAGCTTAGCTAATGTCGCGACATTTCTCGATCGCGAATGTCGCACATTCAAAATGAGTCGCACTTTTTCCTATACAAGCAATGTCGTAGCCATGTCTTATGATGTCGCGACATTTCTGAACCAATGTCACGACATTCAAATGATTCAGTATTTTCCTCTACAAGCAATGTCGTAGCCATGTCTTATAATGTCACGACAATGGACGGGCTTCCATAATTTTGACTTACTGGGGAGTTGCTCATGAGGGTCGCGACATCAAGCAGATCTTTTCTTTCCCTTCTTCTCGTACCGGACGCGACGTAGGCCATACTTCAAGACTTTCTCCACATAATATTGTCACACCGAAACCCGCTGCGATGTCACGACATTGCCTCTTTGCTGCAACTGCCGATTTCTACTCCTTTATGCTTACTCCTCGGCTTTATTTTCTTTAAGTTTCCAAAACGTAAAATTTGGGTGAAAGCTCCATAATTCGCATTAAACTAAACTTTAAGCCTTCAATATATTCGAAAAAATTAAAAATAGATGAGTTTTAATTACCGCATGCCCTGTATCAAGTGCTATTATTATAAGTGATAAAAATGACTCAGCAGCCATATGTCCCAATGTAAGAATGTCTCATAATCCATCGATCACAATAGGGACAAACCCCAAGTATATGATCATCATCAAAGCTCCTCATCCATCATGGTCCAAAAGATCTCTAACTAGTCTCAACTATCGCCCATGTGTAAACTATCAAACATAATGCGTGGCATCATGGCCTCAAGGTGGTCTTACGACTAGGACCGTGATGTAGGTTAGGGTAATAGGGTAAAATAAATGAAGGGAAACTAAGCTCAATAATCCCGATGAGAAAAATATCAACAAAACCCTCATGCATATAACACAATGTATAGAAACCTCATGAGTTAGGAACCTAAGCACATCGTGTGAGAACACTAAATAGTGGGTAGCGAAGTATCACATGTCAATAGGATGAATAAAAACAATAGATGAACGATAAAAGATGTATTTCGAAAGTGTGAAGTGAAGTAGAAGGGGGGAAAGAATCCCCTGATACGGTGAAATCGATAAAGGTAATGAAATGGAGGTCAGCAAGAAAAAGCACAGAGGTGGGAGTGGGTGATAGTCGTCTCACATCATAGCATGAAGGGAAATCACATCTGAAATGGATGGTGTGATGGATAGACAGTGATCTAGATATCCTAAATGAGGTCACAAGTCTCTCTCACATGTCGCACCATCTAACTCAAAGGAGAGCTCATTGCATCTAACTCTCACCTTCTTCATATATACTTAGTAACAAGATGTCACGCATATATACGCAGTTCCCAAGAAGAATGATACAATGGAATACAAACAATATTTATTTATTTATTTCTTTTACACATACTCGAATCAACAATAACTGATATATAATATACAACCACATGAATGAAACCACCTCACGCACTAATGTAGCCACAAATCCTCACTGATAAGATAATCTCTCACAACCAAGATATCTAGATCACTACATGGGATGAAATGAAGGAAAGATATGTCCGTCCTCCATATAAAAGCATAGAAGACCACCACTTAAGGGAAAGAAAAAGTAATGTCGTAAGTGAAATGACATGGGATAGAGAGGGGGTAGGAGGCTAACAGTGACATGTGATATGAGGGAGTAGTGATGATGTTAAAATGGGAGGATCACGGTGGCAAAGAATAAGGTGGATCACAATATGTCTGTCAGGTCCAAAGCTCATGAGATCTCTAATCAAAGCATCCATACATCATAGAGCCCCAAACCCGCTATAAAGATAAATAAGGTGATGAAAGAAAAGGCTATAACATCCATGTGAGTTTCAATAGGCTAGCAACAAATAACTCTGTATGCGTATGGAATAAGGTAAAAGGCTCATGAAATGATGGCCACCCATCATTTGACCACAACATCATACATCATGCTTTCGAGATTACACATGGTCAACACTAAAGATCTGCACTCACCCAATGTAGAAATGTCAAATCCTCTAAAATCATGCGAAAGCTTATGCTATATGCTCTATAAAACCTCTCAGACCATCTCGATCATAGTATAGAAATAACAATCTCATCGAAATCAGCTAATTGCTATATCAATACAAGCTACTCATCGTTAACCCATGTAAATCAATCCCTATAACCGAATCAAACTCCTGAAGTCATATGTAAGTGTCGAAACTGAATACCGTGTAACAACTCATTTTCTCATCTCAACCATAGAATAATCAATGATCTCACCATGTGACGCCCCAAACCGGCACCCCGTGTCAAGAAAGGGTGTCACAAATATGAGAACTATAAGCATGTTAACTTACATCATTCTAAACAATTATTCTGAAAGTGTAAACTTCTTTACAAAAAAATGTAATTATATATAGCATAGAAGATAGGTAGCATACAAAGAGCAGCAGGCAGCATATATATATATATGTTGAGCAGAGCAGAGTTAAGGGCAGTGTAGTGTTATATATATATATATATGTTATATATATATATATATGTATTATCATATTACAAAATAATATCATACCCCACCATTGGAGTGATCAACATGTTCAATTACGTTATATACAAAACTTTTCATTGTTTTCAAAAATATATGTACATCATCTAAAAATAAACCAAAACATCATTTATGGGCACCTAATGTTGTGTTGGCATTTTCTAATGTGAGACGTCTTTTTCGTCGCCGTCAATACCTGGCCACGTATAAACACCGTGTTAAGTTTTTTATAACTTAAATGCATCCATAACATTACGACCACTCATAACAATCGCCACAAACACACGCACAAACGCATCTAACTATACATATACATATACATTTAACCATTTATCACTAACATTTCAACATAAGGTAATAAATCATAACAATTCCACTTCAATGGATGATTTCAGATATTCGTGGACATTCATTAATCTTTAGCCTTTATGAGTTATGCTTCTCATGTTCATATCCTATCATTTATACTCTTCATTACATTTTTCATTTCATGTAATTTTACTGTTTTATGCCTTTTATAAACATTACAAAATTCTTCATCTCTTCTTTGTCATGCCTACATATTCCAAAGAGGTCGATTAAGTGGGACTAACTACATGCATCCGGGCGTACTATCACCGCATTTGAGATAAGGATTTATAACATGTACTGTATTTTATGACCCAAACAGGCCACCGGTAATGTCCAAACAAGATCCATGTCATCACCCAAACAGTACCACTCTATTTCAGAACTCGTATGCCACAAGATTAAGTATCCTTATGTGCATGTCTATCTATCCAACTACCCAAATATAAGCAAGTTAATCGGGGCTTTTATTATGTTTTCTTAACAATCTTTCGCATATCAGAAAATATATCATACATACATGAATAACTATCGATATCATGTTATACCTGCATGTAGATATTCATTATCAAATACCCTTATAAACATTTAACCCGTACTTGCAATTTTTCACATAACAAAAATATATGTGTATCTTCTCTTTTATTTTTTCATAACACATGTTATCATGATTATCCATTATGATGCATTATTTCATATAACACAATAAATTTATATAACCTTTATACAATTTCGCTTCATAACCACCCCGCCTAAACAAGCCAGAGTTTCCTTAAGTTCATTTTCGACTATAATTTTGACCCTGTAAACAAGATTGTTAGACAAAGTGATCTTCTAACCCAATATACCCATATGTCTTAAGTTTCCTATGGTTCAAAAATCATGTCTTTTGGACTTTTAATTTGGGAGATATGGTCCTAATATCCAGACTACTATGTGAAATTTTTCTCGTGACGTAATTGCTTCCCTTACTTTGAAAAAATTTACTAGAACAATGGGAACCGCTTGTTACACTTTTTCATGAAAAGTTGTTATCTCAGATGTCTAGCTTACCCAAAAAAATTGAATCACTCACATTTAGATCAACCCCATCCTAAGATATGACTCAAAAACTCAAGGTCAGGTTTGATGAACCTTAATCGACAATAAAAACAAAAGTTTTTACTTTTGATGAATTTCTCGCGCAATGGGACAATTCGAATACACTTCCTTAATGGAAGTTATTATACAAGAAGTCTAGTTTATCCAAAAATTATAATCACTTATTTTGGATCACCAAAACTCGAGATATGACACAAACATATCAAGACTAACAATCGATTGGCCTAATTAAATCAAGGGTCGCACTGGGACCCAAATCAAAGCCTTATGCCTATAATCAGACCTTGAGATCTTGAACACATTTGTAGATAAGGGAATTAGGATCCTCCTCAAATTGGAATCACCCAATTCGGAGGTATCTAGGCCAAGATATGGCCAAATAACTCACTTAGCCGTAAAATTTTGACAAAGATTCCCTCTTACTCAACCCTACTTCTCTCATATTAATTCACTTCTTCCTCTTCATTCAAAGAATCTAACAAACAACAAATACCATGAAATTCAAAATATACAACAAACCTAACAAGATTGGAAATCTCCTACCTTTCTTGACAAATCTCTCAAAACTTAGCTTCTCCTTCTCCTTGTTCCTTACTTCTTCTCTTGTATAAGGCTAGATCTCAAAAGCAAATTAAGAGAAATCACCAAGAATGGCTTCTCCTGTCAAACTCGTAACTGCCCTAGCTCTCCAACACCAAATGGGAAATGTTTATTCTATAAGGCCATGTTTGGATTTATCCCATTTTAAGCCTAATTTCCCATTTTGCTATTTAGTCCTCACATATCATTCAATTTTAAAAACAACTTATCAATATTCTATCTTATCATAAAATCTTTTAGCTGAATGTTTCTTAAGTCCCTAATTTGACAATTGACCATTATCATTTTTTTACTTTATTAATAATTCCGATTATATCCTTTTTCACACTTAGCAATATTAATTTCATAAAAACTCAAATGTGACTTATATTATACCCTAAACTGTAACAAAATACTAGTATATTTTTGGTGTTACACACCAAGTATTCAAATTGCGCTTCCATTATAAGTCACATCTCATAAGATGCAATACTCTCCTCAAAATCTAGGGTCATTTCAAACCCTCAAGACAATAACCGAGGAAGTGATAAAAAATGCTAGGGTATATGTGGGAGGGGGGAAAGGAATGAGAATGTAGTGGTGCTCAAGAATGACAATGTAAAGCTCATGACAATAGGTTATCGGATCCGAAAAGGCTAAGGTAATAATACAAGTGTGAATGAGATGCTACTCCGACCGGGTAGAATGAGTCTAAATCTCTAACTCCATGAGTCAAGTCTCTAATCTAAGGCCAATAAGCTCAATACCCTTCATAATGGCCGCCCGCGATCATGATGTAAGCAAAAGTACTCACAGAAAACATGCTATGAACCAAAGACACAAACACAAAGCAATATCCATAGGAAAAAAGACCATATTCTCATAAGAATAAGATCACATGATGTATATAATGTAAATAAGTGGAACTGTAAATACATCATTTATGAGAACAAACGCTTAATTTCAATAACCACTTAATTCTCAAACTCACTCTTAAACAAACCATATATAGAAAGAGAAGAGCATATGAGCATATATATATATATATATATATATATAGGAAGAGCATATATATATATATGGCATATATGTTATGTGATATAACATAGCATAATAGAAAAAGGGAAACAAATACTTTGAATGGAAAGACTAATAAAATAATTCACAATGAAAACCAGCAAAACAAGACTGACCATGGAAGGTAAAATCGCTTCACGATGAAATCCATGACTAAACCCCAAGAAAACTCCATGCCGCCCCGAAACCATCGTGGCCGACGATGTGAAATGAAATCTCAACTAAAAAGCCCTCGTAAAGTGTACCGATGCCCAAATACTTTCATCACCAACCAAAGCTCTCACCGAAACTAGAAGTAAAAGGAACTACATGGGTAGAATAAGGGTAGGCCAGTCGCTACTTAAAGCGATAAGGTGACTCAATTTAATCAATCAAGTCTTGAATGGTATGGTGAAGCGATATACAGTGCTTAATATAATGCCCCTTAGTCAGGATATACACCTAAATCATGTAGACGGTAACTAGGAGGCACGTCGCGTAAGGGGCTTGGTGACAATAGAGCACCAAGCCGTAACTTTAGCTCTCAAAAGCCCGGGAACAATGGTCACGCCCACCCGGTAAACTCCGTTCAGGGTCCTTCCTGAGCCTATTCGAGGTTAAGCTGTGCGGTATGCTCTAATGCAAAGTGGTCGGTGCTCTGATAAGAGGCGAGCGGCATATGGTTGTTGAACATAGGTCGCCAAGCCGATAATGAGAGCGGGCGATTGGAAGCTCGTAAGCGTGAGAGGCCTATTAGGCAATTCAGTGGAAAGAGCCTCTAATAATAATTGATAGCGCGCTGAACCTCCGTGTCTCCCACTCAAATGAGAGTCCATCAAAGCTTCCCTTAGCATCATGGGAAGAAGTATCATTTGACCATAATCCCTTGGAATTAGCATCCTCAACACTGAATGCGACATGAAATAAGCTCCCGCTGATCCGGAAGTGGACACCCGTAACAAGACGTTTCTAGAAAATTGGCTAAAGTGCCCCGAAGAAATCACGTATATATCCCGGCTTCCTACTTCTAGGCCGATCTATCATATCGCCCACCTTAGCCCCTCAACTAACAAATGAAGAACCACTTTGGTCGTGCCCCTCAGATAATGGCTGCCTGCATACATCTGGCACAGCACCGGAAGCAACCGTGTCGAACCGTGGGTCACATCCTCCCCATGTACCGAGCTCCAAAAGGCTCACACCGATGCAAACCACATCCGTGCTATAATCGAAATGCACATAGGAAACGTGTAGCAACCAATTGTGTATCATCTAATTTTATGCGCCCTCATGATAAAGCCGATGAAACAGCTTCGATCTCGGCAGCCGAAATAAATAGCTCAAGGCTGAGAGCTCATGGCTCAACAAGGCTTAGGGCTTAAAAAAGAAAAAAGCAAGCTCCGGGCTCGAAAATGAAATAAAACAACTCTGCTATCGAGGAGCTTATGACACAAAGCTTGGGGTCAAAAAAGGAAAGTAAGAAAAGCGAGCTCCTGACTCGAAAAAGGAAATAAACATATTAGGCTACAGGCTCAGTGACCTCAACAAGGCTCATGGCCTAAAAAGAAAAAAGCAAGCTCCGGGCTCGAAAATTAAGGAAATAAAACAACTCATGGCTTAACAAGCGGCTTTAGGCCTAAAAGCGAGTGAAAAGCGAGCCTGGGTGGGTTCGAAAAGAAAATAAACAACTCCGAGCTTCAGAGTGTGTGTGGGAGCTCAAGCATGCAGGAAGCCCGCACCGCCAGGCGCTAACACCGACCGACCGAGGATCAACCCGTTTCGATACCGGCACTACCAAGATACGGGCAGATAGAGTTATGATGAAAGGATACAAGGCTCGAGATGAGGCAGAGGGGTTTCGCATGACCGTTTGCAGAGAGCAGAAAGTATCGGCAAGGCCCTCCCAAAGTGGGACAACACCTGTGAGCCATGTCAGGTAAAGCGACCGGAATGAGGAGGGACTAGACTATGAGTGTTTGAGCGCCGATTCCTGATTGATCAATTTTTCGTGTAATTCACCAAAGAGAATCAGAGTGTCACAACCTTGGACAATATTGAAAATGGATTTGTAGTCTTCATCCAAGCTTCATTGCTGACACCTGGTCACTTGGCATCCTAATGGCTTCAGTTTTTGCCCTCAAGAGCCGCAAAGTTGATCGCTCGGCACTTGATGCAGCGTGTGTATTCTGGGTGATGGGTCCCCAGAACCTTGACTATAGTCTCGAGTTAGTCCCTGATTTGCTCGATATGCCCACGAGATGGATCTATATATGTATAAGGGGGTGGTAAAGCCGCTACCCATGAGAGATGGTGGATTGCTTAACCGATTGTTGAACTGTGATCCAACAAGAGCACCAAAAAGTAGTTTGTCTGTGATCCAAAGAGAGAATATCCTGATTAGTTTTCCTTTATCGACTATGAGCTTTAGCCGTGGATGGGGACAAGGATGAGAGCCATCAATATATTTGTACAGTCAGCCACTGAGGATGTATTCAACTAAGCTCAGAGAGGTAGTTTGTGGAGGAGCTCTTTTGATGATGTTTTTGATGCGAGATAGTGATGAGGGTGAGAGGTGGAGTGGAATAAGAGGAATCGAATGCAGGATCGTCATGCCATAAGTCATGATGTTGGCCGAGTAGAGACGAGCCGAGGCTGGGGTGCGTGGGCGAGGTCCGACCGAGGGCTCGATACCATGTAGAATACTTCAAATGTCAGAAGATTGTCAACATTGAATCACATAAGGTAAGGCAAATAATACAAATCAAATCAAACAAAATAAGGTGACTAACCTAAACGAATGTAATCCAATCACCAAATTCAAAGAGTTACAAAACGGAACAAAGGCATATATCATTGATTTGGCAGCTTATTTGACTGGGACGGTATTCTCAATATGCCCTCAAAGCAGCTCTGGCAAGGGTAAACCAATTCGGCAAGAACGCATTTAAAACGAAAAGTGGGTAGGTTTGCGAGAGCGTCTACAAGCTTCGATTCATGAACAAACATGGTAAACATGAAGATCGCTATTCTTAAATCGTCAAGGAATTTTAATAAGAGTCAAGTCACAACATGCTTTCCATACATGACGGAACACCCGTTCAAGTAGAGGTTGTTGCATCGACATTGTCGTAGGAAATGATCTGCCAGAGTAAAAGCGAGAGATCGACCGGGCCGAGTATCGGTTATCCAACGGTTCACAAGCAAATGTGGTAGCTTACAGACGGTATTCGCTTAGTGTGGAGGATCGAGTAACCGCGTTGTTTCGAACTCCGCTGACCGGGACGCTAACGGCGCAGAATGAAGGCGTTGATAGAGGTAACTTCGGTCCCTTGTTGCCGGCTCAGCCTGCGTCCGAAAGTGTACGTAACAGCACTGAGCCGCCGCACTGGCAGCAATCACATGATCAATAATAAATGCCAAATGACGACCTGCGTGTGTTTTCTGTCATTGATGTTTGCAGGATGTAGTTCAAAGAAAGCCCATACGATATTGACCAACTTTCTTATTGTACAAATATTTTATGTATTTTTTTGGGTTTGAAAAATATGTCTTTGATTGTAATGGACCAATTTCGCTTCTCTCGTTATACCAATTTTTTTATATAATCGATCTCTTTTTCCTTCATCTGTACTCTTCCTGGTTACTATATATATTGAGAGTTTGTTCAAACCACGCAAAAAAAAAAAAAATTACCAAAATTGCTCAAAACCAAAATAATGCCAACGCCCGCACGCCGACCCTTACACATCATCAAAGCTCCCAATATTAACTACGACTGGAATTTTCTTTTTAAGCTAGTACCGGCATCGACACGACTACGACTTTAATTTTTTTTAAAAAAAATCCAAAGTCATAGTTATACGCTGATCCAAATGAGAGAAAGCAAATAGATAATAGATTTTTAACTTAGAAATTGTAAAAACTGGGGCTTTAGAATTTCAAACCCTAGTTATGGACTTATTCAAATGAGAGAAAGGGAGAGAATTGATTTGAATTTCAAACCCTAATTAAGCTTCAATTCATTGTAACTTAGAAATTGTAAAAAATAACAAAATAGTAGTTTTGTTAAGATTTTTAAGTTAAAGCGTTAGCCATTGACTATGATTTTATTTTTATTTTTTAAAGTTAAAAGCCGTAGTCAGTGGGTTTAATTTTAAAAAAAATTCAAAGCCATAGTCCATTATTGCAGCTTTAATAATGTGTATGACAACATGATAGGCAATATTATTTTAGTGTGGTAAAAAACTCATATAATGAGATAATGACACCATACACAAATGCCAATCAACAAGTGGCTTAAACACTGACCTTTCATTTGTTATCTGTCCACCTAATCTCTTTAGATAATATTACTTATACCGCAACTATTGGATAATGTGAATAGCAGTGATGCTTTTTAGTCTGTGGATGTGGGAGGCAAGTGAGAGATGAACAAGGCAGGAGCAGAGATTAGCAGCAGAAATGAGAGATGGTCTCTCCAGGGAAAGACCGCTCTTGTCACCGGTGGAACCCGAGGATTGGGTCAAGTTAAAAACCATGGAGATTTTTCTGTAGTTTGCCTTCACTGTATTTAATCATGGTCTAATTATTATCACCCCACTTAAGTGGATATAATACTAATGATTAATTATTTTTGGTTGAGCTTTGTCAGGCATGCAATCGTAGAAGAATTCTGGCTGAATTCAAATATAGTTCAGTACACAAAAGTTGTAGGAAGGAGAATGAGCTGAATCAAAAGGTTAGCTAGAATGGAAGAGCAAGTGGGGTTTAAAGTGAGTGGGGTCTGTTTGTGACTCTGATATCGCGACCTCAACGTACTCAACTTATGGAGACTGTGTCTTCCCTCTTTGACGGCAAGCTCCACATCCTTGTGAGTTTCCATAGACCATTTGTTTCTATTGAGAATCCCAAATTTTTAAAACTATATGATCATGATTTCTGGTGTTAAATCAATGATTGAATCTCAAATTAGACAAGGGATTAAATTGTAAGTGGAACCAATGGTTGAAACGGAGCCAAATCGAACTGATGTTTGATCCAAAAAAGTTATCGATTCACTATCTGTGTTGAACTAATGATCGAATCGCGGTCAAACCGAACTGATAATTGAATCAGATAAGTTACTAGTTTACAATTCAAATATTGAACCAATGATCAAACCGTAGTCAAACCGGACTGAAAACGTCACTGGTACCTATCGACAATCTTAACTTGTTTTTAAAACATTGGTTGAGACTTGGAAATGAATTTTGAAAACCTTATGACTTATTTGTAATTATAAAGTCTTAAAAATCATTCTGGGATTTTAATATTTTATTTTAATCATTTTCATTTATAAAATATCTTCTAAAAACAAAGCTTATGCTGAAAATAGTAAAAACACTAAAAACAATTAACAGATGTTATTTAAAAACATTCTCATCTTTTTTTATTATTAAACCCTTTTTTCTGAATTATTTTTCTAAACAATAGAAATTATTCTAGAAAATAGTTATTAAGTAGGCCAAAGTATCCTGACGAATTTGATATATATGTTGTTCCTTACCTTTTGTTTAAAATTTAAAATTATATGATATATATACCCTAAGAGGATTGCATTAAGTGGGTAATGATTATAATTTTTTTTAAAGTGAAGGTATAAAGATTTTCATTGTTTAATTATTTTTTAACAAATTAAACTAGCTTGGTTTGTTGTCAAATAAATAAATAAATAAACTGGTTTTAACATATAAGATAATTTTTATTTTTTTACACCAAGTTTTTAGTATATAACCCTCAAAAATAAAAACTATATCCAAAACAAAACCCAAATGCAATGATTACTTTATTTGAGAATCATATATTTTCTAAATTTTTTTTCCATAATTTCTTAAATCACATTTCCTAATTGTCTCTCTTTAGGAAGAAAAATTCCTTCACCTTTAAAAGTACAATTGAAAAATTATCACACATTTAGAATAGCCAAATTCACACCTGCAAGTGATTACACAAATAATGGTATTTTTCTGTAAATTACATTTCTAACAGCTTAATCCTCCTTTAAGCAGATTTATTGAATAGCCATGATTTATTCATGAACATATGTTCAGGTTGATACTGCTCATCAATATCTTCAATTTTTACCTCATCTTTTGTTATTTTATAAATCATAAATCTTTAGGTAAACAATGCTGGTATGGCCATACTTAAGGGAGGCTACAGAATATACAGAAGAGGATTTCTCAACTTTACTGGTACCAATTTTCGAGTCAGCTTTTCATCTGAGTCAACTTGGACACCCCCTCTCTTAAAAGCATCCGGTAGTGAAATATTGTATTTATCTCCGCAGTTGCAAGTGTCTTAGCCTTTTCCAAGCTCTATCTGTTTATGCAGCATCTAAAGGTATGTTGTAGTTAGTATAATTATAAGGGAATTTAAACCTTATTGATTTGAGAATACCATAAAGGTGAAATAAAAATATTTACGATTTGTAATATTTATAAAATCGTTAAGCCGTATACAGAAGACCCGGGAAATTATTTTAATAAACTATGCAAGACTATTTTAATATTCAGAGACAATGAACAAGTCACGTAATACCTACAGTTTATTAAAGTAGTATATAAATACTATCATATCTAAAACACAATTATTTTTTATGTAATCATGTTGAACCATGTGTTTTACATTCTATATACCCTCTTTACAATTATTCTCAAATTAATATGGGGATTTTTATTACCAATAAATTATACTATTATGGCCTTATGATGCCAATAATTGAATCATAAATGTTATGATTTTGTATAGGAGCAATGAATCAAATCACAAAAAATTTGGCATTTGAGTGGGCAAAGGACAACATTCGAGTCAATACGATTGCACCCGATGATCGAACCTCTATGGACGATTTTGGAAGTAAACCGAATTCTCCGTTCTTCATTGAACATGTTCATATGCTTAAGTATTTCCATTAGAAAACAAAAATCAAAAAGGGCTAAGTTGAAATCCTTATTATTTTTACACATATTTCTACAGGAGGATTCTCGCCACGGCGAATTCGTTACACGATTAATTCCTGACTTATTTGTCAGTCCAAAGATCTACCTAGTGACATCTCGGCCGATGGTAGTATTCCTTTGCCTTCCGCGCCTCATACGTCACCGGACAAATAATATATGTTGATGGTGGCACAATGTAATAACCCGGCCGGCCTAATTTTTATATTCATGCTAAGAGCCGGAATGGTTGGATACTTACAAGAAACATGATATTTATATTAAACTTACTATTAGAGTTTTTTTTGGAGAGAGATCCTGATCTGCTATCTTAAGTTGCAATTTGAATCTCCATTTATTTATTTTGAAAGTGTATGAATCATTTTATTTGGTTTGTTCGACTCTCTCATAAAGGGTGTTAAAAGATGATATTCATTATACATAAATCTTTAAATTTGAACTTTTAAGAGAGTTAATTGTTTAACATAATTTTCTATTGTTTTTGCTTAATGGGATTATGATTCATTGAGGAAGTCCTAACGAGAGAATAAAAAGAAATATGAATCCCTGCCACTCAAAATCCTTTTTTTTTGCCCCCACTAGATGTTAATTATCACATTTTACTTCAGTCTTTGTGACAAAAAATGTAACAATTGGATGGGGATTTTATATTTTCATGAATATTACTATTAATGGAATTAAGTACCTTCTTTAATTTATATTTCAGACGCCCCACTCGTACTGTTACTGAGTATTTACAAATTATCATCAACAGGAGGCAGATACATCACCGCACGTGATTACCGGTACGATTTCGCCACGATCGATGCATATGCATCGACTTCCGACACGCGAGAGTCACCATTCATTTATTTCAGTATCATTCATTGAGAGCACCAGATAAAGTCTCAAATTTCATAGATGGTCTTTTGATCCTGCCATACATTTACATAATCACGCGCTGGTACGCCAAGGCGACGATACGCCGGACACGTTCCTATCGACTGGGAATAGTGAACCACTGAATGCCCCACTCCCCATCGCCAAAAGTCATAGCATATGACGGTGATAGCGTCAAACTTACTTACCCAATTAATGACAATCTGTACAATCGAAAGATAAACATTACATGCCTGATCCTGATGCTGATCCTGATGCCGCCTCTACCCCAACCCCAAATATTCAAATATTATCTATAGACTATACTCTCTCCCCCTTCCCTTCATAATCATGAGTCATGCCCACTTCCTTTGAATAAAATCCTCTCAATTTTCCCAACCTTCCATCCTTCTCACACCCTCTGGATAGTGGATACCAATTATCCCCTGCTTTTCTTTTTTGATTTTATCTCCCACTTTTCTCCAATCTCCACCCCCACCTACCTAGGCTCTATCATCTTAGGCATCTCTTTTTCCTCTCCCCTCCCTCCCCCTTTTCTTCTGTTTATGCTTACTCATAATAATACTAATATAATCAAATATTTGTGTTATTTGGAATGGTGCAAGGTAAGATCTTTCCCAGCTACCAAAAAATAGCATACGATAATAAATTTTGTTGGTTAGGTAGGAGGGAGGTTTATTTATTAGTCATGACCATCCATTCCAATTTCTTCAATGGCAGAGAGGCTTTAAGTTTCACTCACAAGGCAGGTAGGGGATTGCATTTCAAGTCGTCTTTATGGTAATCATGATTAACAAATGATTTTTAAGTCTATTTGGTCACTTCTTTTGAAGTGTTGAACTATCTGAAATGAGTATATGTAAAATGAATGATAATACTTATTTTATTCTTCTTATAAACATGTACTACAATGTGAAAATAATGAATTAACATGGGAAAGTAAAAAACTTATGATTAAGATAAAAAAATACAAATAAAAACAGTATAATATGACCAAGATAAAAAAAAAATTATTAAAGTTAAAAGAATATGAGCTAAGTACAAAAAAAATATTATTTAAAGTACGAAAAATATAACTAAAACAGTATGAGTTAATGTTACTTAGAATGCCTGCATAAAAATTATAGTTCTGACTAAAAGCCAATATTATCATGACAGAACAAACAAGTCAAGATATTACTGCATTTCCAGTTATTTCACATGTTATTTGGTACGCTTCCATGTAAAATGTCAGACAAAAAATATTGATAATTTAGAGGAAATGAAAAGAATGTAACAGTAGGCACAGATCCAAATGGGAGTACCTTGGAAAATTATGGACCGTTGTTAGTTGTTAAAACAAAACTAATTTCAGTAGCTACAGAATCCAAATGGGCGTTCTTATTAAAACCAAGAAGTGGGGGATCCCCACTTAGTATATATAAACAAACAAATAAATAAATATATATATATATATATATTGATGACAAGCTAATCTGACCTGCCAGCCACATGCAAGTTGCTGGCCTGATTCGACCGGCCGGGCCAAGGTTTGGTGTGTTCCCGTATCGTCAAAATGGCAGATTTGGCACAAATACGGCCTCCTGTGCTCGGACGTGGTACCCTCTCGCAAAACAAGAAAGCAGTGTGGGTGCCTACGAGGCCACCGCGCCGCCCGCCGAGCCTAGCCGGGTCGTTAAGAGAAAAGATGGGACCACTGTAGAAATAACGCTGGGTTACAGACGAAGATACGCTACATCTTCACCCGACACGCTACCAGATTTATAATGGGATGCTCAAACCGCCTGACGGCCGACGACCGCTCCCATCGGACGATATTTTTGAGCATTATCTGAGATCGGATTTGGATAAAAGCGATAAGGAAGTTAACGCTTTATTTGCTGATGATCTTCCTTCCCTTATCGGGATTCAGCCGATGATTTAACCCGTTATTATCTTTCTTCCTTATCGACGCAGACATTATTTATCATATGATATTATATTTCCCCTTATCTTTGAGACTTCCATAATCGCCTCGCCGAGCTGACGACCTTCACCGCCTGCACCGTAGTGCCAATGTTAAACGCAAAAGCGGCTGAATGCTTCAATGGCACGCCTCCTCGTGGCTTAGCCACGCTCGCGCGGTTCGCTTCGCCGCTCGGCTATTCCTCGCTGGCGAGCGGGCCCCGCGAAGCCATTTTTCAACCCCACGCCCGCACCAGGTAACTGCACGCGGAGCGCGGTCAACGCCGCGACGGCAACTTCCACAAGTAATCGTTTGGCCGGATTAGTCGGGCTTCGTCGGCCGTCATCGTCTTACGATAACGACGACTCTTCTCGGCTACGGCCATTTCTCCTATTCCTTTCGGGCCTTCCTTTGCTTTTCTCGCAGATATCCTCCTCGCCTTGTGTACCTCCCGATCCAGACCTTTTTCTCGCTTTAACGACCGGACTTTCTTCTCTCTCGCCTTCGTTCTTACCTTTTGGTATAGAGTCTTTTCCCTCGGCGCCTTTTCTCGATAGCTTTTTCATTGTATTCCCGGCTCCCATGCCTTTATCTCCTGCCTCTTCGAACGATACGACGAGGCGCCAGGTTAGGTCGTCAAGTTTGGTTTTTATCACTGCTTTCCATCATGGGTCCAGTCACCTCTTCTCTCGCATATTCCGAGGTGATTCGTCTTACCGTGTTGCTCCGGCCTCGACTCGACTAGGGCACCTCCCACCATTCTGGCCGTGGTTGAACTCGAACGTCCCTCGGGGCGCTTCCTCTCCCGGGACAAGGGTAAAGGAGAATAAATCTCGATTGAGTATCCTAAGGGATCATCGCTCCCTGGGTTCCTCGCTGTCCAAAGACGCTTTAACCGTGTGGCCTGTGTCGTCCCTACGGAGCTACCAAGTAAACGCATGCATCTCTCATGCGTTTCTCAGCGCGCCTCGTTGCTGGACCTTCCTTTGCAGTCTCCGCACCAAAGACACATGCTTTTCATGGCCTTCGATAATGGTCTTCGTTTTCCTCTCGCATCCCTTCATAAAAGGGCTGCGAACATTTCAACGCCCTCGTCCTTCCAACTCGCGCCCACGACGGTATTTTGCCGCCACGCCCTCAGTGATAAAAATGAACCCCGCATAGCCTGCTCCTTTATCTTTTAAATGGGCGAGACCGCGAGGCTTCCTCTATTTTTTTCTAGGCTGTCAAGGCTCCTTCCGTGATTTCCGACCTCCCTTCTCACACAGTCGCGGAAGGACGCTACTTTCTTTGTTATGGTCGCATCAATATGACCCTTTCCTTGATAAGGATGATACCCTTAGGCGTTCCGGCGGGCTCGACCACTCCCGAGAATCTTCTCGTGAGTGTTCATTCGCTGCAGATAACTTGTGCGGGTCGTCGAGTATTTCCGACCGCATTGTCCTCTCATGCTTCAAGTGCTCGAATTGATCTCGTCAAGATAATGCCATAGCCGCGCCGAGGAGCGCCCTCCCGCCCGCTGCAGTCACGTCCACTCCGCCTTCGGAAAGTTCGAGGTCTCGCCGTCCCGGGCTGCAGACCCTCACCTCCTTCCACCATGACGCCTCTCCCACGGGCCCCCGCAGCCAATCCCACCGCGGGAGAGCTCGCTCGCTGGGATCGCCGTCTAAGCCCAGAGTGTGAATCCGAAAACCCCCAAGTTCACGAGAAAATCGATTTTCGCCATGTTCTCAAATCGGGGCGCCCTCATCTTCTCCGTCTATACCCTCGGGGTCTCCCAAAGTTAACAGGAGCTAGCGCTGCCGCTCCCAGAGGATCCCATTACTGAAATTGGCAGCCGTTTCTAGGTCCGTCGGCGGGCAGGTGGGCGAGTCTCTTCGGGTGGAGCCGCTGAGCAAAGCCGCACCGAATCCGCCAACGAAGAGCAGCCAGTCACCTTCTCGAAGGGCCAAGAGTCAAAGGGGAAAGATCCGTAATGTGTACCATGAGATGGGGACTCTTTCGCTTTCAATGCCGAACTCGGGCGCAAGCAGCGCCGTTCACCCATCCTTATGATTCTCGACCGAGAGGTCGGCAAAACCGCTTCTGGCTGATCGCGGCCAGTCTCTATCCTCCAGGTTGCCCGTAAGCCCGCCATATCTTAATGTCGCGGTTCAAGCTCGCTAATCGGGAAGTCGGTCTCGTATCGATGTCGACTTCATGTCGGGATGTGCGTGGCTACCATTTCCAGCGGCTTCGCCGAAAAGGCCAAACTAAACGAAAAGGCATGTGTTAAAGTCATCGTTTACAAGGCGAGGGTGGCTTCCCCTACATCTAAGCTGCCGAGTCACAGACGGTAAGTGTATGACCCAGAGAAAGCTTAAGTTCGATGAAGCATACCGTGTCACCTCGTGCTCAGCGTAAGGTAGAGAGGATGAGGTTCGAAATAGCTTCATGCCACGCCGAAAGCGAAGCCGTGAGGGAACCGGTGAGTAATGTCGCTGCACGACTTGGTCGAGACCAGACGGCCGCACCGGCCAAAGACGAAAGCCGTGATGGTTGGGTGGATGCAGCTCAATATATCCGGCGACTGGCGGAGTCTAAAGAGGGAGACTGTGCGTCCAGTAGGCGGGTTGCGTGATCAAGGTGTGTTGCTAGGCGTGGCTCGTCGTGAGCCTCAGGGCGGAGTGAATACGGTGGGCCTTTGAGATGAGGAGTGTCGTGGGGTGCGTGCGACCTTCATCATGAATAACTGGTTGCTTTCGGAGGATGAAGTTATAGGGGTTGAGGACCCAGCCCCGGTGCCTTGATGGAGAAGCTACAGTGGCTCGCTTTCGGCATTAATGTCTACCCGAGCGGACTTCATCTTGACCTTCCTGGTGACGAGAGCGGAGGTCCTTCTCTGCAGACTATTCTCGAAGCTGGGTACTCTGTGAAGCCCGTTCCCCCTCTTCACTTGCGTCACATTCCTCCTGGCGATGCCTAAGTCCTTGTACTCGTCTCCGGTATTTGCTGATGTCGGCTTTATGCTTTCTTTCACGTATACTTGTTTTTTTTTTTTTTTTCCGGGTGCGGGACCCATGACATATGTAACCTTCCCCTTAATAAATATTCATTTCTTATTTCATCACTTTCGTCTTTTCTCGTGCACTCCGCGCTGTTTTTCATGACCTGCATCTATTTCTTGGCTGCATGGCCTAGCCGGAAGTGTGTGCGAGTTGGACGGTGATGGGATGTAGGATTGAAAGCTGATTGAGGCTCTTTGAGCCAGTAGTTGGGCTTCATGAGCCATTCCACTTGGGCTAAATAGACTTTTAGGGGTACATGGCACAGTGGAGTGGTCGAGGTCCTGGCCCGGAGCCTCTAGCTCTGGGCCCGAGGCCTTGGTGGGGATCCCCTTTGGTGATCGACTCCTTAGAATTTGCGTGGCTGTCTTGAGTAGATGAACTTCGTCAAAGGTGAGCTCTTGGAGCTCATTTGAGGCCTGGTGGCGATCCGGCTGGTGATCGACTCCTTGGGCTCACGTGGCTGCGGAGTAGATGAACTCGTGAAGTGAGCTCTGGGCTCGGGCGCGAGGCCTTGGGTGTGGCGGCGGCGTCGACTCAGGGCTGCGTGAAGCGTAAGCGGATGAACTCGTCGAAGTGGGCTACTTGGCTCGGCGTTGAGGCCTTGGTGAGCGTCGAGCTGGCGATCGACTCAGCAGAACATGTGGCTTTGTGCGGAGTAGATGAACTCGTCGAAGTGAGCTCTTCGGGCTCGAGGCGGCTGAGGCCTTGGTGGCGATCCGTGCAGTGGTTGACTCCTTGGGGCTGCGTGTGTCTTGAGTAGATGAACTCGTCGAGAGTGAGCTGCCTAGGCTCGGGCGGCTGGGCCTTGAGTGTGATCCGGCTGGTGATCGAGCTCCTTAGAGCTGCGTGGCACAATCGCAGTGGAATGAACTCGTCGAGTGAGCTACTGACCGGGCGGCGAGGCCTTGAGTGGCGATCAGACTGGTGTCTGACTCCTTAAATTCGCGTGGCACGTGCAAAGTAGATGAACTCGTGAAGTGAGCTCTTTGACTCTCGGCCCCGAGGCACGAGTGGCGTCCGACTGGCCCAATCGACTCCTTAAGTTGCGTGGCACGTGCGAGATGAACTTCGTCAAAGTAAACCTCTTTGACTCCGGCGAGGCCTTGGTGGCGATCGGCTGGCGATCGGCTCGCTAGGGCTGCATGCTTTGTGCGGAGTAGATGAACTCGTCGAAGTGAAATTTCTGCGGGCGAGCTGGGGCCTTGGTGGCGATCGGCAGTGATCTAACTCCTTAGGTTGCGTGGCTTTGTCGCGTGAGTAGATGGGCTTCATCGAAGTGAGTGGGCTCGGTATTGAGGCCTTGGTGGCCCGATCCATTGCGGTGATCATTTCAGCCCAAGGCTGGCTGGCGTGCAGATAAGATGGGCCCGTCGAGTGGCCCTGCCAGGTGCGGTCGTTCGACTCCAGTCCTTGGAAAGCTATGGCGTCTTTAATCTTTGATTTGTGGAGAATTGGAAACGACTTCGTGAGTTCCCGTGTGCTTTAGCCTCCTTATAAATGCGTAGTCGTGCTTTGTAACCCGTATTTTGGAATTACGCCTTTCATGGTGTGTAAATCAAATTTGCAGCGGGATGAAATTTCGAGAAAGCGATTGTCTTTGCGGGGGTTCATCGAAGGTCTGGTTTCGGCTATGTTGGGTCTCTGCATGTGGGAGTTATGTTTTTCCCTAAACTCCCCTTTATGGGAGTTATGTTATTCCCTAGCTTCGCTAGGGAATGCATCCGGAGGGGGCGGCACACTTCTTGTGCCGCTTTCTCTTCTTTCTCTTCCTCTCCTTTCTTCTCCTTCTCCTTCCTTTCCTCTTTTCTTCCACATCTCATTCTCCCTTTTCCCTTTCCTTTCGCACAAACTCTTTCCATCCCTTTTCTTCTTCTCCTCTTTTCCACCTTTTTCCTTTCCTTCTCCTTCCTTTCATTCTCTCTTTCTTTTTTTAACTTTTTTTTTGAGAGGCTAGCACATCTTGTGTGCTTAAGGTCTCTTAAGTGATTGCTTGAATGTGATCTGGTTGGAATAAAGGGCTTTCTTTATGGTTATGAGCTTTCCTCGTTCTATTTCATGTAATTTTCACGAGCATTATATGTACGAGGTTGGCATGACGTCTAACAAATACTTAGGTAAATGGTCGAATGCGTTAGCGAAAATTGATAAATCTCCATTTAAGATTACAAACGAGTCTGCCGATAAAAACGTTTAACATGTTCCGCATTCCGGGCATCTTTGTAAGTTTTCCCCTCCTGCATTTGGGCTCGTAATTGCACAGAATGCGACTGACTCGAGATATGATGTAAGGGCCTTGCGAGTTGGGGCCATTTCCCCCGTAATGGCTGGATTCTTTCCTTCTTGGCGGGAGCTTTGGAACTAAATCACCCGACATGTCTGGGTTTGACTTTTGGTTGAAATACATCGTAGTCTTCCTCACGGTAGTCTGCATGCGCCTTAGAACCTGCTGGCTTTTTCATCTAAGAGGTCTGAGTTTGACGGAGAGCCTCCTCATTTATCGCTCCGCTCACGCTAGCTCAGTGCACGGGGACTTTAATCCAGGCCTCGACGGGGGCTACTACTTGATCTTGGAAATTCTGGGGCGAATGGGGTTTCTCGGGTCATTTGACTTCTATGGTGTTGTCTGTGGGCCCGTAGCACCTCGGGGAGTACTCTGCCCATTTTCCTTTAAGTCTTCTAGTTTGGTCTTCAAGCGGCCTTAAGGGTTCGATGGTGACCTCGCGTGAGTGAAGCTAGGATGTCTTTGGTGATGAGTAATAATTCTTAACTCAGGCACAAAGCACGAAATCTCTGGTGGCGTTGTCGAGCTGTTTACATTTATCGATACGGGGCTCTTGGGATACTGAGCACATATGATGGCTCGCCACCTGAAATTGCGTATCTTACATTGCATGATCGTTGCGAGTTTGGCTTGACCCACTTGGTGAAGTAATCCTTTGACGATTATGAATTCATTGAGCCCTCCCAGGCGAGAGGTCCCAGTATGTGACCCCAGCATTGGAAAGGCCGGGGCTTGTAGTTGGCGTTTAAGGGCTCTACGATGGGAGGTGGCCGGGATCTTAGCGTGCTCCTGGCAGATCTTGCATCTCTTCACTAGGTCGGTTGCGTCTTTGAGTATTGTGACGATGGTATCCTGTCTCAAAGGCCTTTCACGCGGTGCTTTCGAGCTCCGATGTGATTTCCGCATATACCCTCATGTACTTCTCTTAGCACGTATTCAATGTCTTTTCCGCGATACACTTAAGGATTGGTGTGAAGAAACCTCGCTTGTACAGGCTTCCCTTATGATTAATGAACCTGGCTGACCTCGTCCTTATTTTAGCTACTTCTTTCGAATTCGTGGGTGGGCGTCCATCATTATATGGTCGAGTAGGGTCCGTCAGTCGGCTCGAGACCTAATTTAGGCGACTTGAGCGTCCGCGAGAGATGCATAGAAGGCTACGCAAGGTATTCGGCAGGTGTAGAAGCTGAGGTCTTCTTGTGAAGTATCATTAGTTTTACTTGAGCGTCGGCTCGGAGTTCTACGCTCTGGGGACATGCTGACTGAGCAGAAAGCCAATTTTTCAATAAATCTCATTACGCTTTCGGTATAGGATCATCCTTCCACTTTTAGCCTCGTAAGTGTCTTCTATCTGTCTAATTACAGGTTGGAGATTTCATTGCAGGACCTCCCTATTGGTCAGCTTCACAATGAATGGGCGAGGTTGAGTTTCTTGTGTGACCTCATACTCGACCTCGTTGATGGGGCAGCGGAATCGAATGCGAGTCGTACTCGATGTCTATTCCTTCTGGGGAGGTTAGGATAAGACCAGCTCCGACTCCGTAGGCGTTTGATGCTCGTCTACTGAGAGAGTTTCGGATGGGGATTACGTCGTTGTTTGAGCGTCCTTGACGGGTTCCGTTGAGGTGAATTCCATGATGAAGTCGACAAAGACTTTCCCTTTTATTTCCGTTTTGGCTTTGTACGACCGAACTCGCTGGCTACATGGCCCTTCATCAGTCTTCGGGAGGTCTACGGTTTATGTAATACTTGCCGTCGGGTATTCGAGTGGGAACCATTATATGAGCACGGAAATAAGGCGAGCTTAGAGTGCGATTACGATGCAAATTAATTTTTTCCATCCTTGGGGTACCTCTCCTCCGGCACCATCTCGAGCTCGAACATGATAGTAAGTGGATACTACACTCGTTCTTTGTCTGCGGCGAGGTGACAGTTGAAGTCGGCCACGAGTTAAGTATAGAGTGAGGAGCTCCTTATTAGGACTTACTAGATGGGAGGGGGGAACTTCGGGTATGTTTTCGATCTTGAGAAGCGCTTCTTCCTGTATCCGTTGAAAGGCATGAGGACTTAGAAGAAAGAGTTGGCATTTATCCTTGCTCTGGATGCGGAATCGGCTCAAAGCCCGATCCTTCTGTCGAGAAGGCTGGACTTCGTACATGATGGTAATGGCATATCAAGCGAGCGCGCACTATTTTATGCGGATTTGCCTCAATTCCTCGGTGGTTGACTATGAAACCGGGAGCTTTGGTGATACTCGGCGCACTTGGGTGGATTCGGTTCCATTGTAATTTCTCGGGATCTGGAACGCCTCGGAGAGATGAGCGATGTGGAGGCTGGGTGTGGTGGATTTTACCGGTAATGTAAATTACATGTACACCTCATGGTTGTGCTATGCGCTTTTGGAACATCCCAGTTCGGCCTTTAATAGGTAGCTCCTGCATTCTTGAGCCCAACTGACATCACGATATGATAGGTTCCTCGTCTTTGTGTGAGCGAGGTCTTTTCTTGGTCGTGCGGGTCCATCTTGTCAGTTTATGTGGAGAAGGCGTCCGTAAAGCGAGGAGTTAGTGGTGTGGCGTCGCGATGAGGTCTATCCTGCGCAAAGAGCGTCGCTGGGCATGCTCTGTTGATGTTAGTGAAGTCGATACAAAGTCGCCATTTTCCATTTGCTTTTTGGCCAGTCGCGTTGGCTGACATTTCGGATACTCTACCTCTGATCAGCTCTGCTTGGAGGTTTGCGAGCCTCCTCGTTGATGAAACTTGTCTTTCGGCGCGAGCTCCTCCTCTTTGCTTGATCGGTTTGAAGGATGGGGGCAGTGGTCCGGCCTGCGGGTTATTCTTGTGAGATTGATTCCTTCCATGCTGCTTTACATGGAAGACGTCTTTGATGCATCTCGAACTAGAGTGAGGAGGCCTTTGGTCTTGCACAAAGCTGGAGCCAGTGGCGAGATGTTAGGAGTCGTCATCAGTGACCTGGGTTCTCAGTTCTGAAGACCCGAGTCGGGTGAGCACCTCGTCACGCGTCTTCACGGCTGTTCTCTGCATACGTTGTCGGCCAGCTGCCTTCACAGGATGCTCAGTGGCATTCCACTGACCCACTCAGTGATCCTCTCAGGCCATTCTGACTCCGTTTGGTGGGGAACTTGATCATCATGTGGTATCTTTGGAGGGGATGGCTTTATTGCGTTGGAAGTCTTGCTAACAACATATTATAAGCGGTCATTACGGCTAGGAATCTTGCGTGTCAGTTGCTGGCAAGGGGCTCTCCAGGTGAACCTTGTTGTATCAGACCCCAGGTGAGTTAATACTTCCCGAGCCCGCGGATGTGTGTTGTCGGGTTCCAGTCTTTCTCTTCCAATGCCCATTTTATCGAAAGATGACGAATATGATGATTGAACTCCCGGCATTATCAACTAGGACCCAGATGAAGCTGTTTTGCTGGCCTGGCTGACTCTGTGGTGCGTCCTTAGGGTGTTGGCATCCCTCGAGTCCCAGTGCCAGAAAATGCTGATGGACGTGTCGGCGCGGCTGATTTGGATCATTGTATTTCCCCTATTTCACGTGATCGATCTTTAGCAGAGATGGGCCTTGGTGAGCCAGGTCTCCTCCTCTAGCCAGTCCTCACCAGATCACATTGGTTTCTCTAGAAATTCTTGGTCTTTGAGTTTGTAGTTTGTCGAATTGGTGAGGTGGTGTCTTGAGCTGGAGCTTGGTTTTGAGCACAGTTCTGGGGCTAATTTTTCGGAGGGATATGGGCGTCGGATTACTGCTTGTAGTATTAGGTGCTCTATTTCACTCTTGGGATTGTATCACCGAGTCGTAGTGCGGTGCAGTAGTCCCCAATAGGTCACGGTACTTAGTGTTGTCTCTTGTGGTGGGGTCGACTTCGTGTGTGTTGGCGCCTCGAGGGGCCTTTCGTTTGAACACACAGGGACTTGTGACCTTTGGGGGTACATTGGGGGAGTGGTAGTTGAGTGAATAACGTCGTCGTCTTTCGGTGCGGTGGACCGGACGATCTCGAGGAGTTTCCCGCCTTTGGGGATCGCTCTCACCTTGCAGGGACCTTTCCGTCGCTTTGTCTTTTGGGGCTTCTTATATTAGTTTATGCAATTCAGTTTTTTTCTTTATGGGTGGGAAGGCTCTCCTTCTTTTGATATGAGGGCCTCTTGACATTTAATATGCCTGGCTTGCGAGAAGCGCGCCATTGTGCCAGTTTGGGGATTTTTAGAGAATGGAAAACATCAAATCTTTTGGCTGACCTAAAGCGGGTAATGAATACGATTTCGTCGGGTATAATACACTTTTAGAGACTACGGCATTGTTGAATCTTTGGACATAGGGCTCCGGGCTTTCTTAGAGCCACAGCGATGGTCAGCGGGTTGTAACTCGGCTTTATCGGTCTAGCCCAGTGAGTGGTTGCGGTGTGATAGATTAAGCTCTACAGGCCAGAGATTGATGACGGAAACTATTAAACCGGGCCCAATTTGGGCCTTCCGATGTGATAGTAAAGCCTGCGTGATCTGGATCGATACCCATGCGGATCCATTTGGTTTGTAAGTGTTGAGATGATCGGCCGGATCCTTGACACCATCGAATGCTTCCACTTGTGGCGTCTAATTTTCTTTGAAGAGTGACACCTGCGGTGTGAGTTGATTCGGTTTGTTGTACCAAGGTGTCCATGAGTGTCGGGGCGCGTCATACAACCACTTCCTTCACCGCATTTGAACTCTTGGTGAAGGGTTTTGAAACTCAACTCATGGTAGTTCCTTGCTCCTTCTTGAGGATGGCGTAGTTCTTCGTTCTCGTGCCCTCAGAGTGTTAGCCCGTTACCTTCTCTCCCGGGGGCAAGCGGTGAAAGGTGAAAATTTTTAAACTCATTTGGACTATTATATTTAGATTTTGAAGATAATTACAGTTTATTGTTGTATGGGAGGAAGGTTGTGACATTCACATTGTTTGTGGTGTATCCAGACATTTTATCTGTCTTTGTTGAGTTGTTAACTCTCCTATCAGCGTTCTGGTTTGATGGCGACGTATCTTGCGCTCTTCGTGTCGTGGCATTGTACCAATGTGGGGCTGTGTCTGCGTCGCTGTGAGTCACCATCCTTGGAGATTAGGCGTTGCTCTACTGGTAATTACGAGTTGATACCGCGTGCTTGAGTGATCGGTTTACTTGTAAAGGCTGTCGTTCCACAGACGGTGCCAATGATGATGCCTTTCCAGCTAGGGATTGGGAATTTGGAGCGTGTAGAGTGGATTAGCCGGGACTGGGTTCTTCTTTGGGCTAGTTTGCGAGCTCTGTCGTCAATTTGAAGTAGGATTCTTCTTGATCTTCGGTCTCTGAGCTGCGGACGTGGTACTCCTGCAAAAACAAGAAAGAAGGGGTCGGCGAGGGGCTTCGCGTAGGCGCTTCGATACTAAAAATGGATTCTCGTTAAGAGAAAAGATAGACTACTTAGAGAGCGAATGTGTTTGCGTATGAGTATATGTGCGTACCTTTCACCGATGGGGTGGCCTTGTATTTATAGTAGATGTTCAACCAGTTGGATGGTGACTGGGATTCGTTCCCATTGGATGGGATATTTTTGTTATTATCGGTATCGGATTTGATAAAGGATATAGAAAGGAAGCAGTTTATTTGATGATGCTTCCTTTGTATTAGAGTTCGGTTTGATGATGAAGTACATTGTGTCTTTCTTTCGCTATTGATAAGATTTGGTTGGATTTGCGGGATAATATATTCTATTTCCTTATCTTAGGAGACTTTCCATGTCGGCCTTCGGGCGACGGATTGGACCTTCGTTATGGGTGGCAGAAGGAGCAGATCTTGACGTAAATAAATTTGAATGCTTCAATGTGTCTCTCCTTTGTGGTTTAGCGAGTGGGCCTGCGTGTTTCGTTAGGCTGGGCTATTCCTTGGAGGAGAAGCAGCGAGTGGGCTGTGGCCTTATATATATATATATATATATATATATATATATATATATATATATATATATATATATATATATATATATATATATATATATATATATATATTTTCATTGTAATTACATGTTTTAAAACATTGGTTGAGACTTGGAAATGAATTTTGGAAAACCTTATGACTTATTTGTAATTATGTCTTAAAAATCATTATAGATTTAATATTTTATTTTTAATCATTTTCTATGTTTATAAAATTATCTTCTAAAACAAGCTTATTAAAATAGTAAAAACACTAGAAAACAATTAACAGATGTTATTTAAAAACATTCTCAATTAACTGTTCATATCAATGATCATCAAATTTTACCATCTTTTGTTATTTTATAAATTCATAAATTCTTTAGGTAAACAATGCTGCTATGGCCATACTTAAGGAGGCTACAGAATATACAGAAGAGATTTCTCAACTTTAATGGTACCAATTTCAGTCAGCTTATCATCTGAGTCAACTTGGACACCCCCTCTTAAAAGCATCCGGTAATTGAAAATATTGTATTTATCTCCTCAGTTGCAAGTGTCTTAGCCTTTCCTGCTCTATCTGTTTATGCGGCATCTAAAGGTATGTTGAGGTAGTATAATTATAAGGGAATTTGTGTCCCATTGATTTGAGAATAATTATAAAGGTGATATAAAAAATATGTCATTATTTTGTATGATTTAATAAATAATAATTGTGTTTCAGATATGATAAATGGCACAAGTATATTAATAAACTATAAATCTTATTTTAATATTCGTGAAATATCGCTAATGAACGATTAATAGGCCTTGTCACATACGGTTTATTAAAGTAGTATATAAATACTATCATACCTAAAACACAATTATTTTTTATGTAATCGTATTAAACCATGTGTTTTACATTCTGTATACCCTCTTTACAATTATTCTTAAATTAATATGGGGATATACAAGTTTCACAAATTATAATAATTATGGCCTTATGATGCCAATAATTGAATCATAAATGTTATGATTTTGTATAGGAAGCTGATGGATCAAATCTAAAAGTTTGGCATTTGAGTGGGCAAAGGACAACATTAAATTCGATACGATTGCACCTTGGATGATCGAGACACAAACATTGACGATTTGGAAGTAAAATCCGAATTCCCTCCTTTGCTTTTCATTGAACATGTTCATATTTAAGTATTTTCCATTAGAAAACAAAAAATCAAAGGGCTAAGTTGAAATCCTTATTATTTTTACATATATTTATTTCTACAGGAGGATTCTGCCACGAAGGAATTTGTTACACGATTAATCTCTCGGACTCCTATTTGTCGTCTAGGACGGCCTAGTGACATCTCGTCGGTGGTAGTATTCCTTTGCCTTCCCGCTGCCTCATACGTCACTGGACAAATAATATGTGTTGATGGTGGACACACAATAACTGGCGTCTAATTTTATATTCATGCTAAGAGCTGGAATGGTTGGATAATTTGTTAAGAAGCATGATATTTATATTAAACTCAATATTAGAGTTTGTTTTGGAGAGAGATCCTAGATTCAAGTTATCTTGGGTGCAGATTTGAATCTCCATTTATTTATTGAAAGTCATATGGATCATTTTATTTGGTTTGTTTGACTCTCAATAGAAAGGGTGTTAAAAGTATGATATTCATATTATACATAAATCTTTAATTGGAACTTTTCAAAGAGTTAGTTGTTTAACATAATTTTCTATTATTTTATATGAGGATTATGATTCATTGAAGAAGTCCCTACTTGAGAGAATAAAGAAATATGAATCCTGCCATCAAATGTCTTTTTTTTTTTTTTTGCCCCCACTAGATGTTAATTATCACATTTTACTTTAGTCTTTGTGACCAAAAATGTAACAATTGGATTGGGACTTCATATTTTCATGAATATTACTATTAATGGAATTAAGTACCTCTTTTATAAATGCGCCATACTTGTGGCCTTACTCGTGCTCGGGCTCGGGTATTTACGATCCATAACGGGAAGCCCAGTCATCACGAGGCGTGGGATTCTGTGTGATTTCGATTTCGATCATGATGCATATGCATTGAATGGACAGAGCCACCCATTCATTTATTTCGGTACCATTCGAGAGGCACCGAGATAAGTCTCGGTATAGATGGTGTCTTTGGAGCGGTTTCATCGTGGCGTAAGCATGTGTGAGGAGTCGTGAGGACTCGGGACATGGAGTTTGGGCATGTAGACATTGATAGGAATCATGAATTCAAACAGAGATAGTAGTGTGTTTTTCATTGCATGAGGCACTTAGGTGGGGGCTGTGTAGGGAGGAATTGTCGCTCAGCCAGGGCATTGCTCTTGTCGTGGGATCCCAACTTTCAGTCGGAGTGTTGGGGCAGTACAGCTCATTAGGTAGTTTTGAGGAAAGCGGAGCAGTAGCCGGCTTTGATTATGTTCTTGTAAAACATGTATGAAATATTACAATTGAAACATGTTGTATAAGAGTGTAATTAACTCTTGAAACTATTATAATATAGTTGGGTATATTTTGTGAGTATGGATGTATGAGCCTGACGTGGCCATTTTTACTCATGTATGGGTTCATGATACTGAGGCAACGCGAGGTTTCGCGGATTCAATTAATAAAGACCCTGAATTATTCAACATTATATGTATGAGCCTTAAAATTACATGCTATTGCTTTTCCGAAAAAGTACATGCCATTGTTACAGAAATTATTAATTATTTTAATTCATTTAACTTTATTTTGTTCATTAATATAAAGGAAATTAATTATGTTAAGTGCTATAATACCACGAATCTAGCGATCGAATTTCTGCCTCCACGCACCCTATAGTGACCTCTTACGGGTGTTGTACTACCTTTGCAGACCACCCTACTGGCGACTAGGACGTGGTGCACAGGGTGGAAATCTTCTTGTACCTACCTCGGTCTCTCTGGCTGACTAGGCTGTGGGCGGAGTCTCGGATAAAGTGACATTCACGCATAGACATCATGTCATGTTCATACTCTCGAGATGCCTCCTCGACATGAGGCACAATGGAAAGATGATCCACGATAGCTACTTGTGGTAAAAATATATGCAGTAAATGCGCTAGGGCGGTCTAGTAAACTCTGTAAAGGTGTCTCTCTTGGCTCACAGGTCCATGCCTTGGGCCATCGAGAACACGAAAGGGACTTTCTACTCATCTAAACACCCGTCAACGCATAAATTTCTTTGTCTAACCATAGTCTGCCTCAGGTGTGGGTACCATCATAAGTTTAGCCCTAATTTTGGGCGTACATCATGCCCACTACGCTCTTATGGAGACTCGTACTTTTGACGAGGGTATTGCTCTTAACAATTTGTATAAATTGATCCATGTTAGAAATCTCTGCCTCCACAGTGCAAGCTCGATGGTGCTGAAGTGATTCATTGAGGCATCTTCGATTTAGGGATGTGCTGACATTTCTCTACGGAAATTATAGGTGAAATCTTCAAATTGAGCCTCTACGACCTCGTCCGGACATAATACTATGAATTTCAAGGTTAAAGATTTGGCTTGACACTTTTCTGATATTTGATGCATGCAATGATTTGAAAGCAGTATAGGTTGCAATAGGAAAATCATTATAAAAGAAACAATTCTATAGGAAATGCGTGGAAAAGAGTGAAAACAGGCGAACTATAACAAAGCGCTACGATACCAGCCAATGGACCCCCTTCCTATTGTGAGATCACCGTGACTCCCGAGTAACCTCCCAGAAGCTGACTAACTCATTGTGTAATTACCATGAAAATTTAGTAAATTAAAAATGATGAAGCATGCATGGAAAACATGGGTTATAAAATTTTGTACTTAGAAATCACCTTTAGTTTAGCGAATCAGGCGGCATAATGGTACCTTGCGGTGATCAAGCTTAGAAATAAAATCACTGTATAAAAAATACACTCAATATTTTCCAAAAATCCAACTCTGACCATAAAGGACCGCACATCCTCATGGAAATATAAGATACAAATCGATAAACATAATTTTATCTGACCATATTGTATAAGGAGGAAAAATGTTGTCCTCATTCGATGAATCTACGAATTGAGTTCCAATACTCATTGTGTGGCCCAGCGAGATCCTCATTGTGTCAATCAGTGTCATCCTTGATTGTCTTCCTCTATGTGGCTTTCGATGGCTCAATACAGCTGACTCTCCTAAACCGTGGTCTTCATCTTGTGTAGCATGAGTGATCATCTTCAGTGGATGAAACAGATAATCATGGCTTTGTTATTGGATCTGCAATATCCCACCATCATTTCGATGTCGCTCTGGCGTCATTGGTCCCCTCTCCTCTTAAGCCGTCATAACCTGTAATGAAGTACCGGCAGCAGTGCTGTATTTGACACTTGAATCGAGAGATTGATAACGATGAGTTGAAATAGGTCCTCGTGTCTTATTTAAAACTTTTACTATAGACTTCTTGGATAAAACTCACTCTGACATTCACTGCTTCTGAGACATGTATGCGAATGAGATTAAGTGGATCGAATTTCCATCTTCATCATCTAAATGGAAGTCTAGCCCATTTTAAATAGTTGATTCTCTTCTTCTTCACCAAACTTCATTTGAAATTTCAAGTAAATCGGGGAAATTATTTTCGGCAGCTTTATCAGGTCTACTGCCTCCATGGATCTTTAGTTTCATGTTATAATAACAAAAACCAATTATTAAGGAGCCTAGGATAAGCAAGCTGGGATTTCTTTGTTTTTGGTATGAATTAGAAGTAAATGTCTGTTCAATTTCTTCATGGCCCGAAGATGATGCGGTTTGAAAAATAACTTTAAGGCAGCTACGCCAATGTTGGGCGTGATTTAATCTAATAAACCAAGTTGTTTGCGATAAAATTACTTATATTCGATATATAATAATAAAATAATTTATAAAATTATATAATGAGAATTAACACTCACCAGGGAACCATTTTTTATCTGCGTTATTCTTGCGTCACCCAAATCCCTTTTTTGCATCACGGAATAGTATAAGGCGTGAATTGAAAATATGAAAAAATCTAAATAAAATCAATCGAATTAAATTAGGATAATCAATTAAATTTAAATTAGAAACTCATTAATTTACCTCATTTCCAAAATTACAAAAGGCCTTGAAGCATTTTGGGATCTATTTAGAAAAACATCATGAGACGAAGCAGTAGCTCGGGGTTCTGACCCGACTCGAGGTCTATATTGAAATTTTGGATTTAGATAGTATCTTTTGCAATAGTTATTGAGAATTAGTATGCGATAATAATATAAACATAATATTATTAAATGTGAATATCGACGAAGAGAATATTAATTAGTTACTTGTTGCATGAAGAGGATGCTTAGGAGTTCTATCGATGATGCAACGATGATAAGTTTTTCACCCACTCTTTAGCTTTTGAGTCGTCTAAATTTGCGGCTTCATCGTCAGATCAACGTAGACCAAATGGCATGGTTAGGACGACTTACGAGATCGACAATGCTAAGCACTATATATAGTGCCTCATAGATGGACACTAGCTTCTCCACCTTCTCGATATTGATGATCAAACAGGTCTTTCAACTTCATGCACAAACCGATCCGGCTAAGCTTGTAGAGATGACCATTCATTACTAATAAAGACTTTCTTAGTCAACCTCTTTTTAAGAAGGCATCCAAGGGAAATATGGTTGTTTTGCGTCTTGTTGCAAATCTGTTGCTCAGGGACCTTTTGATATGTCCACCACGGACTTTCGCATTTTTGCAGCAAGCTTGACCATGATTGTAGTAAAGTTGGTTATCTTTTCGTCCATTCTCGATCCAGGCGAGCAACAACATCCACTTTTACGATGTCTTGAGCATTAAATCAATGCGAGTGTCTTTGCATATGAATAAATCTGGATAGTATTCTTGTAATAACAAAACTCGCGAGTGCTAATCCATTATACTGTTACAATTTGAACCATATTTTCTTCATCGACTTCCTTGATATAATCCTTGACAAACCATATATGTATTTGTTTTATCTTTTTAATCTTATCAGCATTAAATGATTTATGAGAAGATTGTCTTCATTTAAATATGTATGGTAATTATGCTCAATTTAGTTGTGGGATCCATCCATCGCACATAATTGTACATTCATATGTCTCCATTTCTCCTTTGTAAGTTGACATAAGCTTATTGTCTTTTATCTTTCCGTTTAAGTACTTGCTTTTTTGATTTAAATACAGTGGTGGTTCGATGCTCTAAATCCACACATATAATAATTCAAGGAAGTTGGTTATTAAAACATATTTCATATGGAGATAATAATGTCATTATTAAAACATATTTCATATAGAGATCATAATATAAAACATATTATACAATTAGACAAATCTGCTTGTTGTGCACCAAAAATCATGTTCTTAAAACTTGGTTAGTGGTTAGTGCTTTTTGAGGTGGAACACTTTCATATATGAAAAACTTGCTAATTAATCTTCCCATTGTTTCCCTTGAATTAGATTACCTTTGAACATTTTTAAACTTGTTTGTAGCGAAAGACTTGTATAATGATGGTGCGATTGGCGGTGATGGATTCATATGCGAAACGAACTTTTAATGATAACAGCTATGTACGTCTTGTGGATCGCTGAACATGAAGGCAACCTGTGCAATTATGAAAAAAAATAAAATCAATTTACATTATTTTATACATAATTATGAAAAATGGTGGAGTATAAGGAGATTTACCTATTTTTTATTTGCCTCTCATAAATCCTATGATGCGATCTAGTTAATTCACTAGCTTTGATGCGCGTCTTTAACACCGATATTCAGTTCCATTCGTCGGGGTGTATGTCGGTCGGATACATATACACATCCTCGTATTCTCTTATCCATCATCGTCATCGATGAATTTGTGATGTTTCACTTTCGTGTATTTAAGTAATTTAACTCGAATTTCTTATATCGGATGCTTTTTATTTTGATTTACTTTATTCTAAAAGTTGCTTCGTTTAACGTTTCACTTTGGTGTGCGTTTGGAATGACAGTATTTGAATGGGGATCGTATGTGTGAATGAAGCTTTTAGCGGTATTGCACCACTTTTATGCTTAAAAACACAATGAGCCTAAATTGTTCCATTTTTATGTCCCTCGAAAAGTGCAATACCTCCGTCCCTCTGAGATCTCGGCCTCCTTCATAGTAATTCTACAGACACGTGTGTTTTTGTGAAAATAAAATTCAAATTAGTATGATCTTTGTATATGATATACATTATATGCGTTATATATATATATGTAATTTAACATAAAAGTAAGACCTAAGTTTCTAACATGATATCTAGCTTAATAATATCATTAAGATATCTAAGAAGATCTAAATTTCTAACATTAAATATGTCTAAGATCTAAGTTTCAAACATTATATAAGTATAAATAAAATTTAATGTAAGTAATATGTTTCAAAAGTAGGATGTTTAATATCTAAGTTCCAAACCTTATTATCTAACTTAATTTATTATTATCAAATTAAACCAAAATAAAACTAAGATACATTAAAAATAAAATACGCATGTAAGTAATATGTTTCAAATTACTAAAATAAGATTATAAGTATAAAAATGTTTCAAACATAATATAACTAAAATAATATTATAGTAAATAACTAAGTTGAAACATATAACCTAAAATAACTATTTAACTAAATAACTAATATAATTAATTAACTAAAAATTATATTTATCAATTAAACTATAATAAAACTATAGTATAAAAATATGAGATTATAAACTGTTCAACACCAAAATAAACTAGATACATTAAAAATAAAATATGCATGTAAGTAATATGTTTCAATTTCTAAAATAAGATTATAGTATAAAAATGTTTCAAACATTATATAACTAAATAAGATTATAGTAAATAACTAATATAATTAATTAACTAAAAATTATATTAGTTAGTAATATAATTAATTAACTAAACATTATATTAGTTAGCAATATGTTTTATGAACTAAAATAATATATTATTAAGATATCTAAAGTAAAAAGATCTAAATTTCTAACATTACATAATTATAATTGTTTAATAGTAGGATGTGTAATATCTAAGTTTCAAACATTATATCTAACATAATTTATTATTATCAAATTAAACTAAAATAAAACTATAGTATAAAAATATTTATTATAAACTACTTCAACACCAAAATAAAACTAAATAAAATATGCATAAAAGCAAAATTAATGAACAAAAGAAACATACCTTAATTAAGATCTTTTAAAAATTTAGGATAAGGAACAAAGAAAAATTATTTGAGATGAAATGAAGCTTAGATGTGGATTGATGAGTTTGTAATAAAGTTGTATGATTTTAGGATGAATTAATAACTAATAGAAAAGGAAATTAATACTAATAATCCACTCAATAACTAATTATATATATATATCTTCTTTAGGATGAATTAATTAGGTCCTTTTTTTAAAATTAATTTGTTTACTACCGCCTCTTCTAAGTGCTATTTGCTTCACTTCTTTGAAACTATTACTTCATCAATTAATGAATCCTTTTTTATATCATCTTTGAGAGTATAAAGTTGACTTTGTCCTTTATATTTTCCTTTTTCAACAAACCATATCCATTAAATTGGGGGAGAGGGAGTGATATGATTCGCAAGCCAACTATTAGGCGCTACACCGCAAGCCAACTAATATGGTTTAGAGTATATATAGGGATATTTTTATAAGTTAATCAAATTCATGATTATTATAAATACTTTTATATGTAATCATATTCCAAGGATAATAAAAGTTTGAAATCCCGTTCCATTCTCATAGATTTAGGCATGTTATCAAAGCACGTAATTAATATGTGTTTCCTCTTCTTATTTTCTTCCTCTAATTTTTATGACTATTGCTTCACCATCACAACAACACAGTAAGAGCAGTCATTATTATCTTTATTATGTTTAAATAGATTCAGGCAATCCTATCTACCTTATCTAACACATTTAAAATTTGTGGATGTGTTATGTTTTGATAGAAAAAGCGACTCCTAGATTATGTTTAGTTTCGAAAGACTAAGTGAATGACGATACATAAAAACGACAAATTAAGCGTAGCAATAAGCACGTCACAGGAATTTTCTGCTCATCGAAACGACAACGAAAATAGCATTCTGTATCGATTGATCAGCGTATATAAATAATGTAAGAAGATTGTCACGAGAATTTAAGAGGCGCGGTGAAAGTCAGGAAGAACTTGTGTAAAGCGTAGAGTGATCTTTTTAAAGTCGAGGTACCCATACTTTCTTGCTCAAATGAATATTCCATAATTTCTTAAAATGTCTGCTCGTCTCCATTTTCTGCAAAAACATGATATATATGACAATGTAGAAATAATGTGATTCTTGTTATACCTATATCTATCATGCATAAGTACAGAAATTGTGGAAAGTTACACTGAGCTCCTGGATGTAACAGCACCAGAACTTAAATAGGTTCAAGTTCAAGGACTTAATATATCAATTTGATCCTATGCATGTATCAGAATTAAAGTCTAATTATTTTCATAAGAATGGAAATATGATCTACAGTGAAAGTTGAACATGACACCATCTGATGGGTATTTCATCCAACACAACCCTTCAATCTTTATGGTTCCTTAAAATTTTTGAAGAAAGTACATGTTCTGAAACCAGCAAATTATAAGAGGGAAAAAAAAAGGGGGACCAAGTAGAAGCAGAAAAGATGGGATATAGTGCTGTTCGTCGCAGCAGAAGCAGAACAAGGAATAGATGCCTCACAATTTTTCTGTTCAGGTGCAGATACTCAAAGGAAAACCACCATATTTTCAGAATCTAAAAGGCCTAAAGTAATGAAAATAAAGGTAGAGAGATATGCCGACAAAAAACTTATTCTCACTCTTTCTGCCATGATCTCTCCCTGCTAGGGCAGAAAGAGGGAGGAGGCTCTATGTATAAGTAGACCCAACTGGACAAGTAGAGTAAAACCCTCAAAAGTTTGAACTCTGATCTTCAGAAAAACTGTTGGATCTCAGATTGAAGATATACAATAATACAGGATACAACCTGTCGCCTCCCTTAATTTCGGATGATGGAGAAGCTCAAATCTACAGTGAATTAAATTAGGTATGCCAAATTAGGTAGCAATTAATACATATGTAGAAAGATCTGAGTCTATTTCTACATTGTCAAAGGATCAATTTAATGCGTTTTTTATTTCCTCATGCAGCACATACCAATGAAGATTAATCTGCTGGCTGGAGAGAAAGATTAATTATACCTGATTGTGGCTTCTGGGTTTCCAGAGCTGAAATCATCATCACTTTCTTCTTCTTCTCCATTGCATTTAGACTTTAAGCAGGAGAAATTCTATTTACATCCCAATAATTTCTCTATACATCCTATATCACACACATCCCATTTTTCACTCTATCTCTTTAATGGGGTGTATAGAAAAATTTTTGGGTGTAAATAGAATTTCTCTTTAAGCAACAATAATATTACTGCTTACCTACACATATAGAGATAAAAAGTACATGCATGTAGTGGTTGTGAATTAAGTTTTGTCTTTTATGAGCTTATATTTATAGGCATTCTAGGGCATAGACTTGATTACCTCAGCTTTGTGTGCCTGTTCCCAGGCTACAACTACCTCACAGCCAGAGAGAGTACCATGAAAGTGACAAAACAGATTACGTTGTTGTAGCATGAATATGATTGTCGAGATATTTAGGTGTGCAATGAATGGGGAGTAATGGCATATTCACCAAAAGAAAAAAAAAAAAAAAAAAATACTGAATAATTTTCAAAAAAAAAAAAAAATCTTTAATGCCTTTTAAAATTAAGATTTATTGTTACTTTTTAAACTTATTATAAACTAATGATATGTCTTGATAAAAATATATAATTAAAATTATTAAAATATTAAGTATTAATAATATAATAATTGATCAATCTAATATCATTGATAATTAGAGCTCTTATTAAATACGATTAAAATATCTTTGAGCTTATATCTGACGTAATGATATTATTGATTTGATTCTCTTCTTTGATCGTATGTCGCTTTGATCGTTTTAGAATCGTTCTGCGTAAATAAGCGTTATCTGTGATGGCGAAAAATAAAAGCAAATTATATCGAGAACTGACATGACGTGAAGCGCGTAGGATGACAATCATTGCACAAAGAAATCTTAGTTTTAACTTATTTACTATAGTTTTTTTTGTTTTTTTTTAATCGTAAATTTTATATGTATACTTTATTTTTAGTTATTTTTATTTTTAAAACAATTCAAATAAGTAGAAACAATTAAAAATATTTTTAAAAGCTAAAAAATACTATGGGCTTGTTTGGTTCTTATTTTTTTAAAATGTTTTTTGTTCTAAAAAATAAGGAAAAAAATAAAAATATGGAGAATATGTTTGGTTCATAGTTTTTTTTGAAAAACATAGAGAACATAAAAACATTCAATTAATATAACAAAAGTAGTTTTCAAATACTTAGCACAAGAAATTATATTTTAAAAATTGATACCAACGGGTTTGAAAGATGAAGCCAAACATACATCTATTTTCTTTTTCAAATAAATTCTTGAATACATTATAAACACCTTTCCAAATTGTATTTTTAAATTGTTACCAGCAGTTTTGAAAAAGATGAGCAACATACACCATGCTGTTTTCTTTCCAAAATAAAGTGTAGATATTATCAAGACACCTTTCTCAAAATGATACAAACATGCCTAACCATTGGTTTTAATATTTTCACCAAAAAAGATATTTATTAAAATGATAATGAGTTTTTTTTAAAAATTTAATTACTTTTATACATTATAGTTGCCTGAGCTCAGACACCTTCCCCTGCCCATGTTTATGTTTTAATATTAACACTTCACTAATCAAATTGAAACATGGACATAATGATAGCAATTAAAATTCTAAAAAAATCTTATATTTATATTTATTAATTTGACATAATAAATTAATTTATAATATATATAAGTAATATAAATAAATAAGATGACCATAAAATATTTATTATAAAATTTTAATCTGTGATTTGCCAATTTATAATGTTTTAAAATATATTTTCACTAATATAAATGAATGTAGTAAAGATATAATGAAGTTAATAGTAAAATGTAAAATTAAAATTCTTTAAACTATAATATTACAGTAGTACATGTTTGATGTGTTTAGTGAGTTAAAATTAAGTTGTAGATTGATTATCATTCTTTTTAGTGTTTTTTAGAAGAAAAATTTTCAATGAGAAGTTTTGCCAATAATTTTTAAAAGAAAAGTATTATTCTCATTATTTGTGATGTATATTTTAAATATGATGGAATGAATTAAAATCTGAGTTTTAGACTCAATGGTTGAAAAATTATAAAATTAAAACTTGAAATTTGGCCCAATCGCCAAAATAGTACGTTTAGTATAATTTACCAAATAATTCTTACCAGCAACGATAATCGAAATTTTATCAAATACATATCCTGCAAATTGTATTTTCAAATAAATGAATCTGTGTTAGACATGATATTTAAAAAATTCTAAATTACCATTATCATGTATATAACAGTATTTGTCAATTTATAATCTATATGACTTAAATGTATTATTTTAGATATTAATTTAGATTAAAAACTAATTTTATAATTTTTGTTTTTAAAAGAACTATTTGAATATGAAACTCCCGAAATCGAAATGTAATGGATAATGATTAGGTGTGGCAAATGACAATAGGTAAGGTCATTGTCAGCATTAACCTAAAAGGGTGCATGTGTGTGGGGGGTGGGCCGAACAAGTTGAAAAAAGCCTTGCTACCACGTGACTGTGGGCCACCCATATCAATATAGAGTAAAGATAGAAAGGGAGAGGTGGTATTGTGAATCGTGAATAGTAGTGAGTGATATATCTCATAAGTCATATCTGTATGGTCCGTTGAATAGTGTTAAATATTATATCTCATAAGTCATATATGTTTGTGCATAGTCAATTGATCTTGATAGGTTTATATCTAAATCAAAGTCTCTCTACATATGATTAATTAAGTGATTTTAAATCATATCATTTGTCTGCCAATAGATAACTAGATGTGCTTGTGGGGGTCCCCAGACAAGCGTGAAATTTCCCTCATCCACATATTGCATAAGCCTACTTTTCACGTATGATCAGCCTTTAACTGCATTAGAAGGCATCTCTCAAAGTGATAGGGCAAACTATCTACATGCAGTTGACTCTAAATATTTTTAAATTTAGGGCTAAAATTTATGACCTAGCCCAAGTCTTATGTGAATAAATAATTGATAAAAAACCTAAACTATATGTAATATATCTATTTGATGATTAAGAGTTTTCTAACTTATGGTTTAGCTATAGATTCGAAATGATGCATTACAATTGTTATTGATCTATTTTTTGATGATATGTATTCTAAGTGACTGAATCGACTTTTATTAATTTTTTATGTATAATAGTGAAATTATTGTATTAGTTCTATGATCATTTTAACAATGGAGTTCAAATAGAAAGGATATTAAGTAGTTGTGGTAGTTAGTCTTTTGATTTATCATCAATCGTATGAGCGATGTTTACAAAAACTAAAAATCCAGTTTTTATTAACATCTTTGACATATCTTGCTTTGTAATGGTTAGGCCAAAGCCTTGATTTTTAATGAATTAGGTTAAAGGAATGACAATATTGTAATCAGAATTTATGACAAGTTTTTTGGCGGCTAAAGAGTTAGAATAATAGTTCTTTGGTGTGAGAATCGTAGCTTTGTATCTGAGGTTTGATGATTAACCAGTTTTAGTCTGAAATTTGCAGGCTATTTAGTAACTGGCATGAGTGCCTAATTAGCAGCAAATTTAGTTTATCTGAAAATCGGTCTGACAAAGTTTTGAAGTGCTTTATGTGAACAAAATAATTGATAAAGGACTCAAATATTTGATAAAGAGTCTATGAGATGGCAAAAGAAAATTTACCTCCTAAAATATATATTCATTTATCTTGCCCACAAGCCTAACACCAATTCAAATATCTCCTAATCCTCTCTCAACCGGTTTCGACTTATTCTTCCAACTACACACCTCTCTTTCTTCTTTTCTTCATCACCTGACTTTGTTTTGCTTACATCTTTTCTTCGAGTTCGTACTTGTTCTTGAGATCGACACCTCATTTCTTCGAATCATGCTTGAAAACATGCATCCATTCAAAGAAATTGTTGGTTGACCAAGCTGCTTAAGTCTTTGTGATGAAGGAAGATGGATTTCGAATTCACAATTAAATACGATTAACATTCATTAAAGGTTTTCTTCTCTTTCTTTTTTAATATAACATACTTTGTCGTTGTCTCTTTCTTTTCCATCTGCTTGATTGTTGAGAAAAATTTATCTCCTCATGCATGTTTAAGTTATCTCTATACTTCACTTCACTAAGATTTCATTGAATATAGACATTGTTGAAACCATTTTAAGCTGGCATTTCACCATGGTGTGAAGTGTAGTGCCTTTCATTATTGACCTTCTAAATCTCTCCTTATTCATTTAATATATTCTGCACCATTAAAATTTCTTTATTTGCACAAAGTTGACATCTTCGGTTGGTATCGATGATTCATTACATGAATTTTGCGAAATAGGATTACTGATTAAGAATTACAAACTATGATAATTGAGTGATAGACAACACTATTAAAGAAAAAAATCACCACTACTACAGGTGCACATGTCGTTTCCATGACAAAGAAAAAAATTCAAAAACATTCAATTTTGCATTAAATTTATCTTTATATTGCTCCCCATATGTGAGGTATGCTCCTAACATAACATGTATACATGAACAAAATTGTTAAGGAAGTTGTAGAGGACCACCTCAAAAATCTTCCACAGGACTGTGGTGGGCTCATTTGCATCTACTCTAACCAAACACCCACAGATGCCTTCTTGATATCTGTATTTGCATTTACACTTTGTGCTTCACTTTAGTTTGTTTTGTGAGTTTTATTTTGATTAAAGCTGAAGTGTATCTTGAGCTAATGGTTCTTCTGCATGGTAGTTTTAATAATTTTTATTTGTTACATCAACTTGTTTATCTATATGTTGATGTTCTTTTATATGACACTCGAAAGTTCCATAGAAAGGGTAATCAACAAGACACAATACAGATCTAATGATAGAGGATCCAGCGCTGAACCTATGCACCTTTGTTTTATGGATATATCTGCAGTAAATCCCATGTGAAATGTGTGTGTTCTTCTTACTATCATTAGTGATACTATTTTGTATGTGACCTATGGAAAGTGATCTCTGATCATGATGCTCCTTGGACAAAAATTTAAGAAAAATATGTTACTAAAAATTTTAATATCTTACCTAAGCTTGTTATTCCATAGAGGCTTCCAAATCACTAAGAGCCTTTAAACCATTGTGTCTTTAGGATGTCCAACGCCATCACAAATTTATGGATTTAAAATTCTTACCAAACCCCAATTCTAATTGGTATGTTTAAATATCTTAACAATCAAACTCAACCAACATTCTAGATGGTTTATGAGTGAAGTGAAAAGTAAGGAAAGTGTAAACTGAAAAAAATTGACAATGTTGTTCAGAGTGAATTATTGATATAAAATTATTAATTGAGCGGTTATTCCATTTATTTTTGTTGTGTAAAGGAATTTCTAAATTAGTTGTTATGAAAATTGTTGTAATAAGCATAATTAGTTAAGTCGCAGATATTGAAATGATGGATGTTTGTTTTGATTGAATGTATATTAACAAATTTGTTGTCGACATTCACATTATAGGTATTTAAAAACTAATATGACACCAAGGAGGAAGCTTGTTGTGTATTTACGGCTTGGTTGACAGAAGCCCAAAAGCAAGTCTTGGAATAACGCCAGTTTATTTGCTACACAAGCGAAAAGTTTGATAGATATATTAAGTATCTCAATAAAGGGACAATAGTACCTGGGCGAAATCTTGATCCCGCATTTATGAGCAACTTTGGGTTGAAGGGGATATTTGATAGGATGGGCTGGACTCCAGTTGATTTCTTTGAGTTGAACCCAGTGTACTAACTAGTGATTGGCTACCACTCAAACTCATTTCACATATAGAGCTTTCTAATGTGCTGCAGGAAGGAAAAGGTATCTGACTTAATTCGCGTAATAATATGTAAATATGGTTCTCATGTGAAGGTGGATAGCGCATGACAGCCTCCACATTCAGGATTTTGGCACCACTTTTGAGACATTAGAAACGCCTGAAATAAAGTACTCATGACCCAAATGATATATAATCTTTCATTAAGTAATGGCAGCATCATGCATCATCATTCTAAATCATCTTATGGGAGAACATGAGAAAGATTATCATATTGACATTTTGAGTTGGACTATGACTGTTGGTTTGTAAAGACTGGCATATGGCTATGTCATTTAAATAACATGATTGCATCATTGTGAGAGCCCCGACTGCAGTGCTCCTTATGGATGCTTTTTTTTTGACAAAGGAATTTTTAAAGAGTTTGGTTTGGAGCTTGTCCAACGAAACAAAGTGATAGTTTTGTATTGTCTAACACTTATACTAAGTTAATATGGTAGAATAGAGTTTGAAATCGAGAGGATGAGTGAATGGGAGGCGTGTGGGAGATGGGTGGAGGTTGACTCAGATGAGGATGAAGAAAATAACGACATAGAGGGAGGATGTCAGCCTTTTGGTAACTTGGACATTCCTCCATTACAAACTAATGCACCATAATCAGAGCCTAGTGATATTCCTCATGCTGAAGTGCCACTAGTTGTGGATGAATCACCTTTACATGAGGTTAGGGCACACTCATCGATTAGGTCCTTCTTTGTAGAAGGGGCTTCTTTGTTGTGAGACTCCGTTTCTCTTAGCCAGAGTAGTAATTGATTCGTATGGACTCTGATTGGCCTCTTTCAATATGGCGGCTATGAAGAGTCAATTGGTTTGAGCCAAAGGTAATGGATTCATGAATCATGTTTTCCCTCCCCACCTCCACCACATCTTGATCTGTATAAAACTATGTGTTTTAGGTTTACTTTTGGACTTATGATGCAATAATTTATATATTATTATACACTTTATGGACAATGAATTATATGTCTGCATGTTGTTATTGAACTTTCTTCTTGAGTTGTATGAATGGGATATAACGCATTTTACTTTGTGTGATGTTTGTTTTTCTTACAGCTTCATTTTCAAACTTAACATAACTTATACAGTAAGGGTGAAGAGTTTGAAAGTATCTTATGTTTCCATGATCCTATCATACTTAGATGAATTTATCTATGAGTTTCTGAGAATTTTATGTACCTTGATGTTCATACCTCGATGCACTTACATAGAATAGTTTTGTAGTCTATCAAAATTAATTTGGTGTGATTCTAAGTAGTGTAATCAGCAAAAATGACTCTATTTGAAGAAGAAAATGCTCCGTGGAAGTTGTGCATGTTGTAACCTGTCGGTTGAGGTTCCACATCTCAGCCGATTGAATATGCTGCCCGACATTACCTCGGTGGGCGATTGAGATTGGAATGTCAGCGATTAAGTCGACCCCTGTCCGATTTCAATTAGAGTGATCCTAGGTCAGTGATCAGTGTACCAAATCTCGGCCCGGTCGACTAGGTGCGATTCGATGGAAATTGACAAGGGTCATTCAAGCAGTTGAATTGGAATCCTCAATGATTGAGGTCATTTTGTTAAGTTTCAATTAAGTGATCCGGGTGCTTAGGTGAGTGTGCAGCCTGGTAGTCGGGAATGAGTGCAATTTCATTGAAATTGGCCGGGGAGTCATTCAACAGGTGAGGTGTGGATCCTCAACCGGTTGAATGACCTCTCGGTCATTTTCACTAAAAGTATACCTCAATCAATGATCAGATGAGTACAGTCGGCCCAGGTGGGTAAAGGTTCACAGTGTCAGTAAGAAGCCGGCTGGGGGTTATTGCGGTGGGGTGTGAATCCTCAATGGGTTGAATGACTATAAAATCATTCCCTACTAAAAGTATGCCTTAGTCGACCAGGGTGAGATAGGTACATGATGGTGAGTTGGGAATGATTATAGTAAAGAAAACAGTGACCACGGTTATTCAACTGATTAGAGTGTGGATCGTCAAAATAGAAAACACACACGTGTGTTGACAAGTTAAATTGAGATCTACTAATAGTATACTAGTGTGTATTTCTTATTAAGCAAATGCTTGTGGGTTGAGGAGATTCTGAAAATAGCATTAGCAGTATAAGTTGTGTATTTACAAATATAGCATAATATATTAAAATTATACAGATGAGTTACTCATAGCATAATTGTTTGACAACGAGAAAACACAACTCAATCTTCATGCACTTCTAATAAAAATAACTTACATTAAACTTTTCCGTTGTTTGTTATGAGCATCTAAGCAGATGGCCTTAGTTGAAATACAATAAAGACATTTTATCTGTGAAAAATTATACACAAAATGATTAGTGGTATCCATCTATACTTAATGTGAAATGATGTATTTGAAAATGATTGATTTGCTCAAATTAATTGCTCGCATCAGTGCTTCAGCAATGGAATGGGTTAATATTCTACTTTATTACTAAAAATTTCACGATCGGACCTATCTTGGAGTTGACGGCTCCAGGAATAAAAAAAAGAATAACTCTCTACTTAGTTTGATACTTTGGCTAAAAGTAATTTTAATAGATGGGGGATTTGAGGCCTAGATGGCTTTGTTTTAGGTCTCAAAATATTTGAGCCAGGAGAAAATTCATATTGTAGCCGTGAATAATGCAGAACTGGGTTCTTATTGCGTGATTTTTGTGTGATTTTGTGTTGTTTGGGTGACTCAAAATGAATTGCTTGAATTGTTTATTAACTCATATTAGCCTAATTTTGATATTGTGCTATGGATTAGAATAACTATGATATATGTAGATGTAGTACATTAATATATGCATGTAAAATATATTAGCATGAATTGTTTAAGGAAATGATATAAAATTAACGTATGCGTGAATGACTTTAGAGCGATAGGTGTGAGTGCGTGGCGCTGAAAGAATAAAAGGAAAAGGGTTGTGAAAGGAATTTCAATGGAAGATTTTAGGAGACACACAATTAGGAGATTATCCAACAATTCACGTCAGGAGGACCATGATTGTTTCGGAGAGTTATCACTCAGTTAACATGGGAGGGTTGTCAGATAGTTTTCAGGAAGATGGGTAGTAAGTTTTGAGAACAAAACCTTTTGTTTCTCATGTTATTAGGCGTGTGTGGGGAGTTGGTGAGGACTCGGGACGAGGATTGGAGCATGTAGAGTTAGTAGGATCGATATGATGCTGTTGATGTGTTTGGTTGCAATTAAGTGCACCTTAGGTGGGAGTAGCTTAGTATAGGAATTATCATTATTGAAGTTATCATGCACATTGGTGATCATTCTTTGAATGCGAAGTGTTAAGAATAGCTCATGAAGCTAGCTTTTTGAAGAGCAGAGCCTTGACTTTGATTTATTTTTTGTAAAACATGTAATGATTATTACAGTTAAGAGCATGTTGTATTAGAGTGATGTATTAACTCATGATATGATAATATAATTGATGTATTTTTAGTGATGATGAATCTGTGATTGATCACTTGACCGATTTTCAATGTATGGAGTCTGCATGATATGGGAGCACAGGTGTCCATAAGATTATGATGTTGTGGGAATTTTAAGAGATCGAGGTGTCCCCAAGAAACGATCGTGTCAGTCTTTCATTTCTGTTATCTTGGCATTTATGCGGGATGAGATTTTGGAAAAGCTCACCAGCACGAAAGTCTCATCGATTTTTTGTAAATGATGGTCATTGAATGAGACACACGATATGATATCAAGTGATACAATATCCATAGGTTTTTCATGAGTTAATGGTTGATCAGTAGACCACTTAGGATTTTAAGGCGCCACATAGAAAGAAAGGAGTATGGTGATACAGGCACATTCTCTTAAGTGAGTGAGTGAAAATGAAAAATTCATTATGGGGAGATTTAAGCATTTTGGCATCAAAGCTAAGTGAAATTTTAAACCAACACTAGACCTTTCTATTTTGTTTCCCTTTCTTACAAACCAGTTTGTGAAAATGATTAAATTGTACCAATGCAAAATAAATGTTTTCATTATTTTAAAAATAACAATATCTAATATTTTATTTTTAATTATTCATATATATATATATATATATATTCATAATGCTTAAAGACAAGTAAAAATAATAAAAGATAATTAAAAGTTTTTTTAAATTATTTATATTTTATTTTTAATAAAATTTCTTAATTTTTATCTCAATTCTATAATAATCCAATTTTATTAATTTCTTTCTTATTGTAACATTCTTTTAAAAGTATTTAAAAATAATTTTATTTATTTTATATGACTGAAATGTCGATTGAATTCAAATTTTCTTACTTCAAATATCCTATTAAGTTTTGCAGTTAAAACACTTGATTGAACAAAAATTAAAAGTTTAAACACTCGATTTAACAAAATAAAGTTAAAAATTAAAATAAAAATAAAAAAGTTTAGACACTTAAATTGAACAAAAACAAAGTTAGAGACACAAGTATAAAAAATAAAAAAAATTTAGACGAAACGAGTGACAAAAATAAAGTTGATATGCTAAAGTGAAAAAAAGTTTAGAGTCTTAAGACATAATCAATAAAAATTAAGTTAGAGGCATGAAATGAATCATGCCAGATATTATAAATGTTTTGAAATTTGTTTAAGTTATCTTATAGGCTATTGTTATGGTATTGTATTCGCGTATTAGTTGGTATTATTTTATTGGCTATTTTACAGTATTTTATTTAAAAAAAAAACTAAATATGTTAATTAAGTATATTATTGCATGTACAGCTCCAACTCACAACTCACAACAATTAACAATTAAAAAAAAATAAAAATAAAAATTCATCCTTACAAAGCCACGAATAATAATACTATGGAGAGACGTGGACAATTGTAGCTTCAAATGACTGTCCTTCCAAGCTAGTTCAAGAATCAAGTGAAAGAAGATATTTTTGGGGGCTTTAACCTTCTACCTTCACTATGAAGCTTTTTATTATTTTTTTATTTTTTTATTTTTTGATACCTATCCATTTGGAATTACAATATTAAAGTATTTTGTTTCTATTATGACTCAAAATTAGTTATTTCTTATGCTCTATCAATCCTTTAATCATTAAATCAAGTTTTATCGACAGCCCACCATGAAATTTGATTATGAATACTTATGCTATAAAATTATATTCTAAGGAAAGATATGTGCAATGGGTAATAACATTAAGTTGCCACCATATGCATATGAGCCATCCAAATACAAATCTTGGCAGTCGTTTGAAAGTTTAGAAAATCAAACCATCTGATCGTGTTTTCTTACATTCATGTAAAAAAATCCATGAAACAAAAACTCAAATTTATAAAACATACAATGTTTATGTATCTCGCCCCTCCCCAACCGATTCTACGCAAATGCCAATTATAAACAATAACTCTCCCGTAAAAACAGCTTACAACTTTAATAATAACTATGCTCAAAAGGTCTTGAGTTGTAATCTCATTCTAACTAGGAATTCTTGTGATTTTGGTTGTTACGAAGGATCAAGTTATAGGATGTTGGATTTGTCATCTGTTTTGAATAAATTTAATTTGAAAACATTCACATAATGGGTTTTAATACCTTTTAAAAACCATATCGATTTCTCCTTTAGTTTAAAGTGAAATTGTCAAAGACTATTAATTTCTTCAGTTTTGACTCATCAGTTATCTTTTACTTAAAGTTTATATATAAAACGTCAAGATCTTTTATCAAAAACACGTTCAAGGTCCTTTGTCTTCATTTTTGTCCCTCTCTATTGATAAAGCAACATCGTTCCAATTCCTTGAAGTAGTATTAAGGTATTTTGATGCTGTTGATAAATTGTTTTATCCTAAAACACATATATCGACGTGATTCTTTTCAAGCATCAAGAAAACGACGAATCCGTTTTGAAAAGCCTCACAGGACTTAGTATCTATCGTCTCTTACCAACATTATTTCTATTGTAACTATTTTATTTTCGTGTATTCACGAGAAAGTTTGTAAGATAGGATACCTAGATTGGAGAGCTTTCCTCCTTTTCCGCCTAACAAGAAAGGATGAAAGATATTTTTTAACACTTCATTTCAATATCTTTTAAAAAAAACACTTCATTTCAATATTAATTGAAATTTATCTTGATATGGCAGAAGAAATGATAGGGATTATAGATTGGTAATCTTCTAAAAATGAGTTTGTACGGAAATGGTTGATTTGAAGAAAAAAGATAAAATTAGTTTGGAGTATGTGTGGTAAGCGATGCGTGTATCGACCTTTCGAATAAGCGATTTATTTGTGTGAGCCCATGGCTTCAGCGATAATTTTAAAGGATTTCATTTCTTGTGGCAGCAGTGTGGCTTTGAATTAAGTGGATTTAAATCTGCGCATGGTTGTCCAATCTGATTAAGCGAAACACGGTTTGTACTGCGATATGTTTGCAGGAGTTTGTTCGGAGGACCCTATATAAGAATTGAAACCTTGCTACTCCAGGCAAAGGCTGGGCGACACATTTGTCTCGTATATGTTAACATCATAAAGCTTTCCTTTTATATTAAGATAAAATGAAGTAAAGAATAATATATACATACACATGTAGATGAGAATTTCCTCAATGCTTGCAACTCTTAGAGTAAAACGGGCCCGACAAATGCAGCGTAAATCCCATGCCCATGCAAGTGCACAAGCATTTATTAAATGAAACATCATCTTAGTCATTAGAATGAGAATAGTTAACATAACAGGATCTACGATTTGATACACGATGTTTCCTTCAACCTCATCTACTTTAAAAGGATGCCATTCAAAATCTCTAAGAATTCCTCCACTTTGAGGAACACGAGGCTCCCAGCTCTCTCCTCTGATTGACCACACCATATTTTCTCTTGCATGCTTAATGAAATGGGTTATTATCCGGCTCTCCCATTCTCTTAACACCAATGTTAACAAACAATCTTAAACTTTCAAACCTGAAAATATATCGATCATAACCCAAACCAGGATAACCATATTTGCAAGTGGAAAGGAGCTTGAAGCAAAGCTGAAAATCTCTGCAGTAACAAGGAACAGTCAAAAGTTGTATCATGAGGCGAAAATTGGTAGATCTTGTTATTTCCATTAAAAAAGGATAAACAATTTTGTCTATCTATCATAGTTTTAAACTCAAGAAAATTGTGTTTTGTGTTTAAAAAATAAGGAAACCCTAATTCATTTCTTAATTTTATATTGAAAATTGTTATAATACTTACAATTTAAGGCTACCAATTGCCGCAGTTAACAACGGCGACATTTGAACTTAATTCAAATGCCACAGTTGCCGTTAACGGCAAATGAAATCCTTTAAAAATCGTCATTTTGGTTTGCGAAACTTTGCGGAAAATAAATTGCACGCCGTTAAGTTGCAGCGGTATGTCAGTTTAGTCTGATAGTTTCTTTCTACGAGCTAATTTATCTTCTTTTTTTTCTGAAACGAACTATTTCCGTACAAAACTCTCTAAAAATACCCTCATTATAATATTGATGATCTTACAAATATCAATTTTCAATGAATTTCTATTTACGGATCTCATCTTTTATGAAATCAATTATCCTTTAATTAGACAAAAACATTATTTTCGTTGATAATATTATCAAATTTAGTAATTATCTAAAAATAATTATTCTTTTAATCACTTTTTCTTTATCAAAAATATTATTTTTAATCATTTAGATACTACATACCTTTTTTTATGCTATTTTAATAATGAGTTACATGAAATTTGAATTATTTTTATATTATTTTATTAGTTATATATATGAACACTTTTATCTTATACCTATAGATAAATCCTCTAGGTGGTTCGAAAAAGTGATAATTTTAAGTAATTATTTGAATTATATATATATATATATATATATATATATATATATATATATATTAAGTATTTTATTATATTATCTTAAGCTATCAGTAGTAGACTTGGTTGAGACTCTTTTACTCTCTTTCGATGTCTTTTATTTTTAAGCTTTAAACAATCTATAGCTAATTAAACATGTGGACTCATAATCTATTAAAAGTTAATAAATGAAAAATGTTTTTCTTTAACCAATCAAATGTTGGCTAATGAGAAAACAAAATTAAAGACCATCTTTACAAGAATAAAAGCTTTTTTTAATGCATGCTTTATTTCTTATAACTTTATAGAAACTTTAGTTAATACATGCTCTATTTAGCTATCTCAACTTTTCAATCAAGTGTCTTAACTCTTAATTTTATATTCAGTAGGTGCTTCTAGATAAAACATAGCTTAATACGATGTTGAATCAATAACAATTAATTTATGACTTCATCATATAAAAATAATAAAATTATTTAAAATAACTTAGAAGTAGGTGATAGGATAATATCTTTTTCCATTTCTGGACTTTACTATCAATTTTCTATATTAAAATTTTGATAAATTGGCTACTAACGAATGAGATAAAAATAAAAACTTTTTTAAAAGAAAATATAACATTTTTAAAATAGAAACTTAATTTTAATTATCTTATATTATTTTACTTACTTTCTTGAGTGTTATATGAAATAAGCTGTCAAAAAAAAAGTGTTATATGAAGAAACAAGAGAAATAAATTATATATGAATAAGTTAAAAATAAAATATTAGATAATGAAGTTAATTTAAATATATTTTAAAAATAATTATTTTATCTCAAATCTATAGTAGCCAATAAAACCTCTATATTGTTATTTCATCTTGTTAAACTTTATTTAAATAATTTCATTATTTTTATATGATGTGGAATGTCAATTATTACTGATTCAGTATTCTAATGAGCTTTGATTGGTTGGAAAATTTATGATTGAAAAAAATTAAAAATTCAAACAATTGATTCAACAAAAATAAAGTGAGACACTAAAACAAATAAAAAAAATATTTAGAATACATTTATCAATTAATCAAGTATATTATATGGAAACTGGGAACTTTTGGGCAGTGAATTATTTTCAGAATAGGCAGATGGGCAAAGGGAGCCTCACAAAATCCTGAAAAGGATTGCTGGCCCGTATATCTGAGACTAAGCCCAATGAAACCCGTTAAGGTCATTCTCCAGCCCAACTACCAACTACCAACTACCAATAAACCTAGAAATTCCATGTCTCAGACTCTGTCTGTGTACAGTTGAACGGTGAGAGGGCTGGCCATGGAAGTGACAAGGCTACTCATTCTATGCCTTCCCAAACTGAAATGCATTGGATGCAGCAGGCACATCGCCCGTGAGGCCGAGCGCAGAGGCTGTCCTGTCATACTTCTCTCCATCGACTGCTTCAATGCCGTATGTCCAATCTTTCCTTCCTTCCCAATTCCTCTTGATTTTCTGTTTTTATGTGGTTTTGGTCTCTGAAAATCTAAAATTTTGATTCAAACAATCCATTTCTACGGTTCCGGTAGTTAAGGCACTCTTTCTTTTGATGAGGGAATCTAGAGGGGCAGTAGGTTTTTCTTGGGGGATTATTGGCCAGGAGACCTTTGAGAAACGATCACAACTTACGGAGTATCGTGAACATACCGTTATTGTACTCAAATGTCAATTTTTATACCGTCTTGAATCCTATATTTATCAGCATCTTTCTTGTTTACTGTTTCAGGGTTCCCTACCTCATGAGGACTATGTGATATTCGTTGTTTCCACCACTGGCCAGGGGGACACACCAGATTCCATGAAGGTTTATTGCGATTCTATTCTGAATATAAAAAAAAATTGGAGGAGCTCAGGTGTCGATTGTAGTAATCTATTTCACTTGTCCTAAATTCTCATTTGTTTTGCAGGCAATTTGGAAGTTTCTTTTGCAGAGAAATCTTAGTCAGCGGTGGCTAGAAGGAGTTCATTATGCTGTGTTTGGGTTGGGTGATTCTGGCTACCAGAAATATAATGTAATAATTTCTTTCTATATACTATTTGGATAATATAGTGTAATCTATTAACCCTGTTGACTTTCATTTGATAGCTAAAGACATTACATTGATATCACGGTTTCAAAGGTCATGCAAGTTGAGAGGAATTTTTATAATTCAAAAAAAAAAGAAAAAAAAAGAAAACAGAGATGTTACCTATTTCACAGAATTGTAAGACTAACATGTGTTTTATCTAAGATTTTTTTGTTTGTATTGTTTGTTTTCTTTTTCTGTTTCTCTATTTGTTTATAAGTTTGGTAATATTACTTGCTCCTGCTGAACCCAGCAGGGACATTAAGCTGTGCTCTCTTGCATATAATATTCAGAGCATACATTTGGTAATTATTTTCAAATATGACACTTCTACGCCTCATTATGCAGTGATCAAACTTCATTCAATTTGATAGAGCTAGTAGATAGTTCATAAATTATCCCAAGAATTACATGTCCTCAATTTTTTTTATTAATCCAAAAAAATGAAAACTGATCCTTTGCTCAGCTGTTTTGTTAAATTGATTCTCCAATTTTCTGTTAAAAATTCTGATTGTTTCACACAAATTGCAAAAGGTATTACTCTTTTGGTACAAGGATAGAGAGTTTGTGAAGGTGGAATGTTTTAAATGATAGTGAAGTAGATTTTTCTTTGCTTTATATATAAAAAAAAAAAAGAGCTGATTTTCTGTCAACAATTTCAGTTTGTTGCAAAGAAGCTTGACAAAAGACTTTTAGATCTTGGAGCTGTGCCTATTGTTGAAAGAGGTCTGGGAGATGATCAGCACCCTTCAGGGTATGGGTACAATCATGTCTTAATGTCTACACTCTGCATATTGAACTTATGCTTATCTGATTGTAGGGTGCCCTTATCTTGCTGAGATTATCTTCCATTTTCTTTCTTCTGATGTCTACCTGCTCTGCTGGATTACTAAATAAGATTAACTAACTCCTCTCTAAATAACCCATGTAGTATGTAACTTTGGTTCAGAAATTTTATATCTCATTTTTGGTTGATCAGTGATTCAGTGCGAGTGAAATATAATGCTTGCTACCAAGTAATAATGTATAAAGTTTAAAATTGACTGTAAGGGAGGTCCTTCTGGCTTTTTCTTTTCTTTTAATATAATTGTTTATTTTGCTTATCAAAAAAAAAAAAAAAAAAAGAAAGCGCTATCCATTTTTTTTATTCCATTTTTAACCAAGATTAATCATTTTCTTTTTCCTACCAAACACTTTTGTTTGATTTTAGTTTATTTAAATTTATACAGAACTTTAACCCAATAATACAACTTAGGCACATGCTCAGTGCAACTCGTTTTTTGTTGACCATTGTAAGTGAAATATAATATAGCTGCTTATTAATGATGTACAAAAATTAGAAATTTACTGATGCTCCTCTTAAATCTATAAATTTAAAAATTCACAGATGCTCTTCTTAAATCTATTCATACCCTTCATTCCATTTTTCATGAACTTACCCTTTTTTCTACCAAAAACTTTGTTTGTTTGTTTCTTCTTCTTCTTCTTCTTCTTCTTCTAAAGCAACCCCACCTCCCAGCATGCTCCACTGCTCCTCCTCCTTTTACTGTCAAAAAATGTCCATTGCTTTGAAAGAGCAAAATAACCTCTGCAGAACAGTCTACCTTGAGGCTCACTTTTACTGAATTACATAGACTGTTAAGGCTAGATTAAAGTTAAACAGCTCCCCAATAAAGTAGCATGTGCTTAAAATTTTCTCATACGAAAAAAATGTGGCAATTTACATCAATTTCACTGTCACCAAGCCTGATTTTCTGTTGGCAAAGAGGTCAAATTCTTGTGAATGCATTGTTTTATATGTAAGCCTTGTTTTATTGGAAGTTTGGAATTTAAGCTTTCTACAAGTCCTAATTTGGAGTGATAATGAGAATGCTCAGTGGATGCTATTAGTTGTGGAAAAACCGTATGAATATCTGTAGTTGTTTCAAAGATCATATGGTTGTGCATTCCAGAGTTTTGTAGTTTTACAATAAACTAAAATTCCATCTTCCACTTTTAAATGATAGTGGAAGATGAAAATGAAATAACTAAGTTTAGCTTCAGATACAATAACTAAGACAAGCACATGCCTTCTAAAGGAAATGAAAATGGTTTGTCCTATCTCAAAATTGTCATTTCTAGTAGCTTCAATTTTGAGGCCACATTCAAGTGTGTGAGGATCAAGTGAAGATGTTGAAGGCTCCTAGTTCAAGTCCCACAGAAAAGGAAATTGCTTTTGCTGATTTTTGTAACTTTTCTCCCTTTTACCGAGTGGACCCGTTCATGTGAGGTGTCGGTTTTCTATCTTGTTAACTTTGATGTTTGTTAAATGACCAACTTTAAAAGCTTAAGCTTTGTGGATGGGATTTAATATGAATATCATGTTTCAACACCTTCCCTCACAAGAGTCAAACAGTCCAAATAAAGTGTCCTCCATGGACTTTCAAATCAACAAATGGGGAATAAATTGCTGCTAGGTGGCTTGAACTCAGGACCTCTTGCCAAACCAGGCTCTGAAACCATGTTAAACAACTAACTCTCCTAAAAACTTAAGCTTGTAGGATTTGGATTTGGACATGAATATCACTGCCTTCAAATGTTGAATCTTGGTTTAGTTAGGCTGACATAAGAATTTTTTTTTAATGTTCCCATTCATAGGTATGAAGGTGCTCTAGATCCTTGGATGTCCTCCTTGTGGAATACAATGAGTAAAATGAATCCAAAATTCTTCCCAAATGGTGTAGATTTTTTGATTCCAAATGCAGGTTTGATTGATCTACCAAAAGTTGAAATCACATATCATGATGTTGACAAGGTGCATTCACTTTTGCAACCTGACTCCGTGTAAACTTGTCTTTCAAGTTCTTAGTTAAATTAATTTCTATTTCATGGACTTTTGCAAGGTTAGAAAATCAACCTCCCAAATTTCAAGCTTGTAGGATTCGTTTGGCTATTAATATCATGCTTCTTACATCCTCTCACGTGCAGCCTATATTCAATGTGGAAAGTCAAACAAACCAATTAAAATAAGCAAACGGGGAACAAATTGCAGAGAAGTGGTTTAAACCTCGAACCTCCCACCAAACTAGGCTTTAATACTATGTTAAACAACCAATTCTCCTAAAAGCTTAAGCTTTAGGATTTGAGTTTAACATGAATATTATGCTTCTTAACACTTATAATTTGTTATCATTTACCAGACCTTGTTATAGAACAATTTTTTCTTGCATATGTTTGAAACAGTGAATTTATCTTGTACCCTACCAGTGAAATGATGGAGATCTGAGGAAGCAATGCAATGTGTTAATTGTTTGTGGTTGTTGAAATTCAGAAAAATAGAATGCTTTATGGTAAAAATATTTTATCTCCAATGCTACTGTTAAAAGAGCCATATGTCCTTCATTCTCAGACTACGAAACTTATCACATGACATTGAATTTGTCACTGATAGTGGCAGTCAATAAATCATTTCCTGCTCCTTTCCTCTTATGAAGGGAAAACATTACTTGCACACCAATAAATAGTATCTCATAAGTTATTTCCATTTTTATCCAGTTTCTGGTACACGCAGTAAATGTCACATGCAGTCTAGGGCTGGATTGATTCAATTAAGTGTTTTTTCATAAATATGTTGCAGAAGATCACCTTAAGGCCTTTTGTCTTCTCGTTTAGACTAAATTCCTGTATAGCTTATTGCCTAACCAAATGGATTGAACTAATCTTTATTAAAATTTAATATGCAGATAATAGTTTCATTTACTGGACATCAAAATATTTCTTCTTGACTCAGATTTGAAGTGTATTGGAGATGCAGATTGAGAGAGCTCGATCAATGCATCCTGAAAATTTTCTCGTGACAAGATTTTGACCTGACTGCTTTTAAGAATGGTATTGTTAGTTACTACAGATTGGATTTATTTTTACACTTAGTCTTACTTAGTATAAGTGAATTCTTTCAACTTTTGGCATCATTTATAGCACATATGTCACCTACAGAGGGTGATCATGTCTAATATGTGGAATTTTATTTAATTGAAATGGACATTGCATTATATCGAAGGTTTGAAGTTTTGAAGTAATTCATTTTATTGGACAGCATGATATGGAAAGTTCTTCAAAGTTATTTAAAGTGTGTATCAGTTTGCTAGTATGTTTCATGCAACTTTAGCTAGGGGTAGACTAGCATAGAACATGTAGCTTTTCTGATGGCAGTAGGGGTGCTGACATTAGTTTTGACCTTTGAATGTATCAAGATGCTGCCTTGAGATCTGTATCAAGTAGTCTTGTTGCTTGAGTATTGATAACGTGAATGTTTACTATGTCACAGCCCCAGTCAATCAAAATCATATATAGAATCTTGTAATATTGCTGTGTATATTTCCAAACTTTCTTAATGGATGTAAATTTCCTTGAGAAACGTAAAATAAAAGAAATGACTTCCACTTTCCTGCAGGAAGGAGGATTTAAGAAAGAAAAGAGCTTTGGTACTGTGTTAAAATAAATAAATGGGAGTGACTAGTTTCACTTTGTTAATGATGTCCAAGGATAAGCTTTAACTTTTCATTGATTCTGATGTATTGTGCTCCATGAAAATCTTCTGATAGAAGCTTTTGGAACCTGTTTCCTGGAAAAATAGCCCGAAACTACTGATTGATGGTTCTGAGAAAACATTCAGTTTGATGGTTCTAAGAGAACATGCGGTAAAAAATGATATCCCATTGTAGGCTATTGTTTAAATTCTTTTCCAGCTGTTTCTCTTAAATATCCATTCATTAGAGATCATTTAAAGGCCACCAGCGCACAGTTAATCTAATACAGTTTCACCTTTAGTGAGTGGCAGTTTGCTTTAATAATTAGTCTGTGATTCTCCGATTATTTTAATCTTGATTATTCTTGGATTCTCTGACCTTTTTTGAATGATTTTTTCTTTTCATGTACAGTAAAATAATTTTTTATTTTTCAACTATGAAATAAATATGCATATATACTTGCATATACATGCCTGTGTGTCCTGTATGTATTAAAGAGCTTCTATTAACTGTTAGAACTTGCTACTCTATTTTATATGAAATGAACTATCACCTTGTTGAACTTACGATGGTTTGCATGGGTTCTATATTTATATATATATATATATATAGATTCTTTATAAAAAGCTATCAGCTTTTATTTTTTGTCTCGTACATAACTTTTGGTTCTTTCAAAATTCAATTATGTAGGTTGAGAACCGTTCCTTAACTAGAGCAGGTTGTGAAAAAAGCGTGCTCCACATTGAGTTTGAAGTTCTTTCATCTGTAAGTTATAAATTATATTTTCTATTCTGGATTTAAAGCAGTTAATTTGTTCCACAAATGACTTGGTGTCAACCATAGTGTTTCTTACTTGAGATGAAACACTGTGATAATGTTTTCAGGCTATTGAATATGAAGTTGGTGATATTGTTGAGGTTCTCCCTAGTCAGAATCCCATTGCTGTGGACGCTTTCATACGACTTTGTAATTTAAATCCTGAATCACTCATCACAGTATGTAGTTCTCTTTTATCTCAGTTCTTTGTTGGTTATCCTACATTTTATATCATATGTCACTATGCTGGATAGATATCAACAATGATGAATGCATTTCTTTGATTGTTATCCTGTTTCCACTTCCTAGATGTATGAACCTTCTACCTCCCTGAATTATGTAGGTTGCTTATAGGGTTTACATTTATCCTTTTGTCTCCTGTTTTTTGTGTCTAATTTCATGTTTCTTTTGAAGTAGTATGAACTTTCCCCCCTCCCTATCTTTGATTAGGTTTTAAATATTTTTTGTCTGTAAATTTTTTTTAAAGTTCTTTAATTTTTTTTGGAGGACATCTTATCCTCTGTTTTAATCAATAATTCATATTAATGAATTTGTCATTTTTAATTTTTTGATAGGTAAACACACACACACACACACACACAAACTCTCTCACCATTCTCAATTCAGGATAATTTGTTATGAACTTTAGTCTGCAGGCTTTTAATGATGCCTGGTCTTTCTACTGTGTCACAATGGTAACTATTCACCCATATGGTAGGCCGCACTATGTCAGTGAGGAGGCTTGCCAAAGCTAGGCTGCCTTACCATGTTTATTTATACACTAGTATTAATTGTGCCATTGATCCATGATAGGATTTTCCTTGTTCCATTCCCTACTAAAATGATAAAAGTTCAGTGTCCCCAATATAACATAATGTTATAAACATCATTATATAGGTTAAAATATCATTTACATATCATACTTTATTTATATATTTATATACATATTTTGTTCTTTTGCATACTTGTACTAATACAGGCTTAACTACTTTCATTATAACAAAATATTACATTTACATTACTATCACAAAACTCAAGACCTACATTGGTGAGCTCCTCTACTATTGTGTCGGTTCCTGTGGTTGCGAGATGTCCCTGCGCCCAACTTTTTAACTTTGATACCTACACGGATAGAACACCCGTGCTAAGCATATAGCTTAGTGGGGAACAAATATGATATGGACAACCATTCCCGATGATCGTCAATAACATCACATACATATAATATATTTCAGCACTAAAGATAGTCAGAATATTAATAGACATAAAATAAGCCTATAGGCACAATGTAGTCATTTTATATTCATTAATCATTTTCATGCTCATATTGTTCATAACCCATAACACATTTCATATAAAGATTAGCCTGCATACCTAATAGAAGTGGATAGTGGGAAATTATAGTACGGTAGGACCGGTAGGTACCCGTAGGTAACCCATAGTACATTACAGTAACATATTAGCTTTGGAAAGTGACCCAAACGGGGTCCGTGGCACGGTATGTCGGCAGAACAAAGAATAGTCCCAGGTAGGCATGCTCATCTATCCACTACCCTAGCCATAAGCAAACATTCGTATATATGCTTTATATATTGATTATCCTAGTATCGCATGATGCATATCATACTTACAAATAATTATTATAATCGTATAGTAATCATGCATAGTGGAGTCCATGATTATAAATTATCATGTAATATTTCTTTTAACAAAGTGGTCTTTAACCAAATGTTCCCTATATTTTATTTCCAATGGCTCAAAATCAGGTCATTTGAATCCTTTAAATTAGAGGTATGGCCTAAAGATTCCGAACCGAAGCCCCGGTCAGCTTCAAGAACAGACTATGCCCTATGTTTGAAAATTTTCAGAAACGATAGAGACATAATTTGACCATACTTCTTCATGAAAGTAACTATCCTAGGTGTCTAATTTAAGTAGAATTTTGATTCACCTCATTTGGATCAGTAGAACTCAAGATATGGCTCAAACAACATAAACTACTCCCGTTGAGGAAACAGAATCAGTATCTTAACGTTAGACTCAGTTTCAAGGGTCTTAGAGCAGGATTTAGTTCTCGGTCTCTTCTAAACATTTGTAGCCATGGGTCTTAAATTTCATCTCCAATTGGAATCATCCAATTTGGAGGTTTGTAAACCAAATTATGGCCAAAACATAGTCACGGGTCTAATTAAATTTGGACAGAGTTTCCCCTTAAACACCTACACACCAATTCACACATCTTTACTCCTTATTAGTGGCCACAACCAACTCATATCACAATTACACCATCAATTCAACATCATAACCAATTTAAGATGTACATAAACATACACAAAGAGAGTTAGGTTCCCAAACCTTAATTTGCTCATATTGGCTTCAAATCTGCCCTTTCTTTCCTTCTTTCTCCTTCTCGTTTTCCTTAAGTGGGGTGCATAGTCGGGAAATTGTAGAGAATCAAGTTGGGTTTTTCTCACCCTTAACACAATCGACCCTTACAGCTTGATAAGCAAAAAATTCTTCCTCCATCTTCTTTACTTTCTAGAAACTAAGGGTGTGTCTTCATGTGATTATTCATTTATTAAATTGGTATTTAGTCCTTCCAACTTTATTTAACTAGACATTTAACATATAACTATTTCTAAATCATATATTTACATATAAAACTTCTTAATTTATGTCTTTAGGTCCCTAAATTGACAATTTACAAATTTACTCTTGACTTCTAAATTAATTCCGATTATCTTCTTTTTCATTCTTTACTATTTTAACCACCCAATTATACATTTTTTACCTCCATTATACACTAGACATGTCATAAAACTACTTGTAAGCAACCAGCCTTACATCAAATGGATCCTCTTCATTCCACTCCTGCCAATACCTCATTACCTATGCATGATAGGATAGCATTGTAAGCTTTCTCTTCATCAAGCATTGTAGGGTAAAGTCTCTCTACTTTTTCAATGCTTTGGTTAATCCCTGTTGAACTGATAAGGTTTGCATCTGAATGAACCATAAACTGAAATTGTTTCTTCCATCAAAATTTCCAATCACTATCCAAGTATATAACCTAAGCTCAGAATACCTTTTGTTATACATGTAAAAGCTTCAGTACTAACATGTTAGTGTAAAAACACAAAGATAAAACCACCCATACAGGGTCTTAGCATTGTTTGGCTAGCCATGCCTATCTATGGATAAGATGTTATTCCACTATACTGTTTAGGAAGAGGATGAGGTGTTGTTTCATCCCTCTCCTTGCCTTTGTAGTGCTCATCTTTATGCTGTATACGTAGGTTGTACCTATGTTAGGTATCTACCAATAAGACTTTCCTTGCATATAAAGGATCCCAACCCAAAGAGTTGGTATAAAGAGTTAGTTTAGCTTCTTTCAATTTCATTGATGCCATCCATATTCTAATTTAGATTATTTTTGTCGAACTTCGACATGTATGATATCCTATTGCTTGGAGGTTGACCTTAATCTGTGTTTGATTTCAGGTTCATCCTAGAGAGATGGAGAATCACCTTCCCGGTGCTAATACAAATGATCCAAAGATCCCTATCAAATTAAAAACTTATGTAGATTTGACGATGGATGTTGCATCAGCTTCACCCCGACGCTATTTCTTTGAGGCAAGAATCCTGTATGGTTCTCTCAGTTAGCTCTTTATTGTTTAGTTACTTTTTCTTCTCTCAGATGAATGTTGTAACTAGACTTCTAGCTTTGGCATGTGTCTTCATTTTGCTTCCTCTTTCTAGCTAATTCAATCTCTGGGTATGATCAACTCAGTTTGTCATTGTGTGAACTTCTTTACATCACTATAGATGCTTGCAGCATCCATATATTTTTCTGTAGAACATGAATTGAGGAGAGAGAAAATTATACAGAATAAACCAGTATTTGTAATTTATGGATTAATGTAACGATATACCTATAATAGATCTATTTATTAAGATATTATTTATTTTTAATAAATGCTGACAGTTGATTTTCCTGAGATGGATAGCAGGAGTCCTTTTTAATAGAATGGCATTAGTTGTAACTCAGGTTCTGCCCATATCCCTGCAGAATAATTTATCTAAGGGATATGATCCGCATCCGGTGATTAGCATTTACTTCATGATCCTATCCATAATTAGTTCAATTAATCCAAAAACCTTCTTGATTATTCCAAATTATAGAAATTCTTTCTTAATTATAGGGATGATCTAGCTTAAAATTTTCTTGCCAGTTAGTGAAGTTTCGATTACAGTGATATTAGCCATCAACCTGATGCAATCCCCTACCAGCTGAAGCTTGTAGTGCAAAGCAAGGTCCAGCAAATTTGGAACCACCTTTGAATGAGATATTTGGCAGATGTTGCTTTCTCTTGGGTGGGGTGGCGCAATTAACATTATATGAGGGAGATAAGAACATATAAACCAGAGCTGCAATTGAATTCTAGCAAAATCTTAGGAGGTCCTAGCGCACAATTTGAGGCATAGGGATAAGTTTTTTTTTTTTTTTTTTTTTTCAATAAACCTTGTGAACAAAAATTTTAAATTATTTTTGTATTATATTTTCCTTGATTTATTGTTAATACGTTATATCTTTTATAAATGGATGTCTCAAGTGAATACTGTAAGAGTCTTCCATAAATTGTCATCACATGAAATATTTCAGAGTTTCATTCTTCTACCATTGTAACAGCTCTGGGCTGGCCATTTTTATTTCGGGTGAGATTATAGGTTAGTTTAGCTACTGAGAGAAAAACTGATTTCTTGTTAAGGTATAAAGTGAAACATCTTGACTGAATTCTACACTATCAAAGGAGTTTTTGCATGATCTGTACTAGAATGAGAAACCAAACCAATCCATTGTTACAACCGATGTCATTCCTTTGTCTTCCAAACCTGGCCAAAATATACACAACGGTCCCGCTTCCACACTCTTTCGCTCCTTTCTCGACAAAAGACCCATTCCAACCCAAAAGGGTATCCAAAACCGAGGAAGGTAAACACCAAAAGAGAGAAAAGCAACTCCTCATAGCGCCTTTTCAGCTCCAGACACTTCGTAATTTGGCCTAAAGATAAAAATCTTTCCCCAAGTTTGTAAAGAAACACCAAGTGTAAAGGAAAACAAGAAAAGGTTTTTTTTTTTTTATAAGTACAAAATAAGAAAAGGTGGCTGCATCCGATAGATTGGGATTGGTGGGTTATAAGAATAAGAAACAATCTGTCTAACCATAAGTGATTATGACTCATTGAGAGAAAATAATACATCGATTCTCATTAATTACAAAAGAGAAACATACATATTTATACCTAGTGTTAGGAAAAAGGAAACAAAGCTAGCCCAATTAGAGACTAAAGAGAGGGGAAAAGAAAAGAATCCTAAACTGATTAGGGAGACTAAACCTTAACACTCCCTGCTAGAGCATAGTCAGCACTAAGTTTGTCAAGCATATATGCTTTATCCAAGGACCTCAAGAGACTTAGTGAAGATTATCTGGCCCAGTTGGTCGGTAGGTTAATGAAAACTAGTAGTCATGCATCCCGATGCAATCTTTTCTCTAATAAAGTGGCACTTCACTTTGATGTGTTCGATCCTCTAATGAAAAACTGGGTTAGATGAAATATGCAAGGTAGCTTGATTATCTAATATAAGATTCATTTGTTCATCATTCCCAAATCTTAGCTCTTGGAGAAGATGCTTTAACCATATGAGTTCACGTGTTCTTAAGGCCCATGCTTCGATTGCTCGGCGGCCTTGGATATGGCTACTACATCTTGTTTCTTACTCTTCCGGGATATTATTAAGTTTACCTCCGATGAACACCTGATACCACGATGTAGAATGTCCACATACGTGGGTGAGCTTTGCCGGTCTGGATCATTGTATCCGACAAGCAGATATGACCTATGTTAGCATCTGGCGCCTTGACTGGTGTTCCTTTGATATAGCAGGAGAATATGAACTTCTGACATCGGAAGGCTATCCGAGGTAATTGTAGGAGCGTAACTACACTCCACGGAGCGAGATCGAGTAGAGTGATAGTGAGATAGTTTAGTTTACCTACAAGTCGTCGATATCTCCTTGGATCTCGTAGAGGCTCCCCACGACTTTGAGTGAGTTTGACATTCGGATCCATAGAGATCCTGGGATTCAGTATATCAGTGTATGATATATCTGAGGTATGCTTCCTGCGATAACCACTCCGGAATTAGGCAGAAATTTGCCTCGGTCACTGAGAAATGCAGGTTTCTGATCTTTTGTCTCTGAGTGGATTTGAAGAGGTGTTGTTTCTTGCTCGAAGTTTCAATATCATCCCCGTCATCGTCAGAATGACAATATCATCCACAAACAATCAAGTAAATACACTTCAAAGAGATGAAATTGACGATAAAAACGGAATAGTCCGTGATGCGCTTCAGATTATGCCAAACTCTTTGAACCATCGGTATAAACCACTAAACTAAGCTCGAGGGGACTAAGCTGTAATTCATATGAAATCCCGTAATTTGCATACCAAACCAGACTCCTCCTGAGCAACACAACCAAGTGGTTGCTCCATATAAACCTCCTTGGCAAGATCACCATGAAGAAAGACATTCTTGATATCCAACTGAAAAAGAGGCCATGAACGCATAGCAGCCATAGAAAGAAGCAAGGGAACGAGGCACCAAGCACGGAGAAAAGGTATCATAATAGTTCGAGCCATATTGGCTGAAAGTGTACCCCAAGAACCAAACGGCCTTAAGCCGACATCCGACCATCAAGTCCCACCTTCTTCATCAGACAAAACCCAATGACAACCAATGTGAGACTTGTCGAGGAAGAGCCACGTTTTCATGTGTCATTAGAGTAAAGAGCATCAATTTCCCCGCCACACTGCTTCCAAATTCTACGAGAGAGCCTCACTAGTGCTTAGGGCAGAGACGTAAGACAAGGTGGAAACAAAGGCAAAGTAGGGTAAAGATAAACGATGATAGCTTAGAAAATTATAAACAGGATGCGGGTTATAAGTAGAGTAATGACCTTTCCGAATCTGCAGATCATCGATATTTCTGAACTAAGTAGGAGATGATCAGTGGCATAAGAGATGAGTTTAACACGAGGCCCTCAGAGGACAGTGGACGACGAGCATGCACTGCTCGAGTCACGATATCCGTAGGTGAAAAGGGAAATCAGAGAGGGTAAACAAGAGGACAGATAAGACATCCGGGAGCGTAAGGACGGACTCAGAGAGGAGAAGAAGGAGGAATCTTCAAAGAAGGTGACACGTGAGATAGCAGCGATTAGTATCGGGAGAATAACAACGATAACCCCTCTGAAGGCGAGAATAACCTAAGAAGACACACTTCGTGGCTTTGGTAGAGAGTTTGTCTTGCCCAGGAGTGAGAATATAAACAAAACAAACACAACCAAAGACACGAGGAGGGAGATAAAAGAGAGGTTGAGTAGATAGTAAGATAGAATGAGGGATCTGATCATGCACAACAGAGGAGGGCATACAATTAATCAAATAACAAGCAGTTATAAGATCCCCCGTAAACTGAGGAACCTCATGATTATATAGCACAAATTGCCTTAACTAAACGACCATTCTACGCCGCCACTCCATTCCGTTAAGGAGTGTAAGCACAAGGTGATTAATAATCCCATGGGAAGATATAAAGAAGAGAATGACGTGAAAGAAATATTCTTTTGCATTATCGCTCTAAAATACTAATATAAGTATTGAATTGAGTGCGACTTCAAGAAGAAATTTGAAAGATAGAAAATAACTCAACTCTCGAAGTTTTCTTACAAAATAAATCCAAGTACATCGAGACAATCATCTATAAAGTAACAGCAACGAAATCCTAAAGTAGAGGTAGACCTAGAAGGACCCAAAACATCAGTGTGAACAAGCTCAAAAGGAGACTTTGTCCAAGGATCTAAACGCTTTGGGAACAAGACACGAGTATGTTTCCCAACCTGACAGGACTCACACTCAAGCGAAGATAAACTAGAAAAAATGAGGAAACCAAATAAACTCGAGAGGCTTGGATGACCAAGACGACTGTGGAGGAGGAGATGAGCTTATGTGGAAGTGCAAGCAGTGGAACAAAGAGGCGAGCTGAGATGAAAGAGGCCTTGTGACTCATGTCCGATGTCAATCGTCTTCTCCATATGCCGGTCCTCCAAGGTTACAAAGTTATGTGAAAAAGTAAGTACACAATGAAGGTCATGAGTCAACTTACTAATGGAAATAAGATTAAAAGGAAAATTAGGAACATAAAGCACAGAGGTAAGGGGCAAGGAAGGGAGGGGACAAACTGAAATATCGCTCTTTAGCTATGGTTGGAGAACCATTAGCTAAGGTAATTGTAGGTAAAGGAGACGAAAAGGTAAGTGAAGAAAAAAGGTCTTTATTACCAGAGATATGATCAGAGGCTCTAGTATCAAGGATCCAAGGTGCGGATGAATGTATGGTGCGGTAGATGACACGGCCTGGGCAATGTATAATGGAGGAAGATTTGGTCAAGCCACCGAGACGAAGGTACTCCTCATATTCACTGGGCGTAAGAATGATCCCCTGAGGTGTGGATGAGCTCCCTGAGACAAAACTCGAACATGCTAAATGATCAGAAGACTAAGCCAAATGAGCAATACGAGGAGGCCAACCATGTAACTGATAGCATCGATCACGGGTGTGTCCAAGCCTATGGCAGTATGTGCATTGAGGACGTTGTCCTCTACCTTGTTGCTACCACGTCCATCTCTTGAATCACCTCGAGAAAAAGACCGAGAAACCATCACAGAAGTGTCCGGTGTAATCTCAAATCGCATGGATTGAGTGGCAGTGGAGGTGGCGAAGTAACCGAGCAAGAGCCTCATCAAAGTTTGGAATAACTGCTCTAGTGAGTATCTGTTCTCGGATGTTCTCAAAATCTGGCCCGAGGTTAAGCAGAAGAATGATCATAAAGACTCGATCCATCTTGGACAGGGAGGTCTCAATATTAGTAGACTGTGGCAAAATAGTGATAAGTTCATCCTTAAGGGCATACATTCGTCCACCATAAGAAGATATATCCATATCGAGCTGTTTCAAATTGGCGATGGAGGATATTACCTGGTAGAGACGCTGAATATCATTAGTGTACGGTTTCTTTACCTGATTCCAGAGAGTGTAGCAAGTTTTATAGGCCCCAATATTATATAAAGTCTTAGCATCAATAGATTGCCGATGAATATTGCAAAGTAAAGCACGCTTTTTTCCATTGAGCATGCCGATTTCGTGAATACTTCACAATCTGCAAGAGTAAGATGATCCTCACATCCATTACCAATATAAACCAAAGGTCCACCGAGTTCGCCCGTGACCATACTCCTCGGTGGAGTTTATCAAAGGTAACTTCAGAGTTCCCATACAAAAGATTTGGTGTCTCACCTTTTTCACCATGTATAGTCTTTTCAACCATGGCTAGAGATGAAAATCGTAGGAATCACCGTGATACAACTCCCAAGGTCCTGAAAATGTCTTGGAGCTCCAAAAAACACAAAAACAATGGAGATTAGGCGATAGAAAAACACAATAACAGTGGTTGGAGAGAAAAACTGAAAAAGAAGGGCTTTTCCGACGACGACGGGGCGTTGGATGGGCTTGTTGGCGGCAGACGCACTTGTTGGAGGAGGCGCCGTAAACAGCAGCCGAGACGCGCCGCCACGCGCCAGCTCGCGGAATTCACGACCGGACCCGAGATCGCGCCGCGGTGATGGCTATTTTTCCACAAGGTCACCGAAGGTAGATGGAAAGAAGGCGCTCCTGTTGGTGTGCTCTTCGGCCGGAATGGAGGTCGTCGGAAGATCTCGCCAGTAAAAGTTGCCGGCGGCAAGGTACTCCGATGATGGTTTGGCTTCCGTGAGGCTTCGTGAAGACTGTAACACGATCGGATTGTGACACGGTCTTCAGATGGGTTGCCGGAATTGACCACACGGTGAAACCCTAACCTTGGTATTCTCAAACTCTTTTATGGCTCTGATACCATATTGAGAGAAAATGAATACATTGATTCTCATTAATTTATAAAAGGAGGAAACATACATATTTATACTCTAGTGTTAGGGAAAAAGGAAACAGAGTTAGAGTCTAATTAGGAGACTAAAGAGAGAAGGAAAAGAATCCTAAATGGATTAGGAGACTATACCTTAACAACTTCCTTGAGTTTTATATCATTTGCATGCGTTCTTAGTTTGTTGATCAATTGTGTATTTTTAGGCAGGTCAATAAATGCAAATTTTACTGTTCTTATGCCGGAAGCCACTGTTTATTTTTTGTCTTCATTAGAAGTGATTCTGAAGAAGCAACTGTTTTATAAGAAGAAAAGAAAAAGTATTGCTAGAGAGCGTGATATATATTATAAGCCCAAATTCTAAGAGTTTAAACTTCCAGGAAATTGATTGTCCAACACAGTATCAGAGTCTTTTTTAGTAGTATGACTTTGATTTGAACTGTACTGCATGATTATTTCCCCAATTTTGGTGAGCCACTGAGCCCACACACAAAACCTAAAGGAGATTGTCCATGATTTGTCAGTTTGTGAGTCTATTTGGCTCTCCTCCCGCTGGTATTGGGCCAAACCTGAGAGCATTGTTAGGAAGCCTGATATATATTATAGTTCAACAGGAATATATGTGACAGGAAGAGAAAGCACAAATTTGTTAGATTTAACCATTATAACTGCCTCAAGTTGTGTATCCTCTGCATTCATTCTTAGTTTATATATCAGTTGTGTATTTAAGAAAGAGATGGTGACTTTATTAAAGTAGCTGTGTTAGTGGATTATTACTGCCTCTAATCGTGCATGCTTTCCATGTGTTCTTAGTTTATAGATCAGTTGTGTATTTATAAGAAGGTATAAGAAGGTAGATAAACAGAAGGTTCGCTCTTGAATGTGGAAGAAATTTAAGCTGATGCTTACTAATTTCTCAATGCTTGGTAACTTGCTGAAGTAATTGAAGGTAGAAATTAAATGTGTTGTAAAGTTGTTTCCACAATGTGTAATGCAATCTCTGATTTCTACACTTGCAATTCCTACTTTGGGCCAAAAAGATTCCAGTTCGCTCAAGTGACTAGCCACCCTAATATATTCATCCTTTCAGGTTATGAGTTTTTTTGCTACTGCTGAACATGAAAAGGAAAAGCTTCAATATTTTGCCTCACCCGAAGGAAGAGATGATCTATACCAGTACAATCAGCGGGAAAGAAGAACTGTGTTGAGGTTAAAACTGACTGACAGAAAATTTCTGCTTTGTTTTTATTTGATAAGCACTTTTTTTTTTTGATAAGCATCTTTTGATTCCATTCTTTAACATGCTTGGTGCTACAGAATTCACTTATTTCATGAAATCACCCTGACAAAAAATAGTTCAAAATTTACCACTGAAGCCTTTTTTTCCATTCCAACCTAATATTTTAGGTGATCCAAAGTATTCTATTCCACCTCTGAACATTCTCCTTGATAAGTCTTGAAAAAAAAAGTGAATCTAGTGATGGCCTTTTGGTAACGGAAAAGAATGAACCAGAATAACCATCATGTACATAGTGAATGATTGGTGCTTTTGCCTTTCTCTCTTCCCCTCTTAGAAAAAGGCAGTTGGTTCTTTCATTTGCATTTGCATAAGTTTAACAGCTACAAGAATAAGTTTTTATTGAGTGAGAAATCTTATAATTTATTAGTGTTTTAGTAAACCCCTTTCTTTATGGTTCTGGAAAAAATTTCTCACGTACACTACCCTATGACCTTCGAATTAAATAATATCGAAATGATCTGAAAACGTGTGTTCTCCTTGTCCTTTACATCCACTAGTTAGTATTCTTTCTTTCAGTTAACAGATTGACTGTATGCTCCTAGGTATTAGAAGATTTCCCCTCAGTGCAAATGCCATTTGAGTGGCTAGTGCAGCTGGTTCCTCCATTAAAAAAACGAGCTTACTCCATTTCCTCGTCTCCATTAGCTCACCCCAATCAAGTTCACCTAACCATAAATGTGACACCATGGACAACACCTTAGCGAGAAAACGAACATGTCTCTTGTTCAAAGTGGCTAGCGGACTTGATCTCATCAAGGTAAGTGCAACCCATAAACATAAATCTTGTAGAATTTAATGCAGCAACCTTATAAATACTACCTGCCAAGGAATGTTTAACTCTTCATTCCCTCATGAACAGGGGTGATTGTTCCTGCATGGTTCATTAAAGGTTCCCTTCCTGCCCCGCCACCATCACTTCCTCTCATTCTCATTGGACCTGGGACCGGTTGTGCACCTTTTCATGGATTTGTGGAAGAAAGGGCCATACAAAGTAGATCTGTTTCAACTGCTCCGGTTCTTTTCTTCTTTGGTTGCTGGAATGAGGATAATGACTTCTTATACAGAGATTTCTGGTTGTATCATTCGGCCAAAATGGCGGGGTGCTATCAGAAGAGAAGTATGAGGCTTTACGTGGCCTCTCAAGTGACCAGCCGCAAAAGGTGTATGTGCAGCATAAAGATGCAGAGAACAGCAGGAGAATCTGAATTTGCTGTGTGAGGGGGCTTCCATCTATGTTGCTGGTTCTTCAACTAAGATGCCTCCGATGTATTTTCGTGCTTTGAGGAAATTGTATCCAAGGAAAATGGAGTTCTAGGAATCTGCTATGAGAGGTTTAGGGGCACTGAAAGGGCTGGCAGGTACCATGTTGAAAGCATGTCTTGGAGTTTCTGGACTTCTGTACCAATGTACCGATAATTATTTTTAGTTTGCACTAAATAGTTTATTTGAAAAAAAATTAGTAAAATTAGTTTTTAGAGTTTAGACCAGCCACTTGTTGAAAAAAAAAATTATTAAATTAGCTTAAACCAAAATAATTGTCAACGTAATGCGCACTACCGCCGCCACGACAAATAAGAATTTAATTATGAACAGAAAACGTTGGTTGCCCATACAACGACAAATTGACTTTAAAATTTTCAAATGCCGTTGTCACCGCTACCAAATTAAGGTCAAATATTTGACTTGAATATCTAACAATTTGAAATTTTTGTTCCAAACATAGCACCGCAGGTTATGTGTTTGCATTGCTTGCTATTTTACTTGTATGAAATCATTCTTTGCATATGCCGAAACTAAAACATCACTGAAGTTAAAAATCTAACCAGTTAACTCTCATTTGATTTGATTAGTCAACTTATCCTTGTATTGGTTTCATTAACATTTTTTAATAATACTGGCCCCTAAAAGAGAGCCTCATTTATCTTTTGAAAATAGACTAGTTATTATCCATTTGCTAAAACAAAAGAAGACAACATGCTATTAAATGTTGTTACCGGGAAATTCATATTTGATTTTGTTTTGTTTTTTATAAGAAAGGAAATTAATTTAAACAGGCTGGCAAAGCAACCCTAAAAGAGATACAGGATGTATACAACAGGTGCCCTAAGACCTATACAAAAGAAACAAAAAACACCAACACCATAAACTAAGATCTAGCCAAAGACATCAACTTTCTGATCATCAAAGAATCATAACAGACAACCACACTAATCGAGGAACACTAGCTGATTATGACCTTTATGCATAAACCAAAACATATAAATATGTAAAAAAAATTGTATACAAATATCAATATATAAAATTATCAACATATATCAATGAAGTCCCACAAGACGGCCAGTTTTATATTCTTAGACGTTCGAATACACCGCACTCGATCTATATGTGTCCCATGCAATCTCAAACGGGGCTGATGGAGTCAAGGGAGCCGAGGGAGCTGATGGATGAAGTACTTCAACGATAATGCGGGAGCACGAGGTCGACAGCTGTAGCACTCAACTTCTATACTAAGGTCAACGATATGTCACCGATGGTGCAACGTAGTGGGCGATGTGCGGTGGGATGATAAGGTGATATCTACTACTATGGAGGTTGCTCACACAACGATATGGTAAAGGATGTAATGGCTCACAGACACGCTGACAGTTAAACATGCAAGATAAAATCTCAAAGCGATGGATAAGTATGGAGGGGTATCGAAGTAGGCAATATTTACTCAGGTGAACCATGACCACCCTCACCATCTCGACCATGACCTCGGCCACCATCTCGACCACGACCTCGTCGATTAACTCTTCCTCTCTCTCTACCTCAACGGGTCGTGATAATGCATCGGGGTTTGATGACAATCAAGGTCTAGCGATAGAATCATGTGGATGTAAATGCCTTCCTAATCTGAGCGATGTGATGCTCTTCTTCGATCTAGTGTAACACTGATCTAGCAATATGATGTAAGTCGTACACCAAACCGATGGTAGCATAACGCGAGCGACTAGCTATGTCAGTCATGACAGAGATCTAAATGAACCAACCAAAGAATTATAAATACATAATCTATTGATTGAAATTTGGAAAACACTTTAAACACAGGACTCTAACTTACCAAAACTCGGTAGTACCACTGTAGTGTGAACCTCATATCACTACGGAGTGGCGGTGTCACAAAACGCCGTGTAATACGACAATACCACCGCATATATGGACTGGCGGAAGTCCATCATACCTGCACTACATAGTGTAAAGGATGATCTACCACTCGCGATATCCCGGTAAGGCAAATGTATGGAGCATGATACGTCGCCCAATCTCTCTGGTGTCGTCCACGTGCATCCACTCTATGTAGTTGTTTCTCATAAGAGCAAGATGGAGGTGTCTCCTAGTGTAGCCCAAACTGGCGCAAGACTCATTCTGGACGATGCCATTCAACAATCTCGAAACATATAAGTGGTGACATCGTCCGCCAGATCTCTTGATCAACTAAGCAGATATCTGGAAGCTGGTCAACCAACTCTCCGACGTATGGCTGCCATGGCGGACCCACACATTTACACTTGACGCCAAAAACTTTGTGCAGTGAATAAGGAATGAAATTACCATAGAACCATATACCTTTACATATATCATTACCCGATCAAGAGTTTGCATCCAGCTTGATCTCGAGATAGAGAGCATGCCATATGTGTTATGCACCCGTGTCAAAGGTACTTCCCACCTACACCCCAAATGGGAAGAGTTGCTTTCGGCTCGGCTTTGGCTCAACGGTGCCCACTGGTAACTATCGTCGAGGGCCTCGCCAGGTCTCCATTGACGACATCGACATCATCATCATCACGAAGGCAATGGTGGACCGTGGTGCCGGGATGGCGCCGTTGATCGCCCAAAATCGGGTCGCCCCACGTGAAGTCTCTCCCAAGATCATAGTTGAATATAAAATAAACATAAAGTAAGCAACCTAATGATGTGTTGTGTATATGAATGTGTATGTAATAAAAATATATATATTACATAAATTGCATTAGTGTAATACAACCCGCAATACCGCGCTTCCACGATCCAAGCCGGCTCCCAAGATAACTCGATATGCAGCACGCACCACCCTAACTATAAGTCGCAGTATGTGTCAAATCTCATAGTAGTGGGAGAAAACACAGATGAACATGCACTCCCTTCTTGTCTGTAAACAAGAAGGATCCCATCAGCGCTAAGATGAAACCATGCGCACCTCGCCTGCGAATTTCACTGCGATCGTGCCGGGTGATAACTAGTCACATAACCACCGTGATGGAGATAGCTGATCCTCCAGAGCATCGCCAGCGGGTGACACCGAGCAGCCTCCCTCTCGCACAACTCTCCACATCAAACACATGTCCCAATGATCGCCGGTTCGCCGATAAGTGGAGGCCAAGGATGATAACAACATCCCCGTGAACATGATCGTCATCTCTTCTCGACCGCACATGAAACGCGGCGTGTCTCAGCCGCCCATCTCTCGACGAGACAAGTGATAAATGGTCACCGATCATGATGGCCCAAGCGATATACACCATAAAATCTCGCGCGGATCACATATGGACGAATGTGTATATCCATCCTCCACATACTCATGAAGGCTTTCATCTCGTCGAGGGTAGAGAGTACTTCCTCAAAACTATAAGCAAATCTTAAGAAACAAAATTTATAATTTATTATATATAAACACATGTTACAACTCGAAATTGCAATATTGACCTCAATCGAAAGCATCAACATATGGAGTGAATTGCTCATCAGATGTCAATCTATTAGCACCTTGTTCCCTTCTTGCAACAAAGTAACTATTAAGGCGGAAGAAGGTCAACTGTACTAATGCAGTGAATGGTAAGCTACGAGCTCCTTTAAGAACACTGTTAAATACCTCCAACATGTTGGTTATCATTATCCCATATCTTCAACCTCCATCGTGTGAAAGTGCCCATAACTGAAAAGGGATTGCCTCTAACCATTATTATGCTTCAGAATTATGCTTCAGAATTAATTCTCCCAATTGTAGCCATATGATTATTGAATTTGGCGCTCGCATTTCGCCAAAGTTTCATCTTACATACCAAATTCTTCAAGAGTTTATCTTGAATTGGTCATAAAATCGCTTTCAAAATGACGCGATGCAACGCTATGATAGGCGAGGCAAACTTAACCAAGATGAGGATTTCATTGTTGCCATAATATTTTAGATGTTTGTCATATATAACACAAATCTCCGTCCGCTGAAAGTTACTTTGCTTTCGATACATGCAAGAATCCATCCCCTCAACTATCAATATTCTCTTCTTTTGTAATAGCAAATGCCAATGGAAACAACTGATTATTTCTGTCACACCCCATAGCAATCAATAACGTGTCTTTATACTTTCCATACAAATGTGTACCATCAATACTCAGTACGGGACGACAATGTTCGAACCCTTCAATATATGGCTCAATGATCGTAATTTACTGGAATATCTCAAGAGCTTGGCATATTAGTGTCAAAATGTTTTCCAAATACACATTTAGGATTTGCTTACTCTATGGCTAAGAACAAATATGGCGTACCAGATATGACTGAGAAAAGTCACCAAATAACTGGCTAAGTGCTTTATGCTTTCCATTCAACGCCTTTTTGTATGATATTTCATATCCCCATTTCTCCATCACACTTGCTTGAATAGCAGCCGTAGACAATGTGAATTGTGCCTTAATTATTGCCTTTATATGAGTAGCAACCAAGTCTGAGTCCAATTGATGAGGGTCCCGGTTCAAGTAAGGATTGACACAAGTATGAGGCCCTTCATATTTGTTGATAACAAATAAACAAGTATCTTTCACAACCATGGCACGAAGCTTCCATAGACATTAACATTCTTCGGCCTTCTTACATCTTAAAAGTAATCAATTTTTTCAGGATGCAACAAACGACAAACTCTGGTGTGCTTTAATTAGCAAATCTTTGCACCCTCAAAATCATATTTAGAATTAAAAAAACTTGGCCAACTCGCAAATTCCTCTACTGAATGATCGGTAGCATGTTGCACCCATGGAGTCTAATCACCTGAAATAGAATTACCTAAGTTTTCTCAATGATGCTAAATTGAGGTGTCAGGTAAGTGATGATAATGAATTGTGGGATGACTAATCGTTCCTCAACATTCAAAGTTATTCGACATATTCACAAGACGTGATAAAGTGCAGACATATATCCCTTTACTCATTCTCCAAAATTTGGTTGAAAATCGCACGATGATACATGTCCATCACTCAACATCCGCGCCCATTAGATTCATCATCAACACCTCATCTGCATTCATCATTAGCTTTCCATGCTGATACCTTCATCATCTCCATATACTCTCTAATATCCTCGCGACCGACTACACAGCCCAATAACCATAGTCACCCTTGCAACATTATAATTGTCGCAAACTAATAAATCTATATGGCCACCTACGATTGATTCACTTCAGGCCTTGACTTGAACAACTTCAATATATAATTCACTTCCTTAATGCTAGTTGTGTTAACTATGTTCAACATTCTATACACACTATTGTCACTCATATGGGTTTGAAACTCTATTTCCACTTTTTTAGGATATTATAAATTGAGAATTAATTTGAACCTTTGTTTGTCAATGGTTGTCCTTGAGTATATCATATCACTCAATTGTTCAAACGTGCATTCAACCGGTACATCTAAAGGCACAATAACAACTTTGTTCCCCACATATTTGACATCTATCTCAGTCCTCAATATATTTCCATTGTAATAACATATTACTGGAATAGTTGAAACATACATAATTCACCTGTACAAAATGGTCCCAAATGAATTAAATAATATGAGAGGTCATTATCCTTATCATTTAAACTACATTCATGGATGCTACATTCAATCACCTTGTTTAGAGCTGGCAATTCTGTGGCTGACGCCCGGCCCACACCGGCCCACGTATTCCAAACTCGGCCCTATATCGAGCCACCGAGCCAAATTTCACCACTCAAAAAAAAGTTAAATTATTTTCACCGAAAAATAATCAAGCAAGGTGATGATCAAGCAATGTATATAGTATTTTCACTTCCAATATTGAGCCGAAGGGCAATCACATGTTTAGTCAATGACTCGAAACGATGCTACAACTGTATTAACAAGGAGTTACAAAGAAAAATCAGCATCCCTAAGAGCTCGGCTATTCCACTAGTGATTTTGGAACCAGCTTCATATGGGTTTACTATCTCTGGAACCATGGTAAATGTCTTAATATACATCATCACAGAAGAGATCTAGAGAAATTGTAAAATACACATGTTGAGGATATTGCCATAGATAAGTGAATTTTCAGTTTTGTCAAGAAATCTGTTTTTTGCTTTACTTTTTAGAGGTTACTGAACGATGTCTTATTACATACTAATCATTGTATATCATTCCCATTAATTAAGTTTAGTGACATCCTAGAGATCCTCATCCAATACTGAAAATAGTGCTTGTATCTGATAGTGATATATTAATCATACTTGTAATTAGTACATTCCCATTATGCCTTATTGACCACTAGATGTTGGAGAATAAGTTGGCCAAAGAAAGTAGACTCAAGTTGTTTCAAAGATGCAAATGAGGCTTGTCACTTTTCCTATTCTTTTTGTTGTCCAAATTTTGGTACATTTTACAATTGAAATGCATCATTTATTGTTGAGAAATATTTCAATTGAGTGTTGAAACAAAAGTATCTTAATGTCAATAGCAGATAGTATAATTCTTTCTCTTCTCAAAGAATAGCTAGATTGAGCAACAAACACAATTATCTTAATGTATCCACATTGAGATTTGAAACTCAAGTATCTTAAAATCATTAGCAAAATTTTTTTAAATTCAAGAACATGTGATACTCCTTTTATGAATATTTTAGACTAATTAAAGAATTTTTTTCATTTTAAGTTAAATAGAAAGGAAAAAGTTACATGTAGAAATACTCATGTGGCTTAAGTGATTGTAAGTATGATTTTGATTACGTATCATCACATAACCTACCACGGAAGCCATCAGACCAAGGTTTGATGCCAAATACCAAATCTGCAAACTTATTACAAATTACATTGATATTGTTCTCATCTGGCTATGTTTGTGTTTACTATTTCTGAAAAAACAAGAACATGGAAGAACAAGAATAAGTTTGGTTCTTTTTTTTTTTTTCTTAAAAACATGAAACTTGTTTTCAATTAATAATTAACCAAACATTCCCTACTTAAAAAACATGAAAACATGTTTAAAACTCCGGTTTTTATTCGAAAAACAAGAACATGAGAGAACAGATGTTAAGAACAAAACTCGGTTTTTAGCTAGGAAAACTGCTTAAAAAATGGTTTTAATTTGAAAACTCGCCTTGGCTCAAACAATGGATTGATGTCAAAAACTGGTTTTTATTCTGAAAAACTGGTTTATTTTATTTTCATCATTTCTTCTAAAACCGAAATCAATAGAGCTGTAAAAATAAAAATCATAGTTATGAAATCAAAGAAACTACTCTAGAATCATAGCACATTACTCCAGATACACAACAGTTTGGAAAAACAAAAATATTAAAATAAAATGAAATGAATATACATCGTGATGGTGGAAGATGACAAGAAACCTAAGTGAAGAAACATAAAGTAACAGGAAGAGATGTTGATGAAGAATCCAAATTTGGAGCATGCATTATCGTCAATGGCATCTTCTTCAATAAAGGGGAGGAGAAAATGGGGAATCTTTGAACAAACCTTAATAAGGGATTCTTGGCTATCGCAATATAAAGTTCTATCGAGACAACGGCATTACGTATCGTGATTCGTCTTTAATTTCGTTTCCAAACTAATTTTAGAAAAAAAATTTCAAATAAAGTATTTCGGTCTAAAACTTTAGTTTTTAATCAAAACTAATACCCAAATTAGTGCGTTTAGGCTATATAGGATTAGAAGACGACAATGTCAAGTATCATGAAATAGCGGCAACTGGAATTTTTATCAACGCCGGAAATTATGACAACCTGCATTTGATAAAAATTCCAAAGTTCGCCACTACGACAACAATATTTCATAAAATTCTGAATGTTACGTCTACGACAAATGATGATACTCGCTCCCAAACACACTTTATTTGGACGATCAATTTCGTTCCAAACTAATTCCTAGTAGCTTTTCAAATAAGGTATTTCAATCTAAAACTCTATTTTATACACTAAGCATGTTTTTGAGTATATACATTTGTTGTTTATGGAAATGCTGAGACTGGAAAAATCAGGCAGGAGTTTGGATTTGATTTGATTTGATTCGATTCGATTAATGGCAACAGCTGGGATATGTAGTTGCCAATCAATTAATAATTATTAAGTTATGATTTCATGCATGATCTCTTGAGTATTTCCTCGAGATATATCATTCATGAACTGAGGTTATGTTTGGTAATTTTTTTTGTAAAAGTCCTTTTCAAATCATTTTAAGAACAAAATTTTGTTTTTGGTGTTCAAATTGTAGGATTACATGGGAACAACTTACTGTAGAATTTGGCTGATGTCATCTTGATTTTGGCATTTGTTTTTGCTGAAATTGGCAACTCCGACCATTATAATCATAATGGTTGATGAGGCATTTCATTTTTGGAAAATGACCTTGTTTATGACATTTAAGTATTTGCATTGGATAATTGTTCGTTGGCTTTTGATGATTTCAAAATTTTCTTGGTTCTTATACTTAAGATTTGTTGATTTGTTTCAGGGATCTGTTAGACCTAGATTGATGACTTGTCTTATTTCTTTAAAATTTGTATCTTTTTATTTCATCTTGAAGATCTTTAATGATTACTTCCCTAGTTATGTTTTGATTAAATCCAATTTGTGTGGTTTACAACTCAAGGCCAAGTAAATGCTCATTGGCAATTTTGTGTCTTATGAGATTAATAGTTAATTTAGGCCTCTATAAAATTAGTCAAAATATGTAATCAGACAAATTTATAAGATTGGCCAAGAGCACGTATAGTTCTGACAACAATGTTACTATATTTTTATAATTGACACTTTAACATTTCAAAATATGTTAATAAATATGAAAAAGTGAAAATGAAAGTTGTTACTTTCATGTTTTCTGAAGGTGTAAGAGAGTTTAGTTTTAACTTTTTAAAGTATATACTATAAGGTAAGCTTTAACCCGAAATTTTTTAGTACAAGAATAAAATTAACTCTTACAAAATTAATTTCCAAAATACAATAGTGAAACAATAATGTCATGAAATTTTAAAATAATTGATTGTTTAAAAAAAAAAAGTTTTTTTTCAAATCACATTTTCCATAAATCTAAAGAACTTATGAACGTGGAGATCTTTCCATTTTGTTTTTATATTTGTTTTATAAATTCTATAAAAGTAATTAATTGTTATGAGAAAAGTATAAAAAGTAAATTTAAATACATTTGCTCATCGCGATATTATATCTAATTCCAAGTGATAGGATGTTAACCGTTATAAAAGGTATTAAACAGATAAAACGCCTTATATTCGAGCCTTTAATTAAAATAATTTACTATTTCAAATTATAGCGCATTCAAAAAAATTAATATATAAAGTTTAAAAAATATTTTAAACTTTAAATTCAATTAGTTTAATATTAATTAAAAAATTAAATTGGCTGGCAAAAAAATATAAAAATAAATTGCTCTCGGTGACTAAATTAATTTACATCCAGATAAATTTAAATAAATTTAATTTAAAATTAAAACTCCCCTAACCTTTTTAAACCATCCCAAAAAGCAAACTATTTCTATTTGCTAGCAGAAAATGGGCTGACCGAGCCTCTATCAATTTCCTTATCCGAACCCCAACTCTACCAAAGGCAGAAGAGGAGAGTAGAGGGGAAGGGAAGGGAAGGGAAGGGAAAGATGATGTTATCAATGGCGATTCAACCTCATCTCAATGTCTCTCTCAAATCCTGCGGGTTCCCTCTGGGTAGTAATGGCAATAACAAGCTCATGTTCAAGGCCTCTAATGCTTTATCTTTACATTCCGCTCGCTCCGCTTCTACAAAGCTCAGACGTTGTGCTGTTGCTGTAGCTGTTCCTGAACAATCTTCCGCTCCAGAGGAATCTCCCGCCTCCTCTCCGCCAGATGTTGAGGTTCCTTTCCTTTCTCAATTACGATTGTTGTTATTATTATTTTAATTTTTTTCTGTTTGGTTGCTGAGAATTTCAATCGAATTTTCGTATGCATTCTATTAAGTGGTCATGTACCGTCCACTTGTTGGAAAACGGAATTCATGCTTCTTTTTCTCCATTTAACAGAGGCTTTTACTGAAAATTTTAATCCTCTTATGTTAAGGCTATTTAAGAGATTCTCTGTTCTGAGGCCTGTTGATTGGCATTTTGGAAGGCCTTTTCTTGCTTAGAAAGGCTTTAACTTTCTTTGGTTTCGCAATTAATAGCATGTAAAGTACCTCAAAATGTTTTCCCCAAACAGTGGCAGTGGCAGAAGCTTTTTTTTTTTTCATGTTGTGAATATTTAGATTTTTTTTGTTATGTTGCAGAACCTTAGAGTGGTGGTGAAGCCAATGGAGAAACCAAGGCTGGTGTTGAAGTTCATATGGATGGAGAAGAATATTGGTGTTGCCCTGGATCAAGCAATTCCAGGCCATGGCACCATTCCTCTGAGTCCTTACTACTTTTGGCCTAGAAAAGATGCTTGGGAAGAGCTCAAGCTCTTACTAGAAAGCAAGCCTTGGATATCTCAAAAGCAGATGATTATTCTTCTTAACCAAGCAACTGATATTATCAATTTGTGGCAGCAGAGTGGTATAACTTACATGAGCAATTACTGTACGAAATTTTGTGTTTTCTAAATTTTGGGTTGTTTGTAAACTTTTGTATTAGAGTTTCTTGGACTTCTTGTATTGCTTTCCTTCAAGTGAAATGAAATATGGTTTTTCTATTTGCATTTGTGCTGTTATGTTGCAGATGTTTGTTTTAGTTTGATAGAGATTCATTGCCTAGGAGCTCAGATACCAAGGGTTTTTCTTCATGATTTAATTCATATGAATTGGTTTTGGGAATGTCTGTTGTGGGGGGTGGGGGCTGGGAGGATGCAAAGCCACTTTTCCTGAATGGTTGAATGATAAATGATAATGTTTAGGGTAATTGTTTCCAGGAGCTGAGATGGCCCTAGATTGTGTCTGCATTCAAAATACTGAACAAAGTTTCTCACTTTAACGCACATTTAAGCATCAGTATGATTTTTCTTTTCTTGATCAGCTCATTGCGATTCTTCATAATTAAAAGAAGATGAACCCTTCTTCAACTAGCATGCATGGTTGGTAGTTCTAAACCTTTCTAGTTGGAATCCCTTTCAACTAAGGCTTCACCTAAGGCTGTAAATGAAGGAGTTCTGATGTGCCAATCTGTGCTGTCCCTTTGTATGCATCAATTATTAATAATCCAAACTGTGTCCATGATAACTTGTCAAATTGAATTGCTATAGCTGTAATGCAAACAAAAAAGAAAAAAAAAGGTGTACCTAATAAAAAATTGACAGATTTGGATTTTGACACACATGTACCGGATTTACCAAAAATCTGATTTTTTGTTTTTTTTAAATGAGGATTTAGGTGTTTTTTTTTCATTTTTACATTGAGCTTTTAACAACTTTTTATAAAGCTATGTTAGCTACTACCACTATGGTTAATCATAGTCATAGTCTCCTTAGCAATATGAGTTTAGAAGATGTATCACCAATCCTCCTTCATTTTCCCTGGTATATTCACTAATGGTTGCATAAA